>OY987244.1:29286156-30486156 GCA_963920765.1 Ulota crispa
AAATGGAATAAAGTAAAATCACCTACAACTATTTATTAGATGTTAACAACATGTCACTGGCAGTTGCACCGTCATTAGCAATTGCACCGTCCTTGACAATTGCACCACAATTTTCTTTTAACAAAGAGAGGGCACGGGAATAGGGGGTGTAGGGCATAATCCCGTTGATACAATGGGCAATATACTTATTTATATATATATATATATATTTTGCATGTATTTTGTATTTTGCATACTATATATATATTTCATGTTACATGTATTTTTTCATATTTTGTATAATTTGCGTACTATAGGTATTTTTCAGATTTTGCGTCTCGTACACATATTTTGCATATTTTACATTTTTTTCGTATTATGTGTATTTTGAATAAATTTATAGCTTTTGCAATTTTTGCAGGTTCTGGAATTTCCTGTGTCTCCTAAAATGTACTGCTTATGTTTTCGTGCAATGGAAGTGAATTTGAGCTTCGATAGAGCACGATAACGAGGACTTCAGTTTAGGGTTTAGGAATTACTGCAGTACAGATTTTGAAGACTTCTTCAAAAAGTTCCACGGACAAAAACAACGTTCAGAACGGCAGGTATTGCAGCTGGAGCGATACTCCATCTGCGAGGCTCACAAAAGCTTCTCGAGAGCTCCACTTGGATGCACCACCGCATGCGGCAGTGAGCAAGGATGCGTAACCATTGGCCTTTGAAATGAGGAGCGACAACGTTTTGAAAACCTGAGTTCGTGTTTGTGGCGAAAGAATAGTTGATTGTGGTGTGAGGTCTCGAGGGCGGTGAAGAAGGTCGCGAGGTCGCTGTCGCTCTGATAAGAACGCAGGTTTCTAAACGAGGAGGTTAGGTTTTATCTTATTTTGCTGGGTTTGTGTGCTTATTACAATGTGTGAAGTTTGAATACATCCCACGGAGTGCTATTCGTTCTGAGTAGTGAGAAGGAGAAACCCTAAGTTTGGTACGTAGAAACCCTAGTTTTGCTTCCTAGATTTCATTGGCTCTGGATTGCAATGGAGAAGGCTTTGCATCAAGACGAGAAAAAGCTTCTCTGTATGAAGTTTGGTATCTTACTCAGAAAGCCAGCCATTCCTTTCCATTTTTACGAATAAGAATGGGGCGAAAGCTGTTGTTCAAACACTAAGCTACAATGCTACAAGGATAAGGGTAAAGCGTTCTGTAGCGTAGTTGCTTGTTGTGTACTCAGTCATCATGTATTTTTTACTGTTTTGCAGGATGTGAAGTGTGAGAGACTTACCGGATCTCTTTTTTGGTGTGCATTGCGTATTGCTTTGGGTTTAGAGTTGATCGCGACCTTTAGAGTGCTGATTCTGATTGATGAGGACAAAATACCTAAACCTGCTTGTTGTGTACTCAGTCGTTGTGTATTTTTTATTGTTTTGCAGGATGTGAAGAAGTGTGCCGGAACTCTTTTTTGGTGTGCATTGCGTATTGCTATGGTTTTAGAGTTGATTTCGACCTTCAGAGTGCTGGTTCTGATCGGTGAGGAGGAAATCCTAAACTTTGTATCTCATTTGGTTAGCATTTCGCCACATGCCTTTGGGATTGCAAGTCATGTGTGTGGTTGCTTATTTGTAACAAAAACTTCTGTGAGTATAGGTCTGGAGTTGAAAGAAACGGTCGTGTATTCATTGCAGGTTAAATGGTGAGGCTGAGATTCTAGGGTCACTATATGTTCGTAGCAGTTGGAAAACTGCGTCTTGGATAGTAACCTGCGGTGCCGGTCTCTAAATTGTGTTGAAGGTCTTTAATTCATTGAGGCTGTTTGTTTCTGTGAGTCAGAGTCTTTTGAAGATGGGGCGATGTTTTGAGTGCTGCGGATGCTTAGGTTTAAACTAAACATAACAAATGTCTTATGGGTGGAGTTGCTGCCGTTGCAGGGAAAGAAACAGCTAGATGCTTACTTGAGTGGATGTTCGTCGCTGGTGGAATTGCAAGCCTGAACTTCTATGCCAAGCGTAGGTTACATTGGCCAAAACTGCGTTCCTGGTTGTAATCTAAGTAAGGTGCGTCTCTTTACAAGGTTGGATTACAAGCTTACAAGGTTAGAAGCTTGAGCTTTAATGGTTGAACGTTAGTACTGTCATGCAGAGTTGTAGTGTGGATCTACTTGATCGTGAATGCTGTTATTTGCAGTTTCAGTATATGTTTGATAAGCGAAAGAGGTGCTTAATGGATGTTATATTGTCCCTAGGATGTTGAATTTGTAATCCCAACTCTCTAAGACTGTGGCTGCTGTACAATTAGGTTAAAGGAGATTGGGACTTGCTTTTATGAAAAGCTGGAGTAGTGCGAGTTCATTGTAACCAAGATGGAGGCCATGAAGAAAGCTCGGAGATTGACAAATGAGGACAAGGGCAAAGAGACATTGGATGCAGGTTTATGGGGCAAATTGCAAGAGCATATCCCTCTGCAAGCTGTATACAAGAAGTTGTCACAGCGGGATCTCTTCCACCTGCGCCTTGTTAGCAAAGAATGGAACCATGCCGCTTTGCAATGGATATTGCCAAAGCCGTCTTTTGTGTTCATCACTGCAGGCGTTGATCCTTGGAAGCCGTTATACCTGAATGGAATTGTCACCTACAATAGTGTCTGTGGCGAAGTCAAGTTCAACCGCCAACGCCTCCGCCTGCTTTATGTCAAGAGTCATGGTCCACCATTTGAAGTGGAAGGGCTCATTCTATGCAACAACCCGGATGATTTGGAGCAACGGGGTATTTTCAATGTCCACACCCAAACATGGCACACCATTCCTCCTGGTCCAGAACAGAGTAAGAATTCGTATGCTTGCGGTCTGTTGGTAGACACAACCGTAAAACCGTATACCTTCAAAGTGATTGAGGGCAACCTTAGCTTCAGGACACAGATATATGATTCCAAGAGCAAGTCATGGAGTAGAACCTTCTCTATTTTACGGCCATTAACTGCGCAATCCCTGTGGATTCCTGGTTTAGAGTACTCTTGTATATGCCACAGCGATAACATTTACATGTCTGGAGGCACGGAGTTGATCTTGAAGTATTGCCTAGAAGATGACAAGTGGACGAATTTGAAGTCTCCAAAACTCAAGAATTACGCGGACAGTCCACCATTGGACAATACCTTGGGGGTTTGGGCAGGCCGAATCTTCACCACAAGGGAGAACAGGAAGATGGGAAGAGTTACTGTGTGGGAGCTTGTGGATTCGGAAAAGCAAGAGTGGGTGGAGTATGCTCAAATGTCAAAGGAGCATTACGATTGGCTCTTGAATCATGAAATGGTCGATGATGGTTTTTTTGATGGCTCAGTGGTTTTGAGGTCGTTCTTTTGTGACGGTTACTTGTTGGTTTGTTCCTGGGTGTGGGAGTATGCCTGGGTTAGTGAGCTTGTGTTGTTTGACATGGCAACAAAAGTCTGGCGAAAGGTGGACTTGCCCAGGGGAACTGTGGCAATTGATAAGGATGAGGTTGAACGCCGTATGGAAGGCTAAGATGTTGACGCAGATGAACATGACGAAGTTGATGAAGTCCCAACTTTTTGGCTTAAGACGAATTAGACTCTTTGAGACATGGGACAAAATGTGACTCAGGGTTTTTGCTTGGGACATGGGAGGATATGGGACACATGTGAACCGGGACACTTTTATGGGTGGGTTGGAACCAGATGAAGTTCCTTTTTTTGGCTTAACTCCAATTAGATTCTGTGGGACATGGGACACAATGTGACGGAGGGTATTTACTTGGGACATGGGAGGATATGGCACACATGTGGACTAGGGCATTTTTTTTGGGTGAAATGGAACCAGATTACCAAGAGAACTTACAGATTTGGAACATTGTGAGTTGGCTCCTTTCATGGATTGTGGACAGCTTGAATCATGCAAACCAAAAAAACGCACTGGTATGAACTGCCCCTAAGGAAGTCGAACAGCTATTACTTCAAACAGCATCATTTCAACTCACAAAGAGTTGGACTCTTCCATTGAACCCATATACTCGAACAAGGGAAGATTCCTCAATCCTGTTATATTTTCGATATTGTTTAGCACTATAATGATGCTGAAAGTCCCGAAAATCCTTTGCGGCCGTATGTACGGTCGTGTATATGGATGTGTTTGAGCTGCTTTGAGGGCTTTCCAAAATAAATTATGCACCCTTCATCATACAACCCTTCAATATGTATGGTTGTAAACACTTAGTTTCCAGTTAATTCAAATTTTTGAATAGTGGTTACGATCATATTTGGTACCGTATCTCCAAAGCCCAAGGGCCTTTCAAGGGCTCCAAAGTAGAATGTATTAGTGATGAAGTTAGTACGGAGAGTTAGGAATATAATGAAATGTATGACTCAAGAGACGAGCACATCAAATTGATTTATATACTTGCACTGAGCAAATCTAATTATTTATCTAAGATTCTACATCAATGTGCCAGTCAAAAAAAAAAATCACCTAAGGTAAGAGGCTTGAACTCCATTAGGACAGTAATACCGCTCACCTCCTCAAATGAACTCCACAGGTACATGCCTTATTCATGGCCTTTTAGAAATATATAATGGACATACATTTGAAGAAGTGATCCATTTTAGAGCCCTATGACCTTTCCACTTCAAAATTTCATAACTAATTCCACATTGCTCTGAAATATACAAAGGAAAATTTACTGAAAAACATATCAAGAAGTTTCATTTCCCCAAAATTCAGTTTCAGCTCTTAGATGGTCGGTTTACGAGCCTCTTACCTTAGTGAAACTAGCAAAATTTCAAAGATGATAGTTGTCAAAGAGGTCCGGTTTCAACCAAGTTCAGAAGTCAAAGGAATGAATGCGGGCTGACGTAGAAGTGATATGAAACTTGTGTTCAGAGTATGAGAAGTTAGGGTTTTATGAGCCCTGCTTGAGGTTGATTCGCAGGAGCGGAACAATACCCAGTAATAAATCTGAGAATCTGATTGGTGCAGAGCCAAAAGTTGGGCCTCGACGTATCACAGTATGTCCCATGTCCCACATCTCACATCTCAGGTACTTCCATGGCAACATTTATTGCAAGTTTTGGTACCAAGAAAAGTGGAATTTCACTTAAGGTTTGGGTTGATCATTTTGCTAGATTCAATTTTCAGCCCAAATTTCAACAATAATTTTGTATATAAATTTTTTAACCTTCTCTATAATTGCTTTTTGTTTTAACCCCTAAAGGACCAAGCTCAATTTTTACCAAAAACTTTCAAAAACTATCATTTTTAGAGCATTAACCAAATCAGAAACCAAAATTGCTTTTCTGCATATGTAACCCCACAATCTTCTAGAGCAATTGTTTTTGAAGATGTGGAAAAAATTTCAAAATTTTTCACCAAGTGGATTGGAAGATAGAACAAGTTGAAAAGTTTTTTTATGTCATGTGGAAAACCGAGCAGCTACCTTCAAAAGGTGAAATTCCTAATGGGAAAAGGCCATATTAGCAATACTTATCTAGATTTGACATTCCGCCTAAGTAAGGTGCCTATCAAAAAAGTTTCAACTCATTTGGAATTATACCACATGTGGGAAAAAAATAGGAAGTAATAAGAAGTAGAGAATGATTAAAAACACTAAATATTAATAATTTAGTTATGGACATAAAAAAAATCAATCCCAACGGTTGTAATATTGTGAGTAACAATTTACAACCTTTGGTCTTACATATTTTCAAAAATATTGAAAATTGAGGAAAATAGGAGATTTCAAAGTTTATTTTAAAGTAGAGAATCTATAACTGCCCACAAACAAAAGCTCCTCATAACTTTCATCTCATCAATCCAAATGGAATGATTTAAAGATTTCCACATACATATAAATCTCTTGAACCAATTTCAAGTTTTAGGTTTGGAAAAGAATGATTTTTATAAAACTGCCCAAGCTGCTTGACGAACATAAAAAAACAACATATTAGGCCATAACTTTTTGCTCAAAATTTTAAACGTCATGAAAGTTTGTGCAAATGAAAAATATTCCTTGCCCCCACCTTCTAATAGAATTTCATTAGAAAGTATGGAGATCTCTAATCATAGGTACCTGCCCAAAATTTCTATGTTTCCAAAAAAGGCAACTTGGTCCTTTAGGGGTTAATAACCCAATTAAGTTGGAATTTGGCACTGCATTGGGGCTTACATTGATGGGTGTGGAACATAGTGTGAGAGCCTCTAAGCTTCACAAAACCCTAGAGATGTGTCATGTATCAGATAAGTGCAGCCATACTTCCAAATCTCTTGGAACTTCCCTCTCCTTGCACTTTGGAAAGAGAAAGTTGTGCAAGTGCAAGAGAAGGAAGTAATGGACAAGAAGACAACAAGCAAGGGTGTGGAATTGAGAGCCGCTCAAAAATGGATGTGTCTACCTTAACCTGTTCTAATTTTACAAGAAGGCCAATTAAAGCAAGGAAGAAGCTAATGCTGCAAATTATGATCTTGATGCAACAACTTTTTGGAGATAAATTTCATTTTATGTAATCTACAACTAAATTGAACATTGTTCTTTGTGTGCGGTTTACATTGTCCCATGCCTCAAGTTAATGTGATCGATGTAGAGCCAAAAGTTGGAACTTGGCGCTTCACACTACGTCCCAAGTCTCACATCTTGGTTGCTTACATGGCAACACTTTTGAAAGTTTTGGTGCCAAAAAAGGTGTGACTTTACTCAAGGTTTGGATCAACCATTTTGTTGGACCCAACTTTTAACTCAAGTTCCACCAGTATTTTTATATAAACTTTTCATGACTTTCTTTAGTACTCTTTTTTACCTTTAACCATTAAAAGGCCTAGTGTCCATTCAACGGACACAAGAGCTTGGGTAGGGTCATATGAAGTCAACTTTTGTTGAATGTTCTCAAGATTGTTACATAAGGTGTAAATATATATCCTCCAAATGGAAATGTAAATTTTTCTGCAATTGGATACCCAATTCAAAAATTATGTTGTCCAAAAGAATTTGGGAAGCTTGGGCAATTTGGGCATCTTTGGAGAACCTCATGCTAAAACTCTCATCAATTTTTGAAATTTTGCAAGTATGTAACTTATAAAATATGGTATACAATTGCCAAAAAATCCAGCTCTTAAACCACATTCTAAGAGGAGTCAAACTTTGATAACTATGTCTAGGCAATTTCAAAAAGAAATAATGACTTCTACCTTCAAGCCCTATTATCTTGCAATTTATAAATTCAAAGTACTTTCAGTTTATATTACATATTCCAAATGTTTGTCTCTTACTTTACATTGTTCAAACATCAAACAAAAAACTTCCTCATTGCACAAGAAATCATGAAAAAGTAGTTAGTGTATTGCCAATTCACTTAACCTCCTTGTATTGCAATGTGATTTATACTAAGCTAGATTCTATATTTGCTTTTGAAACTTTTCATGAGTGGACCTAACATCACATGCTTATGAATGATCAAAGACTTCATTTTTGTGTAGAACAAAAAAATTACACAAGAAGGGCTCAAAGTCTGTTGACCTTATTTTGCAAGAATAAAAAAGAAGTTGTTTTTCTCAATTCAAACATTATAATCTTACAATCCAGTTGAGATTTCTTGCACACATTGATTTTTTTGTTTAACACATTTTATTACGATTGAATTTCATAAAAAATACGTCTGCTTTCAAATTTGAGCAATGAACTAACTTAAGAGTTAACGGTTTTTGAGACTTTTTCCCAAAAACACCTTTGGTCCTTCAGGGATTAATAACCCAACAAAGGTGAGATCTGTTTTTGCGATGGGACTTGCAGGGATAGGACGTGGGAACCGCCCCTTACTATAACGATTGTAGCCTCTTTTGAGAGTTTTTGACATGCACATGTATCAGCCAAATTGGATTCAATTTTGTGAACATGTATCAGCAAAGGTTAACATACAATATTATATCTCTGTTGATTCAATATATAAAAGAAGTATTTACTTGTATATTCTCTTTGAATGAACAACTTCTATATCAAATCTGATTATAAAAATAAGAAGCCGAACAACATTATTTCAAGGTTAAATTTTATGGATATTCCTGAATTTGCTAGATTTGTATGGATATCCGTAGTTTTACAGAAATTGCACAAATATCTTTGGACCGTAATTTTCAAACTTTAGTTTTATTATGCTTGCCACATTTCTTTTTGACATAAAGAATGGTTATATCATGCATCAAATTTTTATTTATTATTTTGATTAAAACTAAGAAAAATACATTTACTAACCCTAGTTTCAATTCTTATTGCTAAGTTCAAAAAATTCTTCACAACAAGTAATGCATTAAAATTTGAAGTTGCTGAATTATAGCCGCATGATTAAATATAGACTAACTCCAAAATTTTAGTTTTATACTATCACATTCCATATAGGAATCTCCACCTATGATAAACCATTGTAACGTTTTGTAGCATGTGTGAACCAATTATGCATCTTCTTCACTATGTTTACAAAATTTTGTGGTAATGGCAAATTTTCACTCAAAACAAATCTGACTTTCAAGAACAGACAAAAGTCTTTGAATTTCATCCTTGTAAAATAAAATATCGAGAAACTGAAATAAAACAATAGCAAAATCAGGACTTTAGAATTTTGCCTTCATAGTCACATATTCAATTCTTGTAAGATGATATGAAACAACTTTCCAAGATGCACATAGGATGCAAAATTTACAATCACGAGAAATTCTTCGAAAATAAGAAGTTAAAAAAAAATTGTACTTAAGACAATGGAGTCCATGTTTTGCAAATATTGCAGTAGACTTTTGCCTTGGAAAAGGGATAGTATCATCATTCTTGCAAAAAAGAACTCCATCTACTCTCAACAACAAATAGTTTTACTTCATTTTTGATAGAACACTTCATTTTTCATATTTTTTTGGTCTACATTTTTTTTGCATATTTTGCATATTTAAGAGACACACATTTTAGGCATATTTTTTGAATATACATGTTTTGCATATTTTGTGGTTAATAAGTAATTTGTGCATATTTTTCATATGGAAATTTTTTATGAATACCCTTGAAATTTGCAATATATTTACATAGATATCCGTGCTTTCTCAAAAATTACACAAATATCCTTGGACCAAAAAATTTAGGTGTTTGTTTTTCTGTGCATGCCACTTTTATTCTTCCTTTGTGTGCATGTTGCTTATTTTGTGTATCATTACATTCCCTTCTTCAACATTGGTCATGAAGGATGAGTACAACAAATCATACTACCAAAATCACAACAACTTTTGTAATATCATAGTTTGGCTTTTGGAATATTGCATTTACAATCTTTGTGATATTATCACATAGATGCAATTTGAAGACTTACTTTGCATTCTATCTAGCAAATGAAAATCTTAATAAAATTCTAATGGTGAATGTGTAACGCAGCAAACGCCAACTACTAATCATACTACCAAAATCACAAGGCCCTTTGCAATATTGCATTTGTGGTCTTTGTGATATTACATCTCCAATCTTTGTGATATTATCACATAGATACAATTTGAAAACTCACTATATATTTTACTTTGCATTTTCATCTAACATGTAAAAATCCTAATAAAATTTTGATGGTGAATGCATAGTGTAGCAAGCGCCAACATTAGTAAATTCCTAGTATTTTGTGGTCAAAGGATATTTGTAAAATTTCTGAAAAAATAGGGCTATCTATGTAAATATTGCAAAATTCAAGAGAATCCATGAAATTTTCCTTCTTCATATCATACTTGTGTGGCCTTGTACTATTGGCCCAATTTTCACCCCCCATGCCCCGCATGCCCTCTCCTCATGCCACCCATGGTTAAACTTATACTTTATTTCAATTAAACTTGTACTCTACTTTATTTTAAAAAAGACATCCAAATTTTACTTTAGTTAAACTTGAACTCTACCTTATTTTTACACAAAACTTGTCTTTGGCCAATCAATAATTTTCTTAAATTTTAATCCATAAAAAACTTTGAAAATCAATAACTTTCCCATCGTATGCCTAACTGCCACAAAAACAAGCCACCGCACCCCTCCTTGCCAAGAGCTTTCCGATGGTACCAAGCACGCAACAAGGGAACACATTATCCGAGTGATTCCAATGTGAAAACAAACAAACATCCAAACATCCAAACATCCAAACATCCAAACATCCAAATTTAAGGTATAGATGTATTTTGCAAATTTTGCGTGTTTCTGCATACTTTATGTGTTTCGTGAGTTCTGCGAATTTTGCGGTTAATACGTATTTGACAGCTTTTGCGAGTTTTGAGTATCTCCAGAATTGTACTCCTTATTTATTCGTGCAAATGGAAGCTCAGAATAAGAGCTTCGACAGAGTGTGGGGACGAGGAAGTCAGTTTGGGGTTTAGGGATCACTGCAGTGCAGATTTTGGAAACCTCTTTGAAGAGTTCCACGGACAAAGAGAAACGCTCGAGACGGCAAGCATTGCTGCTGGAGCGATACATTCCATCTGCGAGGCTCACAAAAGCTTCACGAAAGCTTCACTTGGATGCACCACCGCATGCGGCAGTGAGCAAGGGTGCGTAACCATGGGCCTTTGAAATGAGGAGCGACAACGTTTTGGAAACCTAAGTTCGTGTTTGTGGCGAAAGAGTAGTTGATTGTGGTGTGAGGACTCGGGGGCGGTGAAGAAGGTCGCGAGATCGCTATTGCTCTGATGATAACGCAGGCTTTTTAACAAGGAGGTTAGGGTTTATCTGATTTTGCTCGTTTTGTGTGCTTATTACTTACGATGTGTGAAGTTTGGTTGCATCCCGTGGAGTGTTGTTGGTTCTGAGTAGCGAGAAGGAGAAGCCTTAAGTGTGGTACTTAGAAACCCTAATTCTGTTACAAAGATTTTATTGGCTCTGGATTGCAATGGAGAAGGCTTTGCTTGAAGACAAGAAAAGCTACTCTGAAAGAAGTTTGATACCTTACTAAAAAAGCGAGCCGTTCCTTTTCATTTGTATTCGTAAAAATCGGACGAAAACTGTTGTTCAAACCCTAAGCCATAATGCTACAAAGATAAGCATAGAGCGTTTCAAAGCATAGTTGTTTGTTGTGTACTCAGTCGTCGTGTATCTTTATTGTTTTGTAGGATGTGAAGAACCGTGAGAGACTCACCGGATCTCTTTTTTGGTGTGCATCGCGTATTGCTTTGGTTTTAGAGTTGATCGAGACCTTTAGAGTGCTGGTTCTGATTGGTGAGGAAGGAATCCCTAAACCTTGTATCTCATTTGGTTAGCATTTCGCCACATGTCTTCGTGATTACCAGTTATGTGTGAAGCTGCTTACTTGTAACAAAAACCTACGTAATTTTAGGTCTGGAGGGGAAAAGAAACGGTCGTGTGGTCATTGCAGGTTAAATGGTGAGGCTGAGTTTCAAGGGTAACTATATGTTCCCAGCAGTTGGAAAACTGCGTCTTGGATTATAACCTGCGGTGTTGGTCTCTAATTATTTTGAAAGGTCTTTAATTCATTGAGGCTGTTTATTTTTATGAGTCAGGGTCTTTTTGAAGATGGGGTGATGTTTTCAGTTCTACGGATGCTTAGGTTTAAATTGGAAATAACAAATGCCTTATGCGTGGAGTTGCTGCCGTTGCAGGAAAGGAAAGAGCTGGATGCTTACTTGACTGGGTGTTCGTCGCTGGTGGAATTGCAAGCCTGAACTTCTATGCCAAGCGTAGGTCACATCGGTCAAAACTGCTTCCCGGTTGTAATCTAAGCAAGGTGCGTCTCTCTACAAGGTTGGATTACAAGCTTATAAGGTTAGAAGCTTGAGCGTTAATGCTTGAGCGTTGATGCTTGAGCGTTGATGCTTGAGTTAATACCGTCGTGTAGATGAGGATAGAAGCTTGATGGTGTCTTACTTGCAGTTTCAGTATAAATGTTTGATAAGCGAAAGAGGTGCTTAATGGATGTTGTATTCTCCCTAGGATGTTGATTTGTAATCTCAACTCTGTAAGACTGTGGCTGGTGTATAATTAGGGTAAAGGAGATCTGGACCTGCTTTTGTCAAAAGCTGGAGTACCGTAGTGTGAGTTCACTGTAATCAAGATGGAGGCCATGAAGAAAGCTCTGAGATTGACAAACCAGGTTAAGGGCAAGGAAACAAGATTGACAATCGAGGAGGACAAGGGCAAGGAAACATTGGATGCAGGTTTATGGGGCAAATTGCAAGAGCATATCCCTTTGCAAGCTATATACGAGAAGTTGTCACAGCGGGATCTCTTCCACCTGCGCCTTGTCAGCAAAGAGTGGAACCGTGCCGCTTTGCAATGGATATTGCCAAAGCCGTCTTTTGTGTTGATCGTTGCAGGCATTGATCCTTGCGAATTTGAGGTGCAGTTCCTGAACAGAATTGTCACCTACAATAGGGTTTGTGGCAAAGTCAAGTTCAACCGCCAACGCTTCCGCCTGCCTTACGCCAAGAGTCGTGTTCCACGATTTGAAGTGGAAGGGCTCATTCTATGCAACAACCCGGATGATTTGGAGCAACGGGGTGTTTTCAATGTCCACACCCAAACTTGGCACGCCATTCCTCCCGGTCCAGGACAAAGTAAGAGTTTGTCTGCTTGTGGTCTACTGGTGGACACAAGTGTAAGACCGTATACGTTCAAAGTGATTGAGGGCAACCTTAGCTTCAGGACACAGATATATGATTTCAAGAGCAGGTCATGGAGCAGAACCCCTTCTATTTTACCGCCATTAATTACGCAAGACTTGTGGAGGACTCGTTTAGAGTACTCTTGCATATGCCACAACGATAACATATACATGTCTGCAGGCACGGACTTGATCTTGAAGTATTCCCTAGAAGATGACAAGTGGACAAGTTTGAAGTCCCCAAAACTGAAGAATGACGAGAACAATCCACCATTGGACAATACCTTGGGGGTTTGGGCAGGCCGGATTTTCACCACCAGGATGAGCTACACGAAGCGCAGAATTACTGTGTGGGAGCTCGTGGATTCCGAAGGGCAAGAGTGGGTGGAGTATGCTCACATGTCAAAGGAGCATTACGAATGGCTCTTGAAGTATATAAGGGATGGTGGTGATTATTTTGACGAGCCAGTGGTTTTCAGGTCGTTCTTTTGTGACGGCTACTTGTTGGTTTGTTCCTGGTTGTGGGACAGTGCCTGTGTTAGTGGGCTTGTGTTGTTTGACATGGCAACAAAAGTTTGGCGAAATGTGGACTTGCGCAGAAGAATTGTGGCAATTGATAAGCATGAGTTTGAAAGCTCTGTTGAAGGGTAAGATGTTGTGTTGACGCAGATGAAGATGACGATGACGATTTTGATGAAGATGACGAATATGATGAAGTCCCAACTTTTTGGCTTAACATCAATTAGATTGTTTGGGACATGGGACACAATTTGACCGAGGGTATTTACGTGGGACATGGACGGTTATGGCACACATGTGAACTAGGGCATTTTTTGCGTGAAATGGAACCAGATTTCCGAAATAACTAACAGATTTGAACAATGTGGGTTGGTCCTCCTTTTATGGATTGTCGACAGCTAGAATCTGGCAAGCGAAAAAAAAACACTGGTGTGAACCGCCCCTAAGAAGCCGAACAGCATTATTCTAAACAGCATCATTTCAGCTCACAAACAATTGGACTCTATTTAACCGATATAGTGAAACAGAAAAGACTCCACAATCATGTCTTGTTTTCGATATTGTTTCAGCACTAAAATAACGTTAAACTCCACAGCAAAATTCATTAGTGATGAAGTCAGTATGGAGAGTTCAGCAATGTAAAGAAATGCACGACTTAAGACACGAGCACATAAAATTGATCTATATACGTGCACTGTGATATCCTAATTATTCGTCTAAGATTCTATATCGATGCGCTAATCAGAAGAAGAAGAAAAATAACTAGTTTCCCTAACAAATTTGAAGGATGATAATTGTCAACCGAGGTCCGGTTTCAGGCAAATTCAGAATTCAGAGGATTGATACTGCTGAATGCGAGCCGAAGTGGACGTGATATGAAACTTGTGTTCGGAGTAAGTTACTAGAAGTTAGGGTTTTATGAGCCCTGCATGAGGTTCTGAGCGGAATAACTAAGGGTAAGTTAAGTATATAAATTCCCAATCATATACTCTATTATGTCACTATATACCTACCTGGAATTGGATAGACGGTTGGGAATGTTGAGGATCACACTTGGTCTTATGAGGGGTAGTAGCCAAGGAAAATTAGATGCATTTGGATACATCTTTAGATTGTATTAATATTGCTAATACCCCTCCTAACACCAAGTGTGACCATACCCTAAAATTCATAAAATCTTGGAGATGTATCACATAGATGTATCAGGTAAGTGCAACCATGCTTCTAAATCTCTCGGATCTTCTCTCCCATCTCACTTTGGAAAGAGAAGGTTTTGCAAGTGTAGGAGAATGAAGTTCTAGACATGAGGACAAGAAGCAAGGGCAAGGCCCAATTTACTCCATATAAGTTAAGTTACGTGTTTGTAGAGCCAAGGTGGAAAAGTTCTAATTTTACACCTGCCAAACAGTGTAGGCATTTAGATGTTTATCATCAAAAGATTGAATTTGATTAATTTGAATCCACGTTTGGATTTAGGGTCCATTGTAATATGAAGGCCCACTTCACTTGGAAATGTTTGTACAATAATGCACTTTGTCAACAAAGTGGGACTTTACACAAGAATTGGGTGCTCTTAAAAAGGAGGCTCAACTTGGGAGCCAAGTTCCAACAAATCTCTTGCTTAGAGTGCTCAAGCTTTTTTTCTTATTTTTCTTATTTTGTGTTTTTTTTTCCCAATACATTTCAATGAACTTGAGAATTAGCATCGACCTAGGACATGCAAAAATGGGTGATGGAATTGTGTGAATTAACCTTGAGATCAACATAGCCTCTTCAACATTGAATAAGAAGACTTAGGCAAAAAGGAATGCTAATTAAATCCTAGCCTAAGATTACTCTAAGGCCTCAAGAATTTGCAATAGGCAATTGAATTGCCTTATAAATCATTGTTTTGGACAACAAAGTGAATGTGTGATGCCTTGTGTTCTTCAAACAAAAAAGTTTCTTATCTTTTAAAGTTTTTGATTTATTCTTATTCTAGTTGGATAACACTTGATTGGTGTGGGATTTCCCAAACTATATTATATTCATTCTTTATAAGTTTGAGCATGAAAGTATATTATAGTCTAAAACCATGTTGTTTCTAGCTCAAAAATTTGTCATTACCAAAATTGTGCTATAGATTACTTTTTCCAAGTTTTGAGAAATGAAACCATGTATGAGATTTTAGATTTACAAATCATTTGTAACTAGCTTTCTTCTAAAAATGTCAATATCTTGGGTTTAAGGATTTTAGATTCAAGTATAAAACAATATTTGCAAACATCATTGGTAACAATAGAGAATCAACCTTTAAAATCTAATTTCATTTTCACAATATGCATCATTGTTTCACATACTGATATCAAATTATTTTCTCAAAGTATTTGTTTATAATACGTCTTCATAAACTTTATACATGAGCCATTGCATTTATGGTTTGATACAAGTTCTAGTTAATATTACTAAATTAGTATTGTTATTTAGTACTTAAATGTGGATGGAAGATGGCTAAACGGATGTCAAATTTTTAATGTGAATAATTTTTTTGCCATAACAAATATCAAGAAAATTAAAGACTGTATTTACCATATTTTTTGTAGTATTCAAAAACAATATAATCTAGAACAAATTATAGTGCATTTGCAATATCAAATCATGGAAATCCAATGCAATATCTTTATCAAACAAGAATTTTTGTGCTTTTTTTTTTTTCTTTTTTTCTTTTCTTGAGAACAGTCTCAATAACCTAGTTAGTATCAAATGTAAAACAAACAGAATTAAATGTAAAATTCCATATTCTTGTATGTAAACATTAGGTAATACCTCATATTTAATCCTAGAACCAGAAGCAAAAACATCTGTGTAAAATTGTAATTAGTTTGGGCCACACTAAAAACAAAACAAAGTATAATAATCCTGTATTTGTATTACAAACACATGTGCCTATAAAGTAAAATTAGTATACAAATGTTTAAAAATCTAAACTTTGGGCTTCACTAGGTCCTCTTTAGCTATTAGAGGCCTTACTTGAAGTTGTTTGTACCAAACCTCTCTGATTCAGTTGTTTTTAATTAAATATAAGATTGGTTTCTACAAATCAAATACAAATGAAAAAATGAGCTTGATCTTACTCTTGATTTTTCTTATTGCAATTTTGGAGTGCTAAAAGAATGTAAATTTTGGCACTTGTTGCTCAATTGATAGGACAGCTTTACAAAGTTATTGTTTATTTGGTGTTCCATCTACTTTTCCTTTTATTATTTTCATAAAAGGCAAACCTCCAAGGAATGGTCCGCTTGTGTTTGGTAGCCAAGGCTTAGAATGCCTAAGCCCAGTACCCTCCCATATTGTTATGTCTTGTAGGAGGCCATTTGAAGTATTGCCAACATGGTTGGAGGTGAAGGAGCAAAAAATGGTTGAAAAGTATTAGAGATCCTATTACATAGATTTCAGGTTTTGAATAATATCTTTTGAATGTATCAGCACATCGCTTAAAATCCATCCTTAACCCCTAAATGCCCTTGGCACCGAATTTGGGTGTCCAAAAAACTCCATGGAATTGTTTCAAGGTACACATTTTATTTTTTTCAAGTTTTTTTTTGTGGAAAAGTTGCGCATAGTCAACTTCATCGTTCAAATTCAACTTTCTTTATATCTTTTTTCAATTGGTTTTTGGTGGAAGGTAAATTGTAAGCATACATTGTGAGTAATGAATAGTGTTGTGAATAGTGTCACAGAGCCCATGAGAAGTTGCCACATTGAAAAAATGGCATCAAGTTGAGCAAAAGGTGAAGATTTCCTTTGGACACTCCCTTGGGCAGTAAGGGCCTTTTGCTGAAATTTTGACATCTAACAAAATCTAAAAGTGCTTTTGGACTAATTTCAATTGGAATATCTTTGTTATCAAAATTAGAATCCACTCACCATTGAATTCTCTTTCATTCAAATTGACTTTTGAACATTAATTGAAGCTAAATTTTTTTTTTGTATTAGGTGTTTGCACTTTGATACTTGCATTGCGGGCTCATTTGTGAAACTATGGTCATGGATTTGGAAGGGGAGCCATTAGTTTTGAAGTAATAACAATGAATACCAAAGCAACTTAGCAACCTAAGTGCCTTGCTTGACTGCTTCCCAATTTTGTATCCAAAAGTTGCCAATTTGCATTAGAAGTTTTGGGCAGCTCTAAAAAAAGCAAAAAAATCTATACTAATCACCATCCAATCACACACATCTTTAAATATATGTGGCCATTTTAGGTTTTTCTTTTGGGTAGCGCCATCAAGAAGCCTTGAAATTCAAGATTTGACGGTTACAATTTTGTTTTGATGTTTGGTAATGATCTTACAAGGACAATTCAAAAACTTCAAAACCGCCTTCAAAAAACAAGAAAAACACCCTTGGACATATAGAGGTTAACCCTTAACCCCAAAATGTCCTTGAGGATAGAATGTGTCCTTGGCCAATATTTGAAGTTAAATAAAACCATGCCAAGTTACTATTTTTAGTAGTTTATGTTTTTGAAATTTAGTTTTAGCTTCAACAATTTGATTTTGCAGATAATTGATTATGATTTTTCTATTCAAGATTTTGTGCACGGGTGTCCATTGCAATCTTGACTTTATGTAGTGTTGAGGGCTCTTGGGAGTGAGTCCCAAATTACACTAGATCTTTGAGAAAAAATCACATGAGAAATTCATTTATGAAAATTGTAGAGTAAATTTTGAGAAGTCATAAACTAATTGGGGTTATGCACGTTAGGCCCTTTAACCCTGGAATGTTGCAAAAGCCCTTTGCGGCCATATGTATGGCCGTATGTACAGATGTACTTGAGCTGCTTTGAGGGCTTTCCAATTTTTTTTATGCACCCACCATCAAACAACCCTTCAATATGTATGATTATAACACTTAATTTCCAGCTGATTCAAACTTTTGAATATTGGTTGCAATTGTATTTGGTACCATAGCTCTAGATCCCAAGGGCCCTTTTGGGATTAACCTCATACTTTTTTGGTGACCAACTTTTTAAATTTGACATGTGAAAAGAAGATCGAAAGACTTCAAATCACTTTCACAGTTTTAACACTATCATGATTAAACATTATAATCTACCAATCCATAAGACATATTGTTGTGTTTTCTTTTCTAATGTGATCTCTAACATGTCTAGTTTGATTTTATAGGGTTACAATTCAAAAATAATTGGTACAATTTATCAAAATGTTGGCTTTTTGTTCAAATTAGAGAAAATTTTTAAAAGCTCAAGAGATTCCATTTCTTAAGTTTTGAACCCTCCAAGAGCCCCCTACAAAGTCTCTAAAGGGGTCTTACAACATGTACTTACTACAATTCACTAATCCCCTATTCCAGCTCACCCTTTGATTTCAATGCAATCATGAAATTCATTCTATGGTGTTATCTCTATTGGACAAAAACTATGGGTACAAATGTACAATAGGACCATAAATTATACTTTACTCTATTTGAATAGATGAGTGAAGAACTTGGATAGTGAGTAGAGAGTACATTTACATAATATATATAAGTACACTGCCTTTTTTATTGTTTTGGGTTGTACATGTGGCTTAACCCTTTAAGGACTAGTCGACCAGTTCTTGATCGATTTTGACTCTTTTCAATTTGTAGAGAGAGCATGTCAAGGAATTTGATGATGTGGCAAAGGGGATGGATCTGGGGAATTGGAAAGTGAAGAGTTTAGGACAATAACCATGCCAATCTAAGGTGGCATGTGGCTAGAGGGTTGAAAAAACTAAAAAAGTACCGGCTGAAAATACACCAATAAATGCAAAAGATGGCCATAACAACTAAAGAGTGAGCATAATTCATGATGCATAACACTAAACGCTACAAGATACTTCCATCAGTACAGCAGATCTGTGATAGACATCTGTTTTCAATAACCCTAAAATGTCCCCAAATGGAAATACAAAGGATTGCCCACCCCCAGAATTGACCACGGTCATTAAAAGGTTAAGTCCTTCATACAAGGTAGTGATGGGTATGAATGCCCTTTTCTTGTACTCATGCTAGCCAATTAATAGCTTGGTTTGTCAAACCTTATGAGACTCTTGGAGGGCTCAAAACTTTGCTAATGCCAAGGTCGTTTTGGGGTTGCAACAATTGACAACTTTGAAATTGAAATTGATAGAAATTATGATCTCTTAAAAAGACCCCCAAAATGACTTTTTGAGGGTGTTGTTTGCAAACTATCCTAAAGCTAATTTGATTTTGTACCTAGAGAATACTTTTGAGATCCTAGTTCTTTACCATTAACACAATCATAGTATTCCAAGATATGATTTTTAATTGTTGGGAATTGCAAAACGAGAGAAATTTGGTTTCAAGAGCTTGAAATTCCAAATGTTGTGCTCTCGTACTTGATGACTCTTGAGATTATATTGCTAACGTGTGTTGAAAGAACATGTGAAAAAAATTAGACCAAAAGGACATTTCTGTCATGCTAAAAATTAGATATTTACAAAGGTGGTCTAATAATTTCAACAGACAAAGGGTGCAAAAAGATTGTTATCTAAGTATTTTGGAAGACCAAAACAATAAGGATTTAGTATACACTACCGTACCTTCGTAGCAGGTTTGGCATTTTTGTGCCTAATAATTATTTAAAGTTCAAACACAAGCTTAACAAATTGAAAAAATAATATAAAAAATTGTCATTTATGAGGTAAAATATTATAACATTTAGGCTATACTCCACTCAAACTTAGTAACTAAGCCAAAATATTTGATTTAATTGATATTGATATGATCATCATTTATTTGCAATAGAATACTTGATATGACAAGCTAGTCATTTATTGTACTAAAACATTATCGTCACAAAATTAGCTAGCTTTTGGGCACTTATTTCAAAAAGGACATTCACGATATTATTGAACACACTAATTTTTTGCACACCAAGCTCTTAAAATGGAACATAGTGATTTTTTTATCCTATTTGGGCACTTATGTGTCTAATTTTTTAGGCATTATTCTTTCTTTTCCACAAATTTTAGGCAAGAAATTTGTATAATCTCCAAAACATTTAGGCAGATTTTTAAATAATTATTTTGTGCCAAACCTGCTAAGAAGGTACAGTAATACTTGTCAATTATGAAATTAAAAATGAATTGATACCTTTGGACTTAGAAACTTTGAAATTGAGTTTTTTTCATTTTTGAACATTGTTCAAAAGTTGAAAACTTGTTACCCAATGCTCATAAATTCAATTTGATGATTGTTGTCATTGGGGCTTTTTGGAACATGTTACATGGGTGTGTTGAGAGTATTTGTGAAAATTTTCAAACTAACTGGACTTTTTTTAGGTTGCTTAAATTGCCCAATTCAAAAAGGAGGTCACTTATTCTATCATAACTTCTAACTGTTTTATTCAATAGTTTTGAAACTTTATGCGCTAGAAAGGTACTCCTTGCGCACAAGTTTCCTTAAAAAAATCCAAAAGATTGCATGTCAATTTTCTTTCACAGCTATATGCCCAGATTTATATGTTGCCAAAATATGTTGGTTAGTTATTTAAGGATTAATTCACAACTTAAAAGAGAAAATCACGTGGAAAATTATTATGACATTTAAATCCAAACTCATCAAATTTTTTTTAGGGATTCCTCCATAGGTAGTATTATAAATTGATACTCCTGAAAGATGTAAAGCTTCAAGCTTAACCTACTCAAAGTAATGGTTCTTAGATTAGTGGATGATGGTGAAACCAGTAGATAGTGTTGGTTTAAAAAGTTGGCTCATCAAGATTTCTAGTCACCTCTTTCCTAGACCCAATCATCAAAGCAAAAAGAACGGTTTTTTAAATTACATTGATTTTTTGATTTAGAAACCATGCAGAGAGGTTTTGTATGTGGTTCTCTCATTCACTCTTTTCTCTGGCTTTGTCCCTTTAACCCCTCAAGGCCCAAGGAGATCAAAACTGTCCCTCCTTGTTTGTAATTTGGGATGTCTAAATTTTCTTCATGATCAATTACAATGATTATTATTATTTTAAAGTTCTTGTTGAAATCTTGTTTTAGTATCAAAAGTCTAATTTTGAAATTGACTAATTATGATTTTTCTATTTAAGTGCAAGGGTGTCCATTGCAAATCTTCGCTTTCTAGTCTTGAGAGCTCTTGGAAATGAGTCTAAAGTACATTAGAACTTGGAGAAACAATCACATTAGAAATTTAATTATAAAAAGTTTTAGAGTAGATTTTAAGAAGCCGGAAATTGATTAGGGTTACACATGTTGTACTTTACATACTCATATTTTTTTGGTATCCTCAATTTTAAATTTGAGATGTGAAAAGAGGATTGCAAGACTTCAAATCACTTTCACAGTTTTAACTTGTAAGCACCCTAGCAACAGGATCCTGTTGTTGGGGACCACAAATTGATCTTACTTTTTCTCTTGATCCGTAAGGTGAAAAAAGTCGTGGCTGGTCCCCATTAGTAAAGAAGGTAGTCCTTTTTCAAATCCTACAATGACTTTTCTTGATGTAATTTTCCAAGCTAAGGTGGCCATTAACCCCCCCCCCCCATTTTCTTCTAAACCCAAAAACAACTCTGGGTGCTCAAGGGTTAACACCCTCTTGATCAAATGTTATAATCTTTCAATCCATAGGTGATATTGTTGTGTTTTGTTTTCTTATGTGATCTCTAACATATCTAGTTTGAGTGTGTATGATTACAATTTAAATTTTTTTTGATGCAACTTATCAAAATGTTGACATTTTGTTCATCCAAGAATAGATTTTGAGATACTCGGGAAAGTGCATGGGCATTGAGGGGTTAAAGATTGAAACTCCTTCACCCCAACGCCAAAGGGGGAAAATAAAAAACATTCCTTGGTCACCAAAGAAATACTTTGTACTACAAAGAAAAAAGTTGTTTTTCACTTGAATATTTTTTAGGCCGCAACTAGTTCAAAGCTAGCCGGTTGAAACAAAAAATAACCTTTTGCAGTTTATAAATATTAGCTGAAAATTTGGTTCAAAATCTAATTTTTCTTCCTTACAATATGAAATAGAGAAAACAACTGAACTAGTTCCTGGCTAGACTACTTCAATACATGAACTGAAGGAAATCAACCAAAAAAAACTCAAATATCTCATGCACCCCAATCCCAATAGGAACTAGATTTGGTGTTATCTACAACATCACTTTATGCAATCTACAATTGAATGATGTTCTAAAGTACTGTTCACACTATGTTCCACATCTCAAGTTTCACTAAATTTTGAGAATTTGAGTATTGTAGAGCAAAAAGTTGGGACTTGGCATTTCACACTATGTCCCAAGTCCCATGTCTCAATTGTTAGCATGGTAGCTTTTTTTTGACAATTTTGACGCCAAAGAAGGTGGAACTTCACTCAAAGTTTGGGTTAATCATTTTGTTAAATCCAACTTTCAACCCAAGTTACATCAATATTTTAAAAATATATAATCATGACATTCTTTAGTACTCCTTTTTTCCCTTTAGAACCCAACAAAACTAAGATTTGTTTTTGCTATGGGACTTGCAGAGATGGGACTTGCAGAGATGGGACGTGGGAACCGCTACTTACTTCAATGATTGAACCCTCTTTAGAGAGTTTTTGACATACACATGAATCATCCAAACTAGATTTAACCCCTAAAGGACCATGGCCTTTGTTTTGTCAAAAGACACTCAAAACTACCACCTCTATGGCAAGGAGTTAAAAAGTTGAAAATTGGTCTTTTTGCATATTTAATCATAGGATTTTGTACTAGACTACTATAAGAATGTGTCACACAAAACTCAAGAACTTTGACCGTACAGGTTGGAAGATATTTGCATTTAAAAAGTAAGAAATAGCTTTTTTTGCACCTTGCATGACTAGATTATTTAACTTTGAACTTTTTTAACTTAAATTTTTTGCACCACAGAGTTTGGAATTCTATTTTTTCATGGTGGGAAGTTGAGTTGGTCATCTTGGGAAAGAAAATAATAATAATAATAATAAATTATCATTCCTAAAAAAAACATTATGCAGAAGAAGGTATGAGATTGAACAAAATTTAAATTGCTAATAACCTTGCAATGGAATTGAAATGCAATGATCCCAATGGTGAGATTGCTCTAGAAAGCAAACCTCACCCTCTCCAACAGTTCTTTTTGAAAAAAATGTTAAAATTGCATTCAAAAATGAGGTTTATGAGTTATTTTTTCCAAAAGATGCTTGAATTGCCCAAAAAACAAGATTGTCCATAACTTTCTCATAACTAGTCCAAATGGAATGATTCAAAGCTTCAGATGTAGACAAAGATATAATCTATGAGAAAAAGAAAGTAATTTTTTTTTCAAGTTTTTACAAGAATTTTTTTGCTGCCCAGAGTCCCCAAATTTGTACTTATTTGGGCATAACTTTTGCTCCCTAGCATCAATTGGAATAAAAATTAGATGCCCATGCAAATCTTTGAATTCCCCATCTTCAACAAAAGTTTCAAAAAATCTTGCAAAGTAGTTTAGCCATAGATACATGCCCAAAATCCCCTTTATCCGTTGAACAAACAGTTGGTCCTTTAGGGGTTAATTTTGTCATCATATATTGGCAAAGGTTAAAATTACAATACTATATTGTATCTCTGTTGATTCAATGTACAAAATAAGTATTTATTTGTATAACCTTTCTCTTTGAATGAACGACTTCTATATCATTCAGTAGCCTAAAGAGCAGTGCAAATATTTTTGGCTAAATTTAGCAAATTTTTTACCTCAATTTTGATTGTTCTAAAAGTGTATTGTAAAAAAAATTAAAAAAATCAAAAAATAATCAAAATTTCAAAATGCAAAATTGCTTGTGAGATGAGGTGCAATTTGAAAAATGTCCCAGTAGCTAATGAGATCTTAGACCCAAATATCTTAAGTAGCAAGGAATCACATCTAATTTCCCCCCACTTTGCATGCAAGCTAGGAGTCGGGTGCCACTTTGCCCTTGGTAGGATCAAAATGGTAAAATGTGGGTATCCATTTTGGTAACTCTTGATAGCAATTGCAATTGTCAACTTCATTAGAATTGCAACTTTATTGGACTGTGTTACTTGATGAGTTTCTACCCTATTTGTTTTGCAAAAGTAAGGGAATTGCAGATTTGGCATCATATCATTTGTATACACAAACATTGGGGATGTGAGATGAAATCGACTCTTGGAGAATTACTAGTGTTAGAAGTAATTATTTTCATGATAAATTTACACTTGCTTTCATTTTTGTTGCATTGCCATTGTAGAGTTGTGTATCTTCAATTTACATTGTTTATTTACACTTTGTAAATGTCCAAGTTCAACATGATAAATAACAAAATAAAACAACTATGGAAGTTTGATTTTAGACATCACCAATTCACATAGTTGGAGAATATTTACAAAAAAAAACTTGATAGTTGTCATTTATATCTCAATAAGTTGCAAGACATATAGATGAAAGTTTCTAGCCAAGGAAATTTTTTAGCCAAAATACTAAACAAGAAGATAAACGGTTGCAACTTGCCCTCTACAAAATATAAGGTAGGTAGCAATTTTTTTGACCTACAATCCACGATTTTAGCAAGTGAAGCTAAAAATGAAAAATGAAATTATGACCCATGCTGAAGAGAGGCTGCCTGTCCCGCTCGCCTCCACATTGACGTATGTGCACTAAATTGAGCCTCTCTTTCATAAACTCCTTGACAAATTCAGCCAAGTGTCCCCATAGTTAAAGATGGGTGTGGTATATTCCACACCATTTCATTTGGAGGGAGGGCAGCGCATGGTAGCGCTACTAAATGTTATGAATTTGATCATAAAAAGGAAGCCAAATAGCATTATTTCATGGAAAATTTTATGGATACCCCTGAAATTTGCTAGATTTCTATAGATATCCCTAATTTTTCAAAAATTGCACAAATATCCTTTAATTAGACCATAATTTTCAAACGCTTGCTTTACTGTGCTTGTCATTTTTCACTTTGACATAAAGAATGATTATATTCTTATCAATTTCTTTGTATATTTTCATTTGCATTGAAACTAGGAAAACAACATTTAATAAACCTAGTTTCAATTCCAATTGCTATTTACAAAAAGTTCTCAAGAGAAGTAGTTTTATTACAATTTGAAGTCCCTAGCTTACAACCACATGGTTAAATATATATTATCAGCTAAAATCTAGTTTTATACTATCACATTCCATATATGAGTCTACACTCTACACATATAATAAACCATTGTAAAGTTTTGTAGCCTGTGTGAACCAACTATGCATCTTCGTCACTTTCTTTGCAAAAATTTGTGGTAATGGCAGTTTTTTACTCAAAACAGATCTGAGTTTCAAGAACGTACAGAAGTTGTTGAATTTCATCCTTGCAAAGTAAAATATTGAGAAACTGAAATAAAACAATAGCAAAATTTGGATTTTTGAATTTTGCATCCATGGTCACTGATTTAATTCTTGTAAGATGATATGAAGCAACTTTACAAGATGTACGTATGATGCAAAACTAACAATCAGAACCATTTCTCCAAAAAGAAAAAGTTAAACGAATTGTACTTAAAGAAAATGGAGTCCATGTTCTGCAAATATGGCAATAGGCTTTTGCCTTAGAAAAATGGAATATCATCATTCTTGCGAAAAAGAACTCTATTTACTCTCAACAACAATTAGTTTGACTTTATTTTTGAAAAAATACTTCATTTTCATTTGTTTTTGGTCTACTTGTTTGTAATGTATTTTACGGGGCTTACATATTAGGCATATTTTGTGAATATATGTTTTGCGTATTTAGTTGTTTATACATAGGGAATTACTAAAGTCACATCCAAAATTGCTAACGTCACACTCCTACAAGTATGTGATTTGAGATTTTGATGTTGTTTTTTTATTCAAGTGGTCCATCACTCATTCAATCATAGCATTATCACCTCCTTGAATGAAAGAAGAAAAAATACTAATTTTTGTTGAACCTTGATTGCACCATTGCTATTTTTTTGGTTTATTTTTGCAAAAGTCCTATATTTTTAGTTTCAAATTGAAGCATCCCTCCGAGCTTTTTAGATATACCCTTAGAACAAGTAGAGGTGAAACAAATCTTTTGATCCAAATCAAATAATCTACATCTTAAATCAGGCTATTTGTTTGGCTATTTGTTTGGCTGTTTGTTTGGATGTTTGTTTGTCACATTTAGATCTCCCGGATCGTGTGCCCCCCCATTGTGTGCTTGGTACTGTTGGAAAGCTCTTGGTAAGGAGGGGTGCACGAGCTTGGTTCCGTGGCATTTGGGCATACAATGGGAAAGTTATTGAATTTCAATGTATTTTATGGATTAAAATTTTAGAAAAGTATTGATTGCCAAAGAAAAGTTTTGTGTAAGAACAGAGTAGAATAGAAGTTTAACTAAAGTGAAATTTGGATGTCCACTTAAAAATAAAGTAGAGTACAATTTTAAGTGAAGTGAAGTACAAGTTTAACCAAGAGTGGTATGAAGAGATAGCATGGATGGCTGACAATTGGGCCAATGGCACAAGGCCACACTAGTCAACATTAAATTCTTACATTTCATGCTCAAAGCATTCCTTGAGATGTGGCGTTCCCAATTGTGGGGGTGGCTTAGCTATTCCCCATTTGTATTTTGTAAATTTTGCATATTATACTTATTTCACATATTTTGTGTATTTTACCTAATTTGCAAAGTACGCAAAATATATGCATTTTTCATAGGGGATTGATATGTCTACCACACCCTTTCAGCTCTTCTACCACACCCTAGGGTAAATATTAGACTTATACCACCAAAAAGCTGAATTTGAGAATTTGGAATTCAAATTTGGACTTAGAGACCTTGATTTTGTAAAGAACCATACAAAGAGGTTCTACTTGAACAACACCCAATGAAAAAGCTTAACTTTTTTTTAAACAAAAGTAAAAATAATGCTTTTCCCTTGAGCTAAGCTTTTTCATTGGGTGTTGTTCAATTAGAACTTTTTTTTAGGTTCTAAACAAAATTAAGGTTTCTAAGTCCAAATCTGAATTCCAAATTCTCAAATTCAGCTTTTTGATGGTATAAGTCTAAATTTTACCCTGGGGTGTGGTAGAAGAGCTGAAAGGGTGTGGTAGACATGTCAATCCCCATTTTACATATTCTACATATTTTACAAATTTTGAATTGTATATGTATTTTGTGTATTCTACATAATTTGCGGTTCATGCGTATTTTACAGCTTTTGATAGTTCTGCAGTTTCTCAAATTTTGTGAGTCTCCAAAATTGTACATGCTCATGTTTTTGTGCAATAAGGTAGGAGCACCTATAAACGTCAAACTAAGGGTTTTGAACATAATGACTATTAATAAGCAACTAGCAAATTATAAAATCCTATTAGGAACAAAAAAAAATGAGTTTGCACTTTCAAATGTATTATTTGGATACGATGAGAATAAGTTGTGAATTTTAAAGAGTCAACTGCCATTATACCCATAACCACTTTTAAGGTTTCATGATCACATGTTGTACATCCTTGTGATTACATCCATTCAATTCCACATATTTTCTAAAATTTCAGAGGTGACGGTTATGGGGACACTAACCGTTATGGGGACACTGACAGTTATGGGTGCTCCTACCTTTGAAGTGCAGAATAAGAGCTTCGACAGAGTGCGGTAACGAGGACTTCAGTTTAGGGTTTATTGTAGGAATCACTACAGTGCAGATTTTGGAAACTCCTTCAAAAAGTTTCACGGACAAAAAGAGCGTTCCGGACAGCAGGCATTTCAGCTGGAGCGATACACTCCAGCAGCGACGCTCGCAAAAGCTTCACAAATGCTCCACTTGGATGCACCGCAGGATGCGTAGCCATGGGCCTTTGAAATGGGGAGCGACAACGTTTTGGAAACCTAAGAACGTGTTCGTGGCGAAAGAGTAGTTGATTGTGGTGTGAGGACTCGGAGGCGGTGAAAAAGGTCGAGAGATCGCTATCGCTCTGATCATAACGCAAGGTTTCTAAACGAGGAGGTTAGATTTTATCTTATTGTGCTCGATCTGTGTGCTTATTACGATGTGTTACGTTCGATTGCATACCACGGAGTGCTGTTCGTTCTGAGTAGCGAGAAAGAGAAACCCTAATTTTGGGACCTAGAAGCCCTAATTTTGGTACCTAGATTTGTTGACTCTGGACTGTAGAGGAGGAGGCTTAAGTTTGCATCAAGACAAGAGAAAGCTACTCTGACAGAAATTTGGTACCTTACTCCAAAAGCCAGCCATTCCAGCCATTCCTTTCTATTTTTACGAATAAAAATGGGAGGAGAACTGTTGTTCAAACCACAAGCCATAATGCTACAAGGATAAGGATAGAGCGTTTCATAGCGTAGCTGCTTGTTGTGTACTCAGTCGTTGTGTATTTTTTATTGTTTTGCAGGATGTGAAGAAGTGTGCCGGAACTCTTTTTTGGTGTGCATTGCGTATTGCTATGGTTTTAGAGTTGATTTCGACCTTCAGAGTGCTGGTTCTGATCGGTGAGGAGGAAATCCTAAACTTTGTATCTCATTTGGTTAGCATTTCGCCACATGCCTTTGGGATTGCAAGTCATGTGTGTGGTTGCTTATTTGTAACAAAAACTTCTGTGAGTATAGGTCTGGAGCTGAAAGAAACGGTCGTGTATTCATTGCAGGTTAAATGGTGAGGCTGAGATTCTAGGGTCACTATATGTTCGTAGCAGTTGGAAAACTGCGTCTTGGATAGTAACCTGCGGTGCCGGTCTCTAAATTGTGTTGAAGGTCTTTAATTCATTGAGGCTGTTTGTTTCTGTGAGTCAGAGTCTTTTGAAGATGGGGCGATGTTTTGAGTGCTGCGGATGCTTAGGTTTAAACTAAACATAACAAATGTCTTATGGGTGGAGTTGCTGCCGTTGCAGGGAAAGAAACAGCTAGATGCTTACTTGAGTGGATGTTCGTCGCTGGTGGAATTGCAAGCCTGAACTTCTATGCCAAGCGTAGGTTACATTGGCCAAAACTGCGTTCCTGGTTGTAATCTAAGTAAGGTGCGTCTCTTTACAAGG
Organism: Ulota crispa; assembly: GCA_963920765.1. Taxonomy (NCBI): domain Eukaryota; kingdom Viridiplantae; phylum Streptophyta; class Bryopsida; order Orthotrichales; family Orthotrichaceae; genus Ulota; species Ulota crispa. The sequence continues at coordinate 29,315,313 of OY987244.1, forward strand.
TTGGATTACAAGCTTACAAGGTTAGAAGCTTGAGCTTTAATGGTTGAACGTTAGTACTGTCATGCAGAGTTGTAGTGTGGATCTACTTGATCGTGAATGCTGTTATTTGCAGTTTCAGTATATGTTTGATAAGCGAAAGAGGTGCTTAATGGATGTTATATTGTCCCTAGGATGTTGAATTTGTAATCCCAACTCTCTAAGACTGTGGCTGCTGTACAATTAGGTTAAAGGAGATTGGGACTTGCTTTTGTGAAAAGCTGGAGTAGTGCGAGTTCATTGTAACCAAGATGGAGGCCATGAAGAAAGCTCGGAGATTGACAAATGAGGACAAGGGCAAGGAGACAAGATTGACAATGGAAGAGGACAAGGGCAAAGAGACATTGGATGCAGATCTGTGGGGCAAATTGCAAGAGCATATCCCTTTGCAAGCTATATACGAGAAGTTGTCACAGCGGGATCTCTTCCAATTGCGTCTTGTCAGCAAAGAGTGGAACCATGCGGCTTTGCAATGGACATTGCCAAAGTCGTTTTTTCGTGTTGATCGCTGCAGGCGTTGATCCTTGCGACTTGGAGTTCCTGAATGGAATTGTCACCTCCAACAATGTGTGTGGTACAGTCAAGTTCAACCTCCTCCTGCGTGATGCCAAGAGTCGTGTTCCACGATTTGAAGTGGAAGGGCTCATTCTATGCAACAACCCGGATGATTTGGAGCAACGGGGTGTTTTCAATGTCCACACCCAAACTTGGCACGCCATTCCTCCCGGTCCAGGACAAAGTAAGAGTTTGTCTGCTTGTGGTATGTTGGTAGACACAACCGTAAAACCGTATACCTTCAAAGTGATTGAGGGCAACCTTAGCTTTAGGACACAGATATATGATTCCAAGAGCAGGTCATGGAGCAAAAGCTTCTCTATTTTACCGTCATTAAAAATGCAATCCAAGTTGAAAACTGCTTTAGAGTACTCTTGCATATGCCACAACGATACCATATACATGTCTGGAGGCAGGGGCTTGATCTTGAAGTATTCCCTAGAAGATGACAAGTGGACGAATTTGAAGTCTCCGAAACTGAAGAATTGGGAGGACCATCCACCATTGGACGATGCCTTATGGGTTTGGGCAGGCCGGATCTTCACCACCAGGGAGAACAGGAAGTTGGGAAGAGCTACTGTGTGGGAGCTTGTAGATTCTGAAGGGCAAGAGTGGGTGGAGTATGCTCGCATGTCATAGGAGCATTACGATTGGCTCTTGAATCATGATCTGCCTGGTAATGGTTTTTCTGAGCAGGAAGCGGTTTTGAGGTGGTTCTTTTGTGACGGCTACTTGTTGGTTGGTTCTTGGCTGTGGAACTACGCCCGTGTTAATGAGCTTGTGTTGTTTGACATGGCAACAAAAGTCTGGCAAAAGGTGGACTTGCCCAGAGGTACTGTGGCAATTGATTAGCATCAGGTTGAGATCTCTGTTGAAGGCTAAGATTGTTGACGCAGATGAAGATGACGGATGACTATTCTGATGAAGATGACGAAGTTGATGAAGTCCCAGCATTTTGGCTTAACACTGGTTAGATTCTTTGGGACATGGAACACAATGTGATCGAGGGTATTTAGTTGGGACATGGGAGGATATGGGATACATGTGAACTCGGGCATTTTTTTTTGGGTGAAATGGAACCAGATTACCAAAAATACTAACAGATTTGAACAATGTGGGTTGGTCCCTCCTTTTATGGATTGTCGACAGCTAGAATCTGGCAAGCGAAAAAAAAAACACTGGTGTGAACCGCCCCTAAGAAGCCGAACAGCATTATTCTAAACAGCATCATTTCAGCTCACAAACAATTGGACTCTATTTAACCGATATAGTGAAACGAGGAAAGACTCCACAATCATGTCTTGTTTTCGATATTGTTTCAGCACTAAAATAACGTTAAACTCCACAGCAAAATTCATTAGTGATGAAGTCAGTATGGAGAGTTCAGCAATGTAAAGAAATGCACGATTTAAGACACGAGCACATAAAATTGATCTATATACGTGCACTGTGATATCCTAATTATTCGTCTAAGATTCTACATCGATGCGCTAATCAGAAGAAGAAGAAAAATAACTAGTTTCCCTAACAAATTTGAAGGATGATAATTGTCAACCGAGGTCCGGTTTCAGGCAAATTCAGAATTTAGAGGATTGATACTGCTGAATGGGAGCCTAAGTGGAAGTGATATGAAAATTGTGTACGGAGTATGAGAAATTAGGATTTTATGAGCCCTGCTTTGCAGGTTCTGAGCGGAATACTTGTAACTAAGGGTATGTTCACACTTGGTGTTAAGAGTGTAATACTGAAGGAAAATTAAATGAAATTGGACACACCTTTAGATTGCATTCATATTGCTAATACTCCTCACACCAAGTGTGAACATTATGTAATACTCATGTAATCTTGGAGATGTATTAGGTAAGTGCAGCCATGCTCTTGAATCTCTTGGATCTTCTCTCTCATTATTGCACTTCAAAAAGAGAAGGTTGTGTTGGTGCAAGAGAATAAAGTTTTAGACTAGAAAAAACATATCAAGGGCAAGGCTCAATTTACTACATAAGAGTTATGTGTTTGTAGGGCTAGGGTGGAAAAGCTCTAGTTTTTCACCCTCCAAAAAGTGTAGGTGTTTAGATATTAATCATGAGGAGATTGAATTTGAAAAATTTGAATCCACATTTGGATTTAGAGTCCTTGTTTGAATGAAGGCCCACTTCACTTGGAAATAGTTGTACAATAATGCACTTTGTCAACAAAGTGGGACTTTGCACAAGAGTTGGGCGCTCTTAAAAAGGAGGCTCAACTTGGGAGCAAAGTCCCAGCAACTCTCTTGCTTAAAATGCTCAAGTTCTTCTTCTTTTTTTTTCTTTTTTTTTCTTATTTTGTGTTTATTTTTCCCGATACAATTCAACAATTTGAGAATTAGCATCAAGCTAGGACTTGCAAAAATGGTTGGTGGAATTGTGTGAACCAACTTTGAGATCATCACAGCCTCTTCAACATTGAAAGATGAGATTTGGGCAGAAAGGAATGCCAAGCAAATCCTAGCTTAAGATAACTCTAAGGTTTGAAGAAATTGCAATAGGCAATATTCACCCTAAATTCCCTTATAATTCATTGTTTGGACAATGAAGAGAATGTGTATTACCTGGTGTTCTTCAAACAATATATCTTCTCATCTTTGAATATTTTTATTTCATTCTTACTCTAGTTGGATAACATTAGATTGGTGTGGGATTTCCAAAACTTTATTATATTCTTTCTTCATAAAATTGAGCTAGAAAGTATGTCACAGTCTAAAACCATGTTGTTTTTAGCTCAAAAAATTGCCTTCACCAAAATAGTACAAGTCTTAAGAAAATAAATCATGTATGAGATTTTAAATTTACAAATCAATTGTAGCTAGTTTTCTCCTAAAGATGTCAAAATCTCGGGTTTATGGACTTTAGATTAAAATATGAAACTATATTTGCAAATATCATTGGTAACAATAGAGATCAACCTTTAGAAGCTAATTCAAATTTTGCAATTTGCATCCGATTCTTTCACACACCAATACAAAGTTATTTACACAAAGTTGTTCTTTATAAACCATCTTTATAAACTTTATACGTTAGCCATTGCATTTATGGTTTGAAATAAGTTCTAGTTAATACTACTAAATTAGTACTATTATTTAGTAGTTAAATGTGAATGGAAGATGGCTAAATGGATGTTGTTTTTTTAATGTAATTTTTTTTTTTTTGCAATAATAAACATCAAAAAAAGTGAAGACCATACTTACCATATTTCTTTGTATTACTCAATAATAGTATACTTCATAATAAACATCAAAAAAAGTGAAGACTATACTTACCATATTTCTTTGTATTACTCAATAACAGTATACTTCAATATAGATTGTAGTGCATTTGCAATGTCAATTCAAATCATGAAAATTCAATGCAATATCTTCATTAACCCCTCGACGCCCTAAGTTCTTAGAATACATTGAAAGGAGCAAAATTTTTGCCCCTTTGGCGTTGAGGGGTTAACCCCTAAAGGCCTTTGATTGTGTTTCACTAAAAAACACTCATTATGAGTTGTTTTGATAGCAAAGGCAAAAAAGGTTAAAAGTAAAATCTTGGTGAAATTAATTATAGGATCTAATAGTAGACTACTTTATTATGATGTAGTAAAAAAATGAAAGACAATTATTGCATAGATTGTGTTATTATAAGGTTTGAAGTGAGAAATAGATTTTTTTTGGGTTTTCAAATTTTGGGCAGCTCTAACTTGGACAAGCTTTTGCACCAATAGATTCCACTATTTTCATTGGAATTATTCAGCTTGAATTTCATTATAGAGTTGGTCATGTGCCTAAAAAACTTTATAACAATTTGAATTGGGGAACACATACTAAAATAATAGAATACAAACAAGCTTCAAGTAAATTCTCATGCAAAGTTGGTTTTTCAACAATTTTGGACTTCCACATACAATGATCTTTTCAAGATGTGAATAATGAAGATTTAGATTTTAGAGAGCTTTAAAGGAAAGAAGAAGAAAAAAAGGAAATCAGCCAAAAATTGTGGTTTTGACAAGCTTGATCAATATAGGGCCACTTCTAACAAAGGTGAAATAAAGGTCAGTAAGCAAAAACAATTGCCTTCCCGGAATGAGGATGGATCAATTGTGACAAGGGAACATCCTTGCCTCTCAACCTTTTGACAAGATCCCAAAATTTTAGCTAGTGCAGTGTAAAGAAATTTGCCCAAGCTGCCCCTTGAGCAAAAAAAATAACAATTTTCATCATAATTGCTTTTTTGCAAATTGAAATGGCTTGAAAATTATTGCACTAGAAAGCTACTCCTTGGGCACATATCCTCTAATTTTTTTGTGAAAAAATATATATTTTTACAAATACTAGCTTGCCAAAAATTACTATGTTGCCAAAGAACACTCTTTGAACCTTTAGGGGTCAAACGAGAGTTTTTGTGTTGATTGTTTTGTGTTTAAAACACTCTCAATAATGTAGGGAGTATCAAAAATAAACATAAAGTCAATAAATGTAAAGTTCTATCCAATGTGAACATTAGGTGATACCTCATATTTAATTTTAGAGCCAGAAGTAGAAAAACCTGTGAAAATTAGTTTGGGCCACACCAAAACAAAAACTAAGTGTAGGATTCATGTACTTGTACAAGTTTAGGTACCTATTGTAGCAATGAAACTCTAAAACATGAAAATTTCAGAAGTCCTAGAATCAAGGATTTCTCCCAAACTAATGAATATTGCATTCTTGGCTTTGTGTATAAATATAAAAAATACCCTTGGCTCGTTGTAAGAACATCAATTATATCCTTGGTTGTCTTTGAGGATATCATTAACACCCCTAGTTTTTTGGAAGAATATAAAAAATGCCCCTCCATTATTTTGAAATATCAAATATACCCTTGTGTTATTTGATATAACAAACATGTCCTTAGTTCTCTTGTGCCTCTTATTGCCAAATTCAATAAGTACTAGGAAAAAAATGGAAATTAAAAAATTAGACAAGAATTGAATGCAAGCTCTTCAAGCTATATAAAAGATTTTTGCATGTAAGATCCAAATTAACAAATATTGTGTTCAAGGGTGTTTGTATATCTCAAATCTTTGAGGGTTATATTTAATATTTATGAAGAATTGATGGGCATTTTTGGCATTTTCCCTACATTTTTCACTTAGAAAGAAATGAGGTTGTGTATTTCTTCTCTCTCAAGTGGTCCTTCTTGTACCCAAAATAATTAACCCCCAGTGCTAAACAATATGGGACAAACCTTCTACTCTTTCTTACAAGTGTTTTTCTGAATAAAACGGGCTTAGTATACTACGCAAGATGCAAGACGCAAGATGCAAGAAGCAAGATGCAAGACAAGGTTAACTAGCCATGCGACGGGGTTGCAATGGGGTCCTTGCCCTGTCCTGCGCGCCACGTGGGCTGGGCCCACTTGGTACTTGCACATGTCACCATATTCTAGTCTTTTGGGTCCGGATCTGCTTTGTGTGGAGGCCTTTTTGGGACTGAGGGCCCGTATGTGAGAGAGCCTGGACTCATGTACGAGACCCTCCCAAACAGTAATTCGGCTCTTGTTTTACCTCCTTTCCATAGAAATTTGAAGTTAAGGTAAGAAACTCAAAAACTGACCATAATGTTTTCTGGTGCATGTGCTTGTTTAGGGGCAAAAAGGGCCCAGTCAGCTCTCGTACCACTGGACCAGAATATGGTGACATGTGCATGGGCCTACTTTTGTGGGCACAATTTAACCCCTCACCGCCCATGATAGTTTGGAGTATCTTAGGATTTGCTTGATAGGGAACAAAATGTCGGCATTTTGATCAATCTTATCAAATTTCTCTAAAGCGCAACTGTACAAATTCAAAGTAGACATGTTATAGATCACATAGGAAAAGAAATCACAACAATATCATTTATGGATTGAAAGATTATAATGTTTGATCATGAGGGTGTTAAAACTGTGAAAGTGATTTGAAGGCTTTCAATCCTCATTTTGCATCTCAAACCTAAAATTGAGGGTACAAAAAAAATATGAGTATGTAAAGTATAACATGCTTAACCCCAATCAATTTACTGCTTCTCAAAATCTATTCTACAATTTTTTTAACTGAAATTTTAATATGATTTTTTCTCTAGGTTCTAGTGTACTTGAAGCTCATTTTCAAGAGCCTTCAACATTAGAAAGTGAAGATTTGCAATGGACACCCTTGCACAAAATCTTGAATAGACAAATCATTTTAATTCATTTTCAAAATTAGACTCTTGATGTTGGAACTAGACTTCAATAAGAGTATAAAAATAATAATAATCACTAAAAAAAATATTGTAAAAGGTTTTGCATTCTTGAATAAAATTTAGAAAAGCCCAATTTGGGCCCCTTGGACGGTGAGGGATTAACCCGTAAAGGACAAAGGAGCCCTTTGTGACTAATATAATATTTAGTATTTTCTTGTATTTGAAATGCATCCACACATATACTACATTTGAGATCAGCAAAGAAGTTAGAATATAAATCAATGCAATTCTAGTGAGATAATCAAGATCCCAAATTAAAACCTTTTATTGGTAGCAAATGCCATTTGTACGGCAGCGTATTTACTATGTAATAAGTAGAGCGGACCTTTAAGGGTCGTCGCGCCCTCCAAATCGGGCCCTGGCCCTGAGTCCACCTCAAAAGTGGATAAAACCTCCCAAGGACACCGCGAGTGTGAACGGAGACCAAGCTTCAAAAGCCCAAGCAACCATTCGTCGCTGCCAAACGAAGAAAGACCAAAGCAAAGCCAGTAAGCGACGACGACGACACAAGAGCTTCACGCCTGGTCGCCATTCAAATCCCCTCCAAATCCTCTCGAAATCCACTCCAAACCCCCTCCAAATCCACCCCAAATGTCCTCACCATTTCCAGTGTCACGATCCTGCTCTGCCATGTGGATGCAACCCACCGGCGCTCCCATCTCGCATTGCGCATGGACCATGCCTCAATCGCGCACACTTGTGCGCTCCCCGTTGGATCGCACGCTGCCTCAGTTGACGCAGATCATCATCCAGCGACACCGTTCGTCACAAATCTGAACAAGCTGTGTTGGCTCAATTGCCGCGCTTCTACAACCCCCAATCCCCACCAATCCCCAGTCGAGAATGTATCAGAGAATTTCGGTACGGGCCGATGCAGAGCTTCGAATTCCGTCTCTGCCGGAATTGCATTTTATGGTTCTGGTTTATCCGGTTCTGGTTTGTGCACATTTTTTATTGTAGCCTGCAGTAAAATTGTCCAAGTGGGCGCTTTGAGAGGAATAATTCCATGATCACATGTACACTTCAGTTTTTTCTATTGTAGGTTTGAAAATTGAGCGGTTTGATGTAAAAGTTTTGGAAGGTTTCTCTCAATGTCAATTTAGGGTTTGGGGCTCTGGTTTGTCCACAATTTTTAGTGTAGCCAGCAGTAAAATTGTCCTCACAGGCGCTATCAGAGGAATCATTCCATGAAGGCGGAAATATCATATGCTTGTACACTTCATGTTTTTCCCATTGTAGGCTTGAAAACTGAGTGGTTTGATATAAATGTCTCGGAATGTTTCTCTCAATGTCAATTTAGGGTTTGGGGCTCTGGTTTGTCCACACTTTCTAGTGTAACCAGTAGTAAACTTGTCCTCGTGGACGCTATCAGAGGAACCATTCCATGAAGTCGGAAGTACACTTCATTTTTTTTCTTCCATTGTAGGTTTGAATTTTGAGGAGTTTGATATAAAAGTTTCGGGATAATCTCTCAATGTCAGTTTAGGGTTTCGTGTTATGAGGTGAGTTTTAGTTCGTATTGCGCGTTTTACTATTTCCTTTTTGATGTTCCTGTTTGTAGCAAATGACGGAAAAGCCTAACGCGTCGATAAACAGGGAAATTAGGTTTTGTCCGGTCTGCTTGATGCTGTACTTTGTAAGTGTTTTCATTGCTTGTAGTCGATTTCATCATGGTTGTTTTTTTCCTTCTCTTCTTCTGGCAGGGATTGTCGAATGGACAGATGCGGAAGGGAGAATTGATGAGATGTGGCAGGGATGATTAAGCCGACTCGCATTGACGACAATCACAGCTGCTGCTGCACCACTCTCTCCCAATGAAGGGTTGGTTGATGAGCCCTGTTTCCTGTTTCTTCACGCAACCATATCCTCTTCTGTCTAACTGCTCGCCTGCCCGTTCTTCCAACTCCTCCACCAAACTCCTCCACTCTTCTGCTTTTAAACAAGCCAGGCAAACTCCCGGACCTCCATCAACCTTCGCTTGGAAACCATGCAATAGTCACCTCTTGCAGGCTGATGGTACCATTCTACGAAGACGATGTTTGGGCAGGGATTTGTCCAAACGAGGGCCTCCTTGTAGTTCGGAGCGTCCAGTGTCCAATGATCTACCAGTCTCAATCACAAGGTGAGTGCTTCTGTAGTCTAGACACTCACTCTGAGCCACAGTTCAACTTCCGATCAGAGTCTCATAAAAAAGGTTTACGTTTAAAAAACTAAAATTCTCATAGCTATTGGGAAAAGTCAGCAGTCTCAGAGAACTGAAGTGAAAGGTGACCTTTTTAGGGTTTAGGGTATGCATTTTACAACTAGCTGATTTCATAGTCTTGCTGATTTTGTAGTCTTTTGCTCGGGGTAGTGGCACTCAGATGGAAGAGTTGGAGAACAGTGTGACGTTCACGGTGGAGGATGCCATTAAGGAGGCTGGTTTCGGGGTCTACCAAGGATGGCTGCTGGCATATGCAGGCATGTCGTGGGTGGCAGAGGCGATGGAGATGATGCTGCTCTCGTTTGTTGGACCAGCAGTACAAAGTGAGTGGGGTCTCACAGGTCGGGAAGAAAGCTTGATCGCCAGTGTCGTCTTCGGAGGCATGATGATTGGAGCTTACTCGTGGGGCGTCCTTTCTGATGCCAAGGGCCGACGGTACAAAAAACTCTTGCTTTTGTTTACCCCTGTGCTTTGTCATTTATGCCGAAAGCTCATTCCATGAAAGGTTCAATTCGAAAGCAATTCCTGCATTTTTTTTGTGTGTTTTTTTCGTTGCAGGTTTGGTTTTTTCGCCACGGCAGTTTTGACGTTTGGCGCTGGATTGTTGAGTGCAACGTCTCCGAATTACCTCACCCTCGTGGTACTTCGGGGGTTGGTTGGCGTGGGGCTCGGTGGAGGACCTGTGGTGTCTGCCTGGTTCATGGAGTTCGTCCCTTCTGCCAATCGAGGCCTCTGGATGGTGGTCATCACCTTGTTCTGGACTTTGGGTTCAATTCTGGAAGCCTCGCTCGCATGGGTGGGTCTCAACACCTCCTGCAAAACTGTGTTCTTTGAGTGTTGCTGCACCTACTTTTTTGTGGTGATTTTGAGCATGGTGGTTGTGGCTGATAAGGTTTTTTTTTGGTTTTTTTGTGGCTGTGTTCTTTGAGTGTTGCTGCACCTACTTTTTTGTGGTGATTTTGAGCGTGATGGTTGTGGCTGATAAGAGTGTTTTGGTTTCTGTTTTGTTGTTACTTTTTTGGGGGGTTGAGATACAGGCTGTGATGCCCACTTTGGGTTGGAGGTGGCTTCTTGGTCTGTCGTCGATGCCACTGGCAATCTTGCTCATATTCTACTCCATCGTGCCCGAAAGCCCTCGATACTTAGCTGCGAAAGGAGAAACAGAGAAAGCCTTCAAGATTCTGCAACAGATGGCGAAAGTGAACTGTAAACCACTTCCGCCAGGAAAACTGCTTGGTGGTGGTGGTGGTGGTGATGCTCCGGATGATGTTCAAAACAAGAGAAGAAGACTGTCTTCGTCTGTGGAAATGGTGGATCTCGACCGAACAAGAGCTTCGGATGAAATAAGCCTTTTGGAACCACATTCCAGTAGTAGGGGGAACCTGTCTGTTGCGAAGAAGAAGAAGACAGGTGTCGAGCAAGTATTTTCCAATTTCACCCCCCTCCTGTCGCCACCCCTGCTCTCCTCCACCCTTCTCCTTTGGTCTGTTTTCTTCGCCAATGCATTTACGTACTACGGGCTTGTGTTGCTGACTTCCCAATTAAGCGGTGGAGATCAATCCAATTGCAGGCCTGAGGAAGCTGTTCAGATCGTCTCTGCAGCTTCAAACAGCGATTCACTGTATCGAAACGTCTTCGTTTCCAGTATTGGAGGTATGCCATTTTCTCATCGAAAAACGTTATAAACTTTTCTTTAGAGCCCATGCAAGGGTTTCTTTTCTTTCCTTTCCTTTCCTTTCCTTTTGCCCTGGGTTTGTTTATATTCTGATTAACACAATGCAACGTAGAGTTTGTTGCCAAGAATTGCATGAGTTTGATATTTTTTGAATATTTATGAGATTTTTTTTACTTTCCTTTTTGCACGTGACAGAGCTTCCAGGGCTGGCGGTGGCAGCATACATTGTTGATCGGTGGGGTAGGAAGCGCTCCATGGCAGCACTGTTCACGCTCTGTGGTGCATTTCTGTTGCCCTTGGTACACGAGCAGCCTTCGGATCTCACCACGTTTCTTCTGTTCGGTGCTCGTGCTTGCATCATGGGCGCCTTCACTGTTCTCTACATCTATGCACCCGAGGTAAAGTTTTCTTATCCTAAACCACCACCTTAATTTTGCACACTTCGTAATCTGTATATTATTCTCAATTCCATACATGTTGAGAGTATGCAATGTCAAGAGAACCTTGGTTCAGCATCCTCTAAATTGGCCTGAACGAAGCATCCTCAATACGGGAGCCATTGTCTTTTACTCCCTCTGTCCTCTCTAAAAACGTTCAAAAAGCTTCCTTGCAAAGGATCAACTGTGTTTTTTAATCTTTGTGCTAGTGACACATGCATTCTAGAATCAATATACCATCTACCAAATGTATGCAAAATCTCCAGCTTTGATGTCGCTGTTTGAGCATCCAAATTCCATGCAAGAAGTACTATATTTGTGCATGCTGCCAGCTCCTTATTATTGATGATTTTAAAGATAAGTAGCAACAACGGTACCTCATATGGGCAAAGCCAAGCTTGCTAGGATAGGAGTGTTCCTTAATCGCTTAACTTGCCCCCATGAGATCATTGAACATGGCAAACGCTTTCTCAGCGTTTGAAATCAGCAAAAGGGAGCTTTTTAGTGGTAGAAGAAATGTGTCTGATTTGGAGGGACAGAGGGAGTACATGTGAGAGCGTGTTAAAAGCTTGCTTTTTACTTGTTTTTTACTTATTTTTACTTGGTTTTTTGCTTGGTGTTTTTTGTGATTTGGCATGACTTTGCTCCAAAGAATCTGACAGGGCATTCGGTTGGATTTGATTGCCACGCAGGTGTATCCAACCAGCAACCGCTCCACAGGGATAGGGATTGCCAACGCCATAGCCAGAGTAGGAGGCCTGGTGTGCCCGTTGGTGGCAGTGGACTTGGTGAGGAGTTGTCAGCAGGGATTGGCAGTGTCCCTGTTCTCCGCAGTGCCTGTGGTGGCTGGCGTGGCGGTCCTGTTTTTCCCCGTGGAAACCAAAGGAAGAGCTCTGGCTGACTCCGTAGACTCCTCCAACCAATAGAGCTTTTTTGCATTTTTGCAGTACAGGGAGGTGGTAGTGGGGTGCAGCAAATCACCTTAACCAGAGGGATACTGCAATCTCTACACCAAATAGTGCATTTAGGTTGCCTTAACAATTAGGTTGCCTGACTTCGGCAAAGTTATCTCATGACCTACCCTTGGTCACTTGGAGGGGCATGTAACACTCTTTGTGTAAAACGGTGTAAAGTTCCAACTTCCTTGGCTTTGGCGCTTGTTGCTATCCCCAACCTTTGTTTGCTTCTTCCAATGTTTGTCACAGTAATTATTGACAAAAGTTATTGTAGTCTTGGTAAATATTTTAATAGTGTAAAATGTTGAGAAATTAATACGCTACAACCCAAATGCACTATTTTGTGTAGCTTTTGTTGCAACAATATCATGCCTAGTGAGACATAAGATTGAGTAGTGGTTATTTGGAGGAATGGGCTTTGGAGTACTTACACTGACGCTTACAAAATGTTGACCCCCAGTTTTGGATTGAAAACAATGTGTAGTTTTAGTAGCCGTTTTGGGTAATGAATGGTTCTAAGGTAGCAGCACCGCTTACCATGACTATCCCCATGGGCGTCATTGGCAAGTCAAGGCCCAATAAACACAAAAATCTAATAGTTATGAGTGATGAAGTGATGGTTCTGGGTGACTAACATGATAATTTGAGTGCCCCATCTCACTATTTAAGAACCAACAAGCCTTGTTTTTAGCATCTCACACATGATTTTACATTTGTAAAATTTTGGATTTTGAAAAATCTTTGTGAACAAATATTTGCAATTGAAATTTTGAAATTGATGCCAATACTTTTCATTCCTTCTTGCTAATTTAGCAATATTATTTTCAAGCTTGTTTGATCGGGCTACATACCCTAGAAAACTTAAACTCACGCTTATGCGTGTTCCTACCTTAATTATGGTACCCGTAGAGATGAGGTTTGGAGGGGATGGTTCTTTTGGTATGGTTCCTTCTTATACGTTGCCTATGAAATCTTGTAATAATTCATTGCGTTGTCAAAATTTATGCAATTATGTACATTTTGCTTCATAAGCATTTGTCAAAGTACAAAATTTTATTGTGTTTTTCTCTTGCATATTCATGGTGTTCTCCAAGAATCTTATACAACTGGTTTTTGTTGCAGTTTGCCTTGCCAAAAGTGGTCGGAGGTGCAAAACTTAGTTTTTTTCTATATTTTGTTTAGAGTGACACTTGAACAACTACTTTCCTTTTTTATATTTTTATTAACACTAAAAACATTCACTTGCAGTTTTTCACAAAGCTTAAAACTTAATTACAGCTGAAAAGTGTCTTAACCCTTAAATGCTCAAGGCCTTTTTTGAGCTTCTAGGAGTTTGCTCTAAACTGAACAAAAAGCCAATATTTTGATAAGTTGTATGAATTTTTGTAAATTGTAACCGTACAAATTTAGACTAGATATGTTAAACATCACATAGGAAAAGAAAACACAACAATACCACTTATGGATTGAAAGATTAGAATGTTTGATAAAGAGGGTGTTAAAACTGCGAAAATGACTTCAAGCCTTTCAATCCTCTTTTCACATGTCAAATCTAAAATGTTGGTCACCAAAAAAATATGAGGTCAAAAGGGCATACCATACATAACTCCAATCCATTTATGGTTTTTCAAAGTCTCTTTTACAGTTTTTTAAAATGAAATTTTAGCGTGAAATTTTCTCCAAGATCTAGTGTATTTGAGGCTCATTTTCATGAGCTCTCAACACTAAAAAGGTCAAGATTGCAATGGACACCCTTGCACAAAATCTTGAATAGAAAATTCAAAATCAATAATTTTCAAAATTGGGCTTTTGATGTTAAAACTAGACTTCAAAAAGAATAAATTTGAAATGCTAAATACTAAAAATAGCAGCTTAGTTAGATTTTATTGAACTTCAAAATGTTGTCTGCACCAAAATGTGGTGCCTTGGGCATTTAGGGGTGAAGGCTTGCTTCCACTTGCTAGTAGTAAAATGTTATGATTTTGTCACTAGTAGAAAACAACGTTGGGTTGGACGTGTCTATCACGCAAAAATTGCATTGGCAGAAACATAAATGAGTAACATAAAGACATTGTGGGGTTTATGTTGAGTTCCATGTCATAAACATCTTTGACCAAGCGTGTTTGGACGCTATGATTGCTGCACGGATCTTCTAACACTACGTTATAACAAACATGCAATTTTGGCCACGTCACATTATGTGTTTCAATTATAATTAGCATCATTACATGACATCCTAGACTTATCCGGTATTTTTGTGTTGAGTGACATGTGTCCTACCTTTGACACGTCCCTGAAGATCCTATTTTATTGGTGTGATGGACATGTTGTCTTCTGTGATATTTTTTGGATATTTTATAGGTCGAGATTTCCTAATTATACATTGTATAACGCATTTTGCATAACATGGATTCTTTATATGGGACAACAATGTGCTCAAAATTTATGTTTGGATTCTGTTATTCAACATGAACCCTTGTTCTATGGAACGCAGAAATGCTGGAAGTTGCAGATCCAATGTACTCAATGTTTGTGATAATGTAACATATGCATGTTGACGTGAATATAACTTGATGTTCAACAACATAGTTGCCGATAGTGTAGTCATACACTTATTATATGACACTGAAGTTTATTAATTGGATTGGCCTCACACTATTACGATACAACAAACAAATGCACTGCCACATATGCCACTTCTTAATTTTGTAAGTTTTGTGTTCACTTATGCTCATTTATCCATGCATGTCCATGCTTTCAATTCCACCACACCATCTTCCTTTTCTTGTACTTCAATAAACAAATCTTACATAATGCAAAGTCAATAGAACTTGCTAAATTTCTGACGCAATATTTTAGAAGCGGAATTCCCTAACGTGGGCGGGTCTCTCCTTTATTGCAATAATGACTGGTCAATACTTCTACAATAAGAGCTTGTTTAAGAACAACAATAGAAAAACAAAACAACCATAACGCGGTAACCACTTTATATTACATTCTTCAATACATAGCGGGAGATGACCATCTCTCACTGTAGACTTTTGCAATGCTCTTCGTTTTTAGTACTACAGCAGTAATCCAATAATCAAGTACAGTGACTTTGACCTTCTCTCCTCATGGCAACTGCATGAACTGGGTTTCAATTCTGCATCTCACACTTCAGACAGTGTTCTTGGACATTGAACATTCATACCTGTTCCTCTCCATCCAAATATGAATATTGAATTGACAGACGTTGTTCCCACTAGAATGAATACTTTGCATTTGAGCATTAAAAAAAAAACCTTGGCTGCATCTCTTCAACCACTGTCCATACAAACTCCACCCTCCATGTTCCTAATTTCCACATGAAATTAATCATGTGTCAATCATACCGATTATTAGATGCAATTTAATGTCAGTAATTTTAGGGTTCAATATGTCAAATGAACATGTGGCAACACATGAACCTCACTTTCAATGTAAATGTCACATCTATGTCTCATCGTTCTTGTGTACACAATCTTTTACATGAACAATTGATGTTGTTACAAGTTTTCATATGATATTTGTATCAGTAAATTGGCATCATCCATACAAAAACAAACTTTGGACTTCCGTATAACAAAATGACGACTACCTACTCCATATCAATTTGTAAGTGCAATGTTTGTAAGAAATTAAAAACGTCATGATTAATTTTAAAGGAGGACTTGCAACAAACAAGTATATGCACATTTATTATGGAATTCTGCTACGGTGTTCAATATCCATGAACTAATAGAAGCTGTATTAACTTGTGGATTAAAAATTCCCATATTGTTCCTTTGATTTGTACCAATCTAAGTCCCCAACTTTGTCATCAACCTACAAATCAGAAGATTTTGAATGTCCATGAAATTCACTTATAGAGGCAAAGTGTGGGCCTTGGACATTAGGTTTCCTTCTTATGGAGTTCTTCAAGAATTGGTGGTCACTGACATAATTATGCTACATTCACTTGGTGAAACAAGTAATAGAACAATTGCATTTGATTAGAAATAAATATGAAATGATTAGTTCAATTTGAGTAATTACAAAACATTGAACATGAATTGGCACTACATTTTCTCCATAGTTTATGAAGAGTATGCAAGATTACTGTCATACCTCCACGCTTCTTGACCATGTTCATTCCAAAGCATGAGTTCCTTCTATGAGTATGTGTTACGTTGATGTAGACATTCATCTTCCAATGAAGGCATACACATTTATACACATCACTTCAAGTATTTTTAAAACTCAGAATTTTGTCTCCCATTCTACCTTCCCCGACACATGCACTACAATACTCTACCCCCTAATAGCGCTCTATTCCTGTAACAATCATAACATAACAATCTTGCTTAGATCGCACATGACAATCCAATCATCATCGCCTTAACCCCAAAAGGAACTTGAGGATAGAATGTGTCCTTGACCAATTTTCAAAGTTATATAAAATTTTACCAAACTATTATTTTTAGTACTTTATTCTTTTGAACAATTATTTATGAAGTTCAGTTTTAGCTCCAACAATCCTATTTTGCAAATGAATGATTATGACTTTTCTATTCAAGATTTTGTGCACGGGTGTCCATTACAATCTTGACTTTATGTAGTGATGAGGGCTCTTAGGAATGAGCCTCAAATACACTATATCTTTGAGAAAAATCACATTAGAAATTCATTTAAAAAATTTGTAGAGTAGATTTTGAGAAGTCATAAATTGATTGGGGTTATACATGTTAGGTCCTTTAACTTCCTATTTTTTTGGTGACCAACTTTTTAGATTTGACATGTGAAAAGAAGGTTGAAAGACTTCAAATCACTTTTCCAATTTCAACATCCTCATGATTGAATATTATAATCTTTCAATTTGTAAGAGATATTGTTCTGTTTTCTTTTCTAATGTGATCACTAACATGTCTAGTTTGATTTTATACAATTACAATTCAAAAATAATAGATACAACTTATCAAAATATTGACTTTTTATTCAAATTAGAGCAAATTCTTCTAGCTCAAGAATTTCTAGGGTCGTTTTGGTGTTTAGGAATCTTGTAATTACCTTAGAGACAAACTTCTTGACAACAAGTCCTGCATCTACCCCTGCCAAAATAGTACACATGCAACTAAATCACAAAAATCAACATTTCACTATTGGACAAGCTATTACGTCCAATTATTCCTTATTATGAATTGTCCCCTTCAAACTCTTTTCCCTTGCTACAGACATTGCCACATCTTTAAGAGGTATATAATGTTACCCAGCCCATAAAGAATAATAAACGCATGACCACACTCAATCTTCTTCTAATAAAATATTTGGGGCTTGTCTTTTATTTCCATACCAATGCTTCATTTGTTAAATTTGGAAAACCAGAGGTATCATTCTATACTCCACCTCAATCAACCTAAAAAGTTACATTACACCAGATTTGAAGGTATGAGATTCACTCTGAACCACTAAGATTTTTTCCCTAGCAAATTCCTCTTCTAAGTTCAGGGCACCGTACGTGAAATAAAATGTGAGGTCGATTTTAGGTGATCATCTAAAACCTTTGGAAGTCCCAAAATGTTATATTCTTTGCAATTTAACAAATAATGCGTTCACCACAGTTCATGTATGTCTCTAAGTTTTTTCATAAGACAAATTTGAGCTAAATTCTGGTAAATGTATGTCCTCTTCATACTTGTATGACAAGTATTACATGCAACCACACTTGCACGGACCCAATTATTATGATCACGTTCTAATAAACAATTAAAACATTCCAAATACTCATTGGTTACAGTAATATATTGACAAACTTTCATATCAATGCTACAGCATTGTTTTTTTTTTTAAATTATATAATGCATCATTTGTAAGCCTTCATTTGATCTTAATTCAAACACAGCTACTGCTTAACAATTTACAGCAGTTTATAAAATAAGGAATTTCAACAGTACTACTACTTTCCAATATCTACATAAATAACAAAACATGAATCATATCCCCTTTCACATCAATCCACTCCAAAGACGGATGAACAACAAGTGAATAATGACATGCCTTGTATTGTATGACATGTCCTAAAAAATCATCAACTCCAGAATTCTCTAACAAAGGCCTCGGCAAAGTACTAAACAAGTCGCCTTTGTAATCATAGATATTAAATAATATATTACAGCACCTTACATTGCTTCGCTTCTTGGTTCATGGCCAATATACCAACATTTTTGTCAACAATATCAGTGTCATAGTATTGCAACACAATACTTTGTTTCCTAATGCCTCAACATATGTCCATGTCCATGGTACGCTAAACATTTTTTCTTGTAAATTGTGACATTGTTTAACATCCATACCATATGTGGTGCCCCATACAATGTTCTAACACATAAAGTTAATAATTTTTTTTTGCCACCACATGTCAATGCATAGTTCCTTAAAATGCTGCCCAATGGCTCTTTCACTAATTAAAATGTGTATAGTACAATTAAATTTCATGGAAATATTAATTTTTGTGTACCTTAGGTGTGATATACACATAATTAGACTAATCAAAATGCATTTACTATACGACTAAGAAGTGATAATCCACACAACATCGTTCCACTCAGACCATCCTAACCTTCATTACAATTAAATAATCATAGCTCCTGCAGAATTTTACATTACTGATAATTTATAGTATAGAATGTTGTGTACATCATTTATTCTCTTCTGTCTTCAGTCTTCCCTAGAAATAGTCTTCCAGTAAACTAAACATCAAAACACTTGTTGTTATGTGTAACTAAATACCTAAATCTATTACTGCCATAGTACCAACATTCACAACTGAAATTCAAAAAATGCATTATATTATCTGTCAAAACCATACCCTAATAACTTTCAACATCTTGTATTTACTAACTTTAGACATTACATACCCAACAAATAATTAAATAAAATGGTCAAGTCAGGCATTAAGAGCATTTACCATGCTTTTGTCACAAAAATTGCAATTGGATAGTCCAGTATCCTAATGTACACTTATGTCATTTCAGCACTCTAAACATGAAATTTGCATGTTAAAGACTTATTGCACAGCATGAACAACTCAAGCAGTAACGTATATGTAATGAGCACGATGCTCCTTATGTCTTGCATAAATTCATCATTGTGTAAACCATCTCTGCCATAAATCAAACAAATTGTACAACATAACATGGGTCTCCTTTTGTCAAACATATCCCACTGTGTCTCGACAAAGGCTACATAAAATAAACTACACAGACATTTTGTTCTATCCAGGAATCCATGACTTCCTTACTTTTTAGTTATTTTCGTTCAGGTTACCGTGATGAAAAGAGAGATTTGCCGTCACATTCTGTGACAGACATATCATATGAACCTGACTATTCATCCACCACAAATTGTACAATTATGATGTTACTTCATTGTCTACTAGCATTTGCATCAACCTAGTCAGATAGAACTATTACAGAGAAAAAGATACATAACAGCAACCTTCACTCCCCCTCCCTACCCTACACCCAAAATTCAACCATAGCCCCTCCTTTACAGCAATCCTACAAACTCAACGGATCCGGCCATTAAAACCTGTAGTCTTTCTCAAATGCCTCCCCCAAATTACTACATATTCTCTCCCTTGGATTTAGTAACTCCAACTAAGGAGTAGATGCATTGGGGAAGTACACCTCTTTCAACTTTATTCTAATTAGTTTTGGGTGAGGTCCTTCAGCTTTCTAGGCAACATTGTGTTTATACTTTGATTGCACACTTGTACCAATCCCTGGAATCCTATGGGTGTATCGATTTGCTTATAAAATGTCAAACCCCTAAGATCAATAGTGTGCTCGAGATGGTAATCCAGAAATTTACCTCCATCATCCTGTAAACCACAAATGCTGGCTTCAGATGACATCATTAATGATTCACATTAACTGACTCTAAATTATTATTATTATAGGGTAAACCTTGAATTTTTAGTTCCTAACATAGTAGAATGTCTCTATACTTTAGAGAAAATACATGAACTCATTAGAGCGGGACACAAGCAACAACTTACACAAATGAACCTCATCCTTCCTATGGATTCTGCTGTTTAGGTTGCCCTCTGTCAATCATAACACAAACATATTGTTAAAGGATCCCACGTAGAAGATATTGTTTGGTTATTGCAGTTAGTACCAAATACTAATGACATCTTTATGTATTCAACTACATAGACTGTACAAATACAACATTGCTTCCGCCTACATGGAAAGCTGCTATCAGTAACAAATACATAAGAGATTACTGAACATGCAATGACATGCCTTCTGTACATACATGGAGACATTCACTGAGTGAATTACACATCACATTACATCAAACTAATGTAAACCAAGGCAAAGTCATTGTCTCTCTTGAGAGTAACATAATCAAAAGAAATCAAAGACATTTTGAAATTTCACCCACCTTGCTAGCCTTTGCATTGTGCTTGTCTTCCCCGCCTTTCCCTTTCTTCTTGCATTTTTGGATTGTCCACCTAGAGGTGTTATCTTCTGCGGCTGTGTCTGGAATGGTATCGTTCTCAATAAGAACCCGCTCCCTAGTAGCGTTTGGTACTGTCTTCTGCCTCTTACCTGCCCGGGTTACTTTTGCAGCCCCTGTTGGAGCGGCATTAGCCAATACTTGCGATAACATAATATAAGGAACTCTGCCATACAATTTATACAACCATGAAGAACATTATTGTTGTACGCACTGTCCGCAACCGGGGCATGCTCATACTGTTTCATGTTATGTAGAACTTTTCAAAAGCGTAAGATCCTTGACCTTGACGTCTCAAGAGTCCACATTCCTCAAATAGAGAATGGAGTAACTACAACACACCGGCATTGATTATGTGATAACTTGCATTTACTACAACATGAAATGTCAATGAGTGCTCAACAATAGCTTAGCATGGTTTCATGAGAATAAATAACATTGTCCCACAAAATATAGATAAATTCAGTTAACTTACATGTTTGTCCGTTGATGTTAGTTTCGGCATAAAAGGAAGTACAACTTTTCGTGCATGGAGGAGACCTTCATGAGTCACATTCTTAGCAGCATGCAAAACTTGCGTCTCTCCCTTTGCTGCAGCATTGGAAAAGTTAGGTGGCACTTGCAGCGGCCCTGACATGTACGGACGTGTTCTGCTGCTCTTTGATTTGTTGATCTGTCTTGTCGGCGGTGATGGTCTTTGCAATAAGATCCACTTTGTTCAAAGACACCAACTGCTGCTCAGTCACTTGAATGTTGTTAGACGAGCTAGACTTGTCTTTGTTGTTTGAGTCTTCATCTTTGGATGATGTCGTGTCAACACTAGACTCCTCCACGTTGTTGTCGTTCCTATTATTTGTGTCTAAGTCGTCCAGCAATTGTTTTCCCTTTCTTGTTGAAGGGACGGCTACAAGGGATTTTGCTGAATCTTTGTTTACTGCATTTGGGAGGAAGGCACCTTTTGTAGGACTATCCACTTTTACTCCTGTCATTGAATTTACGCGTGCCTCTAGATTTTTAATGCACGCCTTTGCAATGTCTAGGCGCTCACGTATTTCTGCCATTCCCAAATTCGCCACCTTGGTAGCATTCAGATATGACAGCTCTCTCTTTCTCTCGGCTGCTTCTTCTTGTACCACTTTCCACTCTCTCTCCAGAGTTTCCTATATTTTTTTGTCGGAAGGGTCACGATTTAATTCCGTTGCCTAAAATGAAAAGCACAAAATAAACGTCATGTTCTGTTAGATAATAAGGGTTGTTGACATAAACCAACGACATCGAAAATATTACCTTCTACAAGGAGTACAGAACTCAAGAAATGAAACAAGGAAATTCTTTAGAATTTATTAGTTACTAACTTACAGCCATTGGTTACTTGAAATCCAAATTGTTTAGTTTCAATACATAGAAGACTTTATCAATCAATTTCCATTACATACCAGAACTATTATAAAGTAAATTCACAATTTCAAGTGGTATACTTAACAACCTTAATACAGAGATGAGTCATGTAGACTTGGTGGCTTTTTTGTCAATCAAAAACCATCATTCCTAGATAGTGTCATTTCAATCCGTAACATTAATTAAGACAATGAAAATGAGTCTTACCAGTCTCAAAGTAATGTTGTCCTCTAAAGACTTTTGCATTGTGTTTTTTGTTGCACAACCCTTTGCTATCTCTGACATCCACTTAGATTTTTCCCTCGCGGCTGCGGTATTTTGGAGTTCCACTAAAGTATCCTAAAATTCTTGTCGTAGATCCGTAGGTTGTGGTAGGCCTTTATTGACCATCTGATTCAAGTGATGACAATAGTAAATTAATGTTCCACCCACCTTAGTCTTCAGGTACTTCTCAGAAATTTGTGTTGTCTCACCATGGTATTCATAGTCATGCATTAGCGGATCCCGTAAATGTTGCTTTGCTTCTTCTGTTTGTCGGTCCCACCCTTTTGCAGGGTTAATCTCCTTTGAAAAAGACACTTAGTCCTCGTGGAAGTACTTTGCAACTTTACCAACAGGATCTCCCAACTTGTCAAAGGTAAGTAGTCTGCATTTCTCAACAACAACATTAGAAAGGGCTGTAACTATCTTCAATGAAGATGGGGAAGGTGTCCCCATCCTTCTGCTGCTCTCAGCGTATGGGTTGCCAGTTGGTGATGATGTTACAGCAGGAGCATACAAGTTGGGTGTGATAGGGATTTGCATGTCAAACAGTTGTAGGTTGTATAGCCTTTGCTCTTGAAATTCTTTGTCTCGATTGCTGTATTCCATGTCTCGTGTGTCATATAAATCTGCATTCCCACCACAACCAACAGGCTGCATCAGTGTCAAAATGATTTCAATTAGACGTTCATTAGTAATGAGTCAAATATGGTACATCTTCAACGAGAGAGGTTGGTTATATGCATGGTTTATAATCCCAGAGTTATAGACAAACAAAATGTAATCATCCACTATATATTAGTATGCTCACAATTTATATTATCTTTGATTTTTGTGACAAATTTCATTTGTGATTATTGTTTGTATGTAGCTCCATTAATAAATTGGCTCCAAAATAAAACTCCCTACACTAGTCAACAAGCACTCTAGACATGTTTGATACATCTCTAACTACTCGATACCTTGTCAATTTGACTTGTCCTTACCAAAAATAAATTTAAGAAATGACATGGTTATTTGAAGAGTGCATGAGACCTGGAATTTATCAATGATCATAAAATGACGAAGTGCAAGCTTAATGAAATTGGAGAATCTCCGTTACCTCTAGGGTGAATGTAGTGTTGGCGTCCTTCATAAGGCGTCCTAGTACTTTTGTAGCCACCAAAATTACCTTGAAACTCTCACCTGTTTTTGTACTACAAGGGGGACCATGGTCGTTGGAACGAACCTCCATATGCAACTTCGGAGCTTGGTTCGTGCCGAGGACGATATTCTTCTGCACATTCTGTAGGTAGCCTTCTAAAGGGGTGATCAAGGCAGAACCCTCCTTGAAGCGGTCTTGGAGCACCTTCTACGAAGTTTGAACGTCTCGGTTCATCATCTGTTTGAACGTTGTAGTAGGTTTGAGGCTGCATTCCTTTAGACGTCGTGTTTAGCTGATCTCCCACTGTCAATGCGTTAAGGGAAGGGTCAACCTCCTCTTTAGAAATGGCATGAACTTCCGCAGCAGGAAGATGAGAGGCTTTCTTCTTTGAAGCAGACTTAGTGGTCTTCACCTTTTGTTGCAGTTCTTTCCTTGGCCAAGTGCGAAAATTTTCTACTGCCTGTTTAGAACAACAAATCACGTTAGCAAACATAAAAAATTTAGAATTTCATGTTGGGCATGTGTTACCTAATTAAACATCACAAGTCTATGGTATGTCCTTATCTGTTGAGCAATTAGAAGTTAGCAAGAGAACTCCTTCTTTGTAGATTGTGTAACGTGGAAATGTTATTGCAGTGGGATATATCCGTGATGTATAAACAAATCAAGCAAGCCCAATAAATAGCATTGGCAATTAAGCTATCCCAACATTGCAGTTGCACATTGTTATTAATCTTGCAATGAGCAAATATACGTGAACAAATGCAACAAAAACATAATAATGAACCAATACTTCAATGGAAAAAATCAATTCCAATATCTAAGAAACATATGTTCCTAACAACTGCAATGCCAAACTACACTCCAACAAATCCATCAGTAAACGTGTACAAGAACAGACATGAAACATGAATTTTCCAAAAAAAAAAGTGATGATATGAATACTCTCTTGAAGAGTACTACAAGGGACCTGCACAAGGAAGTTTAGGTTTGCATTTAGAGCACTCTTGTGTTTCGGCAAATTGAAGGGTGCAGACTACTTTAATCTGGTTGTGCGCAACATCTTTCGGGACATAGAATTCTATTTGTATATTTATTAAAAAAAGAATATAGGTTAACCTAACAAAGTTTCTAAAAACATAAAAAGCAAGGTCAGTGACGTGTGAGGATCTAAAGTCAATAAAACTTGCTTCACCACATTGCAAGATTGTCATATTTAGAAAGAAAGCATTTACTTTGATTCTAATGACGAGGGCAAGCAAGGACATTGTAAGTGCTTATTGGCAAACAACTTCTGTTCTAGTGCAGGTGTTTAGCTGGTGAAGCTAACCCTATACAGCCTCAGCTCGCAACCTTAGTAGAATGTGAATCTTAACACCCGTGATGTAGTAATTCAAAAAATTCTTGAAATGCCTTACAAAACATGAACACAATCTAGTATAGAAAGTATGAGGAATCTTTGATTTTTGCAAAGAATTCATACCTCTGCAGGTGCCAAAGGAGTGTGAAGAATTTTTTCACTGTTCACTCCATCTGCAGCTATTGTTTTCTATCATCGTGTTCGCCTCACTGCAACAAAGTCCAGTGTTGGTTCTTTTGGGTTGCCTTTCCGCCTTTGCCTTCTTGGAGTGCTTGCAACTGCCACATACAAACTGCCTTCACCAGAGAAAGCCAATTTCAAGGCCACAACTTCGACAAAACCAGCAACAAGTAAGTTACTTCAAACTGCGTCGTGTAACTCTTTCACGTGTGTGTTTCTTCTCTCCTCACAGTTGTTGATGTGACCTCTTGCAAGCAGACTACTTAATGCAAACTTCATTACGGACGGTGTTGGAGTGCTAAGGAATCTATTCATATGATTTTTGGAACTTCAGTTGCATCACTACATTAAATCACAACACAAGAGGAAGAAGGACAACATGGTCAAGTCAAGGAAAAACAGACACGTGTCATTATCTACTATACATCCGTTTCAGTTATAAAGAATATTCTATAGTGATTCCATTACACTAGTAGAAAACTATGTTGAAGTCAACACAAACTACATGACATTTTCATGCTTCTAATGCAACATTCTACGTTAGAAACATGAAAACATCATGTAGTTTATGTTGACTTCAACATAGTTTTCTACTAGTGTTGTATTCGGTGATCAGAGAGGGTTTTTTGTTCAAGGGAATGTGAATAATGTTCTACAAAAACAACCAATAATAGAGGTCTAAAGTTAGATATTAACAATCCCAAACGATGGTTTAAAATGTACATAGAAATGAAACAAGGCCTCTATTTATACTTGTCTGGTTTACAACAAATAATAATAATAATAATGGATATGAGAGTTAGCAATGGATGCAAAGAATACAAGAATTGATTACAAAACTTGGGCGTCATTTTCGGTTCCCTTATCATTGAACACTGTGAAGTTTATGGTATTGCAGTGTTTGCGTTGAAGCCATTTTCTATGCACACATAGGTGTTATGTTTAGGTTTTTGAGTCAATTCTAAGAGTTGATAGTCATTGTTGTTAATCCCTTTGAAGATGCTTTAAATTTAAATTTTGCAAAGTATTTGTAATTTGTCATTATTGTACATTTCATGCAATTTAGCGAGGGGTAGTTGTTTATGTAGTTCTATTGTCAGTGTGTGTTCAGGACATATATGTCAATTCATGATTCAATGGAAATTATGCATGTTGAGTAACACAAATGTTTTATGCATCTCATTCTTTAATGGGAAGAAACATAAACAAATTTCAAAATGATATATTCATTGTCAATCTAGAACAATTTTTGATAGCCGAGAATACTAAGACATTATATGTAAATGCTTTTACAATGAAAAGACTGCTTAAAAAAATGAAATTAAACCATCTTCTTTAGTATTAAGTGCTTAAAGATTGTGATATATTCAAGAAGACATTTTTATATTTTGAGTGTAAACAACAAAGACTATAGCGCAAAATTCAAGTGAACTTGTTTGCTTGTATTACATGCACATAGAGAAAAAATTGATTACCATACCTGTTGATGTCAATTGTGTGAATTTTTTTTAAATCTAGATATTTACCAATGTAAATCACATTTTGATTGAACCCGCTATTCATACTGCAAAAGCACAGGTATTTGCAATTGCAAGGGGTTCAGCAATACATGTTTCAAAGGAGGATTTAATTTTTCAAACGGAGACACAGGTGTCTATAGAAACTGGGCAAACTACGAGTCGATGTCCTTGTAGGAAATGCCACAAGGGCAGAAGGTACAACATAAATTCCATACGTTGACATCTTCATGGGAAACGAAGGGATTCTTTTTTGATGCATTTGATGGTCGACGAAGACCTAGAAGGAGGATATCTAGATGTAGGGGTTTGGATAAATGCAGATGGCGACACAGTTCCGGAACTTCATGTCTTCAACGACTCTTATGACGACATTGACTATAGTGAACCCCTCAACTTGTTCCATGAC
Organism: Ulota crispa; assembly: GCA_963920765.1. NCBI lineage: Eukaryota > Viridiplantae > Streptophyta > Bryopsida > Orthotrichales > Orthotrichaceae > Ulota > Ulota crispa. The sequence continues at coordinate 29,342,241 of OY987244.1, forward strand.
ATCCAACAACAGGTATTTGATGCTCTTGACATGGGTGATCTTATACGCAAAGAGACAGTGAATGTTGAGAAGCAAGAAGAAGATGAAGATGTATTGCCAATTGTAACATATGCTACAGACAGTGTATACACAGACGCGGGAAGATCCATTTACGAAGGTACCAATGTCAATGTTGTATCCACAGCGATAGTTTTAATGAACATGGCTGTTATACATGGCGTTACAAATGCATTTCTCGACGAACTATTCAAGTATCTGTCAAAAGTGCTGCTACCGAATGGTAACAAGCTTCTAGTAAGTCATTATGAGGCCAAAAAATTCATAAGGAAGTTGGGTCTCAATTACAATGTCATACATGCCTGTCTCAATGGTTGTGTATTATACCATGGAGGAACAGAGATTTTGAAGGAATGTCCCAAACAGGGATGTGGTAAATCAAGGTACATAGAAGGCTCACAAGTGATTCTTGCTAGAGTGGTGCGTCATTTTCCCCTTATCCCAAGGTTGCTTCGCATGTATTGGTCCCCAGCAATTGCAGAGTTGCTTCAATTCCATTCAGATAATCCAACTACTGGTGATGCTGTCATGAAATCTGTTGTAGATAGTCCTGCATGGAGACATGTGGATATGGTTGTTGACTCTACTTTTGCAGAAGATGTGAGGAATTTTAGGTTTGGCTTGTCTTTAGATGGAGTGAATCCATTCACCCACAACAGTACAAGTCATTCTACATGGCCAGTTCTAATGCTCATTTACAACTTGCCTCCTTATTTAGTTACTAAGAATTTTTTTTTATTCAATTGAGCATTCTAGTATCAGGGAAATTATCTCTCACAAGTGAGAACATAGATGTCTTCATTAGCCCATTACTAGAAGAATTACAGGAGCTATGGGTAGGAGTGGTAGCACAAGATTTTTCTAAACTTGCAGGGTCACGGATTTTTACCTTGAGAGGCATCTATGGACAATATCTTACTATCCTGCCTATGGACTAATTTCTCGATTGTGTACCCATGGGTATAGAGCTTGCACAGTTTGCGGTCCACAAACTGATGCCAGGTATGTAGAGTCTGATAATAATCTTGGTTCTGATAGAAGGGCAAAGGGGAGAAAAATAGTATACGTGGGCAACAAAAGGTGGACCAGAAGTGATCATCCTTACCGTAGAGACCTTCAATTTAATAATAAAATTGAAAATCAATTACCTCCAACAAAAATGTGTAACAACAAAAGTGAAGTTTTGTGGTGAGGAACGAGATGACTATGTCAAAAACAAAGGAAGGCTTGGGGCGGCTGAAGACCCTGTCCACAAACATGGAGTTAAACGGAAGACGGCATTGCACAATCTGCTGTATAGGATTGTGAGTTCAAATATAATGTTTTACATGTATAAAAGAACAATTTCTTGTATTAAGTGTTGATCTATGAAAATTTCATGTTGTCTTACAAAAAATATGAAGGCTGAATTTTATTAGTGGATGTTTGAAAGCATAGGTTGTAGAGAGCAATTGCAAATTCATTGTTGGAGATTCAGAACATGTAGTTCTAAGCAAAAGAATCATAAGAATGGTGTTGAAAACATGGAGAGTAAGGGTGGTTAGTGGTCATGCATCTAGGAGTATTGCAATTTACTAAAGTTAGCACTGGATGTTACTAAACATGACAACATTTGTAGATTCTTTGAGATGTTTAGGCATTGGAGACATTGAGAACAATTAATGAACAAGAATTTGCAAATTGATTTTTAATATTGTAATGTTAGGGTTGTATGTAGAGTGTTCTTATGTTGGTGATGCGGGTGTGTTTGATTGAGACAGTTTTCAGCACGTCACGTGATGTCTGGGTCAATCAAAATAGGAAGCAAACATGATGTGTGCTAACATGCATGTCCTTGCGGGACCAATAAAGTACGTTACAAAACGTATAATTAAACAAAAAAATTGTAATACATTCTCTTTCTATGGTGACCAATACAGCGTAATCACGCAATGTAATCGTAGAACGCTATGTTAAGAAGGACAAGATTTCTCTTCCACGCTAGATATAACATGGATTTTATTATGCTAATATAAAACAAATTTGCTAATCATGTGCTTGTGGTTGAATGAATATAGAAATTATTGATTCAACACTTGCTAGACCCAATGCATTGTGAGAAAAACCTTTCTAAGAATACAATGAAGACAATCTTTGGCTTGAAAGATCTATTAGCAATAGACAAGATATGAAGAGCAAGAGGATTCAATCTCATTTATGGATGAATCAAAGTGAGAGTGCTAGAGTGCAACCTCAAATGCCTAAAGCTCCTTACATATTGAAGCCTAGTGAGAAGGTAGTTGTCATGGATGTAATAAAATCATTGAAAACACCAACACATTATGTGGGGGCAATTCACAAGTGTGTTGATGATGGGAGACTAAGATACATGAAATCTCACGATTTTCATGTGCTTCTTCATCAAGTATGTATTAATTTTTGAATTAGTGAAATCAAGGTCAGATTGGTGTTCATAAAACTATTATGTGGAACATTGTGATAAGTTCACAATTACATGTGAACAATGCCAATGTGATGTAGTATTGGGCAACGTGGTGTTGTACAACCTACATGTCAATAGCATTTGTTAACATTGAATGTTGCCAAGGTGATAGCTATGTATAAAATGCAAAATGTGTTGATATGTTCAAATGAGTTATGTTTTGTTTACTGGCGGAAGGTGCTTCCATTATTAGTGCAAAATGTTTTAAGTGAGGATGTCTGACAAGCTATTATGAAAGTAAGCAGAGTTTTCCAAAGGCTTTGCAAAAGAGAAGTAAAAGTGTTTGACAATGATGCAGTTATGGCCAATGCAGCAGATGCACTATGTCTAATGGAAAGGGTTTTCCCCCCTACATTCATGGACATCATGTCACACTTGATGATACACTTGGTAGAGGAGTTGTACATATGTGGACCAGTACATTGTTGGTGGATGTACCCTATGGAGAGGTACATGAAGATTTTGAAAGAGTATGTGAGGACATACGCTAGACCAGAGGCAAGTATGGTTGAGGGGTATGTTATGATAGAGACTTTGGGTTATTGTACAGAGTATATGCAACGCTTTGATGGAAGTAGACAAAGTGTTTGATACAATAAGGAAGAGCAGAGTATGAATGACAAGAAATTACCGACTACTAGGTTAGCACATCCAATGTCCCAACAATTTATGCAATGGGCACACAATTTCATCATGTCGAACTCGGTGGATCTTGAGCCCTAGCAGGAGTGAGTGCAAATGATCTTTCATAACCTTGACAGTGACACTTTCAGTGTTTATATGTAATTGCTCGACTTATTGTGTTTTCAAGAAATATATTTTCCTAATTTATTTGAATGGGAGCTACAAGAGCATATACCAGTTTGGAGACATAGGTGAATTTATTCTCATTTATGAAATGAACGATTATCAATGGTATACCTTAATTTGTAGAACGCAGTGCGTGCAAAGGGTGTTATGTACAATTCTTCTGATGGTTTCAAGAAGAAGTTCCTTTATGTATAATGAGGTGTCGGCAGAGAGCTGACATGATGGTGTGTAAATCATTGTATCACAAGAAGTACACTTTGCTGTATCAAAAGAGGATAAAGCAAAGGGATATCTATGCTCAAAGTGTTTGTAATGGATGTAGATGGCAATCTGCTGTCACTTACCTAGCAAAACTGCAGAATTTGCTTGAATTTTCAGATTGGGTGCGAGAGGAAGTAATGAGAGTCGCAGATGGACCAGAGAAGCCATCATTAGACATTCTCGACGAAACCAAATATCCAGAGGTTGTTGCCACAAGTTACAAAGCAATGCATGTTCACAGAATGCATTTACGTGTCAAAAGTGCAAAGCAGGAAAAAGTGACTTTGGACAGCACTGTAGCAACTTCAGTGCTGGTTGGGAAAAACGGAAGATGCAGAAATTCACAAATCTGATGGGAGAGTACGAAGTTTGTCGGAAGAATTCAGGAGATTGTAGAACTAAATTATCGAAGTCATTGTTGTGTTGTTCTGGTTTGTGCCTTTGTACTAGTAAATGCCGGGGGGAACAATGCAAATGTTATTAGAGACAAGTTCGGATTTATTGTAGCAAACTTTAGTGCAAGCCAACCATTGGAAGCACAATCTTTTGCATTTCCGACACAATGTCAACAAGTTTTCTTTTCAGACGATGTAGCGCAGAGACAAATCAATGGAGCTGACTGGAAAACTGTTTGTGGTACGGACGTAAGAGGACAGCATGGAGAGACGTCATCAATGAAGCCATATCTAGAAATACTAGCACTAGGTAGAGATTCAGACTTTCCAGGTTTTTGTATTTTGTAGTTTTGCTTAGGTGACTAAATGTGTTTATACAGATATAGCGATCATGATTAAGAACTCAAAATGATATGGTATGTGCACATGTTTTTGTAGATAACTTGATTGTTACATGTTAGTAGGACTTGCAGGATAACTTGGTATGCTTGAATGCGATTTTGATGAAATGGAAATGCTCTTGTTTTTGTTGTTTTTGTTTTGACAGTGTCTTGTAGCATATTGTGTTTATTGGATTGGAATTCTAAGTGTATGTGAAAAAAGCTAATTGATTTTTAGTAACTGGTATATGTTGTGGGTAGTAGAATGTTGTATGGAGGTAAATGTCATATTTAGCTAGTCAAATTTGTGGGAGAAAATGCCCCTTACAAGTGCAAATTCATATTGGTGTACTTCTCTTTGCATAGGCGGGTGCACAAGATTGCAAAGATAGTGATAATTTCAATAATTTGAGCTTGAACTGAATACAGGGCTAGGAAAGATTGCTAATTATTAGACATACTAATGTACGGGACATGAACGTTTGGATTCACAAGAACGCTTGGTCAAGATACATGAAAACATATGAAATAACGTAACTATTGTGCATATAGTGGTGGTACATTGTAAGGATTTACAGAAATAAAAATTGCAGTGAATGTAAATAGTTTTCAATGATGATTACCTGTGTAAGTAGTGATTGCCCACATAAATAGGCATATGAGTAGGAGTTGTAGATCTGGAGTGCTCTAGTATAAGTTCTCTAATGAAAAGTTACAAATGTGATGGATGTACAGTTGTTTAATTCAATAATAGAAAGCGATTATGGATCAAGAAATGCAAGCATGGACAGTCAATGCAAACACCGCATGGAGAAAATGTAGCTTTGAATATGTACTTATGTTTGATTATACAGTATTTTGGGTAAATATATTGATGATACGCTGTTGTTGGAAGTGAGGAAATATATAAAAATAATAACTATACTCCAAGAGAACATAAAAAAAATGTACTATGTCATCCAATATGGCAAGTCATTAAAGTTATTATTTTATAAGTTTAGCATGAAATTGTGTGAAATTATAATATTCATATTTGAATGGCATATTGGAATAAGTCAATGAACAAACACGCAACTGCTGGAGGTTGTTTTGTCAACAAACAGGTTGTGGTGATTAAAACACATTGATTTCTTTGGCAGATCGCTGTTGTACACGTGTTAGTGCATGTATGAGTTGACAAAATCTAATGTGGACCGAGAGGTAGGATGAATAAATGCATTAGGAAGAGATGAAGAACTCCATCCCTTGCTAAGCGGTAACAATCTTCCTCAACATCCATGTTGGCAGATGCAAAAAATAAGACTATGTTTGTCGCTTGTGTTTTTCAACACGTCCGGATAACGTGTTTGCGTTTCGGGGAACACACCATCAATCGTCAACACTAAGCGAGTGTCGAAAACATAGCACATACTTGGACCTGTTATTTTTTAACGTAAGTGCAAACACGTTTTTCACAATAGCAATGAAAAGCTTGCAGAAAATGGACTACTAACACAAAATTAGACTTCTAACACAAAATTGTAACATAATAACATGAAGTACGGCGCCATTTTCTTCTAGTGTGTTAAGAATAACAAAGTAGGTGCATTAATGATATTTACAACTTGTAGATGTTGTCAACTCTATTTAGTAAGGATGAATAGTGCTTTTGGTACTTGTTGTTCATGCTATTGGCAAAGTCAAAGTCACCAAAATTAGTTAATCCACCATCTTCACCAACTTTACATAACACCATGGTCAATACTATCAAATATTTATTTTTTTGTATTTTGGACCTTATGATTTTTAGCAAAGAACTATTTATATGGTCACAGTTTACTACAATTTCTACATACTAAAACCAATACTATCTACTACCACCAACTCTGCCAACTAGGTTTGGCTCTCAATTACTAGCTCAAGTGGAAATGCCAATTAAATTTGACCATCTAATACTCACTTAACACTACTCACAAGAGCAAGTGGAAACAAGGCCTTTATGAGTATGTATGAGAATAATGGAGGGTTTGGTGCAAAACATGATATGACAATTAAATTGCTAGGATAAGCTTTTTATTTTATATTTTATTTTATTGAATGGTACAACTTGCACAAGAATAAAGGAATATGAATGGTCCTTTTGCAAGCTTCCCACAAACTCATAATTCTGGATAAAGAAATATCATTGGTTCTCTTGTAAACATTTAAAAAACTCAAGATTGTGGAAGAATGGAGGAGATCACGCAAGAGTGAAAAAAATATCTATTCAGAAAGGAGAGCATGCAAGGGTGAAAAAGGTATCTTTTCCTAATAAGGAGCGCTTGTAAAAAGACATTTTTATAGGCGAATTAAAAGTACCTTTACGTCACAATTACGAATGAACAGAACTAACTCTGTTCGACATCCGCTCCTTTTTCATCTACCTGGAGCAGTTTACATCCAGAACACATTCATCCACCAGCGCGCCTCTGGCAGAGGTTGCGGAGCTCTCGCGCTTGCTCTCTCTTCCTTCTGTGGTATCTCTTTGTTGTTCGTCTCGGGTCACCTCCGACGCGCGACGACACGAGACGACACGAGACGAGGAACACAACACAACACAATCGATTAGCAAGCCTCGATTGTTACCGATTCGAAAAAACAAGCTCTTTCTCGTGTTCTGTGTCCCAGTCTTGCCTATTTAGCAGGTGTAACTGCCGCTCAGGAAGGCGATTACTCTGGTGGTAAGTGTCTCCCGGGGGTAACATCGTGTTTTTAGGTATAATGTGCTCTCGATGTTAAGCTTGTTCATAGTAAGATACATTATTTGCCAGGTGTAAGAGATGTACATGCATTTCGAGAGTCTTAGGGTTACGATATCTTCGAGCGAACGTTCGGCTTGTTCGTGGTGAGGTCGTCTTGTAAAGTTTTCATGTTTAGAGACGCGCATGTTGTATGGTGTTCCGAACGAATTTTTGTAATGGCGATGAGATCAAGCGTCGTGTTATGGTTTAGGTGATGGTATGAGTCTTTTTAGTTGGTGCGAGAGGTTTGTTACGGGATCGGCGTTATGCGGAGGTTGCTTAAGGGCATGGCTTTGTGTTTGGAAGACGTTCTGGCTCTTTGTTGTTGAGTTTTGTGCAGTTATAGGCTTGAGAGGGATTTTTAGGTCTTTTGGATAACTGCTAAGACCTGGAGACTTGGAAGTTCTGCTGTCGTTCCTACATTTGCCTCTCTAGAGGGAAAAGAGACGGTGTTGGAATTACGATTGTCAAGATAACCGTTCTTGCTCATGGTTGTCTTCTCTATCTGTTCATCTCTACGTACCTTTTGCGGAACTTGTAGAGGTCCTGGCATTGTTATTTTCTCTTTGCTCTTTTGTGAGTTCGTCTCTTTGTTCGTTGCGTGATTTCCAATGGAGTTTTGATTCTTGTCTTCCTCAGATTTTGGTTGTACAAGGGAACCGATATGGCAGATGCTGAGGAATTCCGGTGCTTTGTGGGAGGGTTGTCGTGGAACACCACGGACAAGGGATTGGAAGATGAATTCCGTCATTTTGGCAATGTCTTGGAGGCTAAGGTACGGAAACGTTGGTATCCTCCCTTTGATTTTTGGCATGTACATGCCATAAATAAAGCCTCGATTACTTCGGGTGTTAGTTCAATCTGACTATATAAGTGTAGATTGTAGTAGATAATAATGTTTCTCATTCCCGGTGATGATGATATGTGTTTCGTGTGTTTATGCAGGTGATCGTGGACAAAGAAACGGGCCACTCGCGAGGGTTCGGCTTTGTCAACTTCGGAGATGAGCGATCAATGGACGAGGCGATCGAGCGCCTGCATGGAAAAGAGCTCGACGGCCGTCCCATAACTGTGAACCGTGCGAAGCCGAAAGGGAGAGACGGCGGTGGTGGTGGTGACCGTGCATATGGCGGCGGAGGGGGTGGCCGAGGCGGCGGCGGTGGTGGAGGCGGAGGGGACTGCTTCAAATGCGGGCAGCCCGGCCACTGGGCTCGCGAGTGCCCCACGGGTGGGGGTGACCGTGGCGGTGGTGGCCGCTACTCTGGCCGCGACCGTTACGACAGTGGAAGGTTTGTAGCTTCTCATCAACGTTGCTATTTGAGGATTCAAGGTTTACTTGCAGTGCTTCTACTACAGTAGCTGGTGATGATTGTATTAGAGTTCATCCAAGTTTTGTGTACACAGGAAATGTGTTCGGGGGAAGTTTAACTTGGATAAATATGTCAGTGTCGGTCTGACGGCAAGAAAACTGAAAATTGTATCTGAAACACCGTAATCCTGCGGCTGCTGCCCATGGTGTTATATTCCAACCCATTGCCATTGGTGTGAGAAATATACTCTCAACCGGGACATCTTTCTCATGTATAGGGGGGAAACTGTTACCTCTTTTATCGGCTGGCACCTTTAGTGTATTACTGAGATACTTGAGAGCTCTAGGTATAATGTATGCAAGCTTTACTCTGCTAATATTGGTATATGCCTTCTTAAGATTTCCACCGTAGTACTGCTGCGATTACCATATGATAATACACTGGTATATGGGCCAGCATATAGCTGCGGTCTGGGATTTCGACCTTTTTTTTGTAGTTAGGTCTCTGCTAGCGCAGAAGCAGTTCCTGCTTGTATGTGTAGGACCTGACTGTAATTGGATGTTGTCAGTGATCGATACGGCGGAGGTGACCGCTATGGCAGTGGAGGAGGGGGAGGCCGTTACGGTGGAGGTCGCGGCAGTGATCGTTATGGGGATCGTTCCGGGGGTCCAGACCGGAAGAACGGAGGGCCATATGCTAGAGAAAGCCGTACAGATTACAGCCGTGACAGGGACAGTAGCCGCGGCAGTGATCGTTATGCAGGTGGCGACCGCTATGCCAGTGCCGGTGGAGGCGCATCCCGGTACGAGGGTGGCGGCACCCGAGAGCGGTCAGGGCCCTATGACCGGCCCAGCGGGGGATCCCGCGGTCATGATGATCGTTATTGAGAAAAGGGATGAGAACTTTTGACAAGGAAATGAAGGAGAAGAGCAAGGAGGAGAAGAAGAGGGAGGCCCTTCGGTTTTTGATGCAGCTCTACATAGAGGTTGAAGGGGGGTTCGAGTGCTAGTTATGGAGGGAAGTTTGCTGTTGGTTGGTTGATTGCTGACTGTTCTTGGTGCGGGGGAAGGCAGAGGCAGGAGAATTGTGATGATGAAGAGGCCAATTGGTTTGACTACTGTGGGGATTCTTCGTATGGTAGTGTGATGTGATGGGGACTCACCAATGGCGGAAAACATTATCAGTTACATTCAGCGTGGTTGACATGCTGGATGCAGCCTGTTGCTTCTGAGATTTCTTATTCAATGTCCCGCAAAGTTTCAAGTTACTACTACTACTACTACTCCTTATTGGCAGTGTGCGTGCTCCGTGGTCTGCATCTGGTCCCGGCTCCCTGTGATTGGTTCTTCTGATATCTCTGGTCGTCTTCCTGTGGTCGCTGGGCACTAGGACAATGTAAGTGGGGATGGCGGATACGCATGTGGCACATACCCGAGGACGTAAGACGCTGGGTTTTGTTCTTCTGCGAATTCTTATGTGATGGAAGGTATACGTTTCGGGGATGATAGTACTGGAAAAAAAACTGGGATTCTGTGTTCGGGAGCTCATATTGACCCATTTGCGCTTGGACACTGGATTGTTGGTTCTGATTGACTGTGTGCAGGGAAGGTCAGTATTTTCCTTCATCTTTGTACATCTTTCAACTTAAGGAGAGGCGTTTATTTCTGTTTTTTTATCATTTTCAAAAAGCAATGTAGTCCCTGTACATCTCATTTTTCATAGATCGTTTATATTCTATGTACTGAGGTTGTGCGGGTTGGTTGGAGCCTACAGGGGATGCAACACAGTGGGTTACCCTTTGTAGCATCTATTCCTGAAGGAGTTCCCACACTTCTTTGAGGCGGGGTTAGTGATTTCAGTGTTGGGCTATCATGGAGGCTAAAGGTTATCGAAGAAATGATGGGGCTGGTGTAGAAGGTATCCATCGTTTATGAGTGTCCGTTATGTTGGGAATTGGGCCCAAGTCTGCATATGTCTCAAGCGCTTCACTGATCTGGTGATCTTCGGTCTGCTGATCGGTACTTGAAGGTGTCGCCCGCACTGCGTAATCAGCCAAGAATTTCAAAGATCCATTTGTGCTTTTCGACATTGATCGCTGTTTTGGTTACTGCACGTCCGGCATTGGGTTCCTTTTCTGTTCACTGCTCTGGGAGTCACTAGTTCCGTTGATTCATGAATGAAGACGTCACCTGTGCTGAGGTTCATATTAAGAACCGTGAGTTCCAAAGATTCTGCCTCAGCAATCGGCCGCTCCGTTGTGTACATTGCGACCTGTTACGTTCGGCATTGTGAAATGATTTGAAGTTGACCTACCAGGCCATCTTATCGCTTTTGAAGAAGCTCAATCCTCTCTACGTGGTTTTTTTTGCGCTGTTGGGAGTGGGGAAATTTTTGCTTCTTGGGAGTTGGAGCTGAAATACTGTGAGATTACAGAGTGGACTCGCCATCAGCTCTGGCCTCTCAGAAGTTACAGGTCCCTGGGGTTCATCAAATGCACGAAGTCTCAGTGGGTTTTACACGTGGATACTCTGAATGATGGTAGCTTTCGAGGTGGTTGTCAAGATGTTTTCAGCTTTCCCTGCTCCTTGTCATAATGGTAAGGTTTGCAGTTGAAGATTTTGAACCGGGAATGAAAAAGTTGGAAGAGTTTCATGGCCGTCATCAACCTAATTGTAAGGTCATTTTGAAGGTGAGTAAAGGTAATATTTCTTCCTGCATCCTAGTCCATTGTTGTTTTTCTAACAAAACTGTTGTCCAGATGTATCTTGTAGTTGCTGTGTTAGTGGTTTTGGCTTGTCATGTGTAACGCAGGTTTAATGATCTTTGGATTCTCAACCAACGATTGGAAGGAGACGATCTATTGTCAAGCTGGATACAAGCTGGATACAAGCTTTGGTTACGATTCAATGAAGAAGACTTTGAGGTAGAAACTCTCGTAATCATCAAACCATGTTCAGGATTGATTATATCGATTCTGATTTATTGTCGCTGCTTCAAGTGAAGAGACTAACCAATGGTTTACAAGTGTAGAAAGCTTAAGTTTCGAAGGACAAAGTAGACGTGTTAAAAGCAATAGTAGCAAGTTGGGGACGCATCATTCCAAAGAATAGATTTTCTTATGTTAAGTAGAATCTAGGACTTGGTTTTAGAAGGATTGACATCCTAGGGTTGTTGCAGAGGATTTTTGGGTTCCTCATTTTCAATATTAAGAACTGCAATAGCAGTTTTCTGTTGTCCTAAGGATCATGTTGAATGAGACCTGAAAATTTACCATTGTATTTTAGGGTGTAGACACTTACAATTAGCCACTTCTTGGATACAATTGCCTACTCATATGAATGCAGTTTAGAAATTATTTCGTCAGGATTAGATTAGTTCAATCATTTCTAGGCAGAATTGGAGATGTCTATTGAATTGAGTTCCAGATGTAAGTGCATTCATAACACGAAAACCAGTCTTCGTTTCTTATTCCGCATTAATTTTCTCTACTTTATTCTTTTCTTTTATTTTCCTACAATTTAATAGTACGACACAATTGAACTTCTTCTAATGTTCTGCATGCCCTGTTCTTGTCTTGAGCATTGTGTATTGAAATCCCTGTGTTTCTGATTTCGGCATATCGAGATGTATGATTTCTATTCTTCATGCATGCTTGATTGTAGAAATAGAATTGTCCTAGAGCATGCACTGTGCAAGTAAAGAACGGAATGCTGCCTTTAGAATCTTAGGGACAGGCTACTATAATTTGAGTCAAATGTCTAATTGTTTTCTCTATTAATACTGTGTAATGACATTTCGTATGACAAAATCATGAACTTCTTAAAGGGTTAGGAACATGTTGCGTTGCCTTAGATGTTGAATACGTTTTGTACTGATGTTGTGATATGTAAAAAGTGTACCTGCAATTGAGTTTGAAGTTATTACACAAGTCCAATGCTGTCAAAATGAAGTACAAAATTGTGGAAATCAGTATAGTACCAGGCAAGCATGAATCCAAAGAATTTTGCATAATACATAGTAAAATTGGGATTTTGTTGTTTTGAATCGTAGAAATTGATTCTTATGCAATCCCAACCAAGCACACCAAATTTTGATTCCAAAAAATCAAAACTCTATTTTTGGTGAATTATTTTGTGTTAAATTCATGATTTTACATGAAAATTGATCAAAAGAATTAATGATGAATTTTTGAGATTCATTTGCATTGTTAGGAGGAAAGATGTGCGCACAGAGGTCTCCAACACATCTATGCAATCAAATCTCAAAAACTCACCACCAATGTTTTTTAATCAACTTTCTTGTACACAAAACAATTTGCCAAAAATAGGATGTTTGCTTTTAGTAACCAAAATTTAGTATGGTTGATTGGGGTTGCATGAGAATCATATACCAACAACATGAGATTATAGTAACATTTATATCTTTTGTTATACAAACTTGTTGGGAATGCCAAAACATGTATTACATAACTATACTACCTGGTACTATACATGCAATGTACATTTGAGGAGGTGCTCCATTTTAGAGCCTTATGACCTTTCCACTTCAAAATTTCATAACTAATTCCACAAAGTTCCAAAAAATATAAAACAACTTGGGTTAGATGCCAATTCTTCTTGTCTTTCAAGAAAAATTCACTGAGAAATATTTCAAGAATTTTCACCTACCCAAAATTAAGTTTCAATCCTTATACGGTAGCGACATTCATAAGCGTGACCGTCTCCATGGGCATAACCTACGCCTGTGGCAGGGTGTCAAAGATTTATAATTATTAAAAAAATTGGTTATGGGTACTTAAGCAATGGTTTTGGGTGACAAAGTGATGGTTATAGGTACCTAAGTGATGGTTATGGGTGACAAAGTGATGGTTATGGGTGACAGTTTTGAGTGCCATGTCATGTTGTTTTTAGCATCTCTATGCATTTTGAGTGATTTTGGACTTGTGGAAAATCTTTGTGAACAAATGCTTGCAATTGGAACTTTGAAATTGATGTTAATATTTTTAGTTTCCTCTTGCTAACATACAATATTTTTTTTAAAGTCCGACAACTGATTTTCCAACAATTGATTTTCCTACTCCAAAATGCTTAGTTTCATGCTTATGGGTGTTGCTTCCTTATGCTTCATTCATGAGCCTCTTACCTTACCTTAGAGCATCTCCACTCCTATACGCCACACGGCCAAGGACCGGGCCCTGGCTTGGCCGGCCTTAAGAATGAGGTCCACCGTAGACCCACCACATGGGAAGTTTTTCTAGGCCTCACCATATTTTTTGTTTCAGATACCAAGTTTTAGTGCGATCTGTAAATTACAACGCGCTTGATTTTTGCTCCTTTTTGCAAAGTGGCCCACTTGACATGACTGTTTTGGCTTGATTTGGCTTGATGTGGCTTGATTTTATCCACTTGCACGTTTGGAGGAATGAAAATCAAATTTTTTAAGATCCACCCGTCACATGTGGCCCTACTAGTAGCCCTTAGCGTGCCAATTTAAAGAGCAATGATGGAGCTTGGAATTGTAACCACACCCTTCAAGTTAATTAACACACTCCAAGAGCCATTTGGCGCCCTCTGAGTGGAGTGCATGGGTGGAGATGCTCTTAAGGTAATGTGCTCATAAACCATCCACCTAAGGGTTGAAATTGAATTTTGGGGAGGTGAAACTTCTTGAACTATTTTTCAATAAATTTTTCTTGAAAGACAAGAAGAAATGACATCTAACCCAAATTATTTCATGCTTTTTGAAACTTTGTGGAATTAGTTATGAAATTTTGAAGTGCAAAGATCATAGGTCTCTAAAATTGCACACCTCCTCAAATGTATACTACTTGTACATTTTGAAAACCTATGAAAAAAAGCATGATCAGCAAAGATACATTTGAAAAAGTGGGCGGTTTTAATGCCTGGACGGTTTATAAGCAGACTACCTTAGTGAAAATTCACCCAGAAAAAGTTCCCAAGTTGGAGCCTAGTGTCCCCCGTGGGTCCTACCATGACACAAATCGAGTGTCCTTCGAGTCGTCGTGAGCTCGTGGCGCTCTGATTGGCTACCACGGCTGCTCTGTCACTCCCGTCCCGTCGGGAGAGCCAGCCTCCGTCGCCATCGCCGCTTCCGATCTCTCCTCACCAGTCGCGACCGCCCTCCCGTCTCCTCATAACACTCACAGCACCTACATATTCACGCATTCCATGCTCCAAATCACACTTCTACACTCTCCTGATCGCGCTTTTTCCACTCTCCTCACTAGAAACCCTAAGAAATTTGCAACTCTCTGCATCTCTCACTGCCCATGCTGCTCCTCCGATCACCTTGAATCACTTCAGCAGCCTTTCGGTCCATTCCAGAGAATGCCGGAGCTTATCAGACCATTTCGAACCATTTCTGACCATTTCGAACCATTTCGGAGCATTTTGGACCATTTTGGACCATTTCGGAATATTTTGTAATGTCTTAAATAATTTCCAGAACGAGCTGGAATATTTTAATGCCTGCTGAGACAGAGAAGAATAACGAAGGCGGTGCCAGTAGTGTGAGAAGCGGAATTAATTTTCGTGAGATGTGGCGAGAGGGGAAGGGCTCGGTTTTTTTTCTTCTTTCGGGGCACAGAGGAGGCGGAGAGTAAGTGTTAGTGAGAATTGGGGTTTGGATCTAAGGAGGAGTAATCGTCCTTCTTACGAATTTCGATATTTTAGTTGGTGATGGTGATAATAATACGGTATGCGAGGTGGTAGTAGTAGTGAGTATTAGGGTTTGGATTTGTGAAGTGTTATTTCACAGCTTTTTTTGCTTTTTTTTTTGGTTTGAATCGGTGATGGTAGTAAAGGTGTGCGTGCACGAATTATGTATCCGGAGAGCCGATCGGAAGAGTGTCGTTGTTGTTGTTGTTGCTTAGATGTCAGTTACAGGCAGATTTTGAAGAAACTGGGAGAGATAGATCAGCAATTTTTGGATGGTTAATCGAGGGTTTATAGTCTTGGGCGTAACGAGAGCCGGAATTAAAGATCGGCCAGCATGAGAATCTCAAGGACTCGAGTTTGTTTTCGGATACTCTTTGTGCTGGTTTTTTTGTGGTTGAGAAGCTCAGCAGCAGCAGCAGCAGCTCAATGCTCCTCTTTGAGCAGTTTGGTTGGCTTTCAAGCGGATTTCGTCATGGTGCAGCATCAGCTGCGCGGACGGTTTCGCATTGTCGACGATTGTTCTTTTACTGTAAGACTCTCCTTGGTTCTTCTCTCATGAATTCTGTTAAAGTTTTTTGTAAGGACAACGCTCATTTAGCTGAACATGTAGGGGATTTGTCATGTACATGTGTTGTTTTGAACTGCTCATGTTGGACTTGGAGTGGTTAGGGTTGTATGTAGATAGAGACGGGGACACAAAGATCCATTCCCAACTCATATCCCTCCCACGCAATCAATACCTCACTAAATCTAAAATTTAAAATTTGAAAGCTCTGATTGTAGATTGAGAATATGTTGGTATTAAATTGATGGTGGATTTGTAGTGATCTTAAAAGCGTTTTAATCAAAATTTGATGCTTTTTTCAAGTGTTTTTTTATTAGCACTTCTTCTAATTTGATTCATGTCAAATTTTAGTACATTGTGTCCCTCTTTCTATCTACAAGAGGCTTGCTTGAATTGAGGTAATTTCAATTTCAAGCTCAAAAAGGTGGTTAAAAGCTAAAAACATTGCTGGTGGAAGATTAAAAGTTGATGAATATAGCATATTTGATAATGCAAAATAGCACTTGGCATGGGTTAAAGGCATGGAGTTGGAATAGTCTACTCTTCAAATTTTAATACATATTGTCCCCTTTATAGGTTTTTAAAATACATAATTGGTTTTAGAATTGGTGAAGGATTGATTACAGGGGAAGTGTTTGAGTGAGGAATGGATCTTTTTGTCCACATCTTTATGAGAGAATATGGCAGTTTGCCTTCTGTTTTCAGGTGAGCGCATTCATGACGGCTAATTCCTGAAATCTTCTCTTTGTATCTCCTGTGCATACAGGTAAGCAGTTTTGACATGATACCAGGGATAGATGTGAAGTGGTGGGGTGCTGCCGGTGACGATGTTGACAGTTTCCTCAGTGGAAAAGTCATATCAAATGATAAATTATCTGGATCTTATGGGAATGACAGTTTACAGGTAAAGTCTTTTCCTGCAATTGAAAGAAATTGAGCAATTAGTTGATGTCAAACTGTAAATTATGCGTTTTTTTGATGTTCTTTGAAAAATAGGTTATGAAAGTGGCAGACTATCTCTCCTACATTGGCCTGGTGTGTTACCTGTGCCGTGTACTTCTCATCGTCTCTCTGTAATGTGGACACTGAGAGTTAGTGTGTACCTTTGTGCTTGAATTTTACCATTTTTACATTTGAGGTGAACCATTTATTGAAAGCTTTAGATGACGTAAATCTCATATGCCACGAAATCTATTCGATCTTTGGGTTATGGAGTAGACTTGCAAGTGTTGCCACTGATTTTTATCGGCTTGTGCAGGTCACTTTATTGACGACCTTAGCTTGGGAAGACATAAAAGTTTTGAGTGTATGGGATAGTGCGACAGCTTCAAATTTTGGTTACTTAGTGTTGCAGCCCAACCATACTGCTCCACCTCCATTAAATGGGGGTCCTGCTGCTGGGCCTCCAACATTCCCTCCTACTATGGGACCTAGTTCACAATTGGCTCCGCCTCCTTTGAGTAATGGGACCTCTTCAGAGATGATTGGAGAACCGACCATGTTCGATAACTGTGTTGCTTTGTCACCTGCTTTTCGAGTACGGTGGACCGTGGGTGTAACTCCTGGAACTGTTGACATTGGACTCGAATCTGCACTTACAAAGACGCAGTACATGGCGTTTGGGTGGGCCAAACCTGGAGCTACCGAGCATTATATGATTGGAGCTGATGTTGTTGTCGCTGGTATTGATGACAAGGTACAGTTCTATCTTCTTCTTGTTCGTCACTCTAGAACAATAGAAAATCATGAATTTCTTTCGTAGGAGATACTTGATAGTGATCACTTTTGTTGCTCCATTATGATCCTTGCACGTTCTCTGGGTCTTTTGAGAAGTATCTTATGTATCTTAATTATCTTCTATCAGATTCCTTCTTTGCAAAGGATCTATCTTTGTTCTCAGTATTTACTAATTAATGATCTAGCTGTGCGAGGCTGAGCATTAAATGATATGGAATGTTTGGGTTAAGGCGATCCAATTTTAAGGTTTTGTTTTTGTGCAGGGTTTTCCAATATCGGAGGATTATTTTTTGAGTTCTTATAATGAATGCAACTGGGACAAGGCTAAACCAGCTGGTGTTTGTCCCGACTCTTTTTTGGCCGGTGGTGCTGATGGCCTGAATAACTCTCAAATGCTTCATGGTCAACAAATTGATGGTAAGTTTCTGTTGGCAGCCTTATACTCTTACCCCTGATATTATATATTGCGTTGTACTAAGTTGCGCACATCCTTCTAGAGTCTGCTTATTTAACATATTTCGGCAATCAAAATATCTTTATAAATGGTGCAACTGAATTGTGTTTAGCTGTAACTCAAATGATGTGCTACTTGGATTCCATTACGATCTACCTACTACGCACGTTGTAGTTATATCAATTTACATTGTGGGTTTACGAAGTCATAATTTTGTACACCAAGGAGTCAGTCTCTAGTGAAACTTGAACTCAGTTATGACTTCTTTTTAATAGTAACGAATGATTCTATGCTCCTTCCTTAATACGCAATTTTTATTCATATAAGATTGGTTTGACTTTTCAGGATTTTCAATTCTGAACCACCCAAGCGATTACACATAATGTGATAAGGAACCTGTCTGCTATGTGCAAAACTGGAAAATCTTTTTATTGGTTCCTGATTGCTGTAGGACGCTTCTACACAGGTTTAGGAGCCTTTATGTTATTTTCCTACTAATTTGCGTGTGCGAACTACGTATAAATCTTTAAGAGTGTTGTATGTTTCTGTTATTTAGTTAAGATATTATACATACTTATTCATAGCACTTTCATATGTCAGGTTTTTACAGCCACGATAATGCATGTTTCGTTATTCTGAACTTGGTGATGTTGTTTTTCAGGAATCACGCTTGTCCGGTATCGGCGCCCTCTACTTAGTGCAGATGTTATTTATGATGTTTCTTTGAACGAAACCCAAGAGATGACCGTGGTGTGGGCTATGGGCTCACTAGCACCTGACAGCAATCGAGTTCATTTCACACCTCAGAACCATGGTTTGCCTGAAGGTGTGAAATACGGATTTCTTAATCTGACTCTCGGGGATTCTCTAGATCAATGTCTTGGCCCGCTTCCAGCTTCAAACGCTTTCCAGGGTAATATCGTAGTTGCAGATCGAGGAACTTCACTTATGGTAACCTCAGATTTGGCATATGATTACCCAAACCCACCCAATCCCAAGAAGGTCTTGTATATAAACTCGAAAGAGGCTCCCATACTGAGGGTGGAGAGAGGTGTGCCGGTGACGTTTTTAGTTCAGGCAGGGCACGACGTGTCTTTTTATGTAACATCGAATCCTATTGGTGGTCGACAAAATTCATCAAATTTTACTGATGAAAAAATATATGCCGGCGGCCCTCATGCACATGGAGTACAGACCCTACCCTACACCCTCAATTGGCTTCCAGATCGAAGGACACCCGACAAAGTGTATTATCAGGTATGCTCTTCTGTAGATAATAGCCTTTAGTCGTATTGACTATAATCTTTCTGATTCTTAGTTTGTTCGAATTTCGTACACCTATTAGGCGGTCATCAAGATGGATGACATTGGTCGTCGTAATTCCTTGGATCACAAAGGGTAAAGACGTCGATATGTGTTTCTTTTGGTTATTTTGAATTCCGTCTATTAACTTGCTACATGATTTCTCCGTTAGTTAACTTGTTGACAACCTTCATCTGTGGTTTTTTGCTTCCCAGTCATATTATCAAAAGAAAATGGGCTGGCAGGTTCAAGTTCTGGATGGTGGATTATCGGATATGTACAACACAAGCCACCTGCTTGCAGACAATGAAGTGAGTATTGAGAAGTCTTCCTTGATTTGTTGAATTTTCTTTTATCCCTGTTGGCTAGTCAGGACGGTTCAGCCTTTCTAGTTGTGAATTTGGAATTATTTTTGGGTGTGGTGGATTTCACGCCTATTAGATAGTTTCTTGTGATAGTTCGGGAATATTGTTTTCAGATTCAAGTTCGTAAGCAGCTTTACTTAGGATGTTATAATTGTTGCTGGAGAGGAAATGTGGGTTTCCCTTTTTGGCGTTTATCACACGCTTTTTGTAATGGAGCTCTTGGTCGTTACCTCTTTTTGTGTATAGGTGACTCTGTTCTGGACCTTAACAAGCACCGATGTCTACTTTGCTGTTCGAGGGGAACGCAAGAGTGGTTACCTCGCTGTGGCTTTTGGCAGGTTTGTGTTTCACAAATATCTGAATTAGTGGTTGCGAAGCGGTCATGTTATATGGAATGAGTCTTCAATATTGTGCCCTTCAAATTGGTCTGGCATTTCACGTGGTTTCGTTGACCCTCTATCCGGTCCACAATGGACGCAAAGTAAGAAAAGTGATTAGCAATGAGTTCTGTCTTTGGTCTCAGAAGTGGAACTGAAATTGTATGACTTAGCGACTAGATAATTAAAAAGGGGTCTCTGGTATCTGTGACCGTTAGTATAGTAAATTGATTTGTAGCAAGCTGTTCAATGACACATGGTTCTAATTCTAGATGTCATGGTAATACTCAGTCTTGCTTTGATTCGAACGCTTGCTTGTATCCATTACAACTAGTTTTTTCAAGCCTAGAAAATTGACCAAATTTCCGATTCTGTATTCTTTAAGGTTATTATTGGGAGATAGATGTAGTAAATTCAGTAGAGTTGTAGGGAATTTCCAAGATTAATAATTTTCAGGCTGCTTGATATCGATGCTTGCATTTATATTATTCTAATTCTCAGGGAGGCCAATCACAGGCATGCCATTTTTCATAATAGTATTCCCATGGTTACTAATATACATATATACAAGGTCTGCTTAACTGAATCTTTGTACATTGTGTGTTGCATGGAAACGGCAGTGGCATGATCAACTCTTTCGCCTATGTGGCTTGGATAGATAGTGATGGAAATGGGCACATTGGAACCTACTGGATTACGGACAAAGATGCATCCGGCATTCACCCAACCGCTGAGGAGCTTTTCAGCAAAAAGTGTGAACGAATAGATGGAGTTATTACTTTTGAATTTAGCAGACCTCTGCAACCAGATTGTCAATCAGGAGGACAAGAGTGCAAAAACGTGATTGATCCTGCAAATGCTCTGAAAATGGTCTGGGCTATGGGTGATGAATGGTCAGGTATGGACAGTGATTTCTGGATGCGTACTTGCCTTCCTGGGATCTACGCGTCTTCTTTTCCCTGCTGTCTTCTCCAGCTTTTTACGCAAACCTTGGAACATTGAAAATAAGAATAACTCATGGAGCATGACAAGAATTCTACTCTTTCACATTGTAACTCTTCTTTGCAAGATAGAAGACACTGGCTTGTTTTCAATGAACTCATGTCTAGTTGCAGTTAATGTAGCCAAGTGTATTGTGCTTCTGCTGATCGTTGTGCACACTCTTTATTCATGATTGCAGATAATCTGACAAATGGAAATATCCATACCATAGTAAGCTCGACTCCAACTTTGATATATCTAGCGGCTGGTGCTGCTAAGGTGGAGGAGCTGCAACCAGTTTTAGCGGTATGATCTCTTGCTCCGCATGATTCATAAATGATCATGCCACCTCTCTGTGTTACTTTTTGTTTACAACATATTCTCTTAGACTCTTGGCTGCAATCAAGATGATTGTGGCTTTAAACAATATTATTCTGTTGACCTTTCTCTTTATCAATTGTAGAAAATATTTCAGAAAGTATGAGTTACAGTATAACCTTGATGACGTGTGCAGGCTGTAATACAATTATTTTTGTTGCTGGTGTGCATTCACTTAGCTCCGCTCCTGGTTTGCTTCAATGTTATGACTAATTTGAAAACCTTGGTGAGCCTGCAGGTGCATGGCTTTATGATGTTCTTTGCCTGGGGTTTATTATTCCCAGGGGGTGCCATGGTTGCTAGGTATCTCAAGCACATAAATAAAGATGGGTGGATTCGGTAGGTTCTTTGGTCGACCCGAAATTTTCGTGTTGGTTTTGTCGGCATGTGAATTGCATTATGTTTTTTACATTTAATTTCGCAATAAACTTACTGCGTCATGTTTTGTCCTTGCACTATTATATCTTGTGTTCTCTTTGTAATATGCTGCTGTACTGACGTAATATATTTAAAGTGGTTATTTTGGTGTTGCTTTTGCAGTGTACATATCTATGCGCAGACTTCAGGAATTTTTGTCACGTTTCTTGGACTACTGTTTGCAGTTGCGGAGCTACAAGGGTATTTTCTGCTTCCAGCTTATTACCTGCAATTTTGTATTTAACTTGTTTGCGGCTTTTCTTTTTAAAATCAAGGTTCAGCTTGATTGCAGTTTTGTCCTTTCTATTTCAGCACCTTATTTTCTTGTTGATATTTGTGTAGGTTGGAGTTCAACAATGCACACACGAAACTTGGTGCTGTGTGTTTAATTTTGATCTGCGTTCAAACAGCTGGTGGATTCTCACGGCCCTCAAAGGGCCAGGGAGTTCTACGGACTATTTGGGAGTACTTTCATCTGTATGCACCATTTGCACCCCTACCTCAATCGTTTTACATGTAATTCCTTATGATTTTTGGAGCCTGCAAGGTCAACTTACACCATCTTGTTTGCCTGAGCAGGTATACAGGACGGATTGCTCTTCTTTTAGGATTTATAACTCTATTTACAGGAGTTGCTCAATTAGGAGCACGAGATGCATTTGAGCATGTGAAGACGTTGGAGTGGTCTGTAGTTGCATGGGTTCTGACCCTGGTGTTCGTATGTGGCTACATTGAGATGCACGACTTTTGGATTAGGTAAAGCCTTCTGATTTTTTATGAGAGTTTCTGATTGCAATTAGCTAATGATCAGTACTTGCATACTATTTTTTTGTTTTATGTTTATTTTCTTCTAGACCACTGTTTTCGTAACACGGTTTAGTGTCGGTTACAATAATCATGACCTCAAACATAACCGTACTCCAACACTAAATGTCAACACTTGATTGTAAAGTTTTTCATGAACAGTGTCACCTACGAGTGTGGTAATTTGCACTATTGAGTGATCAATAACGAAATTTCATTATTAGTGTAATGCGATGTAAAAGATGTCTTCTGTACTTTTTTTAATCTTATTTATTGCTAGATGTGGATCGTTACTTGGTCAGCAAAGTTGAAAACATCTCCTTTCACGTAGTTATTAACCTTGTGTTCTTCAAAGCTTTGGTTATCAAAAGCAACATCAATTGTTTTTGAGTTGGAAAGTTTTTTAAATTAGTAAGGTGATCTTCTAAATGTACGCTTGTCCTAGTTTTTTTTCCTTGTGCTTATGAATTTGCTGATCACAGACATGGAATTTAGTTTCAACTTCAGTGGTGATAGCTTGGCATAGTTTTTGTAGTTTTCGTGATTTTCATGGTTTTTGAATTTGGTTTACAGGGGCCAGCAGTACACCATACCAGGTAGTTCACGACAGGCTTATATTATCGGGGAAGAGGAAGACGACTCTGCAGAGCTTATTTTGCCTATACAAAATGGACAGAGTTCCAAGGACTATTTGGAGATGCGGGGAGCTTCAGTTTCTTAGTGAGCATCTGGCAGATTGTTCTTTAAAATCACCTGCTCCCCTTGTTCAATGTTTCCATATTTTTTTAACGATTTGGTACGAGTACAAGGTTTGTAGTGTTTTATGGAGGGTGTTATTGCTTGGGCCTTCCTTTGAGTTTTGGTCTACCTTTTGAGGTTGTCAAGTTTTGTGCCTTTTTTTTTCTCTTTTTTTCATTCTAGAATGTGCGATGGGCAACTTGTTTCATGTTAGTCCTAGTCCCGTTTTGACAGCTTCTCTTAATCTCTTTGGATTTGATAAGTTCTTCTTTCCCAATTCCAGAATCGCTAAGCTTTTTTTTCCAGTTCAATGAGATCTTAATTGGAAACACTTGAGGTCTTACTAATCTCAGAGAGTTTCTTCTCCTCAGGGTTCAAGATTGGTTTAATTCTCTTGGTGTTCAGTACAGATTCAATACAGATTCAATGTTGAATGCAATTCAATGCAAACGCTTGAAATAGTACAATAATTGACACCCTTTTTGATTCGAAATATTACGCCCAACAAAGTACATGATTTAGCATTGAAGGCTTGAAACAGTGTAAACATAATGCTCTGTTTATTTATAGTTTTGTGTCCAAGTGCATGATTTATTACTGCAAGTGTTTTGTTTTGAATCATGAGGTAGCCTCTTTCTAATATTGTTGCAGGTTTGAAGAAAGAGCCTTGAATTTCTCTACTGAAATGCTATCTTACATTCAAATTTTGGTCTAAATATCAGTTCAGTGAACTGACCGCTAAATTTAAATAGGAGAAATTCGCTAAATTTAAATAGAAGAAATTACAAATAGGGGCATGAAAGTGAAAAATATTACAAATAGGGGCAGAGTTTCAAAACAAATTCAAGTATGGGGTGCAATTTCAAAATAATTTGTAAGTTTTTGTAAGTTTATTTTGGTTTGGACATTGGTTGATATAGATATATCACATCAAATGTTAGCTAACTTTCAAAAAACTTAAAGGTCTTTCTAAAAATTATCATCCCCTTTACTAAAATTTCTTTGTTTAGGCTTGATTTGGAGAGGTTTTTAAGTTTTTCAGAAGTTAGAGCATCATCAATGTGTACACTCGGAAAGAGATGGGCTTGCAATTTGCTTGGTGGGGTCCACTTTAGCGAGAGGTTTAGGGACTTCTAGGGCTCCAACGTTGCCACTAGAATAGAAAAGCTAGACTTGACCCCGTTAGAACCACCTCTTGGAGTGGCACATTGTCTCATTTTCTTGTGCCCTTGCTTGCTTTCCTAGTGTGCATTGCATTTGTTGATGGTGTGACACGTTGCTTGTGATAGCTTGCAATAGCTTGCAATTTCCTAGCAACAACTTGCAAGTACTTACATTCTTCTACTACTGTGCTTGAATTTGCGGTGGGAGTTGCGTCAACATTGGGAGGATCTGGCCATTGAAAGGAACATCATACTTAAGGGGTGGGAAGCAATGCAAGACCGCATTACAAAGAATATGAGCCCTCCGTTCCCAATGTTGGGAACCAGCTCTTGCTGGTTGTCATATATGCTATAAGTTTTTATTTTTTATTTTTTTTTATTTTTTTTATTTTTTATTTTAGCATATAATCTAATGTGGTCAGACTTTGATCATGCTAGCTTGCCCATGTGGAAGTGTTCCCATGTTTTGGGGGAATGGGCCCAAAGTTCCCCCAATTTCTTGGGCCCAAAGTTCCCCAATTTCTTGGGCCCAAATCTTTTGTAATGCATTAGGAAAAATATGGGGCCCCAATAAGGCCCTAAGTTTGGGGGGTCCTTAGCCATGGGAACCTGGTTCCCAATAAAATCATGCGCAGGCTGATGTGGCATCATTGATGCCACTTCAGCTTTTTCGATTTTTTAAATTTTCTTTAATTAAAAAAATCAAAAAATCAAAAAACCAAAAAAGTTTCTTATTTTTTTAAGACTTTATTTATTATTATTAATTTTATTTTTTCAGATTTTTTTAATTAATTTTTTCCAGCTATTAGCAAGGGCTGGTTCCCCACATCAGGAACCAAAAGAATGGAGGGCTGGAATCATTTATAAAGGCCTTCTTCAAGCCTCATATTTTTCCTAATGATGTCCAAATCAGACACATTTCTTGTACCACTCACAAGCTCCCTTTTGCTGATTTCAAATGTTGAGAAAGTATTTCATGTTCAATAATCTCATGGGAGCCAGTTAAGAGATTAGAGAGCATTCCTCTCCTACCAAGCTTGGCTTTGCCCATATGAGGTACCATTGTTACTACTAATCTTTAAATCAACAATAATGAGGAGCTGGCAGCATGCAAAAATATGGTACTATTTGCATGGAATTTGAGGGTCCAAACAACAACATCAAAGCTAAAGATTTTATTTATATTTGACATATGATATATTGATTCTAGAATGCATGTGTCACTAGCACAAAGACTAAAAACACAGTTAATCCTTTGCAAGAAAGCTTTTTGGGTGTTTTTAGAGGGACAAAGGGAATATCTATCAATATTGAAAAGGCCATGATGATCTCAAAGTTGGTTCACACAATTCCACCACCCATTTTGCAAGTCCCAGCTCATGCTAATTTACAAATTTGTTGAATTGTATAGGAAAAAAGAAACATAAATTAAGAGAAAACCAAAAAAAAGTTGAGCATTTTAAAGCACAAGAATTGTTGGAACTTGGCTCCCAAGTTTAGCCTCATTTTTAAGAGCCCCCAACTCTTGTGTAAAGTCCCACTTTGTTGACAAAGTGCATTATTGTACAAATATTTCTAAGAGAAATGGGCTTTCATTAAAATAGAGTCTGTGAATCCAAATGTGGATTCAACTTTCTCAAATTCAGTCTCTTGATGATAAATATTTAAATGTCTATTTTTTTTGGCGGGTGAAAAAATAAAACTTTTTTGCCTTGGTCCTACAAACACGTGACTTAAGGTAGGAGCACCTAATACCAATAGTGTACCTAATATTGTCATTCATTACACAAAGTGATTTTTCTAGAGCTTAAATATAGATAAATCATAGGTAGTTTATTGTTGTTGATCAAAATTACAAACTATCTATGGTGTACCTAGATTTTAAGTTTTAGGATGACTACCTTGTATAGAGAGTGACTCCATCAAGTACACTCACTAGAAGAAAACAGCAATAAACGACTAAGTCATAACATCTACACAACAATTGAAGGATTATACAACAACTATGTAACTATTACAAAATGACTTAATTACGGTTATGCAATTGTTGTACAATTCTTGTGACCTAGTTGTTTGTTGCATGTTATTCTTTTAGTGACAATTGATATTGGGTGCTTCTACCTTACATGGAGTAAACCAAGTTTGCAAGTGCCCTTGCTTCTTGTCTTCTTGTCTAGAACTTCCTTCTCTTGCACTTGCACAACTTTCTCTTACCAAAGTGCAATAAGAGAGAAGATCCAAGAGATTTGGATGCACGGCTACACTTATCTAATACATGATACATCTCTAGGGTTTTGTGAATCTTAGAGGCTCTCACACTTTGTTTGACGTCCCATCTATGTAAGTCCTATTGCAACGCCAGATTCCAACTTCATTGGGTTATTAAAAGCATAAAGTAATTATAGAGAAGGTTAAAAACTTTATATGCAAAATTCTTGATGAAATTTGGGCTGAAAAGTGAGTCTAACAAACTGGTCAACCCAAACCTTGAGTAAAATTCCACTTTTTTTGGTACCAAAACTTCCAATAAATGTTGCCATGGAAGTAACAGAAATGTGAGACTTGGGACGTAGTGTGAAATGTCAAGTCCCATCTTTTGACTCTACACCAATCAGATTCTCAGATTTATTACTGGGAATTGTTCTGCTCAGAACCTGCGAATCAACCTCAAGCAGGGCTCAGAAAACCCTAACTTCTCATACTCCTTACACAAGTTTCATGTCACTTCCACGTCAGCTCGCATTCGGCCGTGTCAACAATCCTTTGACTTCTGAACTTGGTTGAAACCGGACCTCTTTGACAACTATCATCCTTGAAATTTAGTTAGAGAAACTAGTTCTTTTTCTTTTTCTTCTGCCTTAAACAAACAATTAGGTTTGCGCGGTGCGAGTATATAGATCAATTTGATGTGCTCGTCTCTTGAGTCATAGACTTCGTTCTATTGCTGAACTCTCCGTACTGACTTCATCACTAACACACTTTGCTGTGGAGTTTAACATTATTTTAGTGCTAAAACAATAATGAAAACGAGACATGATTGTGCAGTCTTCCCTCGTTCTAGTATATCGATTCAGTGGAGGAGTCCAATTGTTTGTGAGTTGAAATAATGCTATTCGGCTTCTTCGGGGCGGTTCATACCAGTGCGTTTTTTTCTTTCGCCTGATTCTAGCTGTCGACAATCCATAAAAGGAGGAGCCAACTCACAAAGCTCCAAATCTGTTAGATTCTTTGGTAATCTGGTTCCATTTCACCCAAAAAAATGCCCTAATGGCACATGTGTCCCATATCCTCCCATGTCCCAAGTAAATACCCTCGGTCACATTGTGTCCCATGTCCCAAACAATCTAATTGGTGTTAAGCCAAAAAGTTGGGACTTCATCAACTTCGTCATCTTCATCAAAATAGTCATCGTCATCTTCATCTGCGTCAACATGACATCTTAGCCGTCAACAGAGCTTTCAACCTGATGATTATCAACTGCCACAAATCCTCTAGGCAAGTCCACCTTTCGCCAAATTTTTGTTGCCATGTCAAACAACACAAGCTCATTAACACAGGCATAGTCATATCGCCAGGAACAAAGCAATAAGTAGCCGTCACGAAAGAACGACCTCAAACACAGTACATACGGAGAAAGATCATCATCCATTCTATGCTTCAAGAGCCACCCGTACTGCTCCTTTGACATGCGAGCATACTCCACCCACTCTTGCCCTTCAGTATTCACAAGCTCCCACACAGTAACTCTTTGTTTGTTGTCGTTCTCTCTGGTGGTGAAGATCCGGCCTGCCCAAACTCCCAAGACATTGTCCACTGGTGGATAGGTCACGTCATTCTTCACTTTTGGGGACTTCAAACTCGTCCACTTGTCATCTCCTAGGCAATACTTCAAGACCATGTCCGTGCGTAAAGAGATGTATATATTGTCGTTGTGGCATATACAAGAGTACTCTAAAGTAATCCAACAGGACTGCATAGATGGCTGTAACCAAGAGGAGGTTCTTCTCCATGACCTGCTCTTGGAATCATATATCTGTGTCCTATAGCTAAGGTTGCCCTCAATCAATTTAAAGGTATACGGTCTTACACTTGTGTCCACCAACAGACCACAAGCAGACAAAACCTTACTTTGTCCTGGACCGGGAGGAATGGCGTGCCAAGTTTGGGTGTGGACATTGAAAACACCCCGCTGCTCTAAATCATCCGGGTTGTGGCATAGAATGAGCCCTTCCACTTCAAACGGTGGAACATGACTCTTGGCATAAAGCAAGCGAAGGCGTTGGCGGTTGAACTTGACTGTGCCACAGAGACTGTTGTAGGCGACAATTCCATTCAAGAACCTGCACATCCAAGGACCAAGGCTTGCAGCAATGAACACAAAAGACGGCTTTGGCAATGTCCATTGCAAAGCGGCATGGTTCCACTCTTTGCTGACAAGGCGCAATTGGAAGAGATCCCGCTGTGACAACTTCTCGTATATAGCTTGCAAAGGGATATGCTCTTGCAATTTGCCCCATAGATCTCCATCCAATGTCTCTTTGCCCTTGTACTCCTCGATTATCAATCTTGTTTCCTTGCCTTTGTCCTCGTTTGTCAATCTCCGAGCTTTCTTCATGGCCTCCATCTTGGTTACAATGAACTTGCACTACTCCAGTTTTTCACAAAAGCAGGTTCCAATCTCCTTTAACCTAATTGTACACCAGCCAGTCTTAGAGAGTTGAGATTACAAATTCAACATCCTAGGGACAATACAACATCCATTCAGCACCTCTTTTGCTTATCAAACATTTATGCTGAAACTGCAAGTAAGAGCATTCACCATCAAGATTCTACCCTCATAAGTAGATCCACACTCGAACTCTACATGACACTACTAACGCTCAAGCTTCTAACCTTGTAAGCTTGTAATCCAACCTTGTAAAGAGCCGCACCTTGCTTGGATTACAACCAGGAAGCAGTTTTGGCCAACGTAACCTACGCTTGGCATAGAAGTTCAGGCTTGCAATTGCACCAGCGACGAACATCCAGTCACGTAAACATCCAGCTGTTTCTTTCCCTGCAACGGAAGCAACTCCAATCATAAGACATTTGTTATGTTTAATTTAAACCTAAGCATCCGCAGCACTCAAAACATCGCCCCATCTTCATGGAAATAAACAGCCTCAATAAATTAAGGAACTTCAAATCAAATTAGAGACCAACACCGCAGGTTACAATCCAAGACACAGTTTTCCACCTGCTGGAAACATATAGTTACCCTAGAATCTCAGCCTCGCTATTCAACCTGCAATGAATACAGGACCATTTCTATCCCCTCCAGACCTAAAATCACGTAGGTTTTTGTTACGTGTAAGCAGCTACACACGTAACTTGTAATCGCAAAGACATGTGGCGAAATGCTAACCAAACGAGATCCAAGGTTTAGGGATTTCCTCCTCACCAATCAGAACAACTCTCTAAAGGTCTCGATCAACTCTAAAACCAAAGCAATACGCAATGCACACCAAAACAGAGTTCCAGTAAGTCTCTCACACTTCTTCACATCCTGCAAAACTATAAAAATTCCACAACAACTGAGTACACAACAAGCATATGATACGCTTTATCTTTGTCCTTGTAGCATTGTGGCTTAGGGTTTGAACAACAGCTTTCGCCCCATATTTATTCTTAAAAATGGAAAGGAATGGATAGCTTTCTGAGTAAGATACCAAACTTCTTTCAGAGTAGCTTCTCTTGTATGGATACAAAGCCTTCTCGATTGCAATCCAGAGCCAATAAAACCTAGGTACCAAAATTAGGGTTTCTAGGTACCAGAATTAGGGTTTCTGTGTACCAAACTTAGGGTTTCTCTTTCTCGCTACTCAGAACGAACAGCACTCCGTGGGATGCAATCAAACTTCGCACATCGTAATAAGCACACTAAACGAGCAAAATAAGATAAAACCTAACCTCCTCGTTCAAAAACCTGCGATATGATCAGAGCGACAGCTACCTCGCGACCTTCACCGCTCCCGAGTCCTCACACCACAATCAACTTCTCTTTCGCTACGAACACGAACTTAGGTGTCCAAAACGCTGTGGCTCCTCATTTCAAAGGCCAATGGTTACGCATCCTTGCTCACTGCCGCATGCGGTGGTGCATCCAACTGGAATATTTGTGAAGCTTTTGCGAGCCTCGTTGCTGGAGTGTATCGCTCCAGCTGAAACGCCTGCCGTTCTGAACGTTGTTTTTGTCCGTGTATCTTTTTGAAGAAGGTTTCCAGAATCTGCACTGCAGTGATTTCTAAACCCTAAACTGAAATCCTCCTTACCGTGCTCTGTCGAAGCTCAGATCCTCGCTTCCATTTGCACGAAAACATGAGCAGTACAATTTTGGAGACACGCAAAACTCGAGAACCTACAAAACGCGCAAAAGCTGTAAAATACGTATGAACAGTAGAATACGCAAAATACGTATAATATGCAAAATATGCAAAACACGCAAATTACAAAGGGAATTGATATATGCACACAGGGGGGTTGATATTTGCACCCCCCCTCGGGTAAGTTTTAGATTTCTACCATCGAAAAGCTTAATCTGAGAATTTTGAATTCAGATTTGGACTTAGAGACCGTGATCTGGTATAGAACCACAAAAGAAGTTGTAATTTAACAACACTCAATGAAAAAGTTTAACAAAGGAGAAAAGTGTTATTTTTACTTTTGTTTGTAAAAAATGATAAGCTTTATCATTGGGTGTTGTTGAATTGCAACTTTTTTTATGGTTCTATTCTAAATCATGTTCTTTTGAGTTCAAATCTAAATTCAAAATTCTCAAGTTCAAATTTTCGATGGTAGAAATCTAAAACTTACCCGTGGGGGGTGTGCAAATATCAACCCCCCAGTGTGCATATATCAATTCCCATTACAAATAGGGAATTGCTAATGGGACACCCTAAATTGCTAACAGGACATACCTGTGAGCATGAATTTTGATCATTTAGTACTATTTTTGATTTATTCAAGTGGTTTGTCATTCATCCAATTATGGCATTACCCACCTCCTTGAAAAAAAACAAGACAAAAACAATTTTTTGTTGAAAAATTATTGCAGCAATACTATTTTTTGATGTGTTTTTGCTTTTAAGTAATCCAAGAGTTCTATATTTTTAGTTTCAAGTTTAGGCACACCTTTTTCTTTTTGAGTTTAGCCTTAGAATGATAGAGGTGACAAATCTTTTTATCCAAATAAAAAATCAGCATTAAAAATCACATTTCATGCTCAGAGGGGGTATCTTGTTAGCAATTTAGGGTGATATATCCAAATTGACAAAGAAATATCCAAATTGACACTATTCCCTTGTAGTGATGGCAACTTTTAAAAAGGTGACCAATTTTTGCCAAAAGCTTACCTTGAACGGTGACTAGCTACCATAACACTAGAAAAATCAAGTGAAAAATGGATGAAATTGCCAAATCTGTACCCAAGTTAACCCCTAAATGCCTAAGGCCTTTCTGAACTTCTTGGCGTTTTCAGGAAAGTGAACAATCAACCAAACTTTTCATAAATCCCATTTTTAAACTAGAACCACACAAATTTAAACTTGACATGTTAGAGATTACATGGAAAAAGAAGACATTACAATACCACTTATAGTTTGAAAGATTATAATGTTTGAACATGAGAGTGTTAAAATTGCAGAAGTGACTTGAAGTTTTCTAATCCTCATTTCACATGTCAAATTTAAAAATTTGGCCATCAAAAACATATGATGTTTAAGGTCATTACATGTTTAACTTTAGTCAATTTAAAAACTTTTAGAATCTACTTGTGTATTTTTTTTAAATTGACTTCTAATGCAAATTTTTCTCCAAGCTCTAGTGTATTTGAGGCTTGTTTTCAAAACCTTCGAACATTAAAAAACTCAAGATTGCAGTGGACACCCTTGTACAAAATCTTGAGTAGAAAAATCATCAATACTCATTTTTTAAATCAGATTTTTGATGTTAAAAATAAACTTTAAAAAAAACTTGTATTCAAAAAAAATCCCAAAATTAGTGATTTGATAAGATTTTATTAGTCTTCAAAGTTTTGCAAACACCCAAATTGGGTGCCTTGGGCATTTAGGGGTTAACACTAGCTTCCCCATAATTTGGATGAATAATACTAATGTTAGTATGTTTTTTATAATAAACGTGCACGCTTGGTTGACTCTATCCATTTCTATCCAAATTTTCCATAACCGCTTGCATTGATGGGTGCTTATTGCGCGACTAACAAAAAAAACCAAAGGCTGAGTGACGGATATGAAGCCTAGTTTAGTTCACAAGAGAAAGCAATTTTAGAGTCGTCTTCCAAAATTAGGGGATTCGTCTTTTGACCAAAAAAAGTCTTAAGCTTATACAAAAAATCTTTGACATGACAATCTACGATCGTTCAACAATTTCGTTCATCATGGATATGAAGCCTACACTGCATATTGCGTTTAGGTTGCCCCACACTAATTTTTTGACATTTCACACTATATAAATATTTACTACTATAGTACTTTCATCAAAAGTTATTGTAATAAATAGTTTTTAAATGACATGTCAACAACAATGAAGTTGAAAAAAGACAAATTAGCAACTTTCAAGTCATCAATCATGTGAAATTCAAGTATTTAGAGAGTTGCATACACTTCCAAGTGACCAAGTGATGAGTGATGAGGTAACTTATTGGGGTAAGGCAACCTAATTGTCAAGGCAACCTAATTGTCAAGGCAACCTAAATGCAATATATTCAGTGTACTTTATAAGAGAAACCAATTTTAGAGTTGTATTCCAAAACTACGAGTTAGTTTTTTCTTACCAAAAACAAAAGTCATTCTATAGAATCTTGCATACTTCCTAGTTGTCAGATCCAACACTCCATTTTGTCTCAAAGTTATAAAACTCCATAAAATCACCTGCATACTAGGCGCTGTGACAATAGAGAATTTTTCAGAGAACGCAGAGTCACGAGGACCAGGAACAGAAGAGAAAGTGGATGAAACGAGATGGAAGAGGAGGGACAGAATGCGATCACGGTCGTGGCCGGGCCCGGGCTTGAGAGCAAATGGATGAAACATCTTGGATGAAAACGGAACGACAGCCTCTCTTCTTCCTTATCCGAGCGCGAGCGAGCAAGCGCATCGTCTCGCTCCTTTGCTCTGCTCCCGTTCAAACCTGTTTCGCAATCCAGCAATTGTTGGTGGTAGAGCAGCCAATTCCGCAATGGCAGCCATGGCAGCCACGAGCCAGGCCCTCGCCTCGTCCTTCGCCTCACTCTCCGTGCAAGAGAACAAGAAATTCACCTCCCTCGCGTCCTGCAGCTCCGTTGCATTCCGTCGCAATGCTCTGAAAACCGGCGTCGCCGTCGGGAAACGCGCCGTCGCCACTCCCATTGTTAGAGCTGCTGCTGCGGCTGCCGAAGCTGTGGAGAGCCCCGAGATGGACGAGCGACGCAGCTTGGAAGCCTGGGTGAAGCAGCAACTGCCGGGCGGATTTGCTGCCGCTCGCCTCATCGGCACCGGCAGACGGAAGACCGCCGTGGCTCGCGTGGTTCTCGTGGAAGGCACCGGCAGGATCGTCATCAACAACCGCACCGCTCAGGTACTACCTAGGGTTTCGCCACATTCAAAAAATGCGTATATGAAAATTTCTAGGTTTTTCTTTTGTTATTATCGCTTTGCTTCATTGTATGCCCCGGATATTATCAACAATTGCAGGTAAAAAATCCATTCCAGTTGCTTTCCGCTGTTTATAGAGGTTTCTTTAATCAATGCGGTGACTCTTGTACTCCTTTTCAAGAAGATTTGAAAATGCACTATTTAACATTTAATGTTTACTACCTCCGTCCCTCTGAAAACGTCTAAAAAGCTTCCTTGCAAAGGATTAACTGTGTTTTTAGTCTTTGTGCTAGTGACGCATGCATTCTAGAATCAATATATCACCTACCAATTGTATGCAAAATCTCTAGCTTTATGTTGCCATTTGGGCACCCAAATTCCATGCAAAAAGTACCAAATTTGTGCATAGTTTGTGAATGTTGCTAGCTCCTCATTATTTGAGTCTTTGTGCTAGTGACACAAGGCATTCTAGGATCAATATATCACCTACCAAATGTATGCAAAATCTCTAGCTTTGATGTTGCCATTTGGGCACTCAAATTCCATCCAAAAAGTACCATATTTGTGCATGCTGCCAGCTCCTCATTATTGAAGATTTAAAGATTAGTAGCAACAGTGGTACCTCATATGGGCAAGGCCAAGCTTTCTAGGAAAGGAATGTTCTCTAGTTGCTTAACTTGCCCCATGAGATCATTGAACATGGCAAACGCTTGCTCAGCGTTTGAAATCAGCAAGTGAGCTTTTTAGTGGTACGAGAAATGTGTCTTGATTTGAAGCTTTTTTAGAGGGACAGAGGGAGTATTTGTTTCATGAATAAGTTGTAAATTTTCAACGTTGAGCAATTACAGGCTTCAAGGAACCTAAGCAATCTACTCCCGTGGCCTTTTAGTCGTTTGAGTAGTGGAATTTAAATTTTACCTTGTGTCTTGTCGTCATTTTTGAGAGGATTTCAATGCACTGTAATGCTTACTATTCGTATATTGTATGCAGAAGCTATTTGTTTTTAAGGAACTTTTTTGAAGATGAGTAAAGCAATGATTAGGTTCCGTCGCTTCAGCTATTATATGTTGCCGTATTTACTAGATTTAGTATATGTACCTCTTCTCAGTAACATTTGCTTTGCTTATATGGCTTAAAGGTATCAATTGAGAAATAAGTTCACTATGTTAATCTGTTGTATTTTCTCTTAATTCACTTCGTTTGAATCTGATGTAGGTTACTTGTGGAATTTCTGATTGTTTCTGACATTCAAGTCTTATTCTGGTGTTGTGATGCACCAGACAGGGTTTACTACCTTAATCTGCTGTGTTTTCTTTTGCTAGAATTTTAATTTGAAATCCATTGAGGTTACTTGTGAAATTTTAAACGTTACTGAACTTGCAAGTGCTGCATTGCTGTTGTATCTGTAGAGTTTTCTTTTGCTAAAATTAGTTGGAGTTTCATATAGGTTACCTGTGGATTTTTATGTTTTATTACTGACGTGGAAGCGTTGCACCGGTGTTATGATGCACAGGAAATCTATTGTCTTTCCCTTTGCTAGAACTAGGTTGTGTTACTTACGTATGGATTTTTTTTTTTTTGTTTTCTGACATGGCAAGGATGTTGTTGGATTGATTCAGGACTATTTGCAGGGAAATCCGTTGTGGTTGCAATCGGTGAAGTACCCGTTGGCAAGCCTCGGCTATGAGACCAAGTACGACATTCTCGTGAGAGCGGAGGGCGGAGGGTTGTCTGCGCAAGCGCAGGCGATTCTGTTGGGAGTGGCGAGGGCGTTGATTGTGGCCAACCAAGCCAACAGGGATCCGTTGAAGAAGCAGGGCTTGTTGACACGGGACTCGAGGATTGTGGAGCGGAAGAAGTATGGCCTCAAGAAGGCCCGGAAGGCGCCCCAATTCTCCAAGCGTTAAAAACGTGCTTGCTTGCTTGGATCCCTATTGAGAAATGGGGAATTTTGGGGTACTCTAATTGTTATTACACCTCCCCCTTTTGTTGTAGTTTTTAGGCATGAAATTAATGCTCAATTGTTTTGTTCTTTCTTTTGCTCTCGGTTTGATGTCACTTGACTAGCATTTATCCCTCTGTCCCTCTAAAAAGCTCCAAATCAAACACATTTCTTGTACCACTGAAAAATACTCCCTTTTGCTAATTTCAAAAGCTGAGAAAGCGTTTGTCATGTTCAATGATCTTGTGGGGACAAGTTAACCCTTAACCGACCATAGGGCATAGTATATAAGCTGGCTAATAATTGTCATTTGCTACCACTAAGAAATTTAAATTTGGAATCTCAAGTAGCTCACTAGAACCGCATTGATCTATTTTCCAACTTCTTTGTTAGTCTTAAATGTAGTAGAGGTGTGGATCCATTCCAAGTACAAGAAAAATATCCTGTATTGTACTAGTCGCAAAGGGCCTTTTAGTTGTTTAAGGGTTAAGCATTTAGAGAGCATTCCTATCCTAGCAAGCTTGACCTTGTCCATATGAGGTAACATTGTTGCTACTATTCTTTAAATCATCAATAATAAGGAGTTGACACCATGCACAAATATGATACTTTTGCATGAAATTTGGGTGCCAAAACGACAACATCAAAATTGGAGATTTTGTATACATATGGTACATAGTATATCAATTCTCAAATGCATGTGTCACTAGCTCAAATACTAAAAATGCAGTTAATCCTTTGCAAGGAAGCTTTTTGACAGGGACAAAGGGAGTATGTGCAAAGGAATGGAAATTTTTGCTCGTTTGTTTTCTTTTTCCACCTTAGTTTGTTTATCAATTGCCAGTAACTTACTTGCTGCTGGTTCAGTTAGGGTCCTCGTACTGTTCCAAATTTTGGACTGGTTTTGTTGTCATTTTGGAATGCGGACATAAGGTAGCGTTATTATTTCAACCTGTCTTGTCGTACTTTTTGGCTCTCATTCGAAGGTGTAGTTCTTTTATTCCTTTTAGTTATTCCCCTTTTTTCAGCTTGGTTGGCTGCCCACACGGGTTGCAGTAGCTTCAGTAGGGGCTTCAAACTTAAACTTTTTAGGTGACTCAACTTGCGATTCATCTCTGTGAATTCATTAGTGAACCGCAAGGTGACTCATTTTTGGATTTCACTCCTAACGTGATCCATGTGAGGAGTAAATTTCAAAAACTCACTTTTGTGGCTTCACGGGACTCATTCACCTGGTTCTTCAAACCTTAAAAAATTTTGCACAAAAACTTTCGCAAACTCACAAATGTCTCAGACTTTGCGCATGTGAGGAAACAAAAACAATTCACTAGTGAACGGAGATCTTCTGAGGTGAGAAGTTCAAAGGCCATATTTTATGCTTGAAACCCCTATTGTGCAACGCAGTGGATATTCTCACGTTTTATCTGTTTGTATTGTCTGGGAATGAATTAGCTTCCAAATGACCTCAAATGTGATCATAACTTGACACAAGGAAATTGTTTGAATGTGGATATAGGATGACGTGACAATTTCTTAGGATAGATAGGGAATGTGCATTTATAAAGGGTTGTTGCGTAAGGTTGAGTTTACTTTGATTGATTTCTTGTTCTCTTCTTCACTTGGTTCTGGTGGGTTTTGTGAGGTACTCAAGAGGTTTATCAGTATATGACGAGGATTCTCAAGGTAATGTTGTATGAAGCCTAAGAGCGGCTTGTGAATTATCAACTAATTCAAGCTAATCAGTGGATGGCTTTTATCCATTTTAAAATAAAATGTAAAGATTTGTTACTATTAATATTAGGTCATTGAACTAAGTTCATGGCACAATAGTTATTTCTTGAATCTGTATAAATTTTTTATTCCATCAAATAATCTATGAAGTGCATTTTGGCAATCTTAGCTTTTTGTTATCAAGACTTGATTTTGACATTCAAATTTTATTTTTCCTTTTCTACTTTTCATTTTGATTTAACTCAAGAATGAAAAACATTCTAAATCTTGTTTTCCTATGTCTTAAAAATTTAGGCATTAGCAAAGTTTTGAGTCCTCCAAGAGCCTCCTACAAAATCTTTAAAGGGGTCTTACAAAATGTACTTACTACACCAAACAAATCACTAATCCCCTATTTCTGCTCACCCTTTGAATTCAATGCAATCATGAAAACTATATTATTATGTTATCCCTATTGGACAAAAATTATGAGTATAAATGTACAATAGGACCATAAATTATACTTTACTCTATTTGAATAGATAATTGAAGTACTTGGATAGTGAGTAATGAGTACATTTACATGTTTTATGACTACAATACCTTTTTTTATTGTTTTGGGTTGTGCATGTGACTTAGGTTCTTCATACAAGGTAGGGATGGGTAGAGTACCCTTTTCTTGTACTCAGGCTATGCAATTAATAACTTGGTTTGTCAAACCTTGAGGGGCTCTTGGAGGGCTCTTACAAGAAAACCATGGTTGAACTTACAAAAAGTTGACAAATATTGTGACCTAATTTACAATATATTGTAGATTAGGTCACAATATTTGTCAACTTTTTGTAGATTTGACCATGATTTTCTTGTAGTAGCTCAAAACTTTGCTAATGAATTCTTACAAATTGTGATTTTGTTGCAATTTGGAATAAGAAGCCTCCAATGGGATTTTATAATACACATGACATAGAAGTTTGTTTACACCATGATATGTGTACGTGGCAAAAAAAACATTAGGTTTTGTTGACCACATTTTGTATTTGAGATGGCTTTGCAGTCATAACATTAGAAGCATAAAATACTTTCTATTTCTTCAGGAATTCATAATAACGGAATTCTTTTCAAAAGTACTAAAGTTTTAGTGGCTTGGAAAAAATATTTGATATCTTTAGTCATCCACATATAATGACAAAATGAAGCATATACAATGAATATTTTGAAGTTTTATTTTGCAATCACACATTTGGCCACTACAAGATTAATGGCACTAGAGTTGAGAGACCACAGTGGTCTATATGCATTGACCCAAGAAATTACAAATATCATATGTATTGCCAATCTTTTAATTGTGTCAAAATTGGGATGAGTGTATTCCCACTGTAGTCAAAAAGATGAAGGGGTTGGAGTTGATCTAAGATATTCAATAATAGTTTAGAACACGATATTCATTAATTTGGGAAACGGTAATTCTCAATTTGTATGTCTCCTTAATCTCAAACTCTCGTCTTAATCTTGTTTGGTACACTTGTGAGAAAACAAATGATACTTTACAAATGAAAGAGATCATGATAGATGTCTAGATCCAAATTAGTCACAAAGAAGTGGAGATAAAATGGGTGTGGCATGAAATGAAAATGTGGCCAAAAGTCCCAAAATGTGCTGGAATTCCCAAATTAATGAATATCATGTTTTAGTGACATTTGTTGAAGTTTCATGCTCTAGCAATGCCTACAATAGTGATTAAACAATTTAGTACAATTTGTTGATCAATCTCCACTTCTTTTCTTGTGCTAAAATCATAAAATTACTTCCAAAAAATAAAAATGCATGATGAGCCTTGAACTAGATAGTCCATTTCCTAAGATTTGGTGACATGTAATATAAAAAATGGATTATATGAAAAGTACCCTTGAAGTTTGCAATATTTGTACAAGTGCTCCTAGTTTTTACAAAAACTGCACAAATACCCTTGGACCATAATTTTCAAGTGCTGGTTTTGTTATCCCCTAAAGGTCCAAGCCCCTTTTTTTTGTGAAAGTCACCAAAAACTATCACTTTGGGGGGGATGAATAGAAAAGTAAGAAATAAAGTTTGTTTTGCAAATCTAACCGTAGGATCTTGCCTTAGACTAGAAGTGGTACTTGTGAGAAAAAATCAAGTCATTCTAGATGGAGAGGAAGGAGGTATTTACATCTAAAGTGAAAAAAAAGGTTATTTTCCGTGTTGTCCAAAAATTTCAGAAGCCTTTGACCACTCTTACATGAAAAAAATTGCTCTACCCAAAGTTGAGCTTTTATTTTTCCTGTGTAGGAGATCAAGTTAGGTATGTGTGGGAGAATTTTCAAATCAACTAGAACTATACAACACATGGGAAAAAAATAGTAAGTAAGAAGAAGTAGATAATGAGTCAAATCATTGAATTGTTAAGAACTTAATTATTGAAATGAAAAATGCAAATCCCAACGATCATGATGTTGTGATAAACAATCTACTTCCTTTGGTTTAGTTTTTTTTTCCAAAATATTGAAAATTGTGAAAAATAAAGGACTTCAAAGTTTATTTTAGAGTAGAGGATTTTGTAATTGCCCACAAACTAAAACATCTCATAACTTTCATCTCATTGATTGAAGTTGAATGATTCAAAGCTTTCCACATGTAAAAGAAAATCTAAAGAACCAATTTCAGATTTTTATTTTAAAAATATATAGTTTTCAAAGAAGTTTTTGGGCTATTTGGATTACCCTTCCTCCCCCAAGTAGCAAAAATTCTTGCATAACTTCTTTTTCAAAAGTCAAAATGAAGAAAAATTTAAATGCCTGCGTAGCTCTTGAAATTCTCCACCTTCTATTAAAAATTTCAAAAAATTACAAAAGTCTCTTATCCATGCTCGAAATCCATTTGTCCCCGGGGACAGTTGGACCTTTAGGGGTTATACACGCCACATCCTTATCCCTTTATGTGCACTCAAATGGTAGAAAGAAGTACCAGGCGTACAAAAGGAGAAGTATCGCAAACTTCAAGGGTATCCATCAAATTCTCCCAATAAAAAAAGGAAAATTTTAACATGGACTATGTGTGATTGTTGTAATTCACTTCATGTTAGTTCAGTTTCCTTAAAAAGATTTCAGTAACAAATTCTTAAAACTTAAGCATCTTTTGGATCAAAATTTTCTTAAACTGTTCCACGTAATATCTAGTGCATGTGAGACTTTCTTTGATCCATAATAGCTTCAATCAATACTAGTAACACCAGCCCAAGCTCAAGAGGAAAACAATTCTCTTGCTAATTGCAAAAGGCGGCTCCAAGAAGAAATTCTTGAGGAAGGTCAATTAGTTATTTATGATTACTTTGTACTAAGAGTCAAGGCCATTTTGGATCATGTGCATGTTCCAATCATAGTCTCTCATTAGTTCAATTCGTAAAACATCAACATTAACCCCTGAGCACCCAACCCATATTCATCAAAATCTAAACCCACTCACACGCAATTCAACCAAATTGTCATTACAAACAAGATTCACAAAATCTAACCGTATTGAATGGTAGGTGAGACAAACTCCAAAGGATAAGGAAAAGGACAAATGGTTTGATCGTACCAATAGAAAGATTATAACAAGTCAAACAAGAACTTTTTCATTTCTAAGCGTCCCATTTTGAGATCCTAAGGCGCCTAGGGGTTAAGGCCTATAACTCCAAAATCTAAGATAAAATTTTGAAAACTAATACAATATCACTACGGGGAAACCATGGTTGAATTGACAAAAAAAAGTGACCTAATTTTT
This sequence comes from Ulota crispa, assembly GCA_963920765.1. Taxonomy (NCBI): domain Eukaryota; kingdom Viridiplantae; phylum Streptophyta; class Bryopsida; order Orthotrichales; family Orthotrichaceae; genus Ulota; species Ulota crispa. The sequence goes on from OY987244.1 coordinate 29,383,714, forward strand.
CTGTCAATTCAACCATACATGATTTCCCTGTAGTATATTGAAAAAACAAAATTTGACATGGCCCCAAGGTCAAGAGTTGTTCACCAAAAATGGAAGGCCAACTCACGGCTCGGAGGCCATCCTAAAATCCCATTACAACACAATTACTTCAATAAAATTTGATTGAATTTGCATAGTCAACACCACAAGGTGGAATTGAAATAAAAATGCTTTACTTGATCTCCTTCTTTCCTTCTTTATTGAGATTCTCAAAAGCTTGTAGTTACGACCTCAATTTTTTAGCCATAAGGCATTTCAACACAAAAACATATTCCTTTTATATTACAATTTTAATGAGGGCTTGATGTTGTTCTTTAAGGCCATTTGGGAATAAGTTTTGGTTAAAATGACCCAAGTTTTCATGGTCTTGACTCCTACTGTAAAACTACTTGCGGCTTCGTCCTTTGGGTTATTTGTATCAGTCCCAAAATCATTGAAACACACCCTTTAAAATTTAAAAGTTTAAACTTTTTTTGAAACACAATAAAAAAACAAAAACAAAAAACTTGCATTCTTAATGGGATGCCTTGCATTGGCTTAGGGTATGTTCACACTTGGTGCTAAAAATGGTACAGTAGAACTCCTCTAAACCAATATTCTCTAAATTGATATCCTCCATAATCTAACATACAACACAAATCTCAATGTCAGATCATATGTCAGTCATAGATCAAAGCAATTAATTCAATAGTAGTAATATTCTTTGGTGCTGTCCTTGCACTAACCTCAAGGTAACTAACTAATAACTTAAACTAATTTAGTTCTTGAAATCCCAACCATATCAGTTTAGAGGAGTTCTTTTGTAATAGCAAAGGAAAATTAGATACCTTTGAACACCTCTTTAGACTGCATTCACGTTGCTAAGACCCCTCCTAACACCGAGTATGAACATACCCTAAGTTGTTTGCGTGGAATGTCAGCAGCATTAGGGGGTTTCAAACATAAAATTTAGCTTTCGAACTTCTCACCTCACAGGATCTCCTCTCACTAGTGAATTATTCTTGTTCCCTCGCACGCACAAAGTCTGAGACACCCGTGAGTTTGCTAAAATTTCTGTGAAAGAAGTTTCAAGGTTTGAGGAAGCAGATGAATGAGCCCCACGAAACCACAAAAGTGAGTTTTTGAAATTCACTCCTCACGTGCATCACATTAGGAGTGAAGTCCACAGGTGAGTCACCTCGCGGTTCAGTAGTGAATTCACAAAGATGAATTGCGACATGAGTCACCTAAAAAAGTTTAAGTTTGAAGTTTGAAGCCCCCTATTGTGAGATGTGAGATACAGGAGCGAGAACCGAGGCGAGCGGGTCATTCGGTGTAAGATTTTGTGTTTTGGAGGGTGTTTTCGTGGTCTTGCATGCCTGCGACGATGTCGAACTGATTGAGAGGTCTTGTGATTTTGAGTTTTGGCAAAAATTTGAGGAGGAAAATAAACGAGTTCTACCGGTTTGAACATGTGAGCGGATTTACCGATGTGGCGCTTCTTGGTGGAGGTTATACATACAATGTTACCACTAGAGTGAAGGCACTTTTTTTGCTACGATCTGGAAGAAAGGCCCTCTGGCAAAGGAAGAATTCTCTCTTTCTGACACTCAAATTTAGTTCAAATCTTAGCCTCAAATTTCAAACCACAAAATGCTTCTCTCTCTCTCTTGTCATTCTTCTGTAATTTATAAGTCTAGACCCTTCATCCACAAAATTCAAATTAATTATCTAATCTTTCAGTGATGCAATCCGACTTGGAAATCTCTATACTCTCTTTCCACATTTGATTCTGAAGACATGACAAGCAAGAGGAATTCTACGTGTTATTTTAAATTAGGGTTTCAACTTTGAACGTAAATAGGTGATTTAAGTGTTTCTCCCTCGTTTGAATAATTTTATAAGATCGAGAATACTATTTGCAGCGTGCTATCCAATGTGTAGGAGTGTGTGCTTTTATTGCAAGATCACTTAATAGTCAGAGCTCCCTGCAGAGATCACTACCATTTTTAGCTTTTTCCAGAGCCAAACTCTCTTTTAACTTAGGTCAAATCTTGTCTCTCTCTCTCTCTTTTGTGTACGATGAATTTCAAAGTGCGAGGAGTTAGGGTTAGGGTTAGGGTTTCAGTATCTTAACCTGAACAAGCAACAGCAAATTGTTCTTAGCAAAATATGGGAGGTGATGAGTTTAGAGTTCCCTGCAGAGAACACTACCATTTTTGCTTCTTCCAGAGCCAAACTCTTTTTCAGGTCAAATCTTGTGTATATCTCTCTCTCTTTCTTAGTGTACAATGAATTTCAAAGTGAGAGGGGTTAGGGTTAGGGTTAGGGTTTCGGTATCCTTACTTGAGCAAGTAACAGTAAATCGAAACATTGGAGGTGATGGGTTTTCTCGTTTTTTTGTTGGGTCCTGGTCAGAAAGAAGAAGGGCTCTAAAGATGTCGAGGATGCTGGGATTTCGAAGTAGCAGCGGGATTCCGAACAACAACAGCAACAGCAGTGAGGTGGTTAACAAACACATCGCACAACCGCCGGATCCGGACGTGTTGATGCGGCAAATGGACCGCTCCATTGCGGCCGTGGAGTACGCGAGAGCCACCAGCCAGCTCTCCAAATACCAACTCCCGGCAAATAGCTCTGATAACGGCACGGTTATGGGAGCCAAGGATGAGAGTGTCTTGCTTGCCAAGCACGGTTGAGTTGAATTCCCATTCCAGTTGGGTCTCATTTAGGGTTAGGGCTAGGGTTAGGGTTGGGGTTGGGATTTCTCTCGCTTTTTTGCCTTGTGAGCTTTATTCGGAAGGTAGAGGATAGTCTTTCCTCAATATAGCTCACTGGAGGGATCACTCTGGTTTTCCAAGAGCTCAACCTTCTCTTGAAACTCGAGTGTTTCTCATGAACTCAAAGGTTATGTGGCCTGGGCCTGGGACACTGAGTTTCAACACTACAGCTTGATGGCCCTGCACTTTATTTGAACCTACACTAATAATGACATTTGGTGTTATGGTACTTATTGTGTTATTTACCCTATCATTTAATGTACTCCAGTTCTCATCTAGATGACAATCAATGTTCATGTTGACAATTAGTGTTAATGTGGGATACTATTTTAGTGCAAGCTAAACCAGCTTTAAAAAAATGGTGAAAATTTAGTTGGCAAACAGTCTTTATGTTGACATTTAGTGCTGATAACACTATACTCTAGTAGTATTGTTGACATTTAATGTTATAGTTTGTAATTAGTGTTGCCAACACTAAATATCATTATTAGTGTAGTGTATTGAGTATCAATTTACTGAGGTCTAACTGTACTTCTTTTTGTAGTCAATTTGAAGTACACCAATGCAGTCCATATAGAATTTCCAATTGTTTTTTCAGACTTCTTAGACTTGTATGGAATGAAATATATTTGCGTGTTTGACTGTGTTCAATGCAATGGCATGGTGCTAATAAACTAAAATCTCCTAGTGTGTTGTCAGGCTTTACATATACGAGTCAGGAGAATGGAGCTATATAATTGGGTACCAGGTATTTTTCGATGTAAGTTATCAGGTAAAGATTAGGTGTGTGGACAATTCTAGAGAAACTCTTATTTTATACTGAATCACACCCCATGTTGTTCCGTACATCAAACAAATTTCTTAAATTTTGAGATGTGTATTGGAAATGTAATACAAGACATGACTCAATTGATGACATGTATAGTTAAACTTGAGAGACATATTTGATGTTCAATATGGGGGTGCAGTTCGATTTTGAAATGCAGAGTTCTGTTCCACATGTGTGTGCTTCAATTATAGCTGCTTGTATTTGAAATGTAGGGAAATTTTGAAAAAGTGCCCTACATGTTGCCCGTTTTTTGAAAAGCATCCAATTTTTGAAACTGCAAAAGCATCCCGTAGGAGTTCCACAATACCGTGGTGCAACTGTATTGTGGCCAAAAGAACTATACGATCAACCTTGCGAGCACCCATATTTGACACAAAAGAATATCAAAATATCTCCCCTCCTTTGATGAACAAAGTGTTTGCCAAATTGAACACGAAAACATTGCCTTGAGCATGCGTGGGGCTCAATGAAACATTGCAATGAGGGTGCTTTATAGAATACCTATAAGGATATACTTGCAATTTTGAAAATTACAGAGAATACGGCAAAATATAGAGGTTGTATTTTCAAAAAACAAAATAAATTTAAGCATAGTTTAAGTTAGAGTTTTTTTTATTGGCGAATTTTTGCCTAAATCTTACCTCAAAATCCTTGTGGCTACCACTACACTAAGAAATTAGGCTGAAAAAGTGGATGAAATTGTCAAATGTTTCCTTCAGCAAACATACAGTTTGCCAATTTTTGAATGAAAGTAACTTATACTAGTAAATTTGTTGGATGAATGTGCACACATCATCCATTCCTTTTGATATTAGCCAATGTTTCCTTACCTACGCGCTTTCTAGAGTGCAAGTAGCTCTACCTTGGCAAAACATTAAAAAAACACTGGTTCAAGTCAAGCAACATAGTATGATAGTATACCTAATTCGTGACTCAAATTGAAACCATATGTATCTTAAATTTAACTACGTCACTATAATTGAGCTATGTTGTATATGAAACACACTAAGGTAGGAACACCCATAAGCGTTAGTGTCCCCATAATCATCACCTCTAAAATCCTGGAAAATCTGTAGAAATAGATGTAATTAGAAGGATGTACAACTTGTGAACATGAAACCTTAATGTTGGGTATGGGTATGTGAATCCCAGATTCAACACCAAAAGTCCTAAATTTATTTTTCATTTTACGTAACCCTAAAATTACATCAATATAGGTGGAATAGCCATTTATGTTGATTTAGACTAGTTAGACCAAATGGTTAGTGGTATGCTATTTACCCTATTCCATTTGGTAAGTCATTAGGAGTGATTTAGTGAGATTTAGTAGATTTTAGTTAGTTTGAGTGACACACATACTAGGGGCTTGGGATCCCCTCCAAAACTTCCCACTAACCTGATTAGAGAAGGTTAGTTTAGGAGTATATTAGTTACGCAATGGCCAAGGGCCACATCACCCAGTTCACATCACCATATCAATTGGTGTGTCTATACCCAAGGTTCCCAAGACCTTCCACTTTTTAGAGAGGGTGATTCCAAGCAATCAACCTGACTAGGCTACTGGTCAACCCTGGTCAAAAGAGGTTGACAAGTAGCAATAAAATGCCACCAAAATTCATGGAAGAGTTTCTCAAGGATTTAAGATGATTCCCCAAGTTTCAAGTCGTTTCAATAGCGGCAAGGCCTCGAATGCCCACATCCAGCTTATTTCAAGAACGCGCGCAACATCCAATTTCAAGATCTCATCTATTTAGAGCCCAATTGACGGAAGCAAGGAGTGTTTTCCCGGCTCCTCCAACAACGTTGGAAGACCTCGAGAAGTCAATTTCTCAATTTTGGATGAATTTCCAATTCTAGATTTTTCATCCATCCACCTCTAATTCTTCATTCAAGATTCTCGACACCCTGTAGCTCAAAATTGGGAGTGTGAACAACCAAAACCAGCTATTTGGGGCCAAAGAATCCAATGCCACTGTTCATTTGTCATTTGGAGCTACGGTCCAAAAGTTATGATGAATTCATCCAATTTTCATCCATTTTGAGATTTTTCTTAGATTTTAGGTAGATTTCAAGGAATCTATGTTTCTCCTAGATAGAGAGCCAAGGTGTCCTCCCCCAAATGTATAAAGAGAGGCCCACCTCCTCCCAGACCATCACTCTCATCACTTGTGTCTTGTCCCATTTTGTAGCACCTCCCATTGTAATCCATTCCTTGTAACGTTTCCCACTTAGAGCCATGGCCCACTCCTTTCCTTAGGATTCATTGAATCTCACCTTAGTGGAGTCACCTCTTGGTAGTGTGTCTAAGGGGTTTTTGAGCTTAGAGGGATTGAGACCTTCAAGCTAGTAGGAAAGGTTAGGAGTCTTTTAGTGTCAATTGCACATGTCTTACTAACCCCTAGGAAGTTGGATTATGACTGGCGATGCCGCTTTTCCACACTTCCTAGAAGTCTTGGTCAGTCATTGTGGTCATTAGCAATCTCTAAAATTTGCCACTAGGATAGTAGTTCATCGTGCCTTTGTAGCTTACCATTCCTTTACTAAACTCCATCACCCCACCAGAACAAGCCCTCCTAGCAACCCCACTAGAATCCTTTAAGCTCAGCTTCAGCTAGCTCTCTCGATTCCCTTGAGACTCTCTAAGACGTCACCTAGCGACCCAAACTTCTCCAGTTAGTGGCCTGCTACGCTCGCGAGTTTGCGTCCGATTGGTGACTAGCAGCTCACCAAGGATCTCACCAGCCGGCGGGTGTCAAGCCCGGCTCTCTCTCGGCCCTCCAGCTCCCCGTTAACTCCATTAGTCTAGCTCACTCCCTGTCCAGCCAGTCAGCAGCTGCTAAGCAGCCTCATGACTTCACAATTCCATCAGTCTAGCTCACCCCTTGTCAAACCTAGTGGCAGCTGCTAAGCAGCCTCTTGAGCTCACAATTCCATCAATCTAGCTCACCCCTTGTCAAGCCTAGTGGCAGCTGCTAAGCAGCCTCTTGAGCTCACAATTCCAACAGTCTAGCTTGCCCCTTGTCAAGCCCAATGGCAGTTGCTAGCATTCTCTTGAGCTCACAACCCATCAGTCTAGCCTCACCATGTCAAGCCAATGGGAGCTGCTAGCATTCTCTTGAGCTCACGGCTCTCCAGTTGCTCAAAGCTTAACCCTCCAGCTCCTTGTCCATCCCATCAGATTAGCTCATCTCCAGTCAAGCCTAATGGCAATTGCTAAGCAGTCTCTCGAGCTCCCAACCCATCAGTCTAGCCTTACCCCGTAAAGCTAGTGGCAGCTACTCGCATTTTCTCAAGCTCATGGCTCTCACGTTGCTTGAGGCTCAGCCCCTGGTTCCCTGTCAATCCCATTAGACTAGCTCACTCCTTGTCAAGCCCGTGGCAGCTGCTAGCAATCTCTTGAACTCACAATTTCATCAGTCTAGCCTCACCATCTGTCAAGCTAGCAGCAATTGCAGCACTCTCTCAAGGCCACGGCCTTCAAACTGCCCAGCCTCGGCTCCCGCCCTATCAATCCCATTAGTCTAGCCTTACATTGGTCACACCGGTCGACAGCTGCTCGCATTCTCTCAAATTTGCAGCCCCGCCAATTCCATCAGTCTAGCCTCACTATTGTCAAGCCCCATTGGCAGCTGCTCGAGTTCTTTCAAAACTCAGCACTCGGTAGTTGCGTGCATTCTCTTGAAGCTCAATAGTTGGTAGCGTTTGCATCCTCTCAAAGCTCGGCAGCGCTAGCGAGCCCCCACGCCGCCGTCGATACCCGGACCCTCTCCGCCGGTTCTTGCCCGATAGTCCTTGATCAACAACCCGCAGCTTGTCTCCGACCTCAAGGCTCAAGACTGCCAGGGTCCGGCCTTTGGCTAGGTGATTTTTTGAATTATTTTTACTAAGAAAAGACAAGGCACTTAATGGGAGACAAGTACCCACTTAATCACCTTGGCCTAGTTTAAATTATTCAACTATTGTTTTGAACTACGCATTGCTCATTTCTTTGGATAATCTCCTTGCGTCATAAGAAGTGTGCAAGATAATACACCCGTCATATTTAGTCCACTAAAGAGACAAAGGGTTAATTGGTGCCACTTTGGATACTATTAGAAGCATAAAAAGGGAGTAGAAGTGGGTTTTAACGCCCCTCCGGTCACAAACACGACGTTGTGATTATTTGTCACAACCATGTCGTGTGAGCCAATCCACTAGTAGATTTTGGTCCCATTCACCCACTAGTGCGTTGTGATTATTTGTCCTTAGAGTAGAGCCACCACACATTTGACTCACACCACCCATCCACGCTCACAAAGACATGGAGGCCATTCACAACCAAGCCATAGGGTATGTTGGACCCCACAACAAGGTATGATTACTCATGTTCCCACTTCAATTAGCCACGTAATCCAATGTGCGACACATTAAGTAAATTGTTCTCTTCTTTGTTCATCATTGTATGTTGTAGACTTGTTAGAAAAGATCCATTGCTTGGAAGGCATCTTTAGTTGGAAATCTACAACCAAACCCACCTTCTTACTTTTCCTTTACGTTTAGCTCAGTTTCCAGTTAAGATTAGAACCCGGTTGTGCTTGTGCTTACTTCTCAAGGGGGAGGTTTGAGCACTCATAGGGTACAATAGCAATTTGCTCTTTAAAAATTCACAACTTATTCTCACAGTATCCAAATAATACACTTAAAGGTGGAAACTCATTATTTTTTTGTTGCTAACAAAATCCTATGATTTGCTAATTGTTTATTAATAGTCATCATGTTCAAAACCCTTAAACTAACGCTTATGGGTGTTCCTACCTTACGTTCCAAATGAATCTCAACGTGGCTAGAATGGGACCAGCCAATCCATCAAATACATGTCACAACTAGAACCCATGCATGTCAACATCTAAAAATCCTATTGGTTCAGAGTCAAGAATTAGGACTTGGGTAATTCCTCCTATGTCTCAAGATGCACTAAGGTAGGTATACCCATCCTAACCATGTATCCAATTTTTTCACTATGTACCCAAGGTGGTCATTTTAGAATTGAAAGGATCATCCTAAATACATAATGATAGAATTGCGTGCATGGTCAAGAATGGGTATACCTACCTTATGTCCCAAGGTCATGAGTAAGGAGATCCAAAAAAACAATAGAAAGTCAATCAAACAAAATGACAAAATCATTGGTTGAAATTTGATTTTATTAGACAAAAGGCGGACAAACTTTTCAAAAATACTTAATTGTAGTATAAAGCTATAAAAAGTATCTTGTGTATGCACTTAGAAAACCAGTTGAAATGAGAAATGCTAGATTTTTACTGATGGAATTCTAAATCTCCTCAAATATTGCACCAAGGTGCTACGCATTTTGTTCACATGTCACCACTTTTTGTAAGTTGTGATGTCAAGAAAGTGGGCCTTCACACTCAAGGTTTGGGTTAATTGTTTTCCTACATCCAACTTTTCAACCTAAGTCCTATAAGAAAGAATTGCCTCATGTATTCATAAATTTCTTTAATGGATCATTTTGCCTTTAACAACATAACAAAAAGTGGGAACTGAGGCTAAAGTGGGACTAGTGTGAACTGCCCATAATGCCAATGCCACCCAACCAAAACAACCAATTTGGAACAAATGAAGAAGTAAATTGTAACTTTGGGAAATTGGGAGAAAACCAGTCTTTGCCAAAACTTCCATGCCTTGTTTAACTAGAGATAAAATCTCCACCATTCAAAAGCAAGAGGCTGTAAACAAGGGTTTGTGAAGACTAAAAATTGCTAGTTTGAAACATGCTAGAAAGTTGAATGTAAAAATTCAAAAAATCTACATTTACACAAAAAAAAAACAAATACTATCTCTTATTTTTTACAAAACTCCTTTTTGAAGTGCAAGTTTGTTTAGGTAGCATGACCTTGAAGTCTCAATATCTCAGATTTTGCGCAGATGCAATCATGAAGCAATGCAATATTGGTTGTCTATGTCCGAAGAGAACTGACTTCTAGTTACGAGCTAGCTAGCTTTTTTTTAGAATTGCTTAAATGAAATGGAAGTTAGCAAATTTACTTCCACCCATGAAAGCATGGTTTCAAGAAATTAGCCGTATTACAATTTAATCTTCTAGAATTTAGTCAAACTTGCACTTGTAGATGAGGAAATAGGCCAAATGAAATTTGAAATCATAGGAAATCAACCTATGAATTTTTCCTTGATAAGGAAGTTTTTTTATTTTCTAAACAAAAATCATAGGTTTTTTTAACATGTGAAGCATACATGTGGGGCATGATTACTAGGAGTCATAGTCTTCAAACATGGTATCCTAATCTACTTGTGATTTGTGAATTGAGCATTAGTACAACTATTTGTAAAACAAGCATTTTCTATTCAAGTTATGATAAAAACTAGGGTTAGGGATAAAATTAGATCACATTATTTAGATATAATGATAAGAATTGCTTTGGAAGAATTAGATGAAAATATTGATACAATAATATAATTAATGAAGCAATTATTCTTTGGAAAAATGGTGTTAAGTTTAGATATCTCTACTCTAATCAAAATAGATATTTTGACCTCAAGTTTAGATGATAGTTGTAGAGAATTTTTTGAAAAAGCATTATGTAAGAAAATTTGATTTGCACATCTTGTTGATGTACTAACTAGACTCCAAAAAATGTATGGACTTCCAATTTATAAGCCAAACATATTTTGAGAACTAAATCTTTGGTCCCCAAGAGGGTGGGACTTGACCTGGTTCAAATCTTGCCAAGGATCTTTGAGCAAGAGAAGTCAACAGCAAATCCCTTTGGAGTATAAAGAAGTTAACCCCTGAGCGCCCTAGCGACAGTATACTATTGCTAGGGATTTCAAATGCCTATTTTAGGAACCATATCTAAATTTTTCATCTTGCTATACACTACAATTATAAAGGCATTCAAGTTGTCCATGCCAATGGAGTAATGGCAAGGAAGGTCAAATGTTGTACAAGTGCTCCAAGAGATTGATTAGGTGAAACACCATACAAGGCGTGGTGGCAAGCAGCATTTTGCAGGCCGCAATCGGTCAATTTCCCTTCCAAGCTTCCTTATGTGTGCTTTGTGGTAGTGGAAAAGTTGTTGGCAAGGGTTCAAGCATGTTCTAGACCCTTATTATAGCAACCGTCACCGATTGTGCCGGTCATTATTTTCCATGCAATAGCGATTTGAAGCCCTAAAAGTTGACATAAAAAGAAGTGCAATTTTCAATAATTCACAAGTGTATGCATTCACATCTAATCTTGTTGCTCACAAAATTTGAGATGAATCAAGGGCTTATAGAAATCAATAAGTAGCAATTACCTGCCAAAAATTGAGATTTTGCCATCACGTGTTATTTGATCAAAAGTTATAATCTCCCATCTCCCACGGTCAACTGTTCCCAAAATTTGCAAGCCCTACTCCAAGTAGGTGTTCCATTGTTTTCAATGGTCTCTTTTGTAGAACATCCAATTGACTGAGATATAATATATCAAAGTTGTGGGTCTCCAGAAACCCTCATTTTGGTGAAAACACTCTGGGCGCGCAAGGGTTAACATTAGTTGGAGATAACTTAATTGTTAGGTTACTGTAAACTGGTAGCAGTTTTGGCAGTTAGTGGCAAATCAATTTTTTTTGACCCCCCTTACAGTGTATGTTGAAGTCAGAAAAACATTTAATTTGCCATTTGACTGCCAAAACTGCTACCGGTTTATAGTATTGTTGCCTCAATCATACCATGTTTTTGTGTGCCATGCACTTAAAAAGTAAAAGATGAACCTTCATGCTACAATTGTAAGAAAAAAAAAAATCCAATATAATACAATGGAACTTAGATTTCAACTGAATTGATCAACCAAGTGATAAAACAAATCAAAAGTTATTGACCAACCAAAAAATACATGTCTAGAACATGACTAATTTCTTTTTTAAACGTAGTGGACTAGAAAAAAATCAAAAATGTACCGAGTTTTATATATGTATTTTTTAAAACAAAAAAACAAAAAAAACATCCCTGACTGTGGTGCACGACTGCACGCCATGACCAGGACTCTTGGTTGCAATTTTCATAATCACTTCAAATTGCTCGTACACATAACATTGTTAGCGAGCCCTCGGTGGAGGAATAATGCTCCCGGGATACCTGGGGGTTTGAGTTATAATCCAAGCAATTTCATTGGCTGGGCTGATTAGCCCAGCCAATGAAATTGCTTGGATTATAACTCAAACCCCCAGGTATCCGGGAGCATTATTCCTCCACCGGGGGAAGTTTTCTAGCTGGTGAACAATGTTATGCACAGTACTTAAAATTTACACCAAATGTTGAAACATGCTGTAACTTCAAATTTGCACCCTTTTTTTGAACCAATAAAATGGTTATTGGTAGAAGGTTTGGTCACATTTGCAAGTACTGACTGTGACTTGGCAAATGGCTGCTTTTATGTGAGGACGCTGATCATCCACGCCTTCAAGATTGCAACAAGTGGACGTGCCTTGGTAGAGACGAACTCTGGCGTATTAATCATTGCCGTTGTGGGGGTCACTCTCACTCTCACCCTCACCCTCAGTCCCTCTCTCTCTTTGGCTGTGGCTGTTTTTCGTCCATTTTTTGGTTGGAGTTTTGCTTGGAATGTACCACCTCTCAATCAATGGTGCCTTTAGTCTAGCATGCACGTACATGCGCAAGACCTTTTCAATGGCCTGGGTCTCTTGTGGCCCTGTGAGACTTGCACAGTATTTACTTCATTGTCACCATGGTGTCCAAGAAACTTTCCAAATTGACACGTTCAAATTGACTAAATGCGTCCAAATTGACAAATAAATGTTTAGGTTGACAAAAAAAGAGTTTGAATTGACCAAAACTATCCAAATTGACAATGTTCCCTTGTAGTTACACTAGCATTTGGGGGAGAACCAGCAATTCATGTAATGTTAGCAAGTGAAAATGCAAACAAACTGGTTGAACTTTGAATAAAAGGCTAAAACTCGTCAGAATTTCTAAAACACGTGAATCTAAAATACAAAGGTAGGGAATGTTTGGTGTAGACCACCCCTTTTTTTTGGGTTTTGGCAGAAAGCTAGATTGGCGACATTATATTTTGAACCAGTGTTTTTTTTTTGGGCAATTTAAGGCCCAATTGCCTCAAAAAAAAAGGTGAGCTTCAAGCCTATAGAAATAAGAAAAAAAAAGGTGAGCTTCAAGCCTATAGAAAAAAGAAAAAAAAAAGATTTATTTTCAAAAAATCCCAAATTGCAATAATGAAAATTGTATTGTAGTCTAGACTTCCATAAAATTCTTGTCAAATTGAAAATTGATGCCATCACTTTAAATTATTTGAGGTATTGTCTAATCCATTTCCATGCAATAATTAAGTAATGCCAAATTGCCAATGGTTATACGGAATTTTCAAAAACAATGTCAATGAATATTTTTTGCCTACAAAAAAAGTCCCAAGATTATTCAAAAATCCATGCATAGGGGCCACCTTCAACTCCAACCAAAAACAAGATGGGGCCTGCAAGCTACAAACCATTTTCAAAGAATGCCACACAAGCATTGGTCAAAAAACCAAAAATAAAAACCTTGTTTTGAAGTGTTGCCCACATGGCAAGTACTTCATATCCATCAATGAATTGTTGTGGCAATAGTAGATTGTAGATACAACGAATCTGGCATAGTGTGCTAAAAATTGGTGACAATTTCTAGCAGTAAGGGAATTTTTTTGTGCTAAAGTGGCTATATTGCTCAAAACTGTTGAATTCTCCAAGCACTAGAGATAATTATATCCAAGCAAAAAGGGCAAAATTGCCAAAAAGAATGGTGTCATCTAGCACTTGGTAGGGTTTTTGTATGAAAATGGACAATGCAGTTCCATATTTGCACATGTTAAAATATTGAAAAATATAAAATTTCATTCATGGAAGCTAGGTTGTTCTATAACTTGTTGCAATTTGGTGCTTGAAGTAAAACAAAAAATGCCACATGATCTCTAGAGGTGGCGATGACTATGGCCAAGGCTGAAGCTTCTGGCCGTGCCCTTAATCCCTAAAGGCCCAAGGGCACTTTTGGGGGACAAATAGAATTTTGGGCATGTACCTATGGCTAAACTACTTTGCATGATTTTTTGAAACTTTTATTAAAGGTGAGGAATTCAAAGATCTACGTGGGAATGTAATTTTTTCTTCATTCCAACATTTATTGAAGAAGTTAAAAATGAATAACGGAAAAACAAGGGACTCTGAGCAGCCCAAAAACTTTTTTAATAATTGCGTTTTTTTCAAATAAAAATCTGAAATAGGTTCTTTAGACTTATATAGACATGAGGAGCTTTGAGTTATTCAATTTTGATAGATGAGATGAAAGTTACGAGAAGTTTTTGTTTGTAGATAGGTGTGATTTCGAGAGAAACCACACTTACCCACAAACTATAACTTCTCGTAACTTTCATCTCATCTATCAGAATTGAATGATTCAAAGCTCCTCACGTTTATATAAGTCTAAAGAACCTATTTCAGATTTTTATTTGAAAAAAACGCAATTTTAAAGAAGTTTTTGGGCTGCCCGGAGTCCCTTGTTTTTTAGTTATTCATTTTTAACTTCTTCAATAAATGTTGGAATGAAGAAAAAATTACATTCCCACGTAGATCTTTGAATTCCTCACCTTTAATAAAAGTTCCAGAAAATCATGCAAAGTAGTTTAGCCATAGGTACATGCCCAAAATTCCATATGTCCCCCAAAAGTGCCCTTGGGCCTTTAGGGGTTAAAACCCTAAGTTGTTGTCTGGCTACTTTTATGCTATCTTCTATATTTTTCCCTTATGTTTTTTTGCCTGCCTTTTTCAAGTGGTGCTTTTGGGCCCTATGGTGCCAAAAAAAAAAGGGTTGGTATAGACATGTGAAAAATTTGTTTGAAGATAGGGAACAATGGATATTAGCAAATGAAGATCAAATCTCTTCTTGAACACTAGTTACCACTATCAAAGGTGAAGCTCTTCATGCACTTGTAACTGACCCATAGGCGCTAGATTTCAAAAAAACCCACCCTAGACTTAATGACTTGATACCTTATTTTTGTTAGCATAAATAGGATCACTATTAAATAAATAAGGGCCCAAATTAAGAATTTGCCCCTATTGTGGAGTTGGTCATTTTTATATCCTTATGGAATTTTTGGACTACATCAAGGTGGCTAAATCCAAATGAAAAATCAGTGTTCCCAAATTCAATCTTTCAATGATAACTTTCAAAATTCATACATTTTTTCACATGTGATAAAGTGGAATAGTGGAGCTTTTCCTCCTTAGCCCTATAAACAAGGTGTCACAGTCATTAAGTCCAATGTGATTTTTGGTGTGCTACCATAGGATTTGGTTTACTACACATACATTGATGTGGGACCAAGGTCAAAAGTCTTAATTTTTCTTAGAGCATTGTCACCGGAGACAGAAAGGCATATGTAACCTCAACCTTTGCGGGAGGACTTCAAGTTTTGACCTCCATCGCACAACCACTATCAATCTCTAGAGAACACAAAGAGATGCTACAAACTTTCAGTCATTCTATTGTGCAAGTGTTTAGCGTTCACGTTAGAGCTCCTTGAAGGACTAGAATCCTCCAATTCTAGTTGAAAGTATTGGAGAGAAGAAGCTAGAAAGTTTTGGCAAGAACAAAGTCAGCGTGAGTGCAATGGGAAGGGTTTTGAAATTGTGGATTTGCTATTGCAATTGACCTGCTTCATTGCTCTCCAAATCTCCAATCACGTTTAGAGCTGCGGGAAAGGGGTGGAGCTGCTCTTACACATAAGGGAATGTAATAATTTGCCCCCATATTTTGGCATTGTTCACTTGTATTCTCCTTTGAATAGCTACACTAAATGAGGGTCTCTAAATCCAAACTTGAATTCAAAATTTGCCAATTCAAACTTCTGATGAGCAAAAAAATTAACTGTCACATTTTTCTATTGGATAAAAAATCTGAGCATTTCCACTCTGGCCCAACGTAGACGTATGCAGTAAATAGAGCCCTCCCCATAGGCCCCCTGCATTGCAACTTGACCTAGCTGCATGCACACTTTTGCTCCAGTGCCCAACTACCCACAATCCCAAAGAACCTTTCAATAGTCACCACAACAAAAGAATTGGATAATTGCTTGTTGCATAGTATTGTAGGCAATGATGGGAAGATTGGGCGGCAATCAATAGAGAGTCAACCGGTTGAAATGGGAAAAGTGACAAATAAAAAATAAAAATAATAGTAATAAAATACATCGTTTGAAATTTATAAATTTCAAAAAAATAATCAATTTATAGTAAAATTATAAGCTATATCCAATGCACACTTGTGAAATTTGGTTGGAAATGGGAGATAGGAGATTTTAGCCTACAAAAGCTCAAAATCTTATGTAATGGTGATTATAGTTAAATAACAAGTTTGTCCAAAAAAAATTCAAAACTAAACGTCAAGATTATTGAAAAAGCAATTTTTGAAAACAAGCGTTTTTACAAAGCAAGAAGCCAAGATTAAAGGTTTCAAGGAAAAGCTAAAGTGGTAAACTTCATGTTTTGGAAATTACTAATTATTAATCTCAAACTCTTAGGTGTGACAAAGTTGTTCACCTCTAAACAAAGTATTCTTGAGGACACATGGTTTGAGAAAATGTCATAATTGATGTTCTTGTAAACTCAATACAATTGCATCATAAGTACTCACTATACTTAATGCAATGCTTTTTATTGAAGCAACAAATAGCGAGAAAACAAAATTATTTTTGAGGATCCTGAAATAAACGCTACAACTAGTGAAAACACTGAGTGTGATTTGCCAAACTTCACCAATGAAGGGACTGCTTTTGTCCCCTTTTTTCCACATGTCACGCCATAGTCATCTGCTTTAGATGTCCTTTTGTCAAGTGCTTCTTCTATGTATCATAAAAAAACACGCACATGTCACTAGGTAGCACCATTACAACCAATTGTTTTGCCACATGTTGTTATCTTCTTCCTCCTAAAATGGATGTATCTGATGTGGTTGTTGCCGGCTTTTTTCATGATATTCGGTGTCCTTGACGTCACGTATTGCCAACCTTGTAACAACTTCTCTGGTTTATGTTGCCATTTTTGTTCTTGCATTTCACGTACATTGGTAGTTGTTGGTTGTTTCTTGAAACTTGAGGAAGAGCAGGAGACCAATTGTTTATTCATGGAGTTGTATGCAACTCTATCTAATGATCTCAACGTTGATTTTGTTTGGAATCTTGAAGGCCAAACATTGGGTTAATCATAGAATTTGCCATTTTCTATTTGCTCAATGCTCTCTGATTCTCTTGACTTCTGGGTGACGAGTTTATTCTCTTCCTTCTATAGCGATTGAATACTCTTGGTAGTGTATCTCAATTGCAATCTTGCGGGCTACAATTTGCAGCATAGTTGTAAGTTGTTTTAGAACTTGGAGGCGTTTTACGATGGAAGTTCAAGCATTGAAAAATCTGTCATTATGAATCGTGATTGTCTGCCTTTGAAGTTAGACTCATTGTGTTTGAATTG
Organism: Ulota crispa; assembly: GCA_963920765.1. NCBI lineage: Eukaryota > Viridiplantae > Streptophyta > Bryopsida > Orthotrichales > Orthotrichaceae > Ulota > Ulota crispa. The sequence goes on from OY987244.1 coordinate 29,400,876, forward strand.
CAGATTTGTGGCCTATTTCATCTCCTTGAGCCCTTTCTATGTGCATATTGTTTGCGTGTGTTATTATTCTCTCTCTTATTTGTCTGTTTTACAATGTTTCGAAAGTCAGCGTTACATAGATATTATGTTAAAGTCCCAAGCATTGGATTGAATTCTTCCAGTGGGCCGCTTCCGAAAGGAGTTAGCGAGCAAGTAGTTGGCAGTTCTAGTGCGTCAAAGGAAGCTTGCACATTTGCACTTGGGACGTTGAGCAATAACAAAAAGATGTCAGTCTGTAACATACCTCGCAGACATAGGGCAAAATTTGAAGTGAATTGTTGTAGGTCCAACTCGGCCGTCAAGTTGATGGAGGCTATAGTCACTCTGTTGCTTATGACTTTGTTCTTGATTTTTGAATGTGTCAAAGCAATTGCTCTCTCCTCTGATGGCTTGAATTTGTCTATTGCTTCAACTTTCTTTAGTAAATGGAAGGAAAAGCTAGTAGATTGTGAAAATTTATCTTTTGATGAAGATGGGCCTTTGACTCCAGGACCAATTGCCGTGAAAAAAACCAAGAGGTCTTACAAGGTTTCTAGGCATTTTCAAGAAAATTGGGTTGTAAAGATGCCATGGGCTAAGTTTCTCAAGGGAAAAGATGGTCTCTATGAGTATGTGCTTTGTGTGTGTTGCACTGTAATAAAAAAACATGAGATAATTTTAGGCACCAAGTGGGACACTTTTGAAATATGCATGCAAGCATAAAGCTAAGATATGCCTCATATTGGTGTGAAAAGAGTGAATGGTTTATTGATAAAAATTGTAAACACGCTAGAAATGAGAGGGCATACGCTGGACAAAGTCATACTACTGTCGTTGAGCAATTGTATATTGTCAATAATAAGTAGGCACAAAAAAATGTGCAATTTGCAACATTGCTCCATTTCTTGTATGACGGGCGTCCCATAGAAAAATAAGTCGTCCTACAGTCATTGATGACTTTTCTTCATGTGCCGAAGTTGCCCACAAAGCACTGGAAGGACACAACTAGGTGGCAATTGGTTGAGTGCCTGTACACCCAAGTGCAATAGAAAACTTAGCAAGTCATAAAAGTAGTCCGCTTCTTCTCAATTACTTGCAAGAATGTCATTACACTAAACAACGTGAGTTGAAGCTCAATACATGGTTACGTTTGCAACGACTTTGCATATCAACAAATGTTCATGTTGCTTAGACAAATAATGGAGAACGTTACTACAAACCATCTCACCAAGTATTAGGGACGTTACTTCGGAATATTTTGTTTTCTTTTACTTTTGACTTTAGAATATCTTTTACTTTATATTTCTTTCACTTAAGATCAAAGTATATATAGAAGTTGAGTCTTCTAAAGTTGATGAAATTCTTGTACCATTTTCAATGCATTTAGGAGATTCTCGGCTGGTTCTCACGTTCGCTTGTTGATATCATAACCGCTCCAATGTACCAAATACTCTACTTTGTCCCACATTTGTTGCAAGTCTAATACTTGTTCTACATCATATTCATCGTGGTTCTCAATTTCAACATTTAGCGGTAGCAGTTGTATTCTTCCTGGAAAATGTGACTGTCGATAAGGTTCTAATAGAGATACATGAAAAATTAGATATACTTTCATAGAAGTTGGTAGCTCCAAACGGTATGCCACTGAGATGATCTACTTTAGAATGACAAACGATCCCAACCTTCGGTAGTCTAAATTGTCACATAATCGTTTGGTCTTAATATTCCGTTAAATAAATCATATTTTATCTCCGATTTGAAAATCAAATGTTTGATTGCAATATTTGTCCGCAGTTGTATTGTAAGACTCTTAGACGGATTATAGTTGAAGCTTTAAATATCTTAAATTTGCAATAATTGCCTTGCAAAGTCATCAGTTGCTGAATTATCATTTGCTAGTGAGTTTAATAAATCAAACTTCAGATGATAGCTATAATTGAAATAAAATAGTGTTTGTTAAATTAAAGCATGAAGAGTATTGTTGTATGCAAACTCTGCTAACAATAACTATGTTCTTCAGTTATCTTGCTGATAATTGATACTACATCGTAAATATTGCTCAAAGATTTGATTAACCCGTTTTGTTTGACTGTCGGTTTGAAAATGGAAAACTGAAGAGAAATTGATCTTCACCTTCAATATCTTGAAAAGATGTCTCAAAAATTTCAATATAAATTAGAGTCCTTGATCTAATACAATATCATCTAATATACCGTGATATTGATACACATTATCAAAAAATAGTTTTGCCGTATTTTCACTTGATGAAGTTTTCTTACGAGGGACAATGTGTGTCATTTTTGTAAACCAATTCAGCACAACAAAGATATTGTCAAAGGAATCTAAAAGGCGACAAATTCGTAATAAAATTGAAGACCATGACCTACATGGAATAGAGAACGGTTGCAAAAGTCTGTAAGAGCGATGCCGAAGATTCTTGGATCTTGAACAAATGTCACAAAAGGTAATAAAATCTTTCACATCTTTTTCCATTTGGAGCCACTAAAAATCTCTAAAAACGAATTCCAAAGTCTTGTAATATCCAAAATGACCGATGACTGGAAAGTCATGACGAGATTGAATAACACTTCAACCTCGACTTCTATATATATTTTTATCTAAAGTGAAAGAAATCTAAAGTAAAAGATATTCTAAAGTTAAAAGTAAAAGAAAACGGAACGTTCCGAAGTAATGTCCCTAACACCAATGTGCAAGTGGATGCAACTGAAAGTGGAAATGGCATCCCAAAGAAGAAGTTTGCCTCAAAATTATTATTGTTTGGTGCAAGAAAACATGGCTTTCTTCCTTCTTTTTTCTTTATTGCATGTTTCATTCCTCATTGCATGGCATTTTTTCTTATTTGCATATCTTTTCTTCCTTGTTGCATGTTTTTTTGTCTTTCCTGATTTGAACGTTGTGATGAGTGCTGGTAATGTGAGTGCCTAATTTGTGTATGTGAATGTCATGTATGTGTTGGTGATGTAAGTATTGGTAATGTATTCAAGCATGTTGAATGTCATGTAAGTATTGCTTTATGATCAATTGACTTTCTTGCAAAATTAAAATGCTGCTCAAGGCTTTATGTGAAGTTTAGGCTTTTCACTAGCTTGTAAATGTTTTGTTTGATGCTTTTGATCATTCAAATGCGTGTTCAAAAATGTGCTGATGATGTGAATATATTGCAAGGGAAGAGGAACGGAGTAGTGAAACAATTGCAAGATCAACTTGCTCCAAGAATGATGGAAATTCATTGCATGGTTTGTTTATAAATTATGATCTTAATTGTTTTATTTTTAAAGTTCATATTTTGTTCTGTATGCATGATGTGATCAATGTATGTTTATTGAATGTCTTTTTATGTTTCTATAGGGGAACAAGACCAACTTGGGAGTGAAGGCATTGAGTAAGCTCCTTATAGTGAAGAATATTGAGGGCATGTTTGGTGCACTCTATTGCTACATGGCCCACTTGCTAAAGCGTCACTGGCAATTCCAATAGTTGGATGTGTTGATGAATATGAAGGGACTTAAAATATTAAAGAACGTGAAGACTCATTGGATCTCCATGCTCTCACCAGCTCTATGGATGATGAACATGTACAATGTTATGTTGGTGAAAATGGAGGTGGAATCTCAAGATCTTTCTGCAGCAGATGACTAAATAAAGGAGCCAAAGGACAAAGGCCAGCAGAGTTTGGCAACAAAAAATCTCGAATATCTTACTAACATCAAGATTCTATTGGGCCTCATTGGCTTGCTGCCCATGCTTTGTTTTGTGCACTCCTTCATGAAGTTTGCATAAGGATGTGACATCCTTGTATGTAATTATGTTGCTGCAATTTAGTTGTGCATAGAGGAGCTGCAGGCTTTCTACACACATGAGACAAAGTCCTTCTCTCAGGATATTTTCTAGGAATTTAAAGCGCTTCTTCAAGTGAAACACAACCACATTCCAATAAGTTGGACAAATGTGAACCCCTCCAACCTAAATTCAAAAGGTTTAGAGACATTACACTTCACTCCTGGCGACCGTAACATTCCCACAATGCATGTAGCAACCAATTCAACCAATGACAAGCCTTCACTTGTTACCCGCAAGGTCTATACCTTCATCTGTGAGGAGGTCAAACTTATATGCACAAGTAAGTGTACCTCTTGAAGTTTGCTACTTAGTCATTGTCTTCTTCTACATAATTTAGTACTTGCTATAGTTTATTTGTCTGCCATGTTTTGTTGTGGTTTGCTTAGATTCCCATACGTTCCACAAATTGTGGCTGATGTACTCATTGTTATGCATTGCAAATGCCGCCAAGAAGCTTGTGAAGAAACTGCAAGCGCGTTTCCAAGCCTTAATGCTCATGGATGCCTTCCTTACTTGTGTACCCTTAGTACTGGTAGTTGCCGGATGCAGAGCCAAACTTTGAGAGGCACTTAACTATCATCAAAGAACTCTATTGTCAAAGTGAGAAATTAGACATTTCGAAGAAGACAGCTGAAAGTCCCATGCTTGATCAGATTGTTGAGGCCTCTACAAGTATATAGCCTAATGACAGTCAAGATTAAGCTAAGGGAGATGAAGCTCAAGGCCATACATAGGAGGCAAGGGTTGCTGAACCATTGCACAAGGATGCTTAATGAATACAAACTAATGTTCAAGATCACAATGGAGGCAAAACAATTTGTGAGCCATGAAGGGCAACTTGGCAGTGAACCTACTAACGAGGCTCTGGCGCAGGCTAGAGGCAAGTGGCCTTCTGTGACACAAGTTGTTTGAGTATATCCAGGTGGCCAAGTTGGCGGTGGTGACCGTCTTAGGCAGTGTAGAAGACAAGTGCACATTCAACACCTTGAGTTTCATGAAGAGCAAATTGAAGAACCGCCTATCAATGCATCTTCCTTAGGTGGTGGGCATGCATGCACAAGATTTCTATGACTTCCTTCCTCTACGATGCGGCTTTTGAGCAATGGCGAAGCACTAGAAGAGAAAAGATTCCTAAACCCTTCTCTACGTTTCCATTTGTGTTTGCCTTTTTCTTTGATTTATTTGATTCTAACTTATTCATGAACCTTCAAGCTACTTATCAATGTCAATGATGATTAGGATGTGATTCATACGTCTGTTAGGGTCACATCCAAATGCCAGCCTCCCCCATTTAGCAGTTCAACATTTCCTAAACCTTTTTGTCACGTGATTTGTCCATTCTTGTCTTCATGTTTCTACTTTCTGTTTGCTATTAAGTTCCTTTCCATTATTCTTACAAGTTTTAGTAAATACTTTTTTTTTTGCTTCAATCTATAAACCTATTTTGTCCAGGCTCTTGAGTATGTTGTACACCGTAGCTTGCCTTATTTAGAAGCCGATGTATTGTGTAGTTGTGGCAATGACTCTTTAACTTGCTTTTAGCCTTGTGGAGTGCTGAACTATGCGCCTTTGTATGACATTGCTGCTTTCATGGAATGCAATTTTTCATTTCATTTTTTTTCCAAATTTTATTGTTGGTGGAAATGCAATAATTATGGGGGCAGAGATTGGGCTAAGACTTGACAAGCACTCAAGTGGTAAAATCTGGTGATATCACAACGTTAAGTGCACTTCATTTCCTTGTCCTCCAGCTTCCTCCACATGTGAGTATAATACTAAAATTATGTTGCTAGTTTTCAAATTTCAAAATTTGTACAGCCTACCTAAGAGCACCATTAAGAAACTATTGTTTGATGAGCTAAATGACCACAAAACCACTATCATACCACTAAAATTACATTGACCTTTATAATATCATATCTTGACTTCTATAATATTACATGTTCACTCTTTGTGATATTATCTTATAAATACAACTTAAAGACTTACTAAATTTTTTATTTTGCATTCTATTTAACATATGAAAATTCTAATAAATTTCTAATGATAAATGCATAGCGTAGCAAGAGCCAACTGCAAATGCTTTTATAATTTTTGAATTCCTGCCTTTATGTACAAATAGCATGACTCAATTGTTTTTTGTTGTCAAACTCGATGTCTATACACTTGAATCCATTTGTATATCCAGAGTTTGCAATCACTAAGTGCGGCCCTCCAAACCTTTGTTACCAGAACGGTATTCCAAACTTCTTCAAAAGCTTGCTAAATATTACACCATAATCTTAAAACTTTAGAATCGGGTTTACTTATCATTAAAATTTCAGAACAAACCGGTTTTCAACCCCTAAAGAACCAAGCCTTTTTTTCTACCAAAATCACTGGAAATTGCCACTTCTAAGGGATGAGGAAGAAGGAAGATCCTTTTTTTCTTTTTGGAAATCCAATCGCAGGATCTTGCCCTTATACTAGAAGAGGTACTTGTGGGAAAAAATCGTCATTCTAGATGGAGAGGAGGGAGATATTTACATCTGAAATGAAGGGAAAAGGTTATTTTTGTTACTGCTAGTATATTTTAGAAGCCTTTGACCTCTCTTACGTGAAAAAAATTGCTCTACCCAAAGTTGTGCTTTTATTTTCCATGTTGGAGATCAAGTTAGGTATATGTGAGAGAATTTTCAAATCAATTGGAACTATACAACACATGGAAAAAAATAGTAAGTAAAAAGAAGTAGAGAATGAGTCAAAACATTAAATTGTTTAGAATTTAATTGTTGAAATGAAAAATGAAAATTCCCATGGTTATAATGTTGTGATAAACAATCTATTTCCTTTCGTTTTAATTTTTTCCAAAATATTAAAAATTGAATAAAATAAAGGACTTTAGAGTTTATTTTATAGTAGAGAATCCATAACTACTCGCAAACAAACACTCCTCATAAATTTCATCTCATTGATTGAAATTGAATGATTCAAAGCTTCCCACATATTAAAAAAAATCTAAAAAACCAATATCAAGATTTTATTTTTAAAAATGCAAATTTTAAGGAAGTTTTTGAGCTGCCCAAATTGCCCCTCCTCCCCTAGTTTTGATAAATTCTTGCATAATTTTTTGTCAAATGTCGGAAGGAAGAAACAATTAGATGCCCACTTAGATCTCTAAATTCCCCACCTTCAATAAAAATCTCAAAAATTTACACAAAGTAGCTTAATCAAAAGTACATGCCCAAAATTCCATTTGTCTCCCAAAGGAACAATGATCCTTTAGGGTTTAATTATGTTATCGTGTCTATTTACATGGTCAAATACTTTACATATATATTTCAAAAATCATTTATAGAGTGTTCCACCCAATTACAGCTTTAAATAATTGTATTCCTCGGGTCAAACTTTGTCTCATATGAACCCACCAAATATTGCAAAAATAAATAAGTTTTTTCAAATTCAAGTACTTTGGGCAAGTAAGTTTCCTTTTTCTTTCTGTTTTGATACATTCTTTTGGATTTGGTTGTATCGATCTATATGTATAACAAAAAAAATTAATTCTTTTGTTTCAAATATTAAAACGGATGTCATAATAGATTTCAATTTACAAAATAAAATTTTGGAATCTCTTTGCGAAGAAAACACATGGAATTGTCGTGGTTTTTTAAATTTTAGTAGTTTGAAAAACATAACATAATCATAGGATGTTAATTCTTACTACGACGCTACAGTGGGAGTTAATACTTTTCAACTCTTTGATTGTGTTGTTAGCAATTTAGTATTTTTGACATCTTGTACTTTCTTGTATTTGAATTTTTTCTCCAAGACCCCTCATTATTTATGTATTTTGTAGGTTTTGTTAATGCATTCCCAAATCTTTACTTAGCATAATAGCTTTTTATTTTATTTTATTTGTAAGACATTCAAATGTGTTCCTAAAAATGAATATTTCATCCTTAAAAAGTGTTTTTTAAGCTCAAGCGTTACAATTTTGCGACGAGTCAACATGTTTCAATTCAAACTTCTAAAAAGGTTCACTTAAGGAAGTAACTAACACATATTATCGTTGACTTCCAAAAAATGAAAAACTCTAGTATCACTCCCTCTCTCCAAACATGTTTATACCATTTGTGGTTTTTTTGTTTGTCTAAAAAGTTTGTCCCTTATGGCTTCTAATAATATTACATTGATTCTTAGGCCTTCTTGACTAAATAGGAATTTGCTTTAATCACAAAAGAAAGTTTGCCATCATGTTCTAATATTTCCTTATCTAAGAGCAGCTCCACCGCAAAGATAAAGGGACCCTCCACTGGTACTGTGAGATGATTGAAAGTTGAGACCTTACACCACTTTGCCGCTATTGACTTTCATATAACTTGGAGAGACGGTACAAGCGTCAGATCACACCATTCTGGAGGCTTTTCCCAACTACACTAGAGCTCACAAAAGGTAATAAAAGCATTATAAAAGATTTGGGCCCAAGAAATGACCCCTTCTTCAAAACCATGAGAACTTTGGGCCCATTTCCCCAAAATATGGGAACACTTCCATATGGGCAGGTCAACATGGTCGAAGTCTGACCTAAAATAAAAAATAAAAAATAAATTTTTTAAAGCATATATGACGACCAGCAGGAGCTGGTTCTCAACATTGGGAACAACCAAAACTCACAACCTTTTGGAGGGCTCCTTTTCTTTGTAATGGAACAAGGTGAAAGGGTGCTTGAGAGAAAAAGTTGAAAGGTCCAGGTGATGGCGACGGCAAGGGGCTATGAAATACAGTAAGTGCAATGGGTTAGCGTGATTGCGCAATGGGAGCGCATCAGATACAAAAAAAGTCGCAAAAAGAAGTGGCCGGGTTTGTGGCCCTAGAAACCCCTTATCACATTTTATTTTTAGGTAATGCAGTGGAGTTGCTCTTAGTGCAATATTTTGTAATTGATTTTGCCTTCATTCTCCATGATAGGTGCCGTGTATTGATGTAAAGTAATGAATAGATGATTAATCCCTAGAGGGTGTTTACCTACCAGAAATGTTGGTTGTATTCATACAATGACCATTTAGAACTGGAAGAAATGACTTTATGACAAATGTCAAAAATTCCCTCAAAATTCCTAGTTGATTGATATTATTTTTATGACTTGGCTTAGAATTTGCAGCTCCAATGGAATTTATGTGCTATCCAAATACCCCATTTGTATACAACATATGAAAGCATATACAATACAGCAACATTCTTTAGGCCTTAACCTCTAAAGGACCAGACCTCCTTTTTTAGAAACATAGCAATTTTGGGCAGGTACTTGTGATTGGAGCTTTTTATCTTTTAGGCTGAAATTTCAATAGAATGTGGGGGCGAGGTTTATCTTTCATATGCACTAAATTTTATGACATTTGGAATTATGAGTAAAACATTATGACCTAATATGTTGTTTTTTACGTTCGGCGGGCAGCCTAGGCAGATTTTTAAGAATCACTTTTTTTAGAAACAAAAATTTTAAATGGGTTTAGGAGATTTATGGGAATGTAGGAAGCTTTGAACCATTCCATTTGGATCAACGAGATGAAAGTTATGAGGATTTTTTGTTTGCGGGCAGTTATGGATTCTCTACTCCAAAATAAACGTTGAAGTCCTTTATTTTACTCAATTTTCAACATTTTGGATTAAAAAATACCAAAGGATGAACATTGTTTATGACAACATTATGACCATTGGGATTGGCATTTTTCATTTCCATTATTATATTCTTAACAATTTAGTGTTTTGAATCATTCTCTACTTCTTTTTACTTACTAATTTTTTTCCATATGTTATACAACTCCAAATGATTTGAAACTTTTTTGACATGCACTTTACTTAGGTGGAGTAAGGAATTTAGAGAAGCACCACCCAAGTGGCCTTTTTTCCTTAGGAATTTCACCTTCTAAAGGGTAACTGCCCGATTTTTCACAAGATGTTTCTGAATATTCAAACCATTCTATCTTCCAATCCACGTGGTGGAAAACTCTGAAATTTTTTTCAACATCTTCTAAAACCATTGTTCTACAAGATCCTACGGTCACATATGCATAAAAATGTTTTTGTTTTCAAATTTGGTTGATGCTCTAAAAATGGCAGTTTTGAAGAGTTTTTGGTGAAAACTTTGCTTGGTCCTGTAAGGGTTAACTAAGCTTCTCATTGGCCATTTCTCAATCGGTTGTAAATTCAATTTTAGTTAGAAATATATGACTCTCTAAATGGTGGGTAACAAGCACTTTCCAGTGGTGGCCTTCATTTTGCAATACCAAAGAAAACAGCTTTAATCCCGCATTTCCCCTTATAAAAGATAAAATGTTTTTGAATAGAAGAAATACTTTAGAACTGGATGTCCTTTTACTAATTGAAAATCTCAAATGCCCAAAGAATCCCAACGGTAAATACCCCTCCTAAGATTGGGCTACCTATAACATTATTCAGGATATCACTAACTAATAAAAAAGTTACATAAACTTAAAGTCCCTATCAAGCCACTTTTAATTAGATATAAGATTCAATAATTTGCTGAGTAACTTACAATAACTTGATGTTTATATTTAAATGTCACATGCAGGTGGCTTGCATGTGGCTTGCATGTGGCTTGTTGTAAAGTACCATAGTAAAGGAAAATATAAATCTCCAAATCCCAATGAATCCTCAATCCCAATGAATCCCCAACAGCGTAATTTTTTTGGATTTTCGCTGGCAGAGCGACTCGCACCCCACCACTCGAACAGGTCTCGAAAATTTGGATAGAATTGGATAGAATCATCCACGTCTGCTTGTTCATCCTTAAAATCTATTAATTTTAGTAAATTTCATTCAAGATTTGGTGAATCTGCTAAAACTTGGGGAGGGGTTTGGCAAATTCATCCATTTTTTCAGAATTTTTTTTAATGTTCAAGTCGCCAAGCCGGTTTCAAGGTAAGATTTAGGCAAATTTTTGCCAAGAAAATTTACACTAATCCCCAACTCCAAATAATGTCTGGTTTAATCCCTGAGAGCCCAGGCCATTTTCACCAAAATTAGGGTTTTGGAGACGTACAACTTTGATGCATCATATCTAAGTCTTACGTAAAAAATATCTTGCAAATTTTAGGAATAATTCGCTGTGGAAGATGGGAGCCTTTATAACATTTGATCAAACAACTTATGATGGCAAAATCTCATTTTTGGCAAGTAGTTGCTATTGAATGATTTTTACATAATTCTATAAGACCCTAATTCATCTCAATTTTTGTGAGTAGCAAGATTAGGTGTGAATGCACACACTTGCAAATTATTGGAGATTTTATTTCTTTGTAATTAAGTTTTAGGGCTTCAATTTGCTATTGCACAAAAAACAATGACTGGCACAATTGGTGAGGGTTGCCCCGAAAAGGGTTTAGAACATGCTTGAATCCTTATTGGTGAATTTCCCACTACCACAAAGCGCATGCAAGGAAGCTTGCAATGAGTATTGATGAGATATAGCTTGTAAGACATTGCTTACCACCACGCCCCATATGGTGTTTCATCCAATTAAGACTCTTGAGGCACTTGTATAACATTTGGCTTGCCTTGCCATTACTCCACTTGCATGGACCACTTGAATACCTTAATAGTTGTAGTTTATAGCAAGGTCAAAAAATCATATCCAATACCTCAAACATGCATGTGAAGTCTTGTGAGAACCATTTTGGTCCTCTAGGGCGTTTAGGGATTAAATACTTATTGCTGCTATAGTAATTTTTTGCAATAATTATTGTAATAAATAAGTTTTGAAAAATTTGGCAACTACTGCAAAGATGTAGAAAACAAACCAGCAATATTCAAGTTGTAAACCAAGTGAAATCTTAATATGTAAAGAGTTGCATGCATTTCCAAGTGGGCAAGTGGTAGGTCATGAGGTAACTTTCCAAGGGAAGGCATCCTAATTGTTGAGGCAATCTAAATGCACTATTTGGTGTTGTGTATAGGGGGCCGGGGTGAACTAACCCCTCAGTGCTTTTGCATGGATGAATTGGATTGGGATCTTGGTCAATTGCTTTATAAGTTTGTAGAGCTAGGATGAAAAGTTTCATTCTTTAACATTTCAATAATTATGAGAGTTTGGAAATCTACAATTAAGAGATAAAATTTGAAAGTTTTAAAATCACATTTGAATTCCAAGACCCCATTTTGGTACATAACCATGGAGGAGAATATCATTGAATAACGTCAAAATCGGGATAAGTTATCACCTTTATCCATGTCTATAATTTTGCGGAGCTTTACCATCTTGGTCCAAAAACATGGCAATGCAATAGACAAAGCCTTGCAACCTCAATCATTTAGGCAAAGGGCAATGAGGGGTTAGTCAGCCTTGACTATATTCTTGGACATTCTCAAGACTAGGCCACACCAACATAAATCAGTGTTTCAAAACAAAGTCTTGTGAAAGACAGGTGGTGGTGTTATTGCTTTGCATAAAAGCATATTCTTTGATTTTCTAGGGTCCATTTTTTGATTTGTTCAAAATTGTCAATTTTGAGTGTTTACAAACTAGCATCTCAAACATCCATAAAATACTGTAGAGGTTATCTTTAGGTGAAAAATAGATGAAAACTTGAAAAAACGAATGTCTCCCAATTTTCCAAAAATACAAATTACTTCTTCATGAGCTTCAAATCGCCGGTTTTGGTCTGTGTGGTACAGACGTCATCTCCATCTTCAAAAATCTTGTGTTTTGTATTTTCAACCAGTTTTTGGAGGGCATGTATTGGATATTGACTTCTTATTTATACTATAATTGGACACACTTGAAATAATCTAGCCGATCTTAATCCCATAATTTCAGATTCCAACAAGTAATTTTGTCATTTTGTTCAATTAACTTTCTAATATTTTTTTGGATCTCCTTGCTCGTTGGAAAAAGCTCTGATTTTGTACAACCAAGATTAAAAGTTTATATTCTTACTTTTCAGTTGATCAAATTTTATACCCTCACTTCTGTCAGACCTAAATCAGGGCTTTTGAATCCACATGTGATATCAAAGTTCCCAAATTCAATGTCTTGATGGTAAACATTCTCTTACATTTTTATGACTAAAGTAGGAGGCTCAAATTTAGAGCTGGCATTTTGATTGGATCAAGTAGAGGTTACAAAAATAGTGCACAGAGATTCTTAAATGGGTCACATTTTTTATGTTCATAAATTGTACTTGTGCATGCATGGTTTTAGGAACTTTAGAGAGTGACTTGAGCCACTCTTGAGTGTGCTAATTGGTCATAATTGTGTTCAAATTTGTCTTTTAGTAAAATATAGATATATGTCATACTAAAATAAATGAAACGAGCTCTTAATCATGATATGAGTACTAGAATATGGAATGGGTGCTTGCACGCTTTAACCCTAAAAGGACCATTGACCCTTTTGGGGGACAAATGGGATTTTGGGCATGTACTTAGAACTAAACTACTTTGTGTGCTTTTTGAAACTTTTGTGGATGATGAGGAATTCAAAGATTTACATGGGTATTTAATATTTTCTTCATTTTGACATTTATTGAAGAAGTTAAAAATGAATTTCTGGAAAACAAGCAAGATTGGGCAGCCCAAAAACTTCTTTAAAATTTGTAATATTTTAAAATAAAATTACGGAGTAGATTCTTTACACTTATATATAGGTGAGGAGCTCTTAATCATTCCATTTTGATTGATGAGATGAAAGTTATGAGAAGTTTTTGTTTGCTGGTAGGTGTGGTTTTGAGATCTTGCTTGGTTTCTAGAAATTTATTTTTAACTTCTTTAATAAATGTCAAAATGAAGAAAATATTAGATACCCACGTAAATCTTTGAATTCTTTATCATCCACAAAAGTTTCAAAAAGCACACAAAGTGGTTTAGTTCTAAGTACATGCCCAAAATCCCATTTGTCCCCCAAAAGGGCCAAACAATCCTTTAGGAGTTAAGAGCCTTATTGGAGCATTCTTGGCTTTGTAGTGGTTACTTTTTGGACTCATGTGCTCCAATTACAAGTTGCCTTTGCATCATGAATGTTACCACCTATGATCAAAAATACTATCTATGCACCTTTTGCTTTATTAAATTGTAGTTAATTCATACTAACTCAAAAAAAATCAAATTAAACGGCCACAAAACTATCTCTTCTTTGGCTTTCTACCAAAAATATTTCCATTTTACCAAGCTACCTTGATTTTTCCACAAAACCACACTTTCCCTTAGATGGTCCATTCATGAACCTCCTACCTTAGAGAAAATTTAAAGCTTTTCCACCCTGTTCTACAAACATGTTTGTGCAATGTGGAAGCACCCATACTTGATAATTTAAGCTAGCAACAAACTACAAAGGGTTTGAGGCAACTAGTAATTTGTCCATGTAAAACAATAAGAAATAGTGGGATTGCAATTTTTTATAGTCTTACTTGCAAAACTAAAGTTACTGTAAATTTTGGGAGTCAAAAAGTGCTTTGAACCCATCGTCAACCTCTAGAGTCTAGACTCATGCAATTTTGATAATAGCCAAACTACTTTCCACCCATTACTTCCTACTTCATTTTGGAACACTTGGCATGACTTAGCCCCTAAAGGCCCAAGGAGCCCACTTTGGGCTTTATGAGAACTCAGGCATGCTCTATTGACTTCATAATTTGGAAGTTTTTCATGAATTTTTTAGGATGGATGCTCCTCATCATAATCTACATGGGAAGCTTTATTTCATGTCATTCCAATAAGTAATGCAAAAGTTAGAAGGTTCTTTCAATTTCAATGTCAAACCGGGCAGCAAAAAATATATTCTAATTTTTATTTTTATTTATTTTTAGAACTTTATAGATTGATACCTACTCAAAAAAAATTGAACTACTCAATTTCAAACAATGAGGTATGAGTTAAAAGGAGTTTTATTTTGCGGGCAATGAAGGTAGGAAGAGGGTAGAAAAAACATATAAAGTTATCTGTTACTCTCAATTTTGAAAATTTTCAAATGAAAATGAAAACAAAAGTTACTAATTGTTTGTTAGAGCATTCTCACCATTGAGATTAACAATTTTCAAATTCTTCCAAAACTTATTAGCATATTAGTTATACCTTTCATTCATCAATACCTTTCACTTTACAATTTTTGTAAAAATGAATCCTTCTTTTTTTGGTTAATTTTTTTTTATGTATGTTTTCAACCCATTCTCCAACATATTGCAAAAATTGCACAAGAAATACAACATATGTGTTTTTCTCTAAAAAGTTTGAAAAACAAAACTTTACCTTCTGAAGGACTAGAAATGCCTACATTTTGAAATTTAGGCACATTGATCTTGAAATTGGTGGGGATGTTCATTCTAAAATTTTGGGACAATGCACTTGTGCAAGTCAACCACAAGATCCTACGGTTGGATTTGTTAAAAAATAAGTTTCAATGGATATTTTGACCCTAGTTTGGGAACTAGTATTTTGAAGCAATTTTGGGCCTCTAAACACGAAAGAATTTTAGGGGTTAAGTGGTTCCAACCTTTAAAAGGGTAGTACAACGTATTCCAAAGCGCATATCACTCTAGAGATTTGAAACAGCATACCCTGTTGGTTGGATAAGGAGCGTTTTCGGCTATAAGTGCTTCCACCTTAACACTTGAATGCCCCTAGAGGACCAAAATGGTTCTCACAAGACTTCACATGCATGTTTGAGGTATTGGATATGATTTTTTGACCTTGCTTTAAACTACAACTATTAAGGTATTCAAGTGGTCCATGCAAGTGGAGTAATGGCAAGGCAAGCCAAATGTTATACAAGTGCCTCAAGAGTCTTAATTGGATGAAACACCATATGGGGCGTGGTGGTAAGCAATGTCTTACAAGCTATATCTCATCAATACTCATTGCAAGCTTCCTTGCATGCGCTTTGTGGTAGTGGGAAATTCACCAATAAGGATTCAAGCATGTTCTAAACCCTTTTCGGGGCAACCCTCACCAATTGTGCCAGTCATTGTTTTTTGTGCAATAGCAAATTGAAGCCCTAAAACTTAATTACAAAGAAATAAAATCTCCAATAATTTGCAAGTGTGTGCATTCACACCTAATCTTGCTACTCACAAAAATTGAGATGAATTAGGGTCTTATAGAATTATGTAAAAACTATTCAATAGCAACTACTCCTTGTGTCCCATTATAAAGCTCCAAGAAACTACTCCATAAGAGATTAACTATATTTTTAGTTGTTATACTAGTGACAAATGCATTCTAGAATCAATACACCACCTTCAAAATATCTATAAAATCTCAAATTTTAATGTTGCCATTTAAACTCCCAAATTCCATGCAAAAAATTCCTTATTTGTACATAGTTTGTGAAGGCTGCCGGCTCCTCATTATTTCAATCTTTATACTAATGACAATTGCGTCCTAGAATCAATCTACCATCTACTAAATGTGTGCAAAATCTCTAGCTTTGATGTTGCCATTTGGGCACCCAAATTCCATGCAAAAAGTACCGTATTTGTACATGTTTCTAGCTCCTCATTATTGATGATTTAAAGATTAGTAGCAACAATGGTTCCTCATATGGGCAAGCCCAAGCTTGTTAGGAGAGGAATGCTCTTTAATTGCTTAACTTGCCCCCATGAGATCATTGGACATGACAAGCGCTTTCTTAGCATTTGAACTTAGCAAAAGGGAGCTTCTTAGTGGGACAAGAACTATGCCTAATTTGGAGCTTTATATTGGGACAGAGGGAGTACTTGCCAAAAATGAGATTTTGCCATCATTAATTGTTTGATCAAATGTTATAATCTCCCATCTCCCACAGTCAATTTTTCCTAAAATTTGCAAGACATGTTCTACGTAGGTGTTCTACTATTTTCAGTTGTCAATTTTTGTGGATCATTTGATTGAGTGAGATATAATGCGTCAAAGTTATACGTTTGCAAAACCCCAATTTTGGTGGAAAGGGCATGGGCGCTCAAGGGTTAAGTAGTGTAGAATGTCAAAAAATTAGAATGGGGCAATCTAAATGCAATATTTGGTGTAGTTCTTCCACCTTGAACCCAAGTTTTTTTGGGCTTATGGGGCTAAATTTGAAATTGTCTTATTCTATACTAGTATAGAGGCACAGGCTTTGCGTGAGTAGGACATGTATGACTAATGCAACATTTAAATTGATGTCTCATAAATCAATTGGTCTAAAATCTAATCTTGATGTACTATACAAAAAATCAATATTTCACTACTGATCTAGAATCTTAGCCACGTGTACCATCATTTTGGTCCTTTTTTGAGACCAACAATACCAATTGCTTTCATCACAATGCTAATTTTTTATATTTGCAACGTTTGGTGTTTTATATTTGGCGCATCCTTTATTTTTTCAACTTCCACCAAAAAGTTCTACAAAATCTTGGAAATGAACATGGTTAGAGGGCACTTGGTGTTCTATATATAAGGTGTTCTTTGTTGCTTCAACTTATACCAAAACTTCTAGAAGGTTACAGTGGAAAAGGGCGCCCTTAGGGTAATCCTCCCAATTAGTAGTATAGATTAGCGAATAGACCTACATCCCTAAAAAAAACTATTCATATGGCACGCAAGCACTTACGCTTCATAAAAAAAAAACCCTGCGACCCACAAACACTTATGTACAGTTGGGTACAATAATCTTACAAATTTTTTTGCAGTGAAATTTCAGCCAACTTTAGGACCTTTCGAATGCCATAACTTCCTCAAAAATTGTCCGTTTTTGAAACTAAGAATTGTGTTGGAATACTACTGAAGGGTACTACATGATTTGATAAAAAAAAAATCTGAAATTTTATAAATGATAAAATAAATTGGGCTACTTCCTATATAGTGTACTTCCACCTCTTGCCAAAATCACCGCTTGAATTTGATTGGGTTACGCCACCACCAACGGCCAAAGAACAAGCAAGAAATAATACACATCATTCAAAGAGTATGGGATGAGATATCCATGGAGCAACTGAAAACTCTTATTACAAGTATGCCCAATCAATTCAAGCGGTGATTTTTGCAAGAGATGGAAGTACTAGATAAACACAATATAGAAAGTAGCCAAACTTTTTTTATCATTTGTAAAATTCGAGTTTTTTTTATCAAATCATGTAGTACTCTTATATCATTCTGTGTGATTCCAAAGCAATTTACGGTTTCAAAATTAAACAATTTTTGAGAAAGATATGGCTTCTTAAAGTTGCTAAACTATTGGCTGAAATTTCACTGCGAAAAAATTAGTAAGATTACTGCACCCGACTGTACAGTACAGCAAGCTCTCAGGTATGAACACAAAAATAAACAAATAAATTGACATGCGCATAGCTGTTGACCAAGAAAAAGAATTGTACATTTCATCCTTTTCATCCCCTTCCGTTTTAAATCTGACAAAACGGGTACAAAGTATTTCAAAAGAGTACGGAAAAAATCCATAGGATTCTCTATTATGTTTGGGCATGAGCCATGAAGTGAGGACTTGTTTATAGATGCCAACGAAAACTTGATTTTCAGAAAGGGAAATAAAAAAAAAACATTATACCAAACAACCAACACATGAGCTACTATCCACTCAAAATTGGATTCTCCTCTTACAATATATATATTTATTTGAAACAAGAATGCCACATGTCAAATTTGGGTGAGAGCAGTGAGACCGTATATTAGAAATATACCTCATAAGGATTGTCTTCTTTTCTTGGGACTTTTTTGTATAGTTATTATTTTAGAACGCTATTAATCCCTAAAGGACCTTGTCCCTTCGGAAGACAAATGGGATTTTGGGCATGTAAGGTAAGTGCACCCATAAGCGTGGAAATAAGCGTTTTGGAGTAGGTAAAATAATTGACTAACTATGAAAAAAATAATGTACGTTAGGAAGTGGAAACCAAAATATTGACATTAATTTCAAGGTTCCAATTGCAAGCATTTGTTCACAAAGATTTTTCAAAGTCCAAAATCACTGAAATTTTAGGAACCATGTGTAAGAGATGCTAGAAACAAGGCTTGTTGGTTCTTAAATAGTGAGATGGGTACTCAAAACCATCATGCGAGTCACCCGCAACCATCACTTTGTCACTCATAACTATCACTGAATTACCCATAACCATTTGATTTATATTTGTTAATCCTTGACAATGTCATGTAACGCCCATGGGGATATGACAGGGATGGGTGCGCCTACCTTACCTATAGCTAAACTACTTTGAGTGGTTTTTTGAAACTTTAATAGAAGATGAAGAATTCAAAAATCGTGGGCATTTGATTTTTTCTTCATTTCAACATTTATTGAAGAAGTTGTGCATGAATTTTTGAAAAAACAAGGGAGGGCGGGTAGCCCAAAAACTTTTCTAAAATTTGCATTTGAAATAAATAAAAATCTGAAATTGGTTCTTTCGATTTATATATATGTGGGGAGTTCTAAATCATTTTATTATGATTGATGAGATGAAAGTTATGAGAAGTTTTAGTTTGCAGATAGGTACGGGACTTTGAAACCTCTATTCCTTTTGCCCCTTGCAAAACTTGGTGGTTTACTTTTTTGAGCTTTTTTTTTTTTTTTTTGACTCTTTTTTTTCCAAGTTTAGTAGACTAAGATTACTTGGTTTTTACCATTCAGATCAAAGTAATTCAGATTTCTGAATTTTATATAAATCCTCCAATTTTGCCTAGTGTGTGTGCAAATTTCATGGCCTTACAACATTGCAAGATTTTACAAAGTATGATTCACACCTTCAATTCATTTGAAAATTCTCCCACATTTACCTTAATATGGTTGTCTACATGGAAAAAATAAACCTCAACTTTGCGTAGAGCAATTTTTTATTTATTTACGGGCAATCAAAGGCTTCTAAAAATTTTGGGCAGCAAAGATTATCTTTTTTCTTTTTTCACTTCAAATGTTAATATTTCACTCCTCTACTTCTAGAATGAGCTGAATTATTTCCCACAAGTACCTTTCATATTCTAGGGCAAGATCCTATAGTTGGATCTTCAAAAAAAAACTCTTTCCTACATTTCTACTCATTCCCCCAAAAATGACAGTTTGACAATTTTCAATGACTTTCACATAAAAAAGGCCTTGATCCTTTAGGGATTAAAAAGTAATTATAAGTGAATGATTTTCACTGATATCATTTAGGATAAACTTCCATGTTGGCCAAGAATTAAAAAAACCTACTTACAAGAAACAAGTTTAAAGTGTTATTAATTTTTGTCGTAAGAGAGTTTTTCAATTCCCAAGCTAATATGGAAGTTAACTTTGAGATCCATAGTTTTATGGAGATCAATTGATGAGTGAAATATAGAGGGATGGACTTTCACTATCCACCAAAGATTGATATGTGAAATCTAAAAGTCGGATTTAAAGAAAAATAAATTGGTTAAAGAATTTGGAGTTGTGATCATATTTAACTTCTAGAATTTTTTTGTTAAAATCAACATAAACTATATGGTGTTTTCTTGCTTCTCACGCAAAAATTTGCATTAGAAGTAAGAAAACATCATGTAATTTATGTTGATTTCAACAAAATTTCTCCAAATTTGGAGTATAATAAATTTTATACACCAATAAAATCAACGTGTCACATGGAAGCATATGGAGGAAAAACAAGATCATATTCAATCAATGCTTTAAAGAATTCACTATATGGAGATTTTTGCATCAAGATTTGAAAATAAAAATTCATTATCTTGCAATTTCATATGTTCCAATTTACCAAAACTTTTTTGTCATGGTTTGGACACTTTGAATATTTGAGGCATTCATTATCTTTTTATTGACAAATGTCACAGAGTAAACTATGTACTCATTGTTCCTATTTGTCAAAATAAACTACAACTTTTTTGCACCCTTCATACTCTATCTTTTATATGAATAAACAAGAAAACCCTTGTGTATAAATAATTGTTTTTCATCATGATACATAAGTTCAATTGGTTTGAAATGTTTTACACATACTTTCAACACACTTATGCTATATACTACTATGAGTTATAGAGTACACAAAGCACAAGATTTAGATTTCTAAACCTTTGAAACAGGACCTTCTTCTCATAAAAATATATTTGGAGTTGTTCACTTGTATCACAATCTAACAAAAGAATTGTACATAGTTGAAGAGGGTCCAATTTTGTGGCGTTCTACAATGTTCCATGAATACTGTAGATCAAGTAGTGCAATCTCAAGATAATAATTATGAAACTTGATCAAGATTGTTAAGCCAAGTAGTCAAAAGGAAGAGTGGTGCACCTAAGTTGGAAGGGGTTTAAAAAAGGGAGCGACTAGGTGGACACCCCCCAATTGCTAAGTGGACACCCCCATAGTTATATTTATTAAATTTGAGATTATTATTATGATGAAATATGAAATAAAATCAAAGCAATACTTTAGCGTACATCTACATCTACAAACATTGCAAACACACAATAAATTTGCCTCATTTATGACATGGTTAGGAGTTAAACGAGTTGCTCCCTTCATTTACTAGTTTGACTCTTGCTTGTGTAACAAATGAGGCAGATTTGTTGTATGTTTGTAGCGCTTGTAAATGCAAATGTACGCTAAAGTATTGCTTTAATTTTATTTTTTATTTCAACATAATAACAATCTCAAATTTAATAGGTTTAGCTATGGGGGGTGTCCACGTAGCAACTAGGGAGTGTCCACCTAGTCACTCCCTTAAAAAAATATCATAGTATAAAGTATTGTTTAATTTGAGATTACATAGTCAAATGTACAAAAAATCACCCCAAAAATTCATTGCATGATGTTTCTAGAAGGGCACAATTTTTGGCAATTTTGAATTTCAATCTCAAAATTGCCTAAGTACTTAGGAGGTTAAACATATTGAATTTGTACCAAGGCCAAGGTCCTTGGTCTTCCTTGTAAGTGAAAAGTGCACTTACTACCCTACATGGCCATTGCAAGTAATGTGTAGGAGAATCTAAAAATCATGTGCTTCTCATCTTTTGAAAAGGCCTAATAGAATTCTAGGAGATTTGCACGCCTTAAATTTTAAGTTTCAGATTTTATATATTTAGACAATATTATAATCTATAATATTATATATAAAATTAAGTAGATATAAGCCTACTAGTATAAGCACCCGTCGGTTTGACTGGACCCAAAATAATTTTAGGCCTAGTCGTGTAAAATCTTTCCATTGCAAGAAAAAAATTAGTACTTTTTGTTAGCACATTCCAATATCAAGCTTTACTCAAAACATTTGTTTTTGTTTACAGAACATTCCCTTACAATAAAGCATTTTTTGTTCTATACCCATAGAGTTTTTTACCCAAATAATAAAAGGAAAGTCAATATTTTCTCACTCAAAAAAATATTGTTTATTTTTTACCTTTGCAATTTTTTTTTCCTCAAGTAGTAATTATTCACGCAATTAATTTTGTTTTTTACCCATGCAATTTTGTTACATTACTTACTCACGCATTTTTATACACGTAATTTTTTTTTCTCATGCAAGATTTCACTTAAGCAAGTTTTTAACCCAAGAATTTTTTTACCCATGCTGGTTTAATTATATTATTTATACACTCGATAAGAATATCATGGTAAAAGCATCGCCAAAAGGGAAAACTGAATTCTATTATATATATAGATGGTCTCTTTTGGGATTAAACTCAAACCTTGTAAAGTCCATAATTCTTTTTGGTCATGAATGTTGATTTTTTTATAAAAGCACCCCAACAAAGAGATGTAACGTTGAATTCAATTGTCACTTTACATCTTCTTAGCTAAATCAACTCTAAAACATATAATCTCAATTTAACTTTAAGCAACTTATTGAATCACTTGATAAGTATCAATATATTGTCGAGAAAAATTGGCAATTTTGTTGGTTTCCTATTAAAACAAACATTTTAACCGTTATGGAATTCAAGTTCAAAATTCATCCTAAATTAGGGTGTGCTAACCTAAGAATTCCAAATTCCAAATTCAATCTCTTAATTATAGATTTTAAAAACTATTACATTTCCTGCATGCTGAAAAAATCTGAGCTTTTTTCTATATATATATATAGCTACGCTGGCCCCACAAACCCGTTTGGGGGGTTGGTGGGGCCACGCTACATGCAAAGGAGGGGGTTCAAAATTATTGAGACTTGGGTAGGGTCCCAAGTACTGTAAATGGAAGTGGGCTTCTTTCAATGCTACCGACCAACAGCAACAGCAGCAAATCCTCTATGGACAAAACTGCAACTGGACCCTTGAACCTTGGTCCCTCGGCTTCAAAGCCCCGCCGTGGCCAGGGGCCGGCCCAAGGATTGATTTGACCATGTGACCAAATCCCAAATCTTTCCCTAAATTTTTGGTTTTTCAAACGGGGAAGGGGTTAGGGCATCTCCACCAATTGGCACTTTCAAAGACGCGCCAGATGTGGTCGAGAGGCCCTTGCAAAACATGAGTGCCCGGGATCTCCACCCATCTCCGCACTTTCAATTTGCCAAAAACCGTTGGGGTTAAATTTGGTTGTCCAGTGCCATGCAATTCCACGAGGATCAAGGTACGCGTGTGGGTCCTGAGACACAATAGCTTGCTAGCAGGTTTGTAGTGGAGGGCAACATTCACAATCTGTTTGAGGTCCGGATCTCAAGCGTGCCAAGAATTCTCCAAACCTTGGCAGCCTCCCATCCTCGTAGCCATGTTTGGCGAGGCCGCTCAAAACTTGGCTCTCTCAATGTCACCGGTGGAGATTGCAACAATGAATAGCCCCTTCTAGACACGCTGTTTGAGCGTCTTGCTCCAACTGGTGGAGATGCCCTTACATCACCAACCAAAAAATCCTGCATTTCAATCTTGTTGCATGACCTCCTGTTAGTTGAATAGCCCATAACTTCTAAACGCCCAATCGACCATTCTTTGATTGCTGCCCTTTTCCGCAAGCTACCCAAGATGAAAAAAGAACAAATTTGAAAAAATAAAAAAATATTCCTATACAGGAAAGGAAGTCTACTTTTCAACCCAATTTGAATCATGTCAATCCAAGTTAAACTCCAATGAGGAGAAAATTTCAAAGACAAACATTTCAATATTTGCTAGTGTTATAAAATTTACTATTTCAAGAAACTAATGATGTTATCTCCGTCAAAAACATTGCTTTCTTTAATTTCAAAATAATATGTCTACTTTAACCAATCATACCAACTTTTAAATTCTATGAATTTTTTTTGTAATTTTGATGAATATTAAATGGTAAATGCTTCTAAATTCATTAACCTCTAAAGACCCAAGTGGCCCCTTGGGGGCCAAGTGGGGTTTCAGGCATGTACCTACAGCTAAACTACTTTATGTGATTTTTTGAAACTTTTATGGAAGACGGGGAATTCAAAGATCTACGTGGACATTTAATTTTCTCATCATTTCAACATTTATTGAAGAAATTATGCATGAATTTTTGAAAAAGAGGGGAAAAGCGAGCAACCCAAAAAACAAAAAAATTGCATTTTTTTTTAAATAAAAATTTGAAATTGGGTTTTTTAGATTTTTACATATGTGGGAAGCTTTGAATCATTCAATTATGATTGACGAGATGAAACGGTTATGAGAAGTTTTAGTTTGGGGGGTAAGTATGGGATTCCCAAACCTCCATTTCTTTTGCCCTTGTAAAATTTGGTGCTTTACATTTTTGAGTCTTTGTGTATTTGTTTTTTGACTTTTTTTTCCCAAGTTGTGGTAGACTAAGATTCTTTGGTTTTCACCATTTGAATTAAAGTAATTTAGATTTCTCAATTTTACATAAATCCTCCAATTTTGCCTAGTGTATGTGCAAATTTCATGGCCTTCATGCATTGCAAGATTTTACAAAATATGATTCACACCTCCAATTCATTTGAAAATTCTCCCACACTTACCTAACTTGTTCTTCTACACGGGAAAAAAAAACCTCAGTTTTGTGTAGAGCAATTTTTGGTATAGGAGTGGTCAAAGGCTTCTAAAATTTGTGGGCAGCGTTTTTTTCACTTCAAATGTCAATATTTTACTCCTCTACATCTAGAATGAGCTGATTTATTTCCACACGTACCTCCCATAGTCTAGGGCAAGATCTTACGGTTGGATTTGCTAGTTTTTATTTTCTATCATTCTACTTATTCCCCCAAAAAGTGGCAGTTTTCAATGACTTTCATAGAAAAAAGGGCTTGGGCATGTAGAGGTTAATAAGAGTCCAATTTTCTTTTGAATATTTGATTGTATGAACAATTAAGATTTTTGTTTTCTCTTTTGAAGCAAACTTCATCAAAATTACAAAAGCGTCATTTTATAATGTATTTATGTTTTGCCCTTAACCCCTTGGGCATTTAGGGATAGCCTAGTTTAGACTAGCAACTGGACAAAACATAAAAAGTGACACCCTATTTAGTATTTTGTCCTTAAAGGGCACTTCCACGTCATTTGATTGTTGAGTGTGCCATCTAGTTCAGTATGTCGAGTCAAAGCATGAGTGTTCATCTACCAAACAAGTATGGAACCACCGTAATCCCAAGCCCCAAAATTTCACTATCTTGTCCGCTAACGTGATTATATTGATTGGTGACTTGACAAGTTGAAACACTAAAAAATCCTAAATGCGAACATTTCAATAGACAGAACTAATGTTTCGACCAATGACATTTGAAATAATTTCATCTAATTTTTAGTTTGAACCAAGTCTAAGTCACTGAATATGGGTGGTCTATTATATTTTGTATATACATGTTTTGGAACGTACAGAATCATTGAACAAGAGTGGTATTGAGTGTTGTGTGGTAATAGATACAGTCACCTTATACATGTTAGGCCAAAGGATCGGCCCCTTTTATTTCTTTTTAGGACAAATGACCTTACTATAGAACTATGGAATGGGTTTCGTCAACGTAAACATAGCTTGAACAAAATTCTTTGCATTATCAATTGTCCTTATCCTTGTGAATGTAACTACATAAGTTGTTTAGTGGTGTCACACTTAGTAACGTTAGCAGAAAGGATATGTGGCAATATTTTCTTCAAGAAGCATCACATCCTTTTTCAGTGGTCTAATCTTTAAAGGACTCTTGGGCTCTAGAGCTACGGTATCAAATACGGTTGTAACTAATATTTAGAAGTTTGAACCAAATACGGTTATTACTAATATTCAGAAGTTTGAATCAGCTAGAAATTAAGTGTTACAACCATACATATTGAAGGGTTGTATGCTGGTGGATGCATAAAAAAATTTGGAAAATTCTCATAGCACCTTAAATACATCTATACATATGGCCATACATACGGCCGCAAAGGGCTTTCATGACATTCAGGGGTTAAATGTGAGAATACACCTTGCGTGAGGCCCTTACCCTACATTTTTCATTTCCAAAATAATTACAATATCATTTGGATGTCAAAAAATATATTCTATTGAGTTGAGAAAATGATATCCAATGTTGTTGAGCTAAACTAAGACCTATTTATTTACTTTCTCTAGTTCAATTATTAGTTTGAATCTTTGAATACAATTACCAAGAATGATTGAGATTAACATTTGTTTATGATGAATTGTGATAGAAGGGAGCAATATGCTAATGACAAAGCATTTGTTGATCCATAAAAAACTCAATTGTCAAGGTGACTCTTGTAATTTTTCCAAGAGCATATATCTATCTTGGAGGGGCACTCTTTGAAATTATAAGGTTTATCCTTAAGATAATAGGGTAATTTATTAAACCCTGTGTTTTCTTTTTTGGCATTTAAATTCATTGTAAAGTTTTTAAATTCCTATTGTAGTGAATAAAAGATATCCTATAAAATTTGCATTGACTTAAAACAAAAATTTGCCTACCTTAGCATATACCCACACAATGTTTAATTTGTAGTTTGACCTCTCATGTTGCTCTACAATTTAAGTTAACACACTCTCAAGGTTTCTATACATAATGTTCTAAATAAATTAACATTATATTCATTTTAACATTAAAAACGGAGAATAGGTATACCTATAACATTAGATTTTGATGAACTATGGTATCTTGAGTTAATGTGAAAAGTTCAATCAATTCTATCAAAAATTAAGTTCTTCAATGGAGTACAAAAGATTGTAATATTTATTTTGAAAAATAAGGTGTTACTTTTAACCTTTGCACATTCAAAAGTCTTGATTGCAAAAATAAGGACATGCTTATTTTGTAAAAAATAACACATGAGCCTTACTATTTCATTGATTGTTGTGTTTGTGTTGAGTTTTATTGCCATTATTGATTTGCAAACCATACATGTATGTGTAGACCACTTTAAACTCAATCAATGTAAAACCTCCTTCCTCAACAAATTCAAAACCAATACTGATTCATTCACATGAATAAGCAAAATTTTGATTTTAAATCATGAAATATGTTTCTTTTCAATCATTGTTAACGTTTCAAAATCAACATCATCATTCAAAATGTGTATGATCATTTGATTACTTACAATTGCACATTCAACACTAACACCTTTAATAGATTGACATTATTTTCTCACAATGGTTGAATACTTGCACTACTTCATTCTTCAAAATTTACTCACACTGCAACCAGTAGTTCTACTTAATGTTTATTTATCAAACAACATCAAAATATTGGGATGTCTTGTAAATGTATTCCTTTTATTAAATTTGACACTTTGTAACCAACATTAAAAATAATTATTGTGAATAAAAAAATCTAATCAAGTAGTAGCCACTCAATAAAATGATAATATTAAATCCAAAGCTCAAAATTAGTGTTCAATGTCATATTTAAGTAGTTATAAACTATCCACAAAATCATAAACTACATGTGTAATAATGGACAATGCAAAGTATTGAGAGATCTTTCAATTGTATAAGGCAAAATATCAAGAGATATTTTGAATCTTTAGGCAAAAGATTTGAAAAATTTGTATATGTCTTGATAAAACATCTAGAGATCTTTCAATATTTTCCATATATTTATCCAAACTTTTTTGGCCAAGTATTATTTGTGAACTTTGCAAAGCATATAACATTTAAAACATGACATAGAGATACTGACTGAAAGCTCTAAAACCACCATTTCATTCAAAGGAATGTGACAAGCTACCTACACCTTTAAACTGGATTCACTTTTGTGAACAATACTTTTTTTACACCTAATTTATAATAGGAAAACTTTTACACACATCCAACATTATAACAACATGCAATAGGGTTGCCATAGGAAATGATTGGTATCCATTGAAGTCCCTTGGCATATGCCACAAGATTTGTGTTCATTCTTCCAGTAAAAACATGTACGTGTGTACAAAATAGAAAGTCACCAAATGGGTCAACTATGGTCTTTGTTTTGGTCAAGGGAAGTTTTTCATTTGTCAACCCAATTGCCCAACTGCCCGAGCAACAAATAATTTTCTAAATGGGGGGAGCTCAATTGCTTGCCATGGTTGGGGTAGAGCCAAAGCAGGAATGCAAGAGTGGGTCATGGTGGGCATGGCCTTGTCCGTATACATTGGAATTGCTGTTGGGGAAATCCTTGGATTCATCATGCAAGACCCTTTTGACTGGACTGGCTTTTTCCTCGTCTCTTAAACTTCTCAAACACATATCTCCATTTACTTTTTGACCAGCCTTTTGTGCTGTCTGGAATACACCACTCGCAATATGACACCAAGCTTCAAAATTTTCCAACCCCATTCTGCACCCGTGTGCCCTTATGTCTCCCATTGACCCCCCAAGGTCCGGGAATAACCGACTGCTAGTTCAATGCTAGTCAAGTGAAATGTGAAAAAACCGTTTGTAATTTATAAACTTCAGCTAAAAATCGGTTAAAAAATTTTAAATTTTTTTACTTATAGTGTGAAATACAGAAAATAATGAAATAATTTTTTGATAAACCGGTTCAATACAAGGATTGAAGGAAATCTATCGAAAAATCTCAAATATTTCCCAAACCCTAAACCCCCCCTCCCATCACACTTGGTGCTACAATATATAAGGAAACTATTATGGACACCCCTAAAGTTTGCCATATTTGTATAGATACCCTTGGTTTTCCAAAAATTGCACAAATACCATTGGATCCTCATTTTCAAGTGTTTGTTTTGTTATGCATGCTACTTTTTTTGTGATCAATGTTAACCCCTCAAAGCCCTCGACAGCTTTTCTTTTGGCAACATAGCAATTTTGGGCAACTCACTACCAACGGGTTTTTCATGTTTTTTCTTTGAAATTTTCACAAATTATATGTCCAAGGTAGCTTCAAGGTCCAACAATTTTCATAACTTTTGACTTCATGGTTAAAAATTGATTGCATGATATGTAGTTTTCTTTACTTGTCAAACAACCCCGGGCATCTTAGAAAAATTCTTTAGAAATTAAACTTATTTTATTTTATTTTTTGAAACTGATTCTTTAGATTTATATATACGTGGGGAGTTTTAATTCATTCAATTTGGATTAATGAGATGAAAGTTGTGAGGAGTTTTAGTTTGCAGGTGGGTATGGAGTCTCTCAAAAACTGTACCAACCATCAAACTAGAACTTCTCATAACTTTCATCTCATTAAATGAAATTGAATGACTCAAAGCTTCCCACATATATATAAATCTAAAAAATCAATTTCAAAAAATTAATTTAAAAAATGCAATTTTTAAAGAAGTGTTTTATGAGCTGCCTTCCAAGCAAAGAAAATTACATATCATGCAATAACTTTTGAATAATGTAGTCAAAAGTTACAAAAATTGTCGGACCTTAAAGCTACTCCTTGAACACATCATGTGTGAAAATTTCAAAGAAATAAGATGAAAAGTCTATTTGTAGTGAACTCAAGAGTGAGCTCCCAAAACCGCAATATTGCCAAAACAAAAAAAACAAAAAAAAACAAAAAAATGCTGCTTGGGCCTTTAGGGGATAAAACCTCTTTTCCTTAGGTCCAAATTTCCTCACTTCCACTTCACCCCTAAAGCCATAAGGTGCAATTTTAGGTTTTTCTTCATTTTTGGAGGGCGGAGTTATAATTTAATAGATTTTTCTGATTTTTATTATTGGACATGTGCTTCATTGTAGATTTGATGCTTGATAAACTTTGTAGGAACACCAGTTGTGGTTTAAAAGTTGTACCTCAAAGCAACTATTGTTTTTAGTTAGGGGCAATTTGGATATCCACAACAGACAACTCCAATTTGTTTGAATAATTTTGCACTTACTCTCAACATGCTTATAGAATATGATCTTGAGCGTGACAAAGCACACAAGCTTGTGATTTGGATTACTAAACTTTTGAAATTGAGTTTTTAAATTTTGGGCAATGCTCAAGGAAGAAGTTGCTTTCAGGGCCCTTTAGTCCTAAAGGATAGAACGCCATATTCGTTAAATTGGGAAAAAACAGTACATTTTGGGACTTTTGAAGGATTGAGGTGGCCACCTAAATTTAAGTTCCAACATTTTTTGGTACACGTGTCCTCACCTAAGAGGAGGAATTTGCAAGGGAATTTTTTTACTGGCTCAGATTGAATCTGATACCTTTGAACCTGGTTTAAGGTAACTATTTGGGTTTAAGGTGGAGTACAAAACAATACCTCTGTTTCTCCTAATTTAATGAATATGGTGTTGTAGACATATGAACACCTTTTTAAACTTCAAAATTTCTCTGCTTGTTTACTCCCATTTTATTGCGAAATTAAAAAGAGATTTTTTTTCATAGACTTGTGTATCTTCTATAAGTAATGACTTTTTAGATTTTTTGGGGGAAATTTTGAAACCACTATAAACTAAGGAATAAAAAGCAAAAAACATATCACACTAAATGCAAAATATCCTCAAAAAGCCTGAGAATTTCTTCATATGTGTACAATATAAGTATAATATAGCATGGTGCAATTTTTTTTACCGTTAAGTCTTAACCCTTAAAGGACGGATGGATCACCGTGGCTTGCCCTGCCTGTAGCATTCTATAGTGTTTTGCACATGGGCACCAGTAGTATTGCTTCAAAAAGTTGGAAAAGTCAACAGTGTACGGTGCCCTCATGAAAATTGCAGGAAGGGCAGCTTCGGAGTTAATACCATGTTTCTGAATCTTATTACAATTTGGGTTACAAAAAAAATGAATGCATCTCAAGAGGTAATTTTTTGTTTTCCATGAAGTACCATGTTTTTATGGTCACGTTTGAAAAAAAATCAGATGAAAAACAACTTCTTTTTGAATCACATAATCTTTTTTCAGAGCCGGAGGGCGTTTTTTGTCCTCCTCAATGTTTAGGGGTTAAAATTTAGAGAATTAGTAGTCCATGGTTATAGGCCCAAAGTTCTAACTGCATTTGTAGGAAATTTTCAGATCTTTAACCCCCTAAAGGACCAACAGTCCATTGGGGGACAAATGGATTTTGGGCATGTACCTACAACTAAACTAGTTTTTGTGATTTTCTGAAACTTTTATTGAAGGTGGGGAATTCAAAAATTTATGTGGATATCTAATTTTTCTTCATTTCGACATTTGATGAAGAAGTTGTCAAGAACTTTCTAAAACTAAGTGAGAAGGGGTAGTTTGGGTAGGCCCTCTCCTTTGTAAGTGGGTGTTGACTCCAAAGAGGGTCAGCCCTTGTGGGCACAAGGTGTGGACACTTGGGTAAAGGGGAGTGGAGTGGAGGGTGCCCATCTTGGGGGACTCCAAAACCTCCATTCTTTTTGCCCCTTATAAAATTTGGTGCTTTAGTTTTTTGAGTGGCTTGAGTTTTTTTTTGATTAATTTTTTCCCAAAATGTAACAAACTAAGAATCCTTGGTTTTCACCATTTAAATAAATGTAATTCAAATTTTTGAATTTGATATAAATCCTCCAATTTTGCCTAGTATATATGCAAATTTCATGTCTTATAGCATTGCAAGATTTACAAAGTGTAAAAAACAACTCCAATTCATTTGAAATTTCTCCCACACATACCTAACTTGGATTTCTATATGGATAAAATAAACCTCAATTTTGCGTAAAGCAATTCTTTTGATATATGAGCGGTCAAAAGCTTTTAAAAATTTTGGGCTAGAGGGAATTTATTTATTTATTTCACTTTAGATGTCAATACCTCACTCTTAGCTAATTATTTTCCCACAAGTACCTCTTGTAGTTCAAGGCAAGATCTTATGGTTGAATTATTAAAAAAAAAAAACTTGTTTTTACTTTTCTACTCATTCTACTCATTCCCCTGAAAGTGGCAGTTTTCAATGACTTTCACAAAAGGGCTTGGTCCTTTAGGGTAGGAACCAGACTTGGTAAGCTTCATTTCCTTACTTGGATTCAAACTCAGAAAACATTTTTGTGTGTCTATATCTAGATAAAGATAAAGTTGAAAAAGTTGCCATATACACTACAACAGTGTCCATTGATTTCCCATTTTCTTACATTGAAAAGTCAAAAATATCACTAGAAAGGAACACCCAACACCATTTACCAAATACGGGTTTAGGAAACTTCTCCAAAAAAATTGGATGAAAAAAAACCCGAAATGCGTGCAGCCTCCTTGAAATCATATAAAGGATACAAAACGTATGTCCTAGAGTTGCAAGGTTAAGTTCAAAACACATATTTTTGTGCCTTATAATTCTTAAGAATGAGTTGCTCAAGTGTGTTGAAGTACAGTGCCCTCCAAAAAGTCCTCATACATCTTGTTTTGCTTTTAAAGAACTTTGCCAAAATGAAATGTAATTGATATTTTTTAGTTTTGAAGCATAGAAATTTGATTCTTATGCAATCTCAATCAAGTATACCAAATTTCAATTCCTCAAAACTAAAACCTCGTTTTTTGTGAATAATTTTGTATTAAATTCATGATTTTAAATGACAATTGATTAAAAAATATTGGTGATGAATTTTTGAGATTTGATTGCATGATTATGTAGGGATAATCCATACACTTCTTATGTGCTAAAAATAATCCCCTTAACAAAAAGTTGATCTATAAAGGTTTCAATGTAACTTGTGATATGCTCAAGTTTATAAATTTTATATTTTTACTTTTTAACTAGCTTTCACCAAATAAACATAACATCATGTTGTAAGGTACAAACTTAGTCACTTTGTGTGAATCAAATAGCAGAATTCAATTACCATAAAGAAATATATGTTAGCAAAGTTTTTTGAAAGGCAAAATAGGTGCATGAGGACTTGTTGGAGGGCACTGTACATGCAAAAAATTCAAACCTATTGGAGTTATCTATCATGGATGCCCAAAATACCCTTAACTCAAAATATAAGTTATTTCAAAGTATAGCTTTGAACTTGGGGTAACTTATTACATTTAAGAAACAACGTGTAGCATAATATAAATAGCCTTTTATTCATTTTTGGTAAAATTTATAACAAACTTACAAATAAGGTAGGGGACATTGAAAGACACAAATCATTTATAAGTTATTTAGGTAGCCTTCAAATGTGGGTCATTCTTATTTTATACATACAATTTAGTGTGTCATATATTGGATCCTCTAAACTAAATTTTCTATAATCTATGCATTTGGCTAGGTGCATAGATGGGTGCAAAGTTGGGTCAGACACATTGTTTTATTTGGGGCAGTTCAATGCCCAATTTATTCAAACTAAAATGGGTTCCTTCAAGGCTTTGGGAAAAAAGGGGCTATATATTTCTTTGTCTAATCCTTCTCTTTTCAACTTGTTTTTCAATTCTAGGTTTTTCTTTGTAAGGGAATTAGCCTAGAATAAATCACATTGCAATGGAAAGTATGAGTGATAGTAGAGTTCCACCAAATAAGCCATTTTGCAATTATAAGTAATTATAGGGATCCTTTAATTCTTGCCTACAAATATAATAGCCCAAAAAAAAAAACCCTTGCTGTACGGGATACTCAAAATATACATAGAGTGTCCTTCCCTTGAGGCTTTGAACCACAATTAGGATTGCTATAAAAAAATGCCATACAACTAGAGATTAGCAAAACACACTTTCAATGTAAAAAATTATAAGATTCCAACAAATACTACACATGAGAGGGCTTACCAAAATGTGAATAAATGGCTTGACATTGCAACACATGGGTTGGGATTTAACCCCTGAGAGCCCTAGCGACAGGATCCTATTTTTGGGGACCACAACTTGATCTCACATTTTCTCTTGATTTGTATGGTGAAAACAATTGTGGCTAGTCCCCATCAGTAGAGAAGGTAGTCCTTTTTCAAATCCTACGGTCACTTTTTTTTGGATGTAATTTTCCAAACTCTGGTGGCCATTAAACCCCCCATTTTTCCTAAACCCTAAAACAACTCTAGGCGCTCATTGCAATAGTTCAATTTTTTGGGGACCACAACTTGATCTCACATTTTCTCTTGATTTGTATGGTGAAAACAATTGTGGCTAGTCCCCATCAGTAGAGAAGGTAGTCCTTTTTCAAATCCTACGGTCACTTTTTTTTGGATGTAATTTTCCAAACTCTGGTGGCCATTAAACCCCCCATTTTTCCTAAACCCTAAAACAACTCTAGGCGCTCATTGCAATAGTTCAATTTTTTGGGGACCACAACTTGATCTCACATTTTCTCTTGATTTGTATGGTGAAAACAATTGTGGCTAGTCCCCATTAGTACAGAAGGTAGTCCTTTTTCAAATCCTACGGTCACTTTTTTTGGATGTAATTTTCCAAACTCTGGTGGCCATTAAACCCCCCATTTTTCCTAAACCCTAAAACAACTCCAGGCGCTCATTGCAATAGTTCAATCCACCGTTTTTTGGTTAATGTCCTTTTTTGTGGACTACCCAAGATGCAAAGAAACAATTATTTTTTAAATGAAAAATAATTTCAAATACAAAAACAAGTCTACTCTCCAACCCAATTTGTATCATGTCAATCCAAGTTAAACTCCATCAAGGAGAATTTTCCAAAGATAAACATTTCAATATTTACTAGTGTTATAAAATTTATTGTTTCAAAAAACTAATGATGTTCTCTCCTTCAAAAATGTTACATTTTTGAGTTTTGAATAAGATGTCTATTTTTAACCAATCATATCAAATTTTAAATTTTATGAATAAAATGTCCAATTTTGATAAATATTAAATAAGAATCCAAAACCATTTCTGAATGTTTAACTATATGAATCATTACCAAACATCATGATTCTTGTTTTACCTTTTGAAAAAAACTTCATCAAACAAATATCATTTTACAACCCATCTATGTTTTTCCCTTACCCTCTTGGGCATTTAGGGGTGAACACAATAAAAAGGTGATCTTATGGTAACATTACTTTACCCAAAATCGTATGAACTCATCTATATTCAAGGTATGGAACAAAAAATGTTTGATCATTCAAAAAAACCTCTTTTCGACCCCTCAAATCCTAAACCTGCTGTTTGTTTTTTTGTTTTTTGTTTTTTCAAACAGTCATTTGGGGTAACACTTTTTTCTTGGTGCTTTTTTTGGGAGGGGAGACTTCCTGCCCGATTTTTATCTTGCCGGCCAAGCCAATATTCCACAGCATTTGTCAACATGGGTTGACAGCAAACGCCCAGGTTTCATTGCATGCAAGGTGGCCTGCTGGCACTGGTTGGTCCTCAAGTCTACCCAGCCACGCAGATTGCTGTATTGAAAACAGTAAATAAAATATCAACAAAGCAGCAGCCAGATGTTTTGATGATATGCCCCCATTGCCCCTCCTCTTCAGATGAATGTTACTTTAAATAACGGTTGACCTTATCACAAAATCCAGGACTTGTAAATTGTAACAGCGTTTTCTAGACAGGACCAAATTTATAATGTTAGAGCATCTCCACCGGATGGCCCAAGTCGGGGAAATGGCGAGTCTGTGGAGTCACTGTTCATAATTTCTACTCCCATCGGTCACACGGCCAGAGTTTTGTTCTCTCCGGCCTCGCCAAAATAGGCCTCAGGCACGGGGACTTGCCAAGAGAGCTTATTTGTTTGGCGAGCTAGAAGTGCGGAGCTGACTGTCCTTGTCCTTGGTTGGTAGATGTTCAATTCCTCCAATAATACCTCTAGGGCCCACGAGCCTGCTTGCTGCAAATGGCTTGTTTTGGGGCCCCACATACTACGTGTAGTTCTTAAAATGCTCTTCTATCCAAAAATTCAGCTAAATTTTCCACTGACTTCCTCCCTGGCCTCAACCGGTGGAGACTACACGGCTAGCCTCGCCTCTTTAGTCTCCCCGACCCAAAGAAAACACCTGTGTGGAGCCAGGGTTTCCCCGGACTAGTGGAAATGCTCTTAGAACTTAGAAGAGTAAGATAGGAGGCTCGAACT
This sequence comes from Ulota crispa, assembly GCA_963920765.1. NCBI lineage: Eukaryota > Viridiplantae > Streptophyta > Bryopsida > Orthotrichales > Orthotrichaceae > Ulota > Ulota crispa. The sequence goes on from OY987244.1 coordinate 29,436,947, forward strand.
CCGTTAGGCCACTAATTTTGCTCACCTCCCCAAATGATCTCCATTAGTACATGTCTTATTCATAGCCTTTCCATAATGTATAGTGGACATACATTTGAGGAGGTGCACCATTTTAGAGCCCTATGATTTTTTCACTTCAAGATTTCATAACTAATTCCACATTGCTCTAAAAAATACAAAATAACTTGAATTAGATGCTAGTTCCTCTTGTCTTTCAAGAAAAATTTACTGAAAAATATTTCAAGAAGTTCCACCACCCCAAAATTCAGTTTCAGCTCTTAGATGGTTGGTTTACGAGCCACTTACCTTACTTGAATTCTCAGAAATTCAACGGGGGACTATACCATTTCACTCATAAGGTAGGAGTACCCATAAGCATGAAACTCAAAGTTTTGGGGTAGGAAAATCAATTGAATAACTTCGAAAAAAATAATGTTAAGTTGGGAAGAGGAAATCAAAAATATTGGCATCAATTTCAAAGTTCCAATTGTAAACATTAGTTCACAAAGATTTTTCAAAGTTCCAAATCATTGAAAATGTATAGTTGAGTATAGGAGATGTCTTTAGTGTGCTCATATGCTCATAATACTAATTTGAGGAGTTCTTAAATAGAAAGATGGGGCACTCAAAACCGTCATGCAAGTCACCCAAAACCATTACTTTATCACCCATAACCAATTTTTTTTTAAATTGTTAGTCATTGACATCATTGATACAAGTAGGTATCGAGATGGGGACACTAACGGTGAGGGATACTCCTACTTTATATACAGTAGAGTCTAGCTTTTCTGTGGTCCATGGCAATGTTTAGGGAGAACAGTCATTTAGTGTATTGTCAATTGGTTGAAATTGCAAAACACAAGTAGAATTTGAAACTGTTGTCTAAAAAATTGGTCAAAATTTACAAAAAAAAATACATATAATATATTGCAATAAAAAAAAATTTAGTGTAATCTAGTGAGAAATTGGTTTAAAACGGTAAATGTCAAATTTTAGCTGGTGAAGCCAAAATTCTCCTTGCGCATTGGATTGTGGCATTAAGTTGTGATTTCCTTAACCCCTAAGCGCTCAATTGACCATTTTTTGGTGGCTGCCCATATAGTGCAGGTTGCCTGAGATGAAAAAAAACTTTTTCAAAAAAATAAAAAAGCCTTCTAATAGAAATTCAAGTTTACTTTCCAACCTGACTTGAATCATGTCAATCCAAGTTAAACTCCATCAAGGAGAATTTTCAAAGACAAACACTTCAATATTTGCTAGTGTTATAAAATTTACTATTTTGGGAAACTAATGATGTTCTCTCCTTTGAAAAGATTGCATTTTTGAATTTTACAATAGAATGTCTGTTTTTAACCAATCATACCAAATTTTAAAATCTATGAATCAAATTTGTAATTTTGGTGAATATTAAATGGGAAATACTTCTAAATTCATTAAATAAAAATCCAATTTTTTTCTGAATGTTTGGCTATACAGATAATTACCAAACATCATGATTCTTGTTTTCTCTTTTGAAGCCAACTTCATCAAAGTTACATAAGTATCATTTTTTAAAGCATCTATGTTTTGCCCTTACCCCTTGGGTGTTTAGGGGTTAAGCACTACATGTAGTTTACCCTATTATCATTGGGCCTTAGAAAAAAAATCAATAAAAAATAGTTATAATACATCAAATGACATGGTTATGGTCTCATTTGAAAAATAATCAAGTCAAGGTTTTGTATCAAGTTCCAAATACTTAAATGAGTGGAGTATGAAATAGTTATCAAGGTTACAATGAGATAAGGTTAAGGTTCAACTCAAATTTGAAGTTGCCCTATTATCACTTCCTTACCACTTCCTTGGAGATTTTTATTGTCATACATGATAATATTTTGTCATTTTCATCTTTGAACTTTTTCCTTTCTGTGACCTTTATGGTCATCCATAAGTGCTAACTTAGTTGACAATTTTCATTTATTTTTGATATTTTGCAATTAACATTGCTTTAGCTAAGGCGCGGGGGCAATAAATTGTCTAACTAAGGTCTTCATAGCTAATACACTATATCTTTTGCAAATTTTGGTCAAATGGAACAAGAATTTCACAATTAGTACAGGACTCTATGACCTTTCTTGCAATACTTGTAAATTTGGATTTGAAGCTAAACTCTAAAGACATGAATTTTTGAAGACAGAAAAATGATGATAGGATTGGAGTGATAATAGGGTAAACTACCTGTACTCAATTTCATAAAATTGCTCATTTCATTGGTTCTGAACAATAGGGTCAAAGGCTTTCCCAAGGAGAGAAGGTACATGAACTCTCGCAGACTTGCACTGTTAAAAGTTTTGTACTAAGGTAGGAGGCTCAAGAATTGGGCATCTAAGGGCTGAAACTGAATTTTGGAAGGTGAAACTTCTTGAAATATTTTTCAGTAAATTTTCCTTGAAAGACTAGAGGAATTGACATCTAACCCACTTTGTTTCAAAAATTTTGAAGCTTTGTGAAATTAATTATGAAATTTTGAAGTAAAAAGTCATAGAGCTCTAAAATTGTGCACCTTTGTAAATGTACATTTCTTGTACATTATTGAAAACTGTAAAGAACAACATGTATGTGTAAGGTACATTTAAGAAGGTGCACGGTTTAAGATGGTGCACGGTTTATGAGCCGACTACCTTAATTTGAGTAACTTGTGGTGCTGACTTTGCATTTTTCTCAGAAACTAAAAACAGTAGCTTACTCCAGATTCTGCTGACAAGCTTGTGATAAAATGTCAACTCCAACAGAGGTCAGCTCTGGTATGCTAGCTATTCCCTGTAACGCCCAAAAGAAGACACCTGTCCAGACCATCTGATTACCTGCCTTGTAGAAAATGCAACAGGTGGCAGACGATGAGGTAATCTTAGGTGGATATGATGTGAAACTGGCTGTGAATGGTATCTTCAAGTACCCACAGGAGCCCCAGGCATTGGTGGGGCGTCCTACAAGGAACTTTACAGGTACATGCCCCCAGAAAAGGAACAGCCAATTAAGGTAGAAGGCTCGAAAACCGTCCAGGCTCGAAAATCGCTCACCCTCCAAAATATTCTTATATTGTACATGTATTTTTTCATAGATTTGTATAATGTACAGCAGATGTACATTTGAGGAGGTACATCATTTTAGAGCCCTATGATTTTTTTACTTTAAAATTTCACAACTAAATCTACAAAACTTCAAAAAATATGAAATAATTTGAGTTAGTTGTCAATTCTTCTTGTCTTTCTAGGAAATTTTATTGGAAATTATTTCAAGAAGTTCTGCCTCTCCAAAATTCAGTTTCAGCCCTTAGATGGTCGGTTTTTGAGCCTTCTACCTTATCTCAAGTTCTCAAGTCTCAACTGCACTGCCCCAAGTATAGTATCTTTCGTGGAGAGCATCTCCACCGGACACCACAAATAGAAGCAGCCACTGTGATAAGCAGGTTTCTTTTTCTTTGGCCTAAGAGCATCTCATGCCACCCGCTTTGCCAGACCACTTCAAATGAGTTTCCAAGGGAATATTGGCGTAAACTTGCATGAAGTGGTAGGGTATGGCTTAAATCTCCCTTGCAATCGAGAAGAGTTCATGGTCAACACCTGTATTAATTAGTGTTGCAGTGGTATACTTGGTTGGGAGTGATCTCATAACAATTTGCAACTTCCACCTATGCGAATAGTGCATGCAAGGGGCCGTGAATGGGACTTCTAGAAAGTTGGAATTTGACGTGGATGTGGCTGGATTTTGGAGGCCTTGCACGTGCATATCTACAACTGCAGTGCTGATGAAGATTCGAAATCTGCAAATTGCTATGGGTTAGCAAAAAATTTGTTTTCAAGACTCATTTCACTAGTGGCAAGAGATGCTCTAAGTCTTACTTCAATTTGACATTGGCTACCACTGCACTAAACAAAATGGGTGAAGAAAAGGATGAAATTGTCAAATCCCTCTCCAAGCAAAAAACTGAGTTTCCCAAATTTAGAATGTAAGCAACTAATATAAATAGTTTTATGGATAAACATGTACACATTGTTAATTTTATCCAATTTTTCCTTACCAGCTTGTATTTTAGGGTGCAAGTTGCTCTACCATGACCACAACAAGAAAAAAACCCTAGGCAAGGATTAGATGGCATATCATTTTGTAAGATCAAGGTGAAAAATGTAAGTTTTTTTTTTACAAACAAGAATAAAAGCAGTATTTTGGCCCTTATGTTAGAGTTGGTTATTTTTGTCCTCCTCACTGGACCTAAACTAAATCAGAATTTGTGAATCCTAAATGTGAATTCAAAATTTTCAAATTCAATCTTCTTACAGTAAATACATTTAAATTCTTACATTATCTAACTGGTTGTGAGCGCTTGGATCTCTACCCTAGAGAGACGGGCAAACACAACCGGGTTCTAAACTACTTCGCAATTTTTTAGAGTTAGCTAATTGGAGTGATGCATTATAGATTCCAAATCTTTGCCTTTCAAGCAATGAATCTTTTAACTTTAGTTTTTAAAATCTAAAAAGTATTAGAGATCATACTATAAGTGAGAGATGAACCAAAGGTCTAAATTAGAAGGATTTCACAAAACAGATTAGGAAATTGCACTAACTAAAAAGGTGGACATAGGATAGGGGGAAACATCATTTTATCTCATCCAAAGGAGGGGCGTCACCAATCTAGTCATACGCTACTTCCATTTTTGGTATTGTTGGCTTGGATTGCCCCAAAGTCCCTATCGACGATCCAAAAACCTCTAATATTTGTTATTTTTCTTTAACTAGCTAATTTCTCATACTAGTCTTATCCTTTGACACCCTCCCTTATGTTGACTCCATACTCTAGATGAAAAAGGTAATTTTAAAAAGTCAACTAAAAAGAAGAACAAAACCCTAAATCCCAAATCCCCTAAACTATGTTTGTGGGTGCAACAAAAACTCCAAGAGCTAGCTAGTTTTTAAAAGTGTTTTATTTTTTTAATGGATTTTCTAGAGTTTAATTATGACAGTTGTTTAAAGCTTGCCAAGTAACCCCTAAGATGTCCGATGCTTTCCTATACCTTCAATTATCTAACTCAATATAGGAGAAGAAGAATCAAACTACTAGAAGAAGACCAAAATAACCCTAATATTTTTAATTTATTTTCACAATTTAGGAGAGAAATTTGTAAAAGTGAAAATTCCAAAAAGTAAGAAAGAATAATGGGAAGAGAGAAAGAATACTAAAAACGGCATACTCAAATTAACCCAAGTTAAGGCAAAAAGTAAAGGGACTTGACGAACTAATTAAAAGGAAAAGAAAGAAAATAGAGGAAATGGGAAAAAACGGAGGAATTAGAGGTGGCTAGCCCCCTAGTCCAAGCCCTGGATCTCTGGCCTGGAGTTCTTGTTGGTTGTTTGTGCCGGTTTTGGGCCGTTCCTGGTGGCTGTTGGCTTGTCGGAGGAAGAGAGCGACTAGTAAAGGTAAAACTAGCCAGACCTTTCGCTCTTTCTTGTCATTGGTTTGGGGGCCGGCCGCTGCAGCCCTATTGGAGTGCTGGAGTCTTTGAGTTTCACCTGCAAGATTGTGGGTTTGAACCTTGCGCCCGCTCTTTTGCCCTCGCGCCTTGGGGGTGGGGGGGAAGCTCCGCCTTTGCTGCCGTATAATTGGGCTGATCGCCATACATATTTTTTGGTCGCTGTGCTACCAGTTTGGTAGACCTGCTGGCTTGCTGGTGCCTTCAGGTGCTGTTCGCGTGGTCGGGGGTTCGATTCCCTAGGCCACTCTTTTGCTGCGGCACTTGCTCAACCGGTCACGCTGGGGTTACGACCCTCTGCGCTGGTTGTCAATATTTGTACGCACTTCAGGGAGCCTAGCAATTGCAAAATTCTGCTACTCCAGTACCTCTCAAGTGGGTCTAAGCCCCAATTGAACCACAATCTTTGGACTAAACTCTAGACTCTTGAACCTCTCCTTAGATTACTAGTTTTAGGCAACTTTTGTCCTCCTAACCCCCATTTTACTCTAAAAAACTCAACCATACACAAATCCAGTTTAGAAATAACGAAAGCTTCGTCATATGGATTGATTGAGGTAGCAAAACTAACCTAATTGATCTAACCTTGCCTTGGAGGGGACCCGGTCTCCACTCTCCTATGAGCCTAGCAATCCAACTATCAGTGCTCCAAATTGCAAGAAATAAACAAAGAGAATTTTGATTTCAACGTAAGTTTTCAAAAGGAGGCTTTGCTTTCTCTCACATGTGCAATGGGTCTAAAGAAGTGACGGAAGGGAGGCTCTTTATATAGTAGAGCCTTTGTTCTTCCCCCTTTTAATGTCCTACATTAGTCAACTTGTCATTGCATTAGTCAACGCGTTAGTCTAACAATTTTCGTGTCATTCTAACAACTTACACGTCATTCTCTAGCCAACCTAGGGTTCTTACATGACAACCCTATTCTAAGTCAAAATCTAACAACCCTATATTTTATTTTCCTATTTTGAATTATTAAAAATTATTAAAATCACTAAAATGGGTTGATCTAGGCTAATTTTTGGAGAAATGCTCCAAATCTCTTGTGAATGGTGCCATTGGCTCTAGATTGCCCAAATTAGTTGTTTTTTGTATAAAAATTTCCTAATTTTGATTTTTAAGTTAATTTTTACTAACCAACAACAATTTTGGCAAAAATCACGGAAAATCTGAGGTAAACACTTTTACCTTTTATTTCAAAATTGACTTCACCATGATCTTCATAAGGGTTGTGGGAGTCAAGAAACTCCCATCTCCAAATTGATTTGGTCGCCGACGCTGCTTGAAACAATGGTCAACGCCCATCGTTTAGTCACTGTCAGCAACCGAGGAAGTTCCTGCTATCAAAAGTTCTTGAAACTTGTTGGGAATGTTTGGGGCTCTATCTAATGCTGCTCAAAATTTTGGCGGATTTTTACGCTTGCCTGCCTAATTTCTAGGGCTTTTAAACCCCAAATCAGACGCTTTGACCGCCAGGATCAAGGTTGTCCGCAACTCGGATTGACCCAAGAATCTTTTTGGTACTTCTCACGGGGGCCTTCTATCATATCTTTGTTGGATTTTTAAAAGTCAATGGCTGGATTGCCAAAACCTGCTCAATTGTCCTCCAAATGGCAATCACGACCGCGGAATCTTCAATAAACGCCGGAATCGAGTCCCATAAGTCGCCACCGACGTCCTAGCACCTTCTTGTGCCATTGTAACCTAACCTTAATAGAGGGATTGTCCCTCAAATCCCATCTGTCCGATTCAGACGTAGTATGGGGCCCATCTGTTTGATTCGGATGTAGTACGGGACTTTAAATAAAAAGGAGAATTTCAACAAGATTCTTAAAACCCTACAGCATGTTTCAAACGCAGTGGGACCTACCTGCCTATTTCAGATGCAGATATGACTTAAAGAAAAAAAAAGGAACTTCACTAACGTTCTCTAAAAAAGCCCAACTGCCCAATTCGGACACAGTGGGGTCTATTTGCTTGTTTCAGACGCAAATAGGACCTATAATAAAAAGGTAAATCCCACCGAGATTCCCTAAAAAGCCCACTACATGTTTCAGACATAGCGTGGCCTATCTGCCTGTTTCAGACGCTGTCCTGATGGACTTCCCTCCATCATGTAAATACTTGTTATTTCTTTATATTTGTGTTGATTTCAATAAATCAACAGTTGAGGCAAAAGGGGTGGTCGTGGTGAGGACCACGGTTTGGTGACAACGCAGCGGCCATAGATTCCAATGCGCTGCGCCGTCTTGTCACATGCACAGCTCAGGGGGGTAGGTAGCGGGTTGGCTGGGCCAATTTCCTGCCTCACTAGCTGCCAAGCCGTGAGCCGCCATCACCGCTCGACGAGTTCGATGGGATTCGAACTCGGACCGGCGGGCGGCCAGAGACGACCGCTTTTCCAGCCAACCAAGTCCACGACTTGGCAACTGAAGACAAGCGTTTGACGCTATTATATGCTCGCAAGAGCACGTGGCCATTTTACGATGGTGTTTATTTTGTAATTTAATCATTTTCATATGTTTATCTAGAGATTTTGGAAGGCTCATATATTTTGCCTTTGTTTGAATAAAAATACTAAGGATTTAGAAGTCAATGGGAAAGGTGTGAAAGGAAAAGGGTTTTGGCATCTATGGTGGGGTTAGGATAAGGAGGAGCATGGGCTGATGTGCCCCACCTCCCTACCTTAGATAGGGTCGAAATTGTGGAGGAAAGATCCCTTAGTTGTTGGAAGTTAGTGTATGAGTGTTGGTGGGAAGAAAGGGAAAAATCCCGAAACTTTGAGAGGAGATTTTTTTCTGTGTATACATGATTTTGAATTGAAATTTGAGGAGGTTGTTCCTTGTGTGATTACCTTTCCAAAATGAGTTTGCAAGTTTGATTTGGAGTTGTGATGCAAAAGTTATGAGTGTTTGAATTTTGGAGTCAAAAAGCCAAACTATGAAGAAAGGCTGAGACTTCGACAAGCCATAACTTATGATCTGTATATCATTTTGCAACAAGATTTGGAGAGAGTGTTTATCTTATTATTGGCTTTCTAGAAAGTCTTTAAACTTGAGGTTTGAAGCTTGGACGAGAAAGTTATGGAAGTGTGAAGGTTTGGAGGTGGCTGCCCTTTTGTTAGGAGAAAGCCGAGATTTTGAAGAGCTACAACTTTTGGATAGTATGAGATTTTCTTCTCAAAATTTTAGGAGTGATAGTTTGTTGTCATAGCTTTTCAAATTGTCTTTAATCATTTCATTTGGAGTTTTATTGAAGAAGTTATAGTGGGTAGAAGTTGCGGGTTTGGGTGCTCTCTAAAAAATTGAGACCCACACTTTGATTGACTAGAGCTTTCGGACAAAGTTTTGTTTTGAAGTGCAAATTTTATGGGTTGAAGCCAGTGATATCATCTTTCTAAATTGATATCACGTTTCTATGGGTGATGTATAGAACAAAAGTTATAGAGGTTTTTAGAGGCAGTGTTTAGTTTGTAAAGAGGAAGAAGAGCCTCTACTTTGAACTCGCATAACTTTTGGACAGTATCTTAGATTGAGTTGAAATTTAGAGGGATGTTAGAAGGTTAGGAGAGCTTTTCAAATTGCTATTACACTTAGCATTTGAATCTTTGAGCCATCTGTGGCATTAGATAGAAGGTTGCTGCCTTTTCTAGGACTTGTTATTTGTGATTTTCCCCATTGTTTTTATTAAAACATGAAGACTTGAAGACTTGAAGACATGAAGATTTGAAGATCTGAAGATATGAAGATTTCAAGAGGAATGTTTTGGGTTTATTTTTTATGTATGTGTGGGATGTGGCTTTGTTATTCCTAGCCGGTTTTGGAGGCTCGTTTGTCAATTCATTTCCATTCTGTTTTGTAAACCTTGTTGCGGGCAGTTTGGGTTAAACCAAACTTAACCCCATTTATTGTCGTGGTGACGAAGTGGGATTGATCACCCACATGGTCGAGACTTGCTATGTTCTCACGATCTGGAGTTTTGGCCAGCAGATCGTGAATTTGATTTTAGGATCCCGTCATACGGACGGCAGCTCGTGTCTGCTGTCCCGATCTACCCGTCCCGTATCCAGTGGGCTCTTATCCCTACCTTGACCCTTATACCCTTAGAGCCAGCCACAGGATAGGCCAACGGAAGACTGAAGACTAAAGATTTGAAGAGAAGATCAAGATTGACAACGTTTTCAGTCGGCAACGCACGATCGCAGCAAGACACTCTGCGTGTTCCCAAGGCGCGCTCCTCTCAACCCGACAACGCAGATAGAACTTAAAGGTAAAAGTAAAAGCAAAAGCAAGCGGGGATCTAATTAATCTCTTTCCGCTGTTGGTACCAAGGGTCAGATGAGAGTTTCCCTCTCACTGCCTAAAGAGTCCTAATTAATAGTAAATCTATGCAAAATAGTGTAATTTAGCACAGGGTGTAGAGTGTATTGCAAGCTAATTACTCTATTTGTTTTATCTATTATTTTGATATTTTCTCCCAAAAAAACAACCTAAAAGTTAACATCTTTCCCAAAAATTTAACCTAGGAGACACTGGTATCAATCTAGGGGCTCACGCCGATGAAAATGCTAAAAATTTTCACCCTACTCTCAGAAAATGACATGTCATTCTAATTCCAGATGTTTGTTAGTATGGAGCATCATAAATGGAGAGCATCACTAAAGAAGTTTGTTCATATTCAGCTCATGCTCTAAAATTGCTCACCTTCCCAAATGCATCCTACTGGTACATGTCTTATTCATAGCCTTTCAATAATATACACAAGACAAACATTTGAGAGGTGGGCGGTTTTAGAACACCTATGACCATTTCACTTCAAAATTTCATAACTAATACTACAAAGCTCCATAAAATATGAAAACACTTGAGATAGATGCCAATTTGTCTTGTCTTTCAAGGAAAATTTATTGAAAATTATTTCAAAATGTTTCACCTCCCCAAAATTCAGTTTCATCACTTAGATGAACGGTTTACAAGCATACTACCTTAGATAGAAATTGGCATTTTCATTTTCAATTGGTTTCTCATTACACTGCACCAAGATACTTCCTAGATTTATACTGTAACGTAACACAATTAGTTTCTTCTCAAATTTAGTCAATTATTTAGCCAGTAGTTTCAATTCAATCAATTTTTTTGCAATTTCCATTGGCTAACAATACACTAAATGTTAGTTTTCTCCAAATATTGATAGAGCCTGTGGGGGTGGCTTTGTTATTTGTGTCTCTCTGGAACATGAATAGTAGGGGGTACCTTTGTTGCCTCCCCTTGGAATAAGACTCAAGGCATGCACATGATATTTTCTATAATTAGAAGGGGTTAGTGCTTGCTACGCTAGGCATTCACTATTAGAACTTTATTTGAATTTTCATATGTTGAATAGAATGTAAAGTAAAAATTTAATCTTGTCTTAAAATGTAACTATAATGTCATGGATATTAGAGAATAAGTACAATATTAAAGAGGTCAGTATGTGATATTACAGAGGTCAATATGATTGTATCTACAATATCACATACTATTGTCATATATGGTTTATCTTTATTTCTATTTTATTTTTTAACATTGCATGTTTTTTTTGGTTAGTCAACACCATTGAATGAAAGTTGAAATCTAGACAACTCTAATTGGTATCTTTCATTCCTTCTATTTTGTAATTACCAAGACTTGGAAAACACAGCCTTGAATTTGTGACTTAAAGACCTATAAATATGGAAGATATTACTCCTTCATATCTCTTAGAAATGCTTGAAGTTGTTCTAGGCATCAAATGAGCTAAATTTGTGGATAAAAAGGCCCCAGATTTTGATAGCCTTCATTCCCTTGAAAAGGTACACAATGATACAGCCATTGCCTATCATCCCAAGCTCTCAAACAAAGCCTACAAGGGCTTCACAACAGCAATTGGTTTGAACAATACCACAGTAGGCTTTGTGCAAGCGGCATGGCTCTAGAGCTGGTTTTATCAATTGGTAAATAATGTGTCTACTGATAATTGTCAACCATAGAATTTGCGTTATAGTTAACTAATTATGGGCTATCCAAAACCCATAAATAATAATCCAACAAAACAATTCAGAGATATGAACAAAGTATTGAGAAAACTTTTGAGATTTTGTTTAAACGTTAATAAATCTCCCAATTGTTTGTATGAAAAGTCTATAATTAGTCAAATGTGGCATATTTGTTAAATCACACAATTCTCTTTGGGTTTTTTTAGTCAAATTCAATTTCTCACAAGTTGATTTCCTTTGAATCAAAATTTTGTATTAGTCAATATCTTTAAACACCCGATATTGTAATATTTTAGAACCTAAAACATCATATTTGATAAGTATGGACAATGCTTACATTATGGAATTACTAACAACCAAATTTAAGCTAAATGTAAATCATTATAGAAACTCTATAATTGGACAGTGTTGTGCATGGTTTTTTGTGAAAATGTGCATTTTTCAAGCCAAAATCTTGCTTTTTTAAAACATTAATCATAAATTGCAATGATAGTGGAACCTAGCACCAAGTAATAGTGGAGCTAAATTTCACATTTTTAGACTTATGGTTTTTCCAATTTATTGAATTTGGTTATCTAAAGCTTGGTCTCTTTTGTGCATCTTTTTTAGAAGATCATCACCTTTGTTAGGTAATGTTTTCTGAGTTATTCTTCCATGAATTCCATTCAAAATTTGGATGAGTTTCATTAAATTTTTGGATAAAATTGATTTACATAAATTAAATGGGGATTTCATTTAGTGTTTGGTAGTAATCAAACTTGGTATAGCTTTTTGTTGTATAAAAGCCATGGTTTAATTGCAATTTGTGCAAGATTTTATTCAGATTGAAGATGAAGCTTTGCATAAATAAAGAATGGTGAAACTATGATTTAGGGTCAAAATCATTACCTTGTCAGAATCAATCCAAGATCACGACCTAAACAAAAAAAATCTCTACTAATTGCTTGAAAAGATACTTTACTAGGTTTAAAAAAAAGAATGTTTCAATATGTATAATTTCGTACAAAACAATAGAATATAACATTTGCACTTGCTAAAAACCTTTAGCGACTCCCTATAGAACAGCACACACCACATTTGTAAGATTCTTTATTGATAGTTGGTTTATTATTTCTAATAAAGCATTTATAGACAAATAGTTTTTTATGGACGACAATTAAAAAAACAAAAAACCCATCCATTGCTAAACTTTATTTATTTCCAATGGCCTCTTCTTTCAACGTAACATGGAAAATACTATATTGTGAATAGGGATCTGTTGTTAAGTAGAAAAGAACGTGTTTTGAGAACAAGCAAAGTATTTAGCTGCAACCTCAGTTTGTTACCCTAATAATTTTTTTCATCTTTAGTCTTTAGTTTTTAATCAAATTTTTATTAGTCCATTCTATTGTGGATTCTAAAAAAGTATTAGAGTCAAGGTATGGATAAAAAATCACCAAATACGGGACAGATAAAACAAGACGACAAGCATAAGCTGCCATCTGGATGCAGATATCTTAAGTTTCAAATTTACAATTTGATGGTAAAAACTTTAGACGGTAAAAACAAAGCAAGTTTCGACCATGTGAATGATCAATTTCTTTTTGACACTATAACAATAAATAAAAGTGAGTCATGGTTTAATCCATATTGTCCATAATGATGTTTACAAAGCAGAAATGAAATACATAACAACAAGCCTCTAAATTAGATTGGTAATAACAAAGTTACGTCTCGCACATACATATAAAAAAAGTCCAAAATATTCATCTTCAAATCTTCATGTTTTAAAATCTTCAAATTTGCATGTTACAAAAAAAAAAAAAAAAATTCAATTAACAAGATCATCAATGACTGCAACCTTCGATCTAATGGCACATACGACTTACAACTCACGTACTAAGTATAATATCATTTTGAAAAGTTCATCTAACAATCTAACATCCTTCAAAATTGCACCTCATACTAAATGATTGTTCAAAAATTATGAAAGAACAAAATAGAGGCTATTCTCTTTTTTTGGTGATCAACCAGTGCCTTTTTGTACTTCTATAACTTCTTCTTTTATAAATCTTGTTTACAAGTATAATATCAATCTGAAAAGTCAATGCAATTGAGTACAATACATAAAATTTTCTTTAAAAAATAAGAGTTTGTCTATAAACTATAATCAAATAAAGTGTGGATCTTCTATGTTAAGAGAGCATTCAATCCTTTCACTTCTATATATTATAAATATTTCAATAAACCTCTAAATAGCTTAAGTTATAGGGATACAAAAAGCTAATTTAACAAGCTAGCACTCATAAAATTTTTTAAAAAAAAAAACTTCAAATTGACTGAAGGATATGGCATTTCAAAGCTTTGGCTTTGCTCTCATTAAAAAACAACTTATTTTCAAAACTTCATACCTCCATATCTTCCTTTTTAGAACTTCAAATTTTTAATTTAATCATCTTTTAGAAAGCTAAGATAAAGGTAAATACATCTTTAGAGTATTGTTGCAAAATGATGAACCAAATGTCGGTTATTACTTGTCAAAATCTCTGCATTTTTTTAATATTGGCTTTGGATCTTCAGAAATTCAAGCTCTTTTGCATCTTAACTCTAATTCAAACTTGCAAACTTATTTTGTAGAATTATTTAAAAATAATAATTTAAGTTTCATTACAAAAAAATTTGTACTCAGAGGGCTATGGTCCAAGGAAGTCTTGGATTTCTCCCACGCTTCCAAATTTCTACTCACACACACTCATACACAAACTCATACATACACTAAAGAGTCTTTTCTTCTTTTTATCTCATTCCTAAAATAAAGGGGTGTAGCACATCAATTCATACTTCTAGCCTCACAATTCCATTAAAGATACCTATCATATTTCTCTTTTACATTTCTCAAATTCATCTAAATCCCTTACTGATTTTATTCAAATGAAAAACAAAATACATAAGTTTTTCAAACATCTAGATTAAAAAAAAAAACAAACATAAAAATAGATATCATCAAAAGATAGCCACGTGCTTTCATGGGCGTATAAAATCATTAAATACTTATCTCCAATCGTTAAATTGTGAATTTGATTGGCTAAAGAAACGGTGACATTTAGTTGCCCGTTGGTTCAAGTTCAAAACCAATTGGACTCATTGAGCTTTTTGAGCAGTCCACAATTTGGCACAGTAGTGAGGCAAGAAATTAGACCAACCAATCCGCTATTAGCTACCTATCCTCCTAGGTTGTGCATATGACAAAGCGGTATAGCATCCGTATTTCAACGGACGCTCTATTGCCATTAAATCATAATTTCCACCACGATCAATCCATTTTGTCTCAATACTTTGCTTATTAAAATCCAAACATATTACGCTAAAATATATATATTTACATGATGGAAGTATTTCCATCAGAACACCATGAGATATGAGCCATGAGTCTAATTTTTTTGGTCAAAATACTCAACTTCACATATAACCTTGTACATAAGGTTTTATAATTATATATTTTAAATTTTCATCTTCTGAAAAACTTATTTTTTAAAGTTTTTTCTATCGATTTTGAGCTCAAAATTGATTCCTATTGACCAATCTTGGCTCACACCTCACAAACTCTTCACTTTAAGCTCACAAAGTAACCTTGTCCAACATAACATTAACCCTCCCCTTCAAGTACCTACAAGAGCATTTATTTTTGGAGGAATCTAGTGTTGCCAAATTTGCAATGGGCTTCTACCATTGACCAATAATCAGAGGGAAAAGCTACGACTGGTCAAATCTATCGCTAGTTGGCAATAAATCACCATAAAAAAATGCCCCAATACCTACACACCCGCCTCTTGTTGTCCATGTATGAACCAACGTCATATAAGGTAGGCGCACCCATAAGTGTGGAAATAAGCGTTTTGGAGTAGATAAAACAATTGACTAACTTTGAAAAAAATAATGTAAGTTAGGAAGTGGAAACCAAAAATATTGGCATCATTTTCAAAGTTCCAATTAAAAGCATTTGTTCTCAAAGGTTTTTCAAAGTCCAAAATCACCAAAATCGTAAGAACCATGTGTAAGAGATGCTAAAAACAAGACATGTTGGTTCTTAAATAGTGAGATGGGTACTCAAAACCTCATGCTAGTCACCCACAATCATCACTTCATCACCCATAACCATCACCTAGTCACCCACAACCATTTACATTTTTATTAATTAACCCCTGCCAATGTCAGGTGAAGGCCTTGGGGAGTGGGGATGCAGCGCTTATGGATGCTGCTACCTTACTAGGAAACGACTATCCTCATTTAATTTTGAACAAATGAAAAAATTCCTCCCATTACCTTCGTCACCCACTCGATTTTCTAACGCTATGATTTTTTACAATTGTTTTACATCTTTCCCTTTCCAAAATCCTGCCAAAATTTCAGCCACTTCACATAAGTTACTCATTTTTCATCACCTCTAACCACTCGTAACTCGAGTAGACTCTAAATGATGAACACCGTGCTTCTTCTATTCCATCCCAATAGCTTCTCATCCATGCAAAGTAATGATTGAGCCTTTCCACAACTACCTTCTTTTACTTATTTGATGAATTCAAGGTACATAATGTATTCCTTCAAAGATACAACCAAATAAATGCAATTTTATATATTTTTAAAGCTATGTGTTAAAAATGGTAAAAAGGTTATATATTCCAAGCATTACTGTCCACCGTCATGTTTCCACGATGGGCACCCAGCAATTGCCGGGCAGCCAAGCTCAAAAAAGAGAAGAATCTGAATGAAGTTCGTACCGTGGCTTTATTTGTTGTTTTTTTGTGTGTTTTTTTAGTAGGTTGAACGACTTCAACAGTAGTCAACTGGAGGAGAAAATTCAACGGTGGAGGCCCCCTCACCAGCCAATCATAACCCACATACCTCTACCAACATTGACTGGCCCAGAGCCCCCCACCGATTGATACGTGGCCCAGCAGTTTAATCTAAAAAACATATTCATATAAACAATGAAAGAGTTCGTTGCCTATAGTCAGTAAACAACGCCATATGATATCTACATGTCACATATCTTCACTTTAACACATTGATGTGCAATTTTTTATTCGGATACTTTTACAAAATATTGATCGTACTTTTGATACAAATGAGATTTAACTTTATTACATCCAAATGGTTGTAAAGAAAAGTTGGCTTTTAAAAGCTCAAGCATTATGTTGGATAAGGGGAAGGTATTTGGACAAAGCATCGTATTTGTCATCCAAAATGTAGAGTTAAGAACCAGGAACAAGTCCAATTAGTCTTTGATAGAACCACTTAACTCCACATTACTTACTGTAGTGAGGTTGTCTAAAGCAAAAAGACAGAAGAAAATAGTCTTTTTGCGATGTAAGAAGCTAAAAAGCTCACTAGGAGGGTTTGGACAACAAATAAAAAGTAAATGTAGATTTCCTACTTTCTCCTCTTCCCAAACACATTGGGTACAAAATTGGCATATATAGATACACGCATATGTGTACTTGTGTCTGAAAATTCATATTTATACTATCAATAACTAAAGGCTGCAAAATCAATGTCCTCTCAAAAACATCTTTTAGGTGGAACTCAATACAATACAAGCTGCACAAATTTACATATAATTCAAAGGAATGGGGCTTCTATAAATTAGCGTCACAAACATTGACAAAGAAGAAGCAATTCTTCAAACTAACAATTGAAAGCAAGCTATAATATAGCTTATTCTTCAGCTTGAGCTGCATTGTTTGGGATATGTTTTTCACATGCTAACAACAATCATCCTTCAGTTCCCTACATTCAACTAGTTTTATTTTGCCGAACTTCCTTTAACCCCTCAAAGCCTAGGTATCACAAAGTACACGGAAAATGCAGCCAAATTTCTGCTGGTGGAGAATTGAGGGGTTAACAAACCTGAGTGTTTATAAGATTAACTTTCTTTTAAAGTTTTACTTGTGGTTTTCAATCACAAATGGGTATTTTTGTTTCACCAATTCACAATACACTTAAGGCGTCCTTCCATGTGAGGGGGCTAGGGGGTGGTTTTGTAAAAGCAAGATTAGGCCCTCATTGATAAATATTGGTAGAAGCGAGGAAGAAGAAAATTGAAACTCAAAAATAACCCATACATCATTCACTAGACACACTTGAAGCTAAAGCCACTTCCATGAGCATTGATTAGGCAAAGTCTTACTATTGCTGTGTACACTAAATAGTGCATTTAGGTTGCCTTAACAATTAGATTGCCTTACCTTGGCAAAGTTACCTCACAATTCACATTTGGCCACCTAGAGGAGTATGCAACTCTCTATGTGTTACACTCATTCCTGATTTTGTGTAAAGTTTTAGCTTCCATGCTCCCTAGCTTTGGCGCTTGTTGCTTCACCCTACCTCTGCTTGCTTCCTCCATTGTTTATCACAATAATTATTGACAAAAATTACTGTATAGTGCATGACACTTATAACCAACAACTATTGGCCAAACAAGAAATACTAAGGCACAACACATATACTCATTAGCTCAAAAGTAATTCCACCACCAAGCGGGAAACACCCTAAACTTCATCTTGGTGGACTTGAAATTTTGATAACTTTTTTTTTGACAAAACCTTATGCTAACCACTTGAAATTGGGAGTTGTTGGTTATAAGTGTCATGCACTATAGTCTTGGTAAATACTTAACCCTTAAAGGACGGATGGATCACCGTGTCTTGCACTTCCTGTAGCATTCTACAATGTTTTGCACATGGGCACTAGTAGAATTGCTTCAAAAAGTTGGAAAAGTCAATAGTGCATGGTGCCCTCATGAAAATTGCAAGAAGGGCAACTTGTGAGTTAACACCATGTTTCTGAATCTTATCACAATTTGGATTACAAAAAAATGAAAGCATCTCAAGAGGTAATTTTTTGTCTTCCATGATGTACCATGTGTTTATGGTCACTTCTGGAAAAAAATAAGATGAAAAACGACTTTTTATTTTATTTTATTTTTTATCACATAATCTTTTTTCAGAGTGTGAGGACGTTTTTTTGGTCCTTCTCGACGTTTAGGGGCTAAATGGACAGGTGTGAAATGTTGAGAAATCAGTATGGAAACCTAAATGCACTATTTGGTGTAGGACTTTGACTGATTACCCATCTTGCATGGAAGGACGCCCTAGTAGCCAGTTCATGAATCATCCCCAATATAGCTTTGGAGTGACACCACATTCTCCCCACATGGATGGTGCCGCCTCGCATGGCTGAACAGAGAGATCATCCATCCAAGAGCAAGAAGGGAGAGGATGGACGATATTTCATCCAAAGGCTGGATGAACGGCTCGATATAGACGCATGCAAACACGGGCGAGGTGACGGAGCTCATATAATGGCGCAGCCTTGGACTGAGCTCAGTTGCGACGACGATCGGTCTGCACAAGTCAAGGTTTCGCTGCAAGTCTTCAACTCTCGACGAAGATCGGCTTGACAAACGACATCGCGCCCCTCGTCTGTCGTAGAATTTCTAAATTGAGCATCCCCGCACCGCCAACGAAGGCGCGCCAGCCAACCAGCCAGCCAGCGAGCGAACGCACGCTGCATCGTCGTCGCCATCAACGTTGGTCCATCATGCGCAGCCCTGCGCGTGAAGGTCGTGCGCGTCTCGGTCGACTCTTCTGTGCACGTCCAGTGCCGACTCTAGTACTGCGAGCACCCTCACGCTTTTTGAGTCCTCTCATGTAAGGCTTATCGCGTCTCGTTGCACTAGTTCGCCCCTCTTATCTAGTCGAGCAACCGTTAGATCCGCACCTCGTCCAAATCTAATCTATTCGGAACCATACTGACTTGGTTGCGCACAACTTAGTGTATTAGTACTCGATATTAGTTTGCATGCTCTGGTGCAATTGAGTGACAGGGAATTGCGAATTGGTTCCATTTCGACTGGGTGAGTAGTAGATTGGAGTGGTTGGTACGATCTGATCAGGAAGTGATTTTGGGAGGAGTGAGCGAGCGACCATGCTTTTGCCGTTGGCGCATTTGAGTGGATTCGAGGAGAACGAGGACGAAGAGCTGCAGGCGCAGTTACAGACACATTCAGGCAGCCAACACTCGCACGAAGATGAAGAGGGCTCGCAATCTCATTCGCATTCGCAAGGGAGCAAGGAAGGGAGCGGGGGGAGTGTACCCGACGGGGCTAAACCTCCGAAGGATCTCCCCTGTCCACGATGCCAGTCGATGAATACGAAGTTCTGCTACTACAACAACTACAGCGTCACCCAGCCGCGCCATTTCTGCCGCAACTGCCAGCGATACTGGACCGTAGGCGGTACGTTGCGGAACGTCCCGGTGGGCGGAGGCAGCCGGAAGAAGTTAAGAACCAGAAGCAGGAGCGATCCGTATTACCGCCCGGGGGCGTCACCCGGGCCAGCGGGGAGCGATGGCGGGGAGAGCGAGCAGCACCACGCGGCCATGGCGAGCGCCATGGCCGACATGGCGCCATTGCACCCCGATGGCGGGTACGACACCGGGTTCCCTGATTTCCCGTTCCACCCGTCGCAGATGGCGGCGTTCTTACAGCTCGCGATGCATCAAGCCCCCGGGATGGGAATGGCCCCGTTCCCGCCAGCTTTTCCCATGGCGGCTGAAGAAGAAGCAGAGCTGCGGGCATTCTACGAGGCCTCTCAGAATGGGCTGCTTGGTAGCGCGGCCGCGATGATGTCCGCTGGATTGTTTCTACCGGAGGTCGAACCAGCGCACTTGGCGCTGATGCACAAGGCGTCGCTATGGGCGGAAGCGCAAAGACTGCAAACCATGGCGAGGCGTCAAACAGCCGCGCAAGCGGTTGCTTGGGCGACGGAGGAACGCGAAAGCAAGCCGGCGGCTGCCGCTGCCGCTGCTGCTCCGGCACCCGCCCAACCGCAACGGAGCGCGGAGATGGAGGCCGAGCTTCGGCATCGTCAGAACGGGCACCGGCGACCGGGCTTCTGGGAGACGGCGCTCATGCATAGCAGGCCGAGTAGCAAAGCTGCGCGACCGGGGACGTCGTCGCAGACGCTGTGGGAGGCGGAAACGAAGCCGCTTGCTCAGCATGGCGAGCCGCAAGAACTCGACCAAGAGCATTCGCATGCCGCTCGCGTAGCCGCTGCCGCTGCTCGTGCGGCTTTCTCCTCACAAGGCTATGTCGATGAGACCACTTCCTGGGCCAGTGGCGTGAGCAACACCCCGGGGATGTACTACTAAGAACGACTCTGGTTTTGCTGTACCATGGACAAGACGATCGCCTTGCGTTCCCCGATGTTATATATCTGCAGTTTGTACAAATACTCGTACACATACACACACATTCGACCTCGGCCCAACACACATCCACCCAAGGATCTCCCAGAGCTTCATTGTCAAGATCAAGCGGGCCGAGTTGCCGCGATGGTGTACACACCCATGCCCTGACCTCTGGAGATTTCACCCATGGCTCTACTTGCGACTCAATTGAAGACATATCACAAGGAGATAATCCCAAGAACAACCCCTTGGTGAATTCTGATGGCCGAGTGTGCAGGATTCAGGCGAGTGTATGGGTTCCGGACATATTTTTTTGATCTCTCAGTCTGTATGTGTAACCATTAGAATTTGCAAGGGTGGTGCTGCATTCAAGGAACAGTCCAACTGATGTGTGGTGGTGACCTTGTTGATGTCGAGGTTGCTATCAGAACGAAAGCGAGAGTGTATAGCGCTGGCTGTTTCCTAGCGCAGTCAAAAACTTTTTTAATGAATGAGGATCTCCCTCCTCTGACTTGTGCCAACTTCAAGTTTACTGTTCTATTATCTAATTTTTCCAATCTCTGCCGAGTTGCACTGTTTCACTTTTTGTGTGAGATTCTTGCCATGTTATGTTTAGGGAGGATTTGCAGTGCTCCTGTGTTAGTGGAATCGTTTGAGCCGCTCGCCGACCATGAACTTGAGGCGAGTTTGGAACTCGTGAAAAGGGAAGGAAGTGCTCTTCTCTAGCAATCCGAGTCCATCTCCGGACGTGTCTCTGTCCAGCAGTAGTGACCCCAACTCGTAACAAGCGTAGGGTGCGACGTTTCTGCCACAGCACAGCAGCACAATTAGCAACTCTTTTGCAAGTTAGCCTACAGTTCAGCGCCTGGCATTGCTCACAAATGTGGCTGAACTTAGAGTATGTTCACACTTGGTTTTAGGAGGGGTATTAGCAATACAAATGCAGTCTAAAAGTCTGTCCAAATACATTTAATTTTTCTTTGCTAATACCCCTCTTAACATCAAGTGTGAACATATCTTTAGCAAAGTCTCCATTAATGTTTTTTCAAATATCAGTGCAAAAAAACGAACAATCTCAATATCAAATTTGAGTGCTTTAGTACATTTTAGTGTTTTTTGAACCAGTTGAGCTAATTATGAAAATAGCCACATTCAGGATTTGTGGTCATTACATGGGTGCTACTGATGGACTATTGTTATTTAAATGGTCGTATCTGAATACTTGTTCACCCCTAAAGGACTGAGCGTGCCATTGCAACAAGTACAATACGGGGTATTTTTCTTGTATTTGGAATGGATCCACACCTTTTCTACATTTGAGATCAACAAAGAAGTTGGAGAATAGATCAAAGCGGTTCTAGTGAGCTACTTGGGATCCCAAATTAAAATTTCTTACTGGTAGCAAATACCGATTATACGGCAGCATATATACTATGCCCTATGGTCCTTTAAGGGTTAAGCAATTCAAGATGGAGACTATTTTGCTAATATGCTGTTTCTTGCAGTTGTTAGACCCTTGGCTTTAACCCTTAAACAACCATAAGGCATAGTATGTACATTGATGTATAATTGTCATTTGTTACCAATAATTTTTTTAAATTTGGGATCTCAAGTAACTCACTAGAACCACATTGATCTATTCTCCAACTTCTTTGTTGGTCTCAAAAATAGTAGAGGTGTGGATCCATTCCAAATATAAAAAAAATACCCCGTATTGTACT
Organism: Ulota crispa; assembly: GCA_963920765.1. Classification (NCBI taxonomy): domain Eukaryota; kingdom Viridiplantae; phylum Streptophyta; class Bryopsida; order Orthotrichales; family Orthotrichaceae; genus Ulota; species Ulota crispa. The sequence goes on from OY987244.1 coordinate 29,459,415, forward strand.
GGTTGCAAAGGGCCTTTTGGTCATTTAAGGGAGAAAACAAATACGGATGGAGTCTTAGTTACACTTAACACTTGACTTTAACCCCCTAATAGTGCAGCGAGGGTGAACTGACCCCTCATTGTCCTTTTCCTGCATGAATGGGGCCGAGTGCTCCATCAACTGCTTTATGAGGTTATGGAGCCAGGGTGAAAAAGCTCTATTTTTTCACATTTTAGAAATCTTGAGAGTTCAGAAATGTACCATCAGCAGATTGAATTTGGAAATTTTGACTATATATTACGATTCAAAGACCCAGATTGAATTTGGAAATTTTGACTATATATTACGATTCAAAGACCTTATTTTACTCTAGGACCCTGGAGAAGAATATAATTGAACACTACAAAACTAAAGGACAAACTATTACTTTTACCCATGCCTAAAAAATACATGAATTTTCCATCTTGATCCCAAAAACATGGATGTGCAAAGGACAGAGCCATTAGGCCCCATTCATCCAGGCAGGGGGGCAATGAGGGGTCAACTCACCTCGGGCCTAATGGTAAGAGGCAATTCTGGAGTTATTGAGGAAAAGAAAATTTGAGCTTGTAAAGAAGTTGGACAAAATATCTTTCTTCTTGTAGATTTTTCTTGTTCTTTCTGTTGCATCATAAATTGATTTATAAACTTGCACACAAACCATAATGCAACTAATTTTGAAGCAAGTTATATTGTTGGATAGTATGTAGAAGCAACTTCTACATGACATTTGGATAAATCAAATTTGGTCAAACACATCAACACCAACAAGTTAGCAAAGATATTTGTAATTTAGATCTTGGACGTTGGCACTTTTAGGGGTTAGGAGTGAGCTCCCATGTTGGCTTTAGAATTGGAAAGCCCAAAACAACAAACAATTTTTTACTGCAAAGTGCAAAGTTGTTTGTAGTTTTTTGAACATTAGAAAAACTTTGGGCCCTCAATAAGGCCTTGAGTTCTCAAGCATGGGAACTTTGGGGCCATTACACCAAACTTTGCACATGTGCAGTTTGACGTGGCACCATTGGTGCCGCATCATTTTATTAATTAAAAAAAATCAAAAAAGTTTCTAATTTTTTTCTAAGCTATTTTTTTAAATACAATAATTCTATTCTTAGTTTTTTAATTAAATATTTATGGCAACCAACAACGCTGGTTTCCCACATCAAGAACAAATTTTTTAAAGGCCTTATTGAGGGCTCCCATTTTTTCTACTGTTTTACAGTTTTGACCGATTTGAAAGTTTGTCCGAAGTGTTGAGATTTTGAAGTGAAGGAGTGTTTATTGGTTAATAATAAATAAATTACCCAAGGATAGTTGAAAGAGTTGCTTTAGATCCAGCAGGGATGTCCGTCACTGCCACCACTTTTTGCAAGTGCTCCTCAGCGGCTTTTGTTGCGGTTAGATTGAGCAGGCATAAGGCCAACAAGTACCTAAACAAATAGATGAAATCCCTCTAAAAATATTAGTTAAGTTAAAGTTTGGATGAAAGCTATAAATACAAGTATGCCTTGAATTGCTTTGCGTTGACTTATCTACTTTTCTTTCTCTCTTTCAATTGTTTGTCTTGTCCAACTTGTTCCTCTCTTTGTCTTCCTTTTCACTCTCTTTTTCCTACCTTTTCCTCTCCCTCCTCCCCTCTCTATTAGAGAATTTCAAGTTTTTGGTGTTAATAGACAATTTTAAATATTGCCTGACAGACAGATACTTGAAGCTTTATCATATAGATTAATCAAATTTATGAATGAACTTGCGCACATGAATTATGCTATCCGCTTCTTCCTCACATGCATGCATTCAGGATATGTGTTGCTGAACCAATGAAAAACCTAAAAAACACAACAATTCTACATAAACACAAGCCTTGAAACAATGACACTTGTGAGAGCAAACTTCCAAGTTGACCCTAGTATTGGAAAATCTAGAAACCTCAAATCATTTCACACTGCGAACTTGTTTGTGGTTTCTAAATTTTGCTATTTTGGACCAACTCCGAAGTTTGCCCAAAGTAGTGCTCATTAATGTTTATAAGTGAAGGTTAAATTTATCAAAACTTTGACCATTTGTTATTTGATTGCAACGCCATATTCATTAAATTGGGAAAACGATGGGTACCATTTTGTACCTCACCTTAATCCAAAATAGCCACCTTAAATCACATTTGAAGGTATCAAATTTAGTTTGAGTCATTAAGATTTTTTCCTCGCAAACTCCTCCTCTCAAGTGAGGGCACGTGTACCAAAAAAAATGTTGGAGCTCGGATTAAGGTGACCACCTTAATTCTTCAAAAGTCCCACTTTGTAAGCTTTTTCCCAATTTAACAAATATGACGTTTTGCTACAAAAATGTAAATGTTATAGAGTTGGTATGTGGATTATTTGCATATTCACTAATAGATTTTATCATTTTGGGATAAAGCAATGTTTTGGAACATGCAATAGCAAAAGGGTCAACTCTAGATTATTATTCACACAATATTGTATGAAGATTCTATGATTTTTTTGGCTTTATTCTTGGTCAAGCAACACGCACTTTCCTGTGCATGCAATGCAAATAAGAAAAATTGGAAATAGAATTGTCCATGTGTGTGCACGTTCATTTATAAAACCAGCTATTATTAATAAACTTCATTCAAATACTGTCAAACTTAAAACTTCATATATAATTTGGTGATCTCATTCGTTTCTTCACTTCTGCTTTTTTTGTGAAAGTTTTAATCCTTATGAGTGCTTGGTGGGAGAGAACATAGATTTGGAGCTTTTGTACGAAAATAAATAAGGTCAATTAAAAGAACCTAAACATGGAACCCATCATTTTTTTCAAGTTTTTGGTTTTCTCTAAGTGCAGCATCAATTGATTCATAAACTTGCACAAAAACCATTATTCACGTAATGTTGATGCAACTAGGCAAGTGATATATTGCTCAATAGAACACAAAGGCAACTCTTGGGGTGATATTTGGATAAATGAAAATTGGTCCGAAACAAAGATAGCAACAAGCTCTTGAATTTGTTCGTGATTTGAATATGTGCCTCAAGCTCTCTTAGAGCTAACACTCTTACGGGCTAAGGCAGCCAATGTCAAAATGATGGTAAGGTTTTGGCAAAAAAATTGTCAATGCTTTATTTTTGTACAATGGGTTTTTCTAAAAGATGCTTGCATTTGGGGGCACAAAGGAGGCCATAAAATAATCACTTGTGTTGTGGTCCATCCAACAAAGGCACTCCTTTGTTTAAGTGCGATTCACACTATGTCTCAAGTCTCATTGAAATTTGAACATTTGATTGGTGTAAAGTCAAAAGTTGGGACTTGGCACTTCACACTAAGTCCCATATTCAATGTTGTCTATTTCGCCATGGCGACAACTCAACAAACATGATGTCACAAATAGACAAGAGCCCCTCCGCCCGTTTAGTAAAGTCAATTTTAAAATTGACTAAAGCACTCTCTATTTCCGATCTTGACATATTAATGCATGCCTCTTTAATTTATGTTTTCTAAAAATAAATGCACAAATTAACAAATTATCCCTCCACAATGTGCACAGATTAAGCTCATTGGTTCTTTATAAAAAAAGTTTGCACTTGGCATATGCCACATGGCACTCACTATGCAACTTTTGTAGCGGCAAGGCCACCATGTTCTTTAGCATGGCTAGAGTTGAATTAAACTTCTCTACTCTTAAACTCTCAAAAGATGAGCATTATAAATTGTTGACTAACCTCTCACTTGAGAGGGTGTCGAAATGCAAGCAATTTCATGCTTTGTCAAATTTAATATGATATCAAATATGCAAATATAAAAAATAAATTTGTTAATTTATGACAATACACAATCTAATTTTCATGATGTGCATAAATTAAGCTAATTTGTTAATTCATGAAAAAAAGTAAATTAAAGAGGCATGTATTAATGTTTCATTTTACTAAAGTATCTCATTTTAATAAACATTTATTATATTTAAAAATTTGGATTATGTTTAAAGTAAATTTTCAAATGATCTTAGTTGTTAAACATGGCCTTAGTAGTAAAAAATGTCACACATACTTGACATTTATCATGCACAACATCGGACGTCAGATAGACAACACAACGACTAGACCCCAAAATTTGCCGGTAAGACAACGTTCCAAGTCCCACATCTCAATTCATTACATTTTGGCTTACGTGTCATCATTTTCTAAAAAAATTGCCACAAAAATAATAGGACTTCACTCAAAATTTTGGCATAACCATTATATATTTATATTAGATCCAACTTTCAACCCAGGTCCCACCAATATTTTTGTATAAAATATTCATAACTTTCTTAGTATTCCTTATTTGCCCTTAATAATCTAACAAAGGGGTCTCACGTTGAGGTGAGATTTGCAAAGATGGGATGTGGGATATAGTGTGAACCACCCCAAATTGGCGTATACTTATTTCTCATCTAATTTCATTAACCCAAACACAAGATGACAAAATACCAATGAGGTCATGACCCATTTGGGGGCTCATTCGATAACTCATTTGAGAACCCATTCGAAGACCCATTCAAGGGCTGAAGACCCATTTGAGGTCTCAGTTGAAGACCTATTCGAGGGTTAAGTCGAGGACCCATTCGAGGGCTCATTTGAAGACCCATTTGAGGGCCCATTCTTGCCGATAGGATACAGGCCAGCGCTGGGGATGGGGTGGGGGAGCCGGTATACCTGCAGGTGACCATGCTGGCTTCAACCCATTGGTGGTCCACAGATGGCTTTCTGCTGCTGGAGGCCTGCGTAGGGGTGTTGACAGCACTGCTAATGCTGATCCTGGACCCCCGTCGCCCCTCTTCATCCATGATGGCTCTCCCATACATTTGTGAAGGTCTTTCCTCCTCTGCCCTCTCCGTACTTGCCTCCTGACTCGGCCCAGTTGGCTCCACCTCCTTTATTTTCATGACCAAACTAATTAGCTGCTCATCAAATCAAGTGTGACACACAAAAAAAAAGAAAAAGAGAAGACAAAAGAAAAGAAAATTGGTATGTAGGAGTTTCAAGTGTTGGTCTTTGGACCCACAGTGGTTTGAAAAAATCAACGAGTTAATGAAAAATCATTGAGAAGATGTTTCTCATGATTGTCTACTCGAAGTTACATTCAATATGATTAGTTCATCACATTTCCAACAAATTAGACTTCGGTTGGCATGCCATTTTAACCCTTAAAGGACAGATGGATCATCGTGCCTTGCCCTGCATGTAGCATTTTACAATATTTTGCACATGGGCACCAATGTATTACTTCAAAAAATTGAAAAAGCCAACATTGTATGATGCCCTCATGAAAATTGCAAGAAGAGCAGCTTGAGAGCTAACACCATGTTTCTGAATCTTATCAGAGTTACAAAAAAAAATGAATACATCTCAAGAAGTAATTTTTTGTCTTCCATAATAAACCATGTGTTTATGGTCACTTCTGAAAAAAATCAGATAAAAAACGACCTTTTTTTGAATCACAGAATCTTTTTTCAGAGCAGGACCTACGAAAACGTTTAGAGGTTAAAGGAGTTCATCACCCAATCATGCGTGACTAGTGTTTTTTGGGTAACTAAAGTGTCCCCTTGACTTGGACGTTTCACTTACTATTTGCATTTTATTTATTCTTGCCACCAAACCTGTAGGTCGTTCCAAGTTGGCAGTTTCTGAACTGACTCTCAAATCTTAGACCAATGCAGATTTTGACATAAATATATTCCATTCAAATTTACTGCGCAGGGTTTTCAACAACTTCTTTCCCTCCAATTTGGGAGGGTACGATATCAACATCACTGCATCATTTGGAGAGGTTACAATTTTTTCTAAATAGGTAGTCTTTTTTAATTCCTAGATAGTTCACTAATTTGCCAAATACTGCCTCAGCAACCACAAACAGTAGAAAGGGCCACATATTTGTCAATCATTTTTTATCTCTTTGTAAAAATCCCAACCCATACTATTTTGCAATCATTACAAAAGTGTGCTTTTTTGTAAAAGCAGTCACATGCACTAATAGGATACATCAATATAATTGCCATTGTTTGTAAGAGCATCCACACTGTTGCAAAGGGTTTAGCACTAGCATAGGCGATATTGGGATGATAAGTACACTGAGTCCCTCAAAATGTTCTCTTGACACTCAAACTTAGTGTGTCAAGCAATGGCCCTTGAAACCACCATTCGTCATAAATTTGGTGAGTTCTATCTTATATTTTGCTTGAAGATTGATCAATTCACTATTTATGGGGCATGTTTAAAGAGCAAGAATAGGGGACAAGAATTTTGAGGGCTCTTCAAAAATAATGTAAACTCTTAAAAAGTCAACTATTGCGTGCAAGGGTGCAGATGCTCTCATATGCACATGTGAGTAGCACAAAGGTTAAAGCCAACGCACAGAGAGTCAATACAGGTTTACAGAGGTGTGTTTTTTAAATGGGTTTTTTTCAGAAAAGATAGGTCCCGCATCTATGTTTCTCAAGATCAATTCTCTCCCAAAAACATGAGAAAAAATTCAGAGTTTTCACCTAAGAAAAAACAGTATAATATAGATACTTACTTCGGAATTCATGTTTGAATTCATCTATTGTGGTACAAGGAGGTAAAATTGACCAACTGTAAATTAGGGGTAGATTTTTATGTAGCAAAAACAAATGGAGCTTTTCCACCCTGGTCCACATTCTAAGAAAGAATGATAACGGAAAAGATTGAGGCAGACCAGGCACATTACCAAAGAAAACACCTTTGGACTAAATCTACACTAAACTGTGCATTTAGGTTGCCCCACACTAATTTCCTTAACATTTTACATTAGAAAAACACATATTAACCCTAAAGGCCCAAGTGTCCGTTGAGAGTTGCACGTGCCTCTAAGTGGCCAAGCAATGGAATCATGAGGTAAGTTTGCCAAGGTAAGGTAACATAATTGTTAAGGCAACCTAAATGCACTAATGTAAGAGTTGCATGCCCTCCAAGTGAGTCAAAGCAACCTAAATGCAATATTTAGTGTACACCAAAAAGTTCATTTAAGTTGTTTTGACAATTGGGTTGCCTTACCTTGACAAAATTACCTCATGACTCATCCTTAACCACCTAGAGGGGCATGCAACTCACTTTATGCTACAATAATTCCTTATTATGTTTGAAGTTTTAGCTTCCTTGCTCCTTGACTTTGGCACTTGTTGTTGCGTCCAACCTCTACTTGGTTCCTCCACTGTTTATTGCAATAATTATTGACAAAAGTTACTATACTCTTGGTCAATATTTAAATAGTGTGAAATGTTGAGAAATTAGTATGGGGCAACCTAAATGCACTATTTGCTTTGTGGGGGCTTGAACCAACCAACACCAACCATTCTTGTAAAGAAAAGTGTAGGGTTTAGAAAAGGGAGGTTTAGAGTTTGGGAAAAGAACGGGGCCAACGTGGTAGTAGTGGAATGTAGGGATGGAATTACCTTGGGGGGAGGAGGCATGAGGTCAAGGATGGAGTGGCGCTTGCTGTGGCAAAGGATGTGGGCGTCAAGGAGAGCCATGAGTTCCTCCAAATGCAGTCGACTCATGTGGTGGAAGCCATTGTACACTGCCATGATCTCCAACGCCGGATGCAATGGCACCTGCATGCTAGTGTTTTTTTTTGGCGATTTGGAGCAAACAAAGCACCATTTTTTTTGAAAAAAAAACTGATTATTTGGATGAAATAGCCAAAAAAGATTCAAATTCAAAAAAAAATTGGGTAAAATCGTCATATTGTGAATGAAAACCAAATTATAAACATATATTATGTGCTAATGTGATATTTTCTATCCAATATGTGTGGATGAATGTTGAAATTTAGAGCACCACTATAACATTTTAAATCCCCACTTTGACACTTCTTAAAAAATGAAAAAAAAACCCCTGCTGCATGCGTCGTCCCCACCACCACCACCCAAAGACCCTGTCAACCAACCATGCCAGCACATGCACAGCCATGCATGCCCTAATAATCTCCCCCACCTCCGCCTTCCGTCTTGCTCGCTTCATGGGTGCGAGATCAGCGCTCCGGCTTTAAAACGCTTTCCCTTGCTGCTTGGGACGGTGGGACCCTCCACAGTCCACAGTCCTCATTTGCCTTGGCCGTGTGCGCCACACGGCCGTTGACGATTCTCGACGACCGCCCGACGACCGACTGTGCTCACTCCTCACCCTGTATTATAGGGAGCCCTTTTTGGGCTGAGGGCCTGTACGTGAGAGAGCTCTCTCACATACTGTTCCTCGGTCCTAAAAAGGGTTTCTTATAATATAGGGTGAGGACACATGTGCGTGGGTCAAGTAAGGTAGGAGCACCCATAAACGTCAAACTAAGGGTTTTGAACATGATGATTATTAATAAACAACTAGCAAATTATAAGATCTTATTAGGAACATAAAAAAAAAAAGAGTTTGCACTTTCAAATTTATTATTTGGATACTGTGAGAATAAGTTGTGAATTTTTAAAGAGCACACTGCCATTGCACCCATAACCACTTTTAAAGATTTCATGTTCACATGTTGTACATCCTTGTCATTACATCTATTCACTTCCATAGATTTTTCAAGAATTCAAAGGTGACAGTTATGGGGACATTGATGCTTATGGGTGCTCTTACCTTACATTGAATAGGGGGCTTCAAACATCAAACCCCATATTCAATCAATTATATGGAGTTGCATGTTATATATGGAGTGTATTTGGACTAATGCAATATCCAAATACACTTCATATATAACATGCAACTCCATATTGATTGAATACAAGGTTATCAACTTTTTCAGGTGACTCATGTTGCGATTCACCTTGGTGGATTCACTAGTGAACAGCAAAGTGACTCACCTCTGAAATTCACTCCTAAGGTGATTCATGTTACGAGTGAATTTCAAAAACTCATTTTTGCGTAGCCCATCCTCTCGGATATTTCAAACGTTCAGGCCCCCTACTTGTGCACAAAACCCTAATTGCAAACTCACGGGTGTGTCAGACTTTGGGAGTGCGAGTGAACAAAAATAACTTACTAGTGAGTGAGGATTCTCTGAGGTGAGAAACTTGTAGGTTAGATTTTATGTTTGAACCCCCTTATTGCATCTAGGTTGCCTTAACAATTAGGTTGCTTTACTTTGCTAAGTTATCTCATGACTCATCACTTGACCACTTGGAAGTACATGCAACTCTCTCAATACTTGAATTTCACATAATTAGTGACTTTAAAGCTGCTAGTTTATCTTTTTATAGTTTCATTATTGTTGACAAGTTCTTAAAAAACTATTTATTGCAGTAAATATTTATATAATGTGAAATGACAAGAACTTAGTGTGGGCAACCTAAACGCAATATTCAATGTAGAACACTTCGTAACGACGTCATTAGACGGTGATTGTGGTTTGATTTTTCAAAGTGCTGGAGCTCCGAGGTGGAGCTCCGTCTCCGACACTTTGCATTTCTTAGTAAGTTAGCGCGCGAGGATTTCTCCCCGACTCTCTAAATGAAAGCCTTTGTCACGAGCTGAAAATCCACCAAATGAGTTCAAGTGGAAGCAAGGAACTGGAAAGGAAGGCATAAGTTACTGGGTAGAGATAAACTGAAAGTTTTGGCCGATCTTTGGTCCACACTAAATTAACCCCTAAATGCCCAAGGCACCACATTTTGGTGCCGACAATATTTTGAAGTTCAATAAAACTTAACAAAGTTGTTATTTTTAATATTTAGTATTTTAAAATTATTCTTTTCAAAATCTAGTTTTAACATCAAAAATCCGACTTTGAAAATTATTGATTGTGAAATTTCAATACAAGATTTTGTGCAAGGGTGTCCATTGCAATCTTGACTTTTTTTAGTATTGAGAGCTCATGAAAATGAGCTTCAAATACACTAGATCGTGAAGAAAAATTTACACTAGAAATTCATTTTAAAATTTTTAAGAGAGATTTTGAAAAACCATAAATGGATTATTGGAGTTATGTATGTTATGCCCTTTGACCTCATATTTTTTTGGTGACCAAAATTCTAGATTTGACATGTGAAAAGAGGATTGAAAGACTTGAAGTCATTTTTGCAATTTTAACACCTTGATCAAACATTATAATCTTTCAATTCATAAGTGGTATTGTTGTGTTTTCTCTTCCTATGTGATGTTTAACATATCTAGTATAAATTTGTATGGTTACAATTTAAAAAAAATTAATACAACTTATCAAAATGTTAGCTTTTTGTTTGTTTAGAGCAGATTCCTAGAAGCTCAAAAATGGCCTTGGGCATTTAGGGGTTAAAGGAGTGACTAAGTGGACACCCCCAGTTGCTATGCTGACATCCCCAATAGTCCAGCCTATTAAATTTGAGATTATTATTATGCTGAATCTAATCAAAGCAAATATTTTAGCGTACATCTACATCTACTAGCATTGCAAATATATAACAAGTGTGCTTCATTTGTGACATACTTAGGAGTTAAACCAATTGCTCCCTTCATTTATTGGTTTAACTCTTGACTGTGTCACAAATGAGACATATTTTGTTGTGTGTTTGCAATGCTTGTAGACATAGATGTATGCTTAAGTAATGCTTTGATTTTATTTCATATTTTAATGTAATAATAATCTCCAATTTAATAGGCTGGGCTATGGGAGGTATCTGCTTAGTCACCCCCTAAATTAATGTATTGCATAGAGGTATCTTTTAACAAGAGGATGGTTCATATTTGGAGAGTGGCTAGGTATAAGGTTGGTGGCTCAAAAAGCGACACTTTAAGGGCTAATCAGCCTTTCCATGGGCCTTTTGAGACAAGAAGATTTTTGTCTAATTTTTAGACAAAGAGAAATGGATGCCAAATGTAACACAATGTTTTCCATATTTTTACATCATTTTTGAATAGTTGATGAGTTTTCAAAGTTTCATGTAGCGGCATCTATTTGTGATTCTAGGCCTCCCATAAATTGTTCCCTTGCAACTTATAAAGAGATGAGGTGAATTCAAGGAGTATGATTGGCTCTTGCAAAAGAATACACCTTTTTTCTATGACTAAAGAAGGTCCATCTAAGAACCACCTCATATGCATTCCTAAGCTACCTATGGGACACTTTTTGTGAGAGGGGACGCAATTCAAGCTACCTATTTAAGGTAGGAACACCCATAAGCGTTAGAGTCCCCATAACCGCCACCTTTGAAATCTTGGAAAATTTATGGAAATGAATAGATGTAATTACAAGGATGTACAACATGTGAACATGAAATCTTTAAAAATGGTTATGGGTGCAATGGCAGTTTGCTCTTTAAAAATTCACAACTTATTCTCATAGTATCCAAATAATACATTCAAAAGTGCAAACTCACTATTTTTCTGTTCCTAATAGGATCCTATAATTTGCTAGTTGTTTATTAAAACTCATCATGTTCAAAACCCTTAGATTGACGCTTATGGGTGCTCCTACCTTACTAGCCACACCAATGTATGGACCCGTGGTGGAGAAACTCAAAATTTTCACTTAATGAAAAATGTAGAAATTTAGAATGGTACCCAAATTTGGAAATTTAGAGTTTTTATTTGGATTCGGAGATCTTGGATTGGTCTAGCATTGTGAACAAAGATAAAACTGACCAATCACAAACCAAGAATTTTTTCTTTAATCCTTGTTAGTAAAAAATAACGTGGGGTTTGTCCATATTTAGGGACCCAAATTGCGAGCCAAATTGGTGTGTTCAATATACCTAACCTTGAGGAGTTTGGTTTTAGAGGATGTCATGACTTTAGAATATCTCTTGACCACCATTGATGGTTGTGTATAGTTTAACTGTGCATTTTTGGTTTGGAATTGTTTAAATATTGCATATTTGCAATTACTCAAAAAAAATATAGAGAAGACTAGCAATTGATTAGAGAAAGACTGTCTGATTGTGTGAATTGTAGTTGTGTTGGAATGAAAACTCAACACTAGTGCCAAATAATGCCATGGTCATGGGATATGTTGTGTTTTTTTTTGAGTTGGGTAATTTGTTAAAGCTTTTTGATAAGGAATGGTTTATATTAGTCAAACAATTTAGATGTTAGGAAACAAAAGGAGAGTTTTAGTACATTCTGCATGCTTTTGGTTCATTTGGACAAAATTTTGATAGCAAATTACATGCTTTTGGTTACTTGCCTCCCAAAACTCTCTTAACAAAGTAGGTCAATTCCATTTTCTTTTTTAGCGAAGTAAAATTTGAACATTAGGATTTCTTTTTATCTCAAGTTAGTTGCCTTGACCTCCCTTTGCATTCTTGTTACTTGAACTACCCTCATTTTCATCTCTAGCACATGCAACACTAATTTACCAAGGTATAACTATTTGTAACACATTTTAATTATTGCGAGAGGTTGAATTATGGGGAAATTACAAATAGGGGCATGAAAATGACAAATATTACAAATAGGGGCATAGTTTCAAAATAATTACAAATAGGAGTGCGATTTCAAAATAACTTGTAACTTTTTGTAACTTTTATTGGTTGGACATTGGTTGATTTAGATGTATCACATCAAATGTTAGCTAACTTCCAAAAAACTTTAAGGATTCCAAAAATCAAGCCTAAATAAAGAAATTTTAGCAAAGGGGATGACAACTTTTAGAAAGACCTTTAATTTTTTTGAAAGTTAGCTAACATTTAATGTGGTATATCTAAATCAAACAACATCCAAACCAAAAAAGTTACAAAAACTTACAAATTATTTTGAAATTGCGCCCCTATTTGTAATTATTTTGAAACTATGCCCCTATTTGTAGTATTTTTCATTTTCATGCCCCTATTTGTAATTTCCCCTTGAATTATTACTGTTACAAGATTTCCAAAAAACAAACAATCAACTTGTAATGACACAAATTTTGCAGTGAAACTTTGGATGAATCAGTGTAGGGAAAGGTAAAGTTGACGGAACAAAACAAATTGAAAATTTGCAAACATGATTGTTGCACCAACCAAGGCCTACGATTTATTGGTGTCTCAAGCTGGTGGCTTCAACGGGCCCAGGACACTGATTTACTGATCATACCATATTGTGGACCCGGGGCTGGGCAACATCCGATCATGTTTTACACCACAGTGAAAAGGAAGAATATGTCCCTCTTTTGTAGTTAGTTAATTGCATCTCCTATCAAAATTTCCAAACTTGAACTTCTAGTGGTACAGCAAAAAATTCCTATGTTTTCCGCTGAGATGAAGAAATGGAGGTTGTACAGGCCAGGACCAGTATACTAGCTGAGGTTAGATGGCATGCCGTTTTGTGGGGTCAGTGTAGAGTATTTTAGCTTATTCATCTGCCGGAAAATGTAAAAGCTCAGAGATGTATCATCAGAAGATTGAATTTAGAAATTTTGAATTTTTATTTGGATTCAGAGACCCTGGTTTAGTTTAGAACTCTGGAGAAGTATAGTATCGAACAATACCATAATAGGGGGGCAAGTTATTACCAAGGTGTAAAAAAACTCTGAGATTTTGCCACCCTGGCTCCACTAAACGGCATGTCACCTAACCCCAACCACCATATACTGGTGTGCTTCAACCGACCTCTGCAATCAAGTATATCCTGATGGAGTAGGGCAGATGCTCAAAATCAATCAAAATCAATGAAAAAGTAAAAAAAAACAACAAGTTTTCCAAGAAATAAAGTTTAACCCCTAAGCGTCCAAGAGGACAAAAATTGTCCTTTTAGTGCCAAAAACACACCTTGAGGGTGGAAAAAGATTTTTTTTCAATTTTTTTTTCTTGAAAGTGGTTAGAGAGATGTGCCACATCATTGATTGCCAAAAATAGCTACTTTCAATGCCTCCATATTTTTTTAAACACCAATTTGTAAAGAGATGTACAAGGTCCCTGCTACCCTTTTTGTGAGGGTAGGGTACACTATTGATTTTTCCTTCTTTTGAAAAGAATATTATCTCTCTTGGACGCATGCCATTGACTGTGCATTGCACATGAACAGTGCACTCTCCTTGATCTGAGACCACATGTCTAGGGTCAGTCCTTTAAGGGTTAAAATGCACAAGTGAATTTTAGTATTTTGACCAAAAAAAAAATCAAGCTCACTGCCCACGGCTAACGGATCGCCGCTCACGATACAACATTCCCCGGAATAGGGCGAGTGCAGAATGAGGCATACCGTACGAAAGAGCTTTACTAAAGCTTCACGACAGGAACAACAAACGTCAGCAAGAGGAAAAGCAGGAAGGAAACGAGGCGCACACAGGAATTAATAAAAAGTCCAGTCAAGTCTCACCAAGCCCAGGGTGACGTAGTCCGTTGACAAGCGGTTGACAAAAAGCTCCATAGGTGACAGCTTCCCCTTTTTGGCACTCAATAATATGGAGATGTCCTCAAGCATGCGACCCCCTTCTTGCCTCGAGCCTGGATCACTGGATTCCCACAAACAAGCTGACCTCAGACAGCAGTAAAAGGGCTTGAACCACACAGTCTCCTGCAGGGTCAATTACGTAGCCTCAGAAAACCATTGCGTACCTCCAGATTTACCGTCACTCCTGTAAAACAATCATGTAGAAACGAGACACAAGGACAGTGGAATCATCAAACCTACTACACCAAATAGTGCATATAGGTTGCCCCATACTAATGTCTCGACAATTCACACTATTCAAAGGGAATTACTATAGCGACACCATAAATTACTAACGGGACACCCCGTGTGATAATTTAGGGTTGATTTTGCTGATTTTTTTATTTGGATCAAAAGGTTAGTTTCAGTTTTATTATTCTAAGGCTATACTAAAAAAAATAAGTGTGCTTAAATTTCAAACTAAAAATATAGGACTTTTGAGTTACTTAAAACAAAAATATATCAAAAAATAGTATTGGTGCAATAATATTTCAATTTTTTTTGTACTTGTCATGTTTTCTTTCAAGGAGGTGATAATGTTGTGATTGAATGAATGATAAACCACTTAATAAATAAAAAATAGCACTAAATTATCAAATTTCATACTCAGAGGGGGTGTCCCATTAGTAATTTAGGGTGTCGCTATAGTAATTCCCTATTTAAATACTTCCTGCTGCTCTAGTAATATTCAGCAATAACTATAGCAATAAGCAACTTTTAAAGGCCTTGACAATAGCAACACAACTACAAAAAGATAAATTAGCGGTGTTCATGTCATAAAGCAAGTGAAATCCTAATATCTAAAAAGTTACATGGACCTCTACGTGACCAAACCATGATGAGTCATGAGGTAACTTTCCATGGTAAGGCAACCTAATTGTTAAGGTAACCTAAATGCACTATTTGAAATACTTCCTTTTATGGTAAGACATCTTCCAGTCTATAATCAGACTGTGAAGCTGCAGACCTTGACATGCATTTAAAATTTCCTTTGCTACTACCACTCTTAACATCAAGTGTGAACGGGCCTTTAGTCTCAGGCTGATTACAGACCCACTTTGAGACGTTTTGGGGTCAGAAACGGAGCCAGGTTGTGTGGGATCTACAGAAGACGCTGTAGAGATTGCGGGTTCCTGTTCAGTTGATTGGCTATATCATTGGCTGGAGCTAGTAAGAACTCTATAGCAGAGGGCCCAGGTAATTTGCACGGACGGTACTTTGATTCACTGCCCAGAAATCAGACACTCCATTCGATATTCTCTACAGTAGCGCTAGTTGCAAGGTATCACCATGCGTTCCAAGATGGCATTTTCTTCCACTAATTTAGTATTGAAAGTAATAACCTGGAATTCTACACTAAATAGTGCATTTAGGTTGCCCCACATTCTGCACTATATAAATACTTACGAGTAGTACAGCAATTTTCATCAATAATTCCTGCAATAAATATATTTTAAATGGCCTGGCAGCAACAACAACGAAGTTGCAGAAAAACGAACTAGCAATGTCAAGGCCGTAAACCATGTGAAATCCTAGTATCTATAGAGTCACATGCGTCTCCAAATGACCAAGCAATGAGTCATGAGGAAGCTTTCTAGGGTAAAGCAACCTAATTGTTAACGCAACCTAAATGCACTATTTACACTAAACATTGCATTTAGGTTGCCTTGACAATTAGGATTCCTTACCTTAAAAAATTATCTCATGACTCATTGTTTGACCACTTAGAGGCACTTGCAACTCTCTTGATTCTAGGATTTTACATGGTTTACAACATGGATGCAACTAATTTGTTTTTCCACAACATCATTGTTGTTAATAGGCCCTTATAAAATTTGTTTATTACAAAAATTACTGATGAAAATCACTGTAGCAGCAGAAAATATAATATTTATATAGTGTAAAATGTCGAAGAATTAGTGTGGAGCAACCTAAACGCAATATTCGGTGTAGTGTATATGTCGAGCTGTGCGACACCACCAACGCAAACTTGGAAGAGTGAGCTAAGTGCTAGATATTTTGCACGAAAACAAGAGTTGGTACAGTGGTGAGGGTTTGCAGCCATGTGACACGAGAGCGAGGAGGAGGAGGGGAGTGAAACCTTGAAGAGTGAGTCAAAGCACACGGCTGCTTTGTCATAATGGCCCTGTAGCATGAGGCACCAACCCATCTCCTCCAGCATGAGATTTCGAAGTCTGAGGTTGAATCCACGCAAGTTCATGTCCAGTGTGTGGTTGGAGAGCGAGTCAGTGGCCATCGCCAGGTTGCCCTCCAAGCGTGCTAAGCGGGACTCCATGATACGGACCATGCATCCACCTTTCCACGTCGGCTCCATGAGGTCGAGTATTGCAGCTGCGCTCTCCATGTGGTTTCTAGTCGGAGGTAGAAGTGCCATAATCACGGTGTGGTCTGATGCCATTGCAACAACTGTCGGTAATTAGTGGATGTTATTTAAACATAAGATTGACTTCTTCGAACCACAATTGCTTGACGAATTTGAAACCTGAATAATATTTAGGGAAGAATACCCCTGAAGTTTGCAATATTTTCAAAGATACCCCTGCTTTTTCAGAAATTTCACAAATACCCTTGGACCGAACAAATTCAGGTGTTTGTCTTGTTGTGCATATCACTTCCCTTCTTACTTGTGCGCACATTTGCTTCTTTTTTGTTTCATTACATTCCCTTCTTCAACATTGGTCATGAAAGAAGTACAAGCACAACAAATAAATGCCTAAAAACTACGGTCCAAGGGTATTTGAGTAATTTCTGAAAAAGCAGGGGTATCTATGTAAATATTGCAAACTTCAGGGGTATCCATGAAATTTTCCCTAGTATTTGAGCACACATAACCTGGCCTAACAGGATATCTGAGAAAAAAGTAAGAACATTAGAAGAAATTATGTAGTCATTTGGCCCCAACCTCTCAGTTCCCTGTGTTCACTACTGCACAACCCCGGGAAAAACTTTAATTTGCATGCATGATGGCAGGTGTGTTATGTAACCGAGAAAACAGTAAAATCTTGCTGAGTGGTAAAGACTTTGAATATATGTACACTGAATATTGCATTTTGGTTGCCTTGACAGTTAGGTTGCCTTACCTTGGTAAGTTAGTGACTCATCAATTGGCCACTTAAAGGTGCATGTAACTCTCTAAAAACTTGAATTTCACATGATTTACAACTTGAAAGCGGCTATTTTATTGTTCTATAGCTTTCTTGGTGTTGCTAGACCTTTTAAAATTTGTTTGTTGCAGCAATTATTGATGAAGGTTGCTGTAGCAGCAGTAAATATTTAAATAGTGTAAAATGTCAAGAAACTAGTATGGGGCAACCTAAACGCAATATTCAGTGTAGCTATATTCACTTTCGAAACACGTGGGGTCTACCACTTGGACAAACGTTAGAAGCTATTCTAGGCATTGGCCCAAGACTCTATTAGCCCCTTTAATCACTGTTGCACAACCCTTAGATGGTGACACGTGATAAAAAAAAAACACATTGCTTGCATCGACTCTCATTGACTTTTTGACACAGAGATGGTCAACTACTTGGGAACTGGATCTGCAAAAAAAATCTTCTAAATACTACATTGAGTTGCCAAGTGGTAACATATCACTTCCTGTATAATTTCCTCATTGAATTTATCAAATCTTGCCCTGTGCACACAGATGTCGCAGTACCATTGGTAACCCTACGGACAGAAAAATTTAGAGTTGGTCAGAGTGCGTCTTATTTTCCTGAGGAACAGGTTTGCATAAGAAATATTTTTCTTTCCTCCTGAGCAAGTGAGTGAAACTTACAATGAAGAAGAAATAGCGCAGCAAGTGGAGCTCTTGCATGGTGCGTTGTTGATACTCTATGTAGAAGAATGATTGCCCTTGCTCTGTCTCCAGGCATGCCCAAGAGCTCGAGCGCCTTGTGATACTGAGCTGGAATGAGCGATACCATAAGGTTGAATGCTCCCATCCCAAACTCTATTGAAATCCTTAGAGACGCTAGCTCTTGGTCTTCCTTGATATTACCCTCCAGCCTCTGCAGGTTGCCACTGGCAGCAGCGGCTCCTACCGTAGTCAAGAAAGATTGAAAATCAAGGCAAAAACTTAACAGGAAGAATTAATGAGCAGATCCCATATAAACCAGTCGTTGCTAAACACCACGAGATTGAAATCAGATAATCATTGACTACCCAGTTTATTCTATTTAGTGTCGTTACCTCAAGCGCGTTTCACCGGTACTCTAGGTCATAATTTTTCAAAAACCAGAGCAACAAAAAAAGATTTTGGCAAAAAGCTATAGCCAAGAGTGAACTTCTGCGGCTACACTAAATTGAATATACATTCCACACTATAGCTAAATCTGAACTATTCATGTAATTCTGAACTATGCAAACATTAAGAGATCTCTTAATATATGGGCAAAAAATCCGAGTATCTCCCAGTATATAAGCAAAACATGGGAGATCTCCTGACGATTTGCATATACTAAATCGTCAACAACATAAAAATTAGACTGTTATCTCTGGACTTTGGACTGGACTGTCTAGATTTAGTTAAATACGGCATGCTGGCACTTCGTAAGGATGCTCACCCATTTCTATCATTGGAGATTCGGAAAGCCGGCACTGTCTTGTTTGCCATCCCTCTTCACCAACGTCTGTCTGCGAGTCGGAAGTAGACGGAACTGCAGATCCTGAATTCTGCATGTTACGACTACATCAATCGAATACGAATCAGGTCACACCACATTACGAGATGTTCAAATAATTAGAAACTAACTTGTACATTGCATTTCCAGCATTCTAGAACATCACAAATACCAGCAATCGTCAAAATACTATGGAGACAGCCTTGCAATCTACTTGTATGAAAAGGATAATTCTTACTCCCTCTGTCCCTCTAAAAACGTCCAAATCAGACACATTTTTTGTACCACTAAAAAGCTCCCTTTTGCTTATTTCAAATGCTAGAAAGCGTTTGTCATGTTCAATGATCTCATGGGGCAAGTTAAGATATAGCTTGGCCTTGCCCATATGAGGTACCATTGTTGCTACTAATCTTTCAATCATCAATAATGAGGAGCTAACAACATGCACAAATATGGTACTTTTTGCATGGGATTTGGGTACCTAAACGGCAACATAAAAACTGGACATTTTGCATACATTTGGTAGGTGGTATATTGATTCTAGAATGCATGTGCCACTATCACAAAGACTAAAAACACAGTTAATCCTTCGCAAGGAAGCTTTTTGGACGTTTTTAGAGGGACAGAGGGAGTATGCAATTTCAAAATAGAAGGTTGTACATCACTACAAGTGTCAGTAGACAACTCAATTTCCATTCAAAGACAAGTGACCCCGTCACACTTTTAGTCTAGTCCTGAATCACTTGCTAATTGATCCAACCAAGCGCATGAAGAGATGAACTGCTCCCGGTAACAGAGACAGGGTTCTAGTATCCTCTCCCGTAGGGAATTAAAGACCTACTCATATTACACGAGCTCATACAGTTGTAGCCAAGAAGCTTACCGGGCTCTGTTCGTCATCGTCCGAGTCATAGTTGACTCGAAGGCTCCCACTTAATTCAACCTGGAGGCTGCCGCCCATTGCAACCCATTCTCTCTGGACCTGCATCAGCTTCTTCCTGCTGTGCTTGTAAATCAGCCATGCCCTTTTCAAGTTGTATCCCACCTTCACCATGGAGCTCCACCTCTCTCCACCAGCAACAATCTGACATTCGTCAAGCGAAAAAAACACAAGTGAGCTACAGAATCATGACAAGAACGAAGTATTCAAAAACTGATGAGGAAGCACTGCGAGATTATAAGTAGCAAACCAATTTGGAGGCAACAACGGAAAACTTCTCAAAACAACAGAGAAGTTCAGGTCCATCCCTAATATTCACCTTGTGAAATTATTTTAATTTCCTAGACATAAATGATAAGTTGGTTCAGTGGATTTACATCCTACTCATCTTGACCAATTGAACTCATACAAATTCAAACTTACAATCAATTCAAATATTGGAGGTGTACAACCAGAGATACAGATTGTAAACAAATTCATTCAGATTTTGAAGTTGTTTAAGAAAAAAAGTGAAATATATCTTGTAAAAAGAACTGCAGTATTGCAAATTTAAATGAACAATCGATTTTGAACCACGTCAACAAAGTTAACAGAGGATCCTTTAATCCACTTTCTGATGCAAGAGAAAGAAGATGGAATTGAACAGAGGATGAAAACTCGAAAATAAAGTCAAACTAGAGTTTCATGTGGCAATATGGGGAACTGCGCATTTCTGAATATAAAGATGACAAAGACGAAATTAGGGCATCACCGGAAGTAACGTAGATAATTACTCCCTCTGTCCCTCTAAAAAGCTCCAAATCAGACGCATTTCTTGTACCACTAAAAAGCTCCCTTTTGCTGATTTCAAATGCTGAGAACGCGTTTGCCATGTTCAATGATCTCATTGGGGCAAGTTAAGCAATTAAAGAACAACCTCTCCTAGCAAGCTTGGCTTTGCCCATATGAGGTACCATTGTTGCTACTAATCTTTAAATCATCAATAATAAGGAGCTGGCAGCATGCACAAATATGGTACTTTTTGCATGGAATTTGGGTGCCCAAACGGCAACATCAAAGCTGGAGATTTTGCATACATTTGATAGATGGTATATCGATTCTAGAATGCAAGTGTCACTAGCACAAAGACTAAAAAACACAGTAAATCGTTCACAAGGAAGCTTTTTGGACGTTTTTAGAGGGATAGAAGGAGTATCTCACAGCTAAGAGGCCAATGAAGAGGAAACATTCGGCCTGAACGTACAAGCACCATAAGCGCATCCTGCGAAGTTTATGATTCATGTTGGTCTCCTCGCGCGTCATGGCAATCTTGACCTCTGGATCATCTTCCTTTTGCTTCAGTTTGTCACTCAGGGCAGCAGCCTTTTCAAACCCTGATTTCTCCAGGACTGCCACTGCCTTCCCCAACGCCCAGGATTTCATGCTGCTCACCGTCTCGTTCACTTTCTTTATGTTGCTGTGAGTGCGATACCTGCAATTTCACTGGAAAAAAGTTCGTCAACCCCTGGCTCACGACCAAATTGAATATTAACAAGGGAAAATTTCATGGATACCTCTAAAATTTGCCATATTTACATAGATACCCCTGGTTTATCAGAAATTACACAAATACCCTTGGTCCATAATTTTCAGACTTTTGTTATATTGTGCAAGCCACTTCTTTCTCCCTTGTGTGCACGTTGCTTCTTGTCCATTCTATTGCACTCCTTGTTTTAACTTTGGCCATGAAAGAAGTAGCGTGCATAACAAAACAAACACCTGAAAATTATGGACCACGGGTGTTTATATAATTTCTGAGAAATCAGAGGTATCTATGTAAATATGGCAAACTTCAGGAGTATCCATGAAATTTTCCCTATTACAATGGCTGTGACACAATTTCTTGTTAATGCATATGAAGGATCAAACAAACACGAATGTCTCGACATGATATCTAACAGACGCCTTGTCTATTACACAAAGCATTTTCTTACAACATACTCAATATATGCAAGGGCATTTGAGAATATTTCACAGTAATGGAACAAGGAGATATCAACCAGTAGACAACTAACATGGGCTAACCCTGTGACAGGCACGCAATAAGTTTTTCTTACTTCACTTCTTGTTCGGACGCAAATGCCTCGGTTTCCTGAAGAAGCGAGATGGCGAAGTTAATGTCATCGTCATCATGCGACATGAGTGCCACAATAGTGGCCACTTCGGCATGGTGCAGGTAGAAGCGGGCGTGGCCTGCCCTCAGTGTGTTAAAATAGTCCTCCGCATCGTTCAGCTTGTCCGAGTATATTAGTCTCATCCCTGTCAACACCTGTTCCATTCATAATTTCAATATCTCCATCTCAGCTGAATTTAGCCTGTTCCATTCATAATTTCAATATTTCCATCTCAGCTGAATTTAGCCTCTAAGGTAGGAAGCTCATGAATGGATCATCTAAGGGCTGGAACTGAATTTTGGGGAGGTGAAACTTCTTGAAATATTTTTCAGTAAATTTTCTTTCAAAGACAAGAGGAATCGGCATTTGACCAAGTTGTTTCATATTTTTTGGAGCTTTGTGGAATTAGTTATGAAATTTGACGTTGAAATGGCATTGGGCTCTAAAATGGTGCACCTCCTCAAATGTACATTATTTGTACATTGTTGAAGCCTATGAAAAACAACATGTACAAAAATAGTACATTTGAGAAGGTGATCCATTTTAGAGCATGAGCCGAATTAGAGCCTTCTCCCTTACTTCATGCCTGGAAAATACAGAATTAAAAAGACTGACTACCAGACTTTAAAAAATTGTAGAGACCAAATAAAAGCTCTTTGACAAGATTCTAGTTTATCTTTATTATAACTCTCCAGTTAAGAACCATAGGGACAATTAGAGACACAAAGATTGGCATGACTAGCTTTCGAGAAACGGAACTCAAGAGAAAGTTCAAATTTCAAGCTATTTCTGGTGCGTACAATCGAATAGCATTTACCACGTTTTTCAGAAATGGTCTGTTCAGTCAGTATTCCAGCCTTATCAGCCAAACCCTAATTCTTTCTATCACTGTCTACATATCCGGGCCACGAGATTCTTTGCAACCTGCTTGCAATCCAATTCCCTACCAATGACCTAATATGCACATTGTTGTCACCACTGCTAATTTCTCATTAAACGAACGGTTAAACATGGAATTCAAACGTAGCAGTGAGCTGCTGACGTAACCCTAGTTTTCGTAATCAAATCCTAGAGTTGTCAAATTGAAGCATCAACCTACTCTGGCAGCTGCAAAGTTCAACTAACAGTAGACGCAACACAATATTAGGATTAATACTCTCACACAACGAAGTAAAAAAAAAGAAAAAGGGGAGAGAATGATGATGAGAGAGAGACCTGCTTTTCCTCCACCTCGAACTCCATCTGCATCGAAGCTGTGTCCTGAGCAGCGGTGGTAGTCAACGGAGGCGCCGGAGATGGCAAAGACGGGCTGAAGATGGACTTCCGAATCGACTCCATCTTTCGTTTCCTCACGCACGATGACGAAGATTTTTTAACAATAAAACCTTCTCTCGTTGCTTACACCGGCATTTTCAATATGTGCTAAGTTTCCGAGGGTCTAAAATTAGGGCAAAGTGTGAAACACGAGGCAATCAGTTTGAGGGAAGATTGTTTGCGAGCTCGATCCGAAATTTGAAATCCGAGATTCTGCAAGTCCAACTCCTCGGGGGAGAAACTCTTTAGCAGGAGTCCAGGGAGAGCGGTTAAGGGTGTCAGCTGGCCATTCTGTTAAATAACGGTTGCTTGTCGGCATACCGTATGGAGTACCGGTAGAAAGAAACAGAAAGAAACATAAACATTAACCCCTGAGCAGTGAGCACCCAGCCTATATTCATCAAAATCTAGACCTGAGTGACCTATTCAGGTCTGGTTCAGACTAGTGGCAGGACGAAGTAGCAAAATTAGCACCTGTGTCTGTGGTTCGTCCGACGGAAATTTTTGCGTGTAATCCTGCGTCATCCAAGAGTGTGTCTCTGTCGGACAAGTTTGGTACCACCCTTGGAGCAGGCCCCAAACCTTCACTATCTTGGCTGCTGACGTGGCTATATAGGGTGGTCCCAATAGTGGTGAAGATGGATGTAAAAGTACCGGACAAATCCGTAGTTTGAACCCAATGGCGGAGAAAAGCCAAATTTCAACCAATCGCATTTGAGAAGTTTTTGGCCGGTTGCTAGTATGAACTAGGCCTCACACTCAATCCAACCAAATTGTCATCACAAACAAGATTCACAAAATCTAACCGTATTGAATGGTAGGTGAGACAAGCTCCAAAGTATAAGGAAAAGGACAAATAGTTTGACCGTACCAATAGAAAGAGTATAACAAATCAAACAAGAACTTTTTCATTTTTGAGCGCTCCATTTTGAGGTCCTGGGGCGCTCAAGGGTTAACACCAGTGATCCCAAATATGTTTTTTTACTTATAGTTCAAGTGGCTAAAAACACTGATAAAAAGCCCAAGTTTTCAAATTTAACACTATGCATACTTTTTTTGGTAGCATTCTTGTGAAATTTAGATTGCTAATTAACACTTTCTTATAATACTAACCACTCCAAATTTTCCCAACAAAGTCAAATTGTACTTTCTTGTATTATAAGGTAGGAGGCTTGTAAATGGAGTAGCTAAGGAAAAGTATGTTTCTGTGGAAAAATCAAGGCAACTTGGTATAATGGAAATATTTTTGGTAGAAAGCCAAAGAAGAGACAATTATGTGGTCATTTCATTTGAAATTTTCTAAGTTAGTATGAATTAACTACAATTTATCAAAGCAAAAGGTGCATAGGTAGCTATTCTTGATCATAGGTGGTAGCATTCATGATGCAAAGGCGGCTTGTAAATGGAGCACATGAGTTCTAAAAGTAACCACTACAAAGTCAAGAATGCTCCAATAAGGCTCTAAAAGCGTGGAAGCACCCATTCCATATTCTAACACTCAAATCATGATTGAGAACACGTTTTCATTTAATCTAGTATGACGTATACCTATATTTTATTAAAAGACAAATATGAACACAAGTATGACCAATAAGCACACTCAAAAGTGGCTCATGTCACTCTCTCAAGTTCCTAAAACGGTGCACACACAAATAAATTTTTGAACATAGAAAATGTGACCCATATAAGAACCTCTCTATACTATTTTTGTAACCTCTACTTGGTCCATTCAAAATGCCCGCTCTAAATTAGAGCCACCTACCTTACAACAATGAAATCTTCGATCAAATATCTATAAACAAAAACTTCATTAAATATTGCATTTAGGTTGCCTTACTTACCATGGAAAGTTACCTGCCTTACCATGGAAAGTACTTGTCTTACTATGGCATTTGAACACAATGTGCAGAAGTTTTGACTTATGAGAGGTCAATATTTAAAGGGAATCCATATGTGCACACCGGGGGTTGATATTTGCACACCTCCCGAGGTAAACCTTAGATTTCTACCATTAAAAAGTTGAATTTGAGAACTTTGAATTCAAGTTTGGACTTAAAGATCATGGTTTAGTCTAGAACCACAAAAAAAGTTGCAATTGAACATCACCCAATGAAAAAGGTTATTTTTTTTTACAAACAAAAATAAAAGTAACACTTTTCCCCCTAACTAACCTTTTTCATTGGGTGATATTCAATTGCAACTTTTTTTTATGGTTCTAAACGAAAGCATGATCTTTAAGTCCAAATCTGAATTCAAAATTCTCAAAATTACTTTTTGACGGTAGAAATCTAAAATCTACCCCGGGGAGTGTGCAAATATCAACCCCGGTGTGCACATATCAATTCCCTATTTAAATGGTAAAGTTTAATTCCTAGCTCCGATTAAAATAGCTCTAATTTCAATGCCTACAAATATTTAAAAAATTCCTCTGAGAATTTATTTGTTACGTACAATTTATTGGGGTAAGCTTATAGACACGTTCTTTGATATTAGATTTATCCTACTTTTAATGGCTACAAAAAAGCGATTGCAATATGATTTTAGAATTAAAATAAATGAGGCTCATAAATATGTAGCAAGTCTGCTGATAAATCTTAAAGTGCCTATAGGCTATATTGGACTTACTTTTCCTAACAGTAAACACCAAAATTGAAATTTTGAAGGCTAAAACTGAGTGACGTAAATGAATTCAATTGTTGGATGTAAGCCAAAAATTACACAATAAATGAATTATACCCTAGTGCTTTAATACAAAATATAAAATTCTCCTTTTCGAGATAGCGAGACAAGCCTTGAATCCAAACTTGAAACCATTTTATTGTTTTCCATATTGCTGCATTTTTGTGTTTATTTCGTTCTTGGAATGTAAGGACCCTTTTAACCCCTAAACGTCCAGGAGGACGAAAAACGTCCTCCGGCTTTGAAAAAAGATTATGTGATTCAAGATAAAGTCATTTTTCATCTGATTGTTTTTTAGAAGTGATCATAAACACGTGGTCCATCATGGAAGGCAAAAAATTACCTCTTGAGATGCATTCATTTTTTTGTAACTCAAATTGTGATAAGATTCAGAAACATGATGTTAGCTCCCAAACTGCCCTTCTTGCAATTTTCATGAGGGCACCATGCATTGTTGACTTTTCTAATTTTTTGAAGCAGTACTACTGGTGCCCATGTGCAAAACACTATACTACTACAGGCAGGGCAAGCCACGGTGATCCATCCGTCCTTTAAGGGTTAGGGCTAGGAGTTGAGGCCTTTTGGAGGCCAAATTTTTTCCAATCATAAGGGAGCAAATCAAAATTTCAAAGAAAGCAACTAATGCTCAAAAGACAAGATCTGATATATGCTTTCAATTCAGAAAGTTAAATTTTAAAAAAATGAAAGGATATTTGCCTTGGGCCCATTGCCATGGTGTTGTTGCCAAATTCCATTACAACAGAAATAGTTTTACATAAAAACATCATTTTTGGATAATTAATACTTTAAGAAGAAACTAAAATCTCAACAATCCTATTCAGTCATTATCTTTCTTTCTCTTTTAAAATTTTGAAGGCTTGCAGTTATGAACTAAATTTTTTGACCTCAAGGCTTGAAGACATTAACAGAAAAAACTCCTTTTCCTCTAATTATAGCCAAAGCTTTTACTGTTCTTAAAACTATATGAGTTGAAATATTGGTTCAAACTGCTCCATTACTGTAGGACCTTGATCCCTAGTGTAAATTGGCCACATGTGATTATAAAAGTTGGTTCAAGCTGCTAAAGAGTTACCACTAAATGTGAGCACTCTACACTAGGATAAACATCACTAATGGCAATGATAACAAATGCAAACACTTTGATACATACCCTAAGGGGCAGTTCACACTAAGTCTTGCATCCCATGTCCCGAAATCCAACTCGTTGAAAGCCGGGAGTTGAGACTTGGCAATTCACACCATGTCCCAAGTCCCACACCGTATCATACCGTATCATATTAGCAGCTTGGGCATTGCTGAAAATTTGCAAAAGATTTCTGAATAGTGTTGATATAAATGAATCAACAAAAAGGTGCTCAAATAAGAGTCAAAATATCATCAAATTACTTTTGGAGTTATATTTACATACACAAAGATCACAACATAAAACTTGTACTCAAATTTGTAAAATTAAGCAACACACATACTATCAACTTAATTTTGTCAAGTATTGCAAATATGCATTGTGGAATTCTTTGTTTGACAGTTTTTATTTTATTGAAACACCATCTCACATAAGAAAAAGGATTTTCATACAAACTTACACTGAGCAAAAAGTTGATTTACAAATCTAAGAGGCATTAAGGCAACATGAGAAAGATAGCAGTTGCCATTTCTTAATAAATGCCAACTTATTAATAAATATTTAAATTAAAATCATCTCAAATTGTTAATCATATTAATTACACCATAGATGATTACCATATTTGTAATATTTTACTTGGATTCATGCATATATAAATATATATATATATAATAAAATGCACTTCAAAAGTGTCCTTGGTGGTAGTCCTTGACAATTCCGTAATTAAGGACAACAAATTTGTAACCGAATTATGAGGATGTGAGTGCATGAGGTTTCGCAACCAAATTATGGGGATGTGAGTGCATGGGGTTTTGTAACCAAATTGTCGGGATGTGAATGCATGGGTTATTGTAACCAAATTATGGAGATGTGGGCATGGACATTAAGGGCACGGGGATATTTAAGGGGCATGGACATAGAGAGCACGGAGATAAGGGTCACAAGGCTCAACCCGTTGGTACAACGAGTGAGTAAACTTATATATATATATATATATATATATATATATATATATATATATATATATATATATATATATATATATAGGGTCTTGATACTGCCGCCCCCCTCCTTTACATTATTGTTCAAATTTTAGTAGGTTTTGGGGACAATTGAAACTTTTTAAATTAAATTAAATATGTACAGTATCAAACCAAGTGATTTGTTGTTGGTGTTTTTGAAAATGATAAACTGCAATCAAATTTTTGATAAGAAAAGACAACACTCCATTATCTTTTCTTATCAAAAATTTTGATTGCATTTTATCATTTTCAAAAACACCAACAAAAAATCACTTAGTTGATACATCTTTAATTCTAAAATTTTCAAAAAAGAATTGTCCCCAAAAACTACTAAAATTTGAATAATGATGTAAAGGGGGGGGTGGTAGTATCAGAAAGGAGGGGGTGGTAGTATCAGAAAGGGAGGGGTGGTAGTATCAAAAAGGGGGGTGGTAGTATCAGAAAGGGGGGGTGGTAGTATTCGAAAGGGAGGGTGGAAGTATCAGAAAGGGGGGGTGGGAGTATCAGAAAGGTGGAGTAGCAGTATCAAAAAGGGAAGGTGGCAATATCAGAAAGGGGGGGTGGCAGTATCAAAAAGGGGGGGTGGCAGTATCAGAAAGGGGGGGTGGCAGTATCAGAAAGGGGGGGTGGCAGTATCAGAAAGGGGAGGTGGCAGTATCAGAAAGGGGGGGTGGCAGTATCAGAAAGGGGGGGTGGCAGTATCAAAAAGGGGGAGTGGCAATATCAGAAAGGGGGGGGGGTGGCAGTATCAGAAAGGGGGGGTGGCATTATCAGAAAGGGGGGGGGTGGCAGTATCAGAAAGGGGGGGTGGCAGTATCAAAAGGGGGGGTGGCAGTATCAGAAAGGAGGGGGTGGCAGTATCAAAAAGGGAGGGTGGCAGTATCAAGATCCTATATATATGTACTAATGTAGAGGCACATGCTTTGCGTGAGTAGGACATGTATGAGCAATGCAACATTCAATTTTACAAAAATTAATACTTCACAAACCAATTGGTCTAGAATCTAATCTTGATATACTATACAAATACAAAATATCAATATCTCACAATTGGTGTAGAATCTAATCCACATGCACCATCATTCTAGTCATTTTTTGAAACCAACAATACCATTTGCTTTCATCACAATGCTACTCTTTTTAATTTTGCTAGGAGGTGTTTGGCATTTTATTGATTTCTAGCACATGGTTGGAGGTCGTTTGGTATTCTATATTTGGGGCATCCTTTTTTGTTTCAACTTCCACCAACAATTTCTACAAAATTTTGGAAATGAACATGGTTGGAGGACACTTTGTGTTCTATATATTGGGCGTCCTTTGTTGCTTCAACATACAACAAAAAGTTCTAGAAGGTTCTAGAAAAGGGAGCACTTAGGGAAATCCTCCCACTTAGTAGTATAGATGTAGAGTCCTGGACATTAAGTCATAGTCCTTTTTTAAACTCCTCCCACACATTCAATTCTTCATCAAATCCAAAAGTGATTATATGTATTTGAAAAGCCAAATCAAGTGAACAAAATATATTAGAATTTGAAAATTAGATTATTGTTATTTCATGCTTTTAATCCATGTCAAAATTAACTTTGCACAAATGAGTATGCCGTATTTATCCACTTTGATGAATATCATCAGTATCTTTGTGGCTTTTAATTACCTTTTAAGACTTGAAATTGTTTCAACTCAAGCAAGCTTGTTGTACATTGAGAACTTATTGAGAGTATACTAGTAGTAAATTGTTGAAAAACTTGGAGTAATTCTAAAAGCAATTAAATCATAATTGGGATTTTTTTTCAATTTTTTTCTAACACTTCCCTCAATTAGATTTACATCAAATTTTAATGGAATTTGCCCCTTTCTTTAAGCTTTTCATACATTTAATTAGTTTTAGATTCAATAAAGTATTGATTGCGTGAGAAAATTATAAAAAAATGACTGCTACTTTAGTCCAAGACTCTATGTATATATGTATATTTTGGAAATGACTAATTTCTTATACTATTTTTTCAGTTGTTTGACCTTAAATTTTCATTTTAACTTATTATTAGGCAACTCTCTGTCAAAGGTGCTAGTAAGGTACAATATCTAGATTCACAGCATTTTGCTTACACGACAACACTTTTTGAAAGCTTTGATGCCAAGAAGGTGGGACTCCATTGGAAGTTTGGGTTGCCCATTTTTCTCAACCCAACTTTTAGCCCAAGTC
This sequence comes from Ulota crispa, assembly GCA_963920765.1. Taxonomy (NCBI): domain Eukaryota; kingdom Viridiplantae; phylum Streptophyta; class Bryopsida; order Orthotrichales; family Orthotrichaceae; genus Ulota; species Ulota crispa. The sequence continues at coordinate 29,489,903 of OY987244.1, forward strand.
CCACCAACATTTTTGCATAAAATAGACATAACTTTCTTTAGTACTCCCTTTTGCCCTTAAAAGCCCAACAAAGTTGAGACCTTGCAATGAGATGAGACTTGCAAAGATGTTATCAATTTACTTCTGGCACTTCCATGTGGAAAGGGGGTGATGCAAGTAGCCCTCACCAATGATTGACAAAAACCAAGACAAAACCAAGAAGGAAAATAGTTGGAGCTCAAAAATTACCAATACGCTAATGACTTGCTACCAAGTATACTTAATCCTAAAGCTACTTCTGTGAGCACAAATTGAGAATATATATATATATATATATATATATATATATATATATATATATATATATATATTGTCAAAGGCTCCTCCCAATCACCAATGCAGCATGGAAGGATGGCCTTACGCCCCTTAGTAGGAGTAGAAATTATGTGACAAAAGTTTTTCTAGCTAGCTTTAGTCATAATTGGAGAAACCCTCAAACATTTTGGTAAGATTTTCAAAATTTCTCCCAAAATTTCTCTTAGAGCTACCAAAGATGTCAATGTCACAATGACAAATTTAGAAATTTGGTACCCTTAACTCTCCTTCAAGCCACCTAAGCCAATTATGAAAACTACATCAAATGTTGCATTTTAAGTTACCTTGACAAATAAGGTTTCTTACTTTGGTAAGTTATCTCATAACTCATCACTTGATCACTTGCATGGAGATGTATGCAACTCTCTATATATTTGGATTTCACATGGTCTACAACATGAACGCCACTAGTTTGTTTTTCAGCAACTAGACTCATTAAACATCATTTCTTACAATAATTTTTTATGAAACTTACTCTACCAGCATTAAATATTGACACAGTGTAAAACGTTGAGAAATTGGTATGAGGCAACCTGAACACAATATTCAGTGTACGTTTGGGATTATTGTTCGAGGGGACTCACGGGGATCAGGTAGCTCAGCTTGATATACCCAAGTGTGAATCATTATTGTGCAAGATTATTGGAGAATGAATAAGAATAAAACATTAGTAAAATAATGAGCCCTCAAAGTGCCTTTTAATTTGTGACTCACCTCAAATGTATAGAACTTAGGTCATGTACATTAGGAATGTGTGTGAAGTGTCACTATCTGGTATGACTTTCCTATTGTATAAGTATTAAGCATTACAAAACTATGGATTTAATATGGTATCCAAACTTAAGTTGATACAATCAAGTATTGTGCCACAATTTTTAAATTTTTTTGATGTTGTGCATCATCATGATTGAATGGTTGTCTTATTTTCATTGGAACCCAAAGTTCTTAACCATCATTGCACTCAAAGATTTGGATTCAGTTGGGAAAAGGAGGTTGTAAGATATCTTTCATATCTCAAAGTACAAATTAAACCTTTATTGGGATCTTTTGAAAGGGATCTAGAGGGGGCATCTTAACCTCTAAAGGACCAAAGAGCCCAATATGGCCAAAGGGGATGCTTGGAGGTGTGAAAGTATACAAAAGAGGCATTTTTAGCTCAAATTTTGGTCTGCCATTCAAGTCCAAATGGAGCTATTAGTTCAAGAAAATTTTCTGATCAGCTTGTTGTTCCTTGAAGCGCCTCTTTTGCTCTAGATTCTACATGGAATATGGAAAATATTCTATTTTTCAACAATTAGGAGAAGAATGTCTTGGGGCAAACAAAGGGAGAGCGGCTTAGAGAGTGGATGGGATGGGTGCTCTCATGTCTTGTATTGTACAAGGGAGAAGTTTGGTGATATGACACTTTTTTTTTTCTTAATTTGGGCAAGGTTTTTATAGCTCTAAAGTAAGGAGCTAGTGGAATCTAGCTACTTTGAGTGACCATATCTTTTGGAGTTTTTATCCATTTGTGGAGTTTTTTTTCCATCAAGTATAGCAAAACACAATCTCATGGGATCAACCATTATGTAAATCTTCTTTTTGAGAAAATATTACATGAAAGTTCAAAATCCATATTTTGAATTGTTGCCCAAATTGGAAAACATGAGATTCTCAACGGTGAGGATTTTGCAGATTTACTTGGATTTGAAATCAATTTGGTTTAAAACATTTAATTTATAATTGGGGTATAGAATGACCGATTTGAATTATGTGATCATTTGAACAACTTTCTAAAAACTCATGAAATATGTTGAAGGTTTCATGTTGGAGGTATGCTAAATTTTCTTAGCAAGACGCTTAGGGGTTAAAGGATTCATAATTTTGCTAATACACATGGCGTTAGTGCAGACATTTTATTTGAATTTTCTTATCGTTGAAGAGACGCCAGCCTAAGACTAGAAATCTCCATCCAAATTCTAATAAAGTGTATCCGATAGTTTCATCCATTTCTTGAAACTCTGTTTTTTTAGATAAGGAAGTCAGTAAAGTAAGATTCTGACAACACTTCGCCCACTGATGATCTGGCATCGAGAGTTTTTGCCACCTGGAATTTGGGAGAGCCATACTATATGTCCTGGGAAATTCATGGCCAGGACTTACTCAACCCCATACCTTTTGGCTGGGGCCCATATGTTTTCAAGTGGGGTTTCATTTTCTGGGATTCTAATTTTGAGAGTTGCATTAATTTTTTTCGAAGGCTTTGAATTCAAGTTTGAATTCCTTGGCCTTAACCCCCCACCGCCCATGGTAGTTTTGAGTATCTCATAATTTGCTTGAAAGTGAACAAAATGCTGGTATTTTGATCAATCTTATCATTTTTTTCTGTAGCGCAATCGTACAAATTCAAAGTAGACATGTTATAGATCACATAGGAAAATAAATAACAACAATATCACTTGTGGATTGAAAGATTATAATGTTTGATCATGAGGGTGTTAAAACTGCGAAAGTGATTTGAAGTCTTTCAATCCTCTTTTTGCATCTCAAACCTAAAACTGAGGGTACCAAAAAAATATAAGTACGTAAAGTATAACATGTGTAACCCCAATCAATTTACGGCTTCTCAAAATCTATCCTACAATTTTTTAAATTGAATTTTGAATGTGATATTTTCTCCAAGTTCTAGTGAACTTGAAGCTCATTTCCAAGAGCCTTCAACACTAGAAAGTGAAGATTTACAATGGACACCCTAGCACAAAATCTTAAAGAGACAAATCACTTTAATTCATTTTCAATAATCAGACTCCTAATGCTAAAACTAGACTTCAATAAAAGTTTAAAAATAATAATAATCACTAAAAAAAATCTTGAAAAAAGGTCAAGCATCTCTGAATAACATTTAGAGGGACCCAATTTGGGCCCCTTGGGCGGTGAGGGGTTAACCCCTAAAGGACCAAGTGTCCCTTAGGGGATAGATGGGATTTCGGGCATGTACAAAACCTATGGCTAAATTACTTTGTGTGATTTTTTGAAACTTTTATGGAAGATGGGGAATTCAAAGGTCTATGTGGGCATCTAATTATGTCCTCATTCCGATATTCATTGAAGAAGTTAAAAATAAAATTATGAGAATTTTTGTTTGGCAGGCAGCCCAAAAACATTTTTAAAATTTGAATTTTTTTAAAATAAAAATTTGAGGTTAGTTCTTTAGACTTACGTATATGTGAGAAGCTTTGAATCATTCAGTTCTAATTGATGAGATGAAAGTTATGAGAAGTTTTAGTTTGCGGGTAGGTGTGGAAAATCTCAAAACTATGCCTACAAGCAAACAAAAACTTCTCATAACTTTTATCTCATCAATTAGAATTGAATGATTCAAAGCTTCTCACATATTCGTAAGTCTAAAGAACTAACCTCAAATTTTTATTTTAAAAAAATGCAAATTTTAAAGATGTTTTTGAGCTGCCCGCCAAACAAAAATTCTCATAAATTTATTTTTAACTTCAATGAATATTGGAATGAGGAAATAATTAGATGCCCACATAGACCTTTGAATTCCCCATCTTCCATAAAAGTTTCAAAAAATCAAACAAAGTACTTTAGCCATAAGTACATGCCCAAAATCCCATTTATCCCCCAGGGGACACTTGGTCCTTTAGGGATTAAGGCAGTATGTGGATTGTAAAGACTTTTTTGGTTATTCTTGGCCGCTCCGTAGAAGGAATGTGGAGGTGACTCACCTCCATATTAGTTAATTTGGGAAGAAGCAGCGATTTTGGGAATGAACTAGGTTTTAACCCCTAAAGGCCCAAGCCCTTTTTTTTGTGAAAGTCATTGAAAACTGCCACTTTTGGGGGAATAAATAGAATGGTAGGAATTTTTTTTTTTGGAAATTCAATTGTAAGATCTTGCCCTAGACTATGGGAGATAGGTACTTGTGGGGAAAAAAATCAGCTCATTCTAGATGTAGAGGGGTGAGATATTGATATTTGAAGTGAAAAAAAAAAGTTTTTTCTCCTATTGCTCTAAATTTTTAGAAGCCTTTGACCACTCCTATATCAAAAAAATTGCTCTACTCAAAACTGAGGTTTTTTTTTTTTTTTTTTTTTTTTTTTTTCCCATGTAGAAGACCAAGTTAGGTATGTGTGGGAGAATTTTCATATGAATTGGAGATGTGGATCATACTTTGTAAAATCTTGCAATGCCGTGAGGCCATGAAATTTGCATATACACCAAACAAAATTGGAGGATTTATGTAAAATTGAGAAATCTGATTTACTTTGATCCAAATGGTGAAAACCAAGGAACCTTAGATTATTACAACTTGGGAAAAAAAAAAAATCAAAAAAAAAAAACACAAAGAGCTCAAAAAAGTAAAGTACCAAATTTTACACGGGGCAAAAGGAAGGGAGGTTTGAGAGTCCCATACCTACCCGCAAACTAAAACTTCTCATAGCTTTCATCTCATCAATTAGAACTGAATGATTTAAAGCTTTCCGCATATATAAAAATCTAAAGAACTAATTTCAATTTTTTTTTGGGTTGCCTACTTCTCCCTTGTTTTTTAGTTATTCATGCATAACTTCTTCAATAAATGTTGAAATGAAGAAAAAATTAGATGCCCACATAGATCTTTGAATTCCCCGTTTTCAATAAAAGTTTCAGAAAATCACATAAAGTAGTTTAGCTCTAGGTACGTGCCTGAAACTCCGCTTGGCCCCTGAGGGACCACTTGGGCCTTTAGGGGTTAAGGTAAGCACCTTAAGGCTTAAACCAAGTTAAACGGTTAAGGTGAAGTACAACTTGGGAATCCAATTTTCCCAATTTAATGAAGAACTAAGAGTTTTTCTTTGTAAATAAAGGGTGCTCCCTTGTCTTTCTCGAATTCCTTTTTCTCCCTTGAGTGGATCTTAAGTTGAAAATTTCAAACTTGGGGAAAGTGGAAAATGTTGGAATATAGAAATATACTACTGTAAGTCAACTTCAGAAATTTGCAATCTATCTTTGGATTTTGGGACTTTCAATCATGATCCAGGGAGTTTTTTTTAACTTAACTAGTCAATATCCTACATTCTCTTGGGTCAATTGGTTGTCTACAATATACTCCCAACTAAGCCTACAGAAATGAGGAATATTCTCTTTTTTCCCTCTTAAATAGTCGGTTTTTCCTAAACTTTATAATTCAATTTGGCCATTCTCAAAATCAACTAGCTAGCTAGTAACTAAATGCTAGTACTCCCCATACGTTGCTTTCAATTAGTCTACCATAGATAAGTGAGTAAAAATGAACAACTCCACAATAGGGGCACTTTTTACTATTTTTTCTTGTTAGTAAAAAAAATGTGCTTTCTGCCCTAAGTTACACGTGAAGAGAAATAGGATAACTAGGAATGACGGAGGCGGACCTTGTGTTTACTAAAAAATACTCACCTCCGGATTGCTTCTAGAGCGCGGCCAAATCGACTCTAGGACAAAACCCTAACGAGCAAACCCATATCATAGTAGGGGTAGTCACACCTTTTTATCCCATTCTCAAATTTTAAAGAACTGGATTTGCAAAGGTCCCATTTTTTTTGAAGATTGAGAAGTTTTTTCTCTTCAACTCCAAAGGAGAAGAATAGGCATTAAAAAATCTAGCATGTAAAATTTTTACCTATGTGTACACGTTTCTTTTTCACCTTGCTCTTCTTGTCTTCACCCTCCTTGTAAGTAAACATAGAGTGTGCAAATGCAACTTATTTGCTTACCACATCATGACATTTTAGGTCAACTCATTCTCTGTTCTCTACCTTTCCACAAAAAGGAAGCCACACCTTCTTCATGAAGAAATACTCCCATTGGTTCCTAAGGTAGAAATACCATAAACCCTTAAAATAAGCCACTTTAACCTGTAAGATATGGGAAATTTCTTGAGAAATTAAGCTCAATCTATGTAGAAACAAGGATAAGGAAGAGTGCAAAAAAAAAACTAAACTCAAGAATGAATATTTTATACAATATAAATGTGAATTTAGGGTTGGATTGATTCTCGTTTCATAAGTGCACTTTAAACGGCTACCTCTAGAACCTTGTCCCGAAACAAGTTTGAACCAATCAAATGCAAGGAAATAGCATCTTTTTGAAATCTTTTCAAAACCAGCTCTTGTTGGTTTTAGAACGGTCTACTCTGCCATTATTGGGGAGTTACCGTTTATGGTATTTCTACGGTAACCCGCTCTAATGTCGACCATGTGCCTAATCCCGTACAAATGTGCACAATCCTTAAACTTCAAGTTTAAAATCTAGGCGTGCCCTAAATAGCTTATCTTTTATGACACAAAAAATAAGCTATTTAGGGCACGCCCAGATTTTAAACCTGAAATCTACTTAGTGTGTCCATTTGTACGGGATCAGGCACATGGTCGACATTAGAGCGGATTACCTTACCTTATATCCACTTCAGAACTTCTCAATTCACAGAAGTTTGATCCTCGGAGAAGGTGTGACTACCCCTAGGCCCTAGTGTGCGGTTCTAGCTTGCTAATTCTAGCCCCGGGAAGAACTACCAGTGGTCACAGACTTTGGTGCTCCTTACGGAAATATCGTCTACATGAGTCTCGTTGAGGTCCCGAGACCATTCACGATCGGTCAAGGTCGGCCATCGAGATGTGCACCCCATCCTCACGCGGTACCAGTCACGCGGATCTCACTGGTGACGAATCTGACGATTAGCTACAGTTGGCGTACCAGGCGCGGCAGTGCGGCACTAATTTTCTCCATCGCCACTCTAATTGCATCGACACACTCCTGTTTTGAAAACCCCCCAGCAGCCTGGCCACCTAATTTATACAGTCCATAGCCGAGCTGCGGGAAATCCATCGATCACTGCTAACTTATCTACCTGCAGTAGCCAGTAGCACTGTAACTTAGTGCATGGTGAGGAAAACCGGGGGAACGTCGGACCCTAGTACTGTATCACGTCGATCTCGTGACCGAGTCACATATTAATATTTGAGGTACAGTAATATTCTCCCCTCTCTTCTGGTATCACGGCGGGATCGTGACTGCAGAGAAAGAATTAGTCCAGTCCCTCTTTTTCTAACTATACAATTCGGTACAATGGCGTGTTTGAATGCACTATATGGCGAAGAACTTTGATACACAGATTTGAGCAGTGTTATGGCTACATTTAGCAAACCTAGAACAAACTTATCATATGCAGTTGTTGCAGAAATAAATTCGAGTTTTAACATACTTTAGCGGTGCTTTTAGCCTCTTGAGCGAATGACGAAAACCACGTGTGGGGTTACTGGAACTACTAGTAAAGGCCATCCGTCACGATACGTCTCTTCAGATGCTCGGTCCGTGTGTGGAGCTTCCGAGGCAGTTACAAAAGAGAGCTTGATATATGCCTAGCTTGTCAATCATAAACTAGTGTGTTACTATTTTGCAGCTCAAGCTACAAACCCCAAGGCAGTTACAGAGAAGTATTTGATATGTGCCTAGCTTGTCAATTATAAACTAGACAGTATGTTACGATTTTGCAGCTCAAGCTACAAACCCCGAGGCAGTTACAGAGGAGAGCTTGATATGTGCCTAGCTTGTCAACAATAAACTAGTCTGTTACATTTTGCAGCTCAAGCTACAAACTAACAAACCCCAAGTTGGTTGAAGGAGTCGGAGCTTGCAAGCCAAAAACAGCTGTAGCGACCCTAGTAAGAGAATATCGCCGGTGACCTGCTGCTGCTGCACTGGCGTGAGTGACAACAGGAGATTTAGCAAGAGTGTCTGGCTTGAACTTGTCAACCATGTCTGTAGACCGTGCCCAAGACCGGGCCAGAGATCCTTTGGGAGACGAGAGTGTGAAGTCGTTTGGCAGCAGCAGCACGGAGGGGCTACCGGCCATCGATGAGACGCGGCCGAGTGACGAGGATGTGGCTGAGTTGGACAAAGAGGAAGGGATGAGGTGGAGCGGAGGCGGGACTCCAAGCCAGTGTCGCAAGAAGGGCGTGAAGGACAGAGTTCGGGGACTGAAAGACAAGTACGTGTCGTGCTTGCACGCCATTGACGGTGCCGGCGACGTGCGCAGCTGTGCTGGCGGAGGAGCGCCGTGCTTGGCCGTGCCTGCGGCGTCGCAGCCCTTCGACAGTGCTACTGCCCCTGGCACTTCCGCTGCAACTCTCTCTACCGCTGCTATTGCGAGCTAAGGTACCGTTCTCTTTTAACACCATATTCCTTAAATTGGGAAAAACAGTTCATTTTGGGACTTCTGAGGTTTTAGGTGATCACCTAACCTTAGCTTGCAGCGTTTCTTTTGGTACACGTGCCCTCACCTTGCGAGGGAAAAATTCGTAGTGGCTCAAACTAAATTTGATACCTTTGAATTTGGTTTAAGGTAACTTTTTGGGTTTAAGGTGGAGTACAAAATGGTATCTCTGTTTTTCCCAATTTAATGAATATGGTGTTTTTTTCCCTTTTCCTTTTCTTGTTATGGTCTATGGTGCAAGATAGCATAAAGCAACCAAGTCCTAACAAGTAACAACTAGATGAGTGGCAAAGTCCTAACATCCATATGAGCAACCAAGTCCTAATAGGTAACATTACCATGTGAGCAACCAAGTCCTAACAAGTAACAACCATATGAGCAACCAAGTCCTAACAGGTAACAACTAGATGAGTGGCAAAGTCCTAACAACCATATGAGCAACCAAGTCCTAATAGGTAACATTACCATGTGAGCAACCAAGTCCTAACATGTAACAACTAGATGAGTGGCAAAATCCTAACAACCATATGAGCAACCAAGTCCTAATAGGTAACATTACCATGTGAGCAACCAAGTCCTAACAAGTAACAACCATATGAGCAACCAAGTCCTAATAGGTAACATTACCATGTGAGCAACCAAGTCCTAACAAGTAACAACCATATGAGCAACCAAGTCGTAACAAGTAACAACCATATGAGCAACAAAGTCCTAACAATCATATGAGTTGTTCATAGCACCCTTTAATAAGTTGAAACTCTTAAGTTTGTAACTATAAGCAAGAAGGTCTTAATTAAAAATAAAAGTTACAAAAATAGATTGGAGCTATCATTTACCAAGAAAAATTCATTGACATTCAAATTTGATAGTTATTTGACATTTTTGGTCAAAATTTGTTGATCTATGGGGTTTTGTACTTTTAGTGTTTTGACTTCTACTACTTAGCCTCAGAACCACAAAGTTAACTAAAAAAATATTTTAGAAGCTAAAAGATGTAAATTTGGTTTTTGAAGTACTGTAAAAATAGTATTTTCATGAAAAATTGCATGATGTTTTGAGGATGTAGGTGAGGGAGTGCGTTGTCAACCCTATTGCGAGGATTTTGGTTTGTGAGTTTTTGTTTTGTAGTTGGATTGACAACTTACAATATGCTTGTTGATGTTTGTGGCCTTGTTTATAATAGTTGACCTTCCAATATAGAGCAATCTAGTACGTACATACAAAAAACGATTAGGATTTCAGCTTAGAATTCACTACTTTACTATTGTGTTGAGCAATTAAATTGTTTCATATTAGAAATCTAACTATGGAAATCAAGTACAATTGTCAATCCCTTGTATGTTTTTGAGAGTAAGGAATGGCAGTTGCCAGCCATTTCATAAGTTTCAATGTGCCTTTGTTGAAGAGGGCCTAAAGATCCTTTCTTAATTGAAATGGTTTTAAATTGATTTCTCATTATATGTTCATTTTTGACCAAGAAAACAATGCTTTTTTTATTCAATTTTGAAGCAAAAGGTAATAGCTTCATGGTTGTTTATAGAAATGTGTTCCATTTATGGAAATATAGAAATTCAACGGAAAAGAGTTCTTTAATATCTTCAAAAAGGTGAGCAGATTTTGTTAGAGTTGCATTCTGAGTGGGCTGATTTTGTGTGTACAGGTAGGATTTGGACATGATTCGGACATGAATACACGCTCAAGAAGAGGTTGTTTGATTTTTATTGCATTTTGGGAGGATTGTATAAATTGAAAGCTGGGAACTTTCAAAACCACCACTTGGAGAGTTGGAGCATAGGTCCAATTGGGTGGATTTTAACATGATCTTGTTGATAAATGTAAGTATATAACTTTGTTCAAGCAATTTGGGGTGAGGTGATAGAGCATCTTGCTCTTGCTATGAGTTTTTTTGATTAGAAATAGTTTGCCTTTTGTGAAGGAAATTTGGGATTAGAATTGTAAATATAGAAAATCTGTACTTATCTTACAATTTCTAGTATTATTTAGGTCTTAAAATGATTTCATCAATATCACAAGAAGTTTTTGATGCAATATTGGATTCATTGTTTGGATGTTGCAAGCAAAATTTGTGAATGTTTAAAGTTTTCAAATGATGCTAATACTTAAATGGAGGTTTAGGTAGTTTACTTGATTTTGGTGGACCTTTATTCACTGCCTAAGCATGTAAGGTGGTAGTTTTGGGACTTCCTACTTTAAAACTCATTTAACATAGATTAGGCATCCAAAGTTCACTAGATTAAATTAATGGAGTTTGGTTGGAATGTGAATTAATGGAGGTGAGTGTCTGTAACTTGAAGGTACTTTGGATTGCAAGTTAGAAAGGTGACATCAAATGTCTTGTACTCTTTGTTATCTCAAGTGTATGCATCTTCTTTTAATATTATAAAATAAGAAAAATTTCATGGATACCTCTGAAGTTTGCAATATTTACATAGATACCTCTGCTTTTTCAGAAATTACTCAAATACCCTTGGATCATAATTCTTAGGCATTTATTTGTTGTGCTCATACTTCTTTCATGACCAATGTTGAAGAAGGGAATGTAATGAAACAAAAAAGAAACAATGTGCGCATAAAGGAAGAAGGGAAGTGGCATGCAAAACAAAATAAACTCTTAATTTTTTTGGTCCAAGGAACACAATATTCATTAAATTGGGAAAAATAGTACATTTTGGGACTTTTGAAGGTTTAAGGTGATCACCTTAAATTGAGCTCTAGCGTTTTTTTGGTACACGTGCCCTCACCTAAGAGGAATTTGCAAGGGAAAAAAATCTTAGTGGCTGAGACTAAATCTGATACTTTCAAATCTGGTTTAAGGTAACTTTTTTGGTTTTAGGTGAAGTACAACTTGGGAATTGCATTTTCCCAATTTAATGAATATTGTGTTAAGGGTGTTCGTGTAATTTCTGAAATAACAAGTGTATGTAAATGTTGCAAACTTCAAAGGTATCCATGAAATTTTCCAAATAACAATGAAGGTAGGATGTGGCCATTGGAATTGTTAAAGTGTGCCAACCAAATATCTCATTATTGTAGTGCATGTTAATCTATCTATCTATACTACTAAGTGGGAGGCACTCACTCTTGCCCTTTTCTAGAACCTTCTAGAACCTTTAAACTACGGAAGGTCAACAATCCTTGAGAAACCTCACATCAAGGTTGCTGAGCTTCCCTCATACATATCCTTGAGCTTCCTTCATACAAATCCTTGAGCTTCCTTCATACAAATCCTTGAGCTTCCTTCATACAAATTGATTAATATTTTTCTCAAGAGGAGAAGAAACACCAATAACCATATATACAACTAAGTACGAGGATTTCCCTTAGTGCGCCCACTTTTAGAACTTCTAGAACTTTTTGTTGTAAGTTGAAGGAATAAAGGATGCGCAAGATACATAACACCAAGTGTCCTCCAACCATATCATTTTCCAAAATGTTCTAGAATTTTTTGGTGGAAGTTGAAACAAAAAGCCATGCCCCAAATATAAAACATCAAACGCCTTCTAACCATGAGCAAGAAATTTAATAAAATGCCAAGAGCCTCCTAGCAAAGTATTTGAAGAGTAACATTGTGATGAAGAAATTAGTATTTTTGGTCTCACCAAAATGATGGTGTATGAGACTTAGATTCTAGACCAATTTTGAGATTGATTTTTTGTACAATACATCTAGACTAGATTCTAGACCAATTGAATTGAGATATTAGTTTTTTGTAAAGTTGAGTGTTGCATTACCCATACGCTCCCAACTTACGCAAAGCGTGTGCTTGTATACTAGTATTGTATATAAAGTTGCTAATTTCTGAAACCTCAATATCTGAATTAGTAGACTTGTTGTGAATAACGGTCAATTGTAAAGTAGAATAATCCATAAGCAAGCATGTATCCAAAAGCAAGCTTCTATCAATCTAAGTGATAAATAGATATTTGTTGTAGTATGTTTAGCACAACATGTAGAATGTTTGGTACTAGAACATGGACAATTTGGGCACATATTAAAACCAAACTACCAATAGACGTTGACCTCATCACTTATCATACAATTTTCAAAAGAATTAGTAAATGTGATTAACAAATCAGACATAACTTCAATTTACTTTTCACAATTAGTTGTGGTTGCTAAATACTCAAATCCGTGTTGGGATTTACAATTTTAGAAGCTATAAAGAAATTAATGTTGAAGTTTTGCTGAAGTTACCCACATCAGGAGCATTCAATCATGTAAGGTTTACCTCTGAGAGGACCATAGGGCATAGTATACATGCTGCCGTACAATCGTTATTGGCTACCAGTAAAGTTTTAAGTTGGGATACCAAGTAGATCACTAGAACTGCTTTGATCTATTCTCCAATTGTTGATCTCAAATGTAGTAGAGGTGTGAGTCTATTCCAAATACAAGAAAATACCCCATATTCTACTGGTCGCAGTGGCACATTGTGTTCTTTAGGGGTTAATCACTTAATGTCAATATCTGCTTCCAAGATGCTCATGGCTGTTATATAACTACAACCCAGAGTAATTCATGACAATTGTGTTTTAGTCTACTTAACCCTAAGTATTGTTGATCATTACATCCAACTTTTTTAAATTCATATTTTTAGTACTTTGTATAGGGTATCTTCACATCTTCAAACAACCTACTTACCCATGTTTTTCACAGAACATAGATAATTTCTCTCAATTCTTATTTTCTATTTGAACATGCTTAATATTGCTTTGTAATATCTTTGTGCATTTGTGTAGCTTTGAGAGCATGTTAGTTGTGCATTGTCAGCCACAAGTTGTTGAGCAAACAAATGTATAAGTGGAAAAAAGTTATAATTTAGATGTTTGTTACTAAAAATCTTTTAGATTTTTTGCAAGTTAGGGATATTTAGGTCATTTTATGGGAATTCAAGACATTATTTTGTGTTTATGTGTTAACAACTCTCAAATGATTTCAAACTTCAAATAAACACTCACCTCTTGTATACTAGTATACATACACTTGCATTGCATGATATGAGTTGGATATACATGGGTAATGCAACTTGGTGTTTTCTTATTTATAGCACATGGTTGGAGGGCATTTGGTGTTTCATATTTGGGGCATCCTTTATTGTCTCAACTTCCATAAAGAAATTTTAGAAATTTTTGGAAAATGACATGGTCGGAGGGCACTTGGTGTTCTATATCTTGGGCGTCATTTATTGCTTCAACTTACAACAAAAAATTCTATAAGGTTATGGAAAAGGGTGCACTTATGGAAATCCTCCCACTTAGTAGTAAAGATATTTGTACATGAGAAATTATCATTTTGATGCACATGTATCTGACCTATGTTTCATGTACTTAATCTCATGCAGACCATGTGCTCAATTTTGAATAATGGATGAATATGAATTTTTACCTCCGACCTCAATTTTTGTCTTTTTTTTTTAAACTTCTTTTGAAGATAGGAAAACACACTAGCTTTTGGGGAATCTAATTTTTATTCCAATCAATGCCAAGAAGCAAGAGTTATGCCCAAATAAGCACAAATTTGGGGAGTCTGGGCAGCAAAAAATTTGCTTACAAAAATTGGATTTAAATTTTTTTTTTCTCATAGATTACATTTTTGTCTACATCTAAAACTTTGATTCATTCCATTTGGACTAGTTATGAGAAAGTCATGGACAATCTTGTTTTTTGGATAATTCAAGCATCTTCTTGAAAACATAACTTGTAAACTTCATTTTTGAATGCAAGCTTAATATATTTTCAAAGAAAATTGTTGGAGAGGATGAAGTTTGCTTTCTAGAAAAACCTCACCATTGGGATTATTGAGTTTCAATTCTATTGCAGGGCTATTAGCAATTTAAGTTTTTGTTCAATCTCATACCTTCAAGTACCTAATGTTTTTTTGAAGAATGAAAATTAAGTATTTTTTTATTTGATTTTTTTCCAAAGATTCTCAACTCAATTTTCCACCACTTAAAAATAAAGTTCCAAACTTTGTGGTGCAAAAAATTTAATTTAAAAAAGTTCAAAGTCAAATAACCTAATCATGCAAGGTGCAAAAAAACTTGTTCTTTCCACTTTAAACGCAAATATTTTCCAATCTGTTTGGTCAAAGTTCTTGAGTTTTGTATGACACATTCTTGTACCAATCTAGTACAAGATTCTATAGTTAGATATGCAAAAAAGACCAATTTTCAAACTTTTTTACTCTTTGCCATAGAAGTGACAGTTTTGAGTGTCTTTTGACAAAATAAAGGCCTTGGTCCTTAGGGGTTAATTTATACACCCATATATTATTAAGTTCTTGTATTAGCCTTTAACCACTAAATGCCGAGGTGGACACCTTGCTTGCCCCTTGTACAAATTTTAGGATGAACAGTGATACCTACAATGGTGCCCGCACATTAAAATATTATTTTTAAAAATTGCAAAAGTCAATAATGCATGGTGCCCTTATGAACATTACAACAAGGATAGCTTGGGACCTAACATCGTGACTTTAAAATTTCTCACAACTTGGGTTACCTAAAAAAATGAGTGCTACAAATGAGGTAATTTTTTGCCTTATATGATGGACCATGTGTTTATGATCACTTCTGAAAAAAATTAGACAAAAAACTACTTTTTCCTACTCACAATGTGTTCTTTTTATGTCCAGGGGACGATTTTTGTCTCCTTCAACGTTTAAGGGTTAAACCTTTCATAAAATAAATCTCCAAAAAAATTGTTTTACACTAAAACGGTACAAAAGTACAAGCTCATTTTATTATCACAAACTAGTGGACCCGTGCACCCTTTGGGCCCACTTCAAACACACAAGTTAACCCTTTAGAGACCACCAAACCATATTTTGGTTCAGCAGAGTGGTATTTGGCATATAGAGTAAAATCGCTCAACAATTTGGAAATTGATCTTGAAGAACGCTTGTGATCACAAGAGTTTTGCATCCAATCAAAAAAACAACAATGGAATCAGATATGTGAGTTCATAAAATATGGTGTTTATACGGCATGGCCTAAAAATACGTATGCATATTTGGTCAAAGATGGATAAAAGCAACAACACAATACATCAAACACCCAAGAAGAATGCCAAATTTCAATTATGCCATCCTAAAAGATTTCAAATTGATCAAGAAATACGCTTGTATTGGTTTTGTATACGGTAGTAGTATAATTGTAGGTTTTGAAGATCTATTGAAATGATGCTATCATTTCATCTTAAAACAAAATTGCTCTACATTTAAGGCCAATTTTTTATTGTTTTCACCAACTGGATTTTCCACAGCATTTATCAGGTTTCTTGTAAAAATATTTTTGGATAGCAAAAAAAGTGGGATTTTTGACCCTTTTGTCCACTTAGCTACACCTTGTGATTGCTATTTTTATCCATTTTGTGTGAAACTAGTCTTATTGGAAAGGTGGGAAACCTAGCTTTCTAGAAATATAAGGCTCTTCTCAAGCAAAGCTTGTATGAAGCAGTAAGTTCCAAAATCACACAAGCATGAAAACTAGAGAATTCTTGCCAACAACTCATTCAATCATTATAATATATCATCTCCAATGGTAGATCTAATGGAGAATTTGATACTTTATAGTAAACAAGGTCTACTTCTCACTTGTACGGTTGGATTATTGAAATTAGGTCCATAATTGATTTAAACGCACTTTCAAGTTTACTACCCCGGTTTCTACTGGATTTGTGAAAATGTGTGTGGTCCTTAAAGGGTTAAGGGTGAAGGCTTTAATCATGATTTGTTTTTTGTATATTTTAATCATTTATTCTAACCGCGCTTATCATTTTGTTTGTTTTAATTGTTTTTGGCTTGCTTAATCATGTCATGGTGTCGCTTATTTTAATCAATTTTTGCTTATTTTAATGATTTTTGTGACAGGTGAGACTAATTGTTCGTTTAAGGGAATTGATATGTGCACATTGAAGTTGATATTTGCACACCCCCTGGGAGGTAAATTGTAGATTTCTACCATCCAAAAGCTAAATTTGAGAATTTTGAATTCAGATTTAGAATTAGAGACCATGCTTTACTCTAGAATCATAAACAAAAGTTGCAATTAAACAACACTTAGTGAAAAGTTTAGCTAGGGGAGAAAATGTTACTTTTACTTTTGTTTGTAAAAAAAGATAAGCTTTTTCATTGGATGTTGTTCAATTGCAAACTATTTATAGTCCTAAGGTAAACCATGGTCTCTAAGTCTTGATCTGAATTCAAAATTCTCAATTTCACATTTTTGATGGTAGAAATCTACAATTTACCTCCCAAGGGGGTGTGCAAATATCAATCCCGGTGTGTACATATCAATTCCCATTTTTAATCATTTTTTTAATGTGAGACAAGTGAGGCTTATTTTAATCGTTTTTTAATGTGTGACAAGTAAGGCTTATTTTAATTGTTTTTTTAATGTGTGATAGGTGAGATATCAATCCAAGAACTTTTTATGATTATTTTTATCACCCCCCCATGGCCCCATGCATGCCCCCCATGGCATGTGCAATTTTATTATGGGAGTGCAAGGCCCCATGCTTGCCCCCCATGGCACATGCAATTCCTCTGTTATGAAACCTGCTTTTTATCATGGATATGGACCCCCTTTTTATCATGCAACCCATACATACATACGGACATTTTATCATGGAGCCCCCTCTTAACTAATACATACATATGGACACCATGTTCTGTTATATAGTTAGACAAAACTCCCACTAAAGAAACTTCAGAAAAAAATTATTGCAAGAATTATCAACTTTGCTTCCATAATGAAATTTAGAATTATACGTTTTTGGTAATGATTAACCCCTAAATGCTTGAGGCCTTTTTTGAGCTTCCGGGAATTTGCTCTCGCTTGAACAAAAAGCCAGCATTTTAATAAGTTGTCTCAAGTTTTTTAAGATTGTAATTGTACAAATTCAAACTATATATGTTGAGATTACATAGAAAAAGAAAAAACAATAATATAATGTATGGACTAAAAGATTATAATGTTTGATCATGAGGGTGTTAAATTGCAAACATGAATTGTAGTCTTTCAATCCTCTTTTCACATATGGGATCTGAAAAATTGGTTACCAAAAAAATAAAAGGTTAACGAACACAACATACACAACTCTAGTCACTTTATGGCTTTTCAAAATCTCTTCAAAAAAAATTGTAAATGAATTTTTACTGTAAATTTTTCTCCAAGATCTAGTGTATTTGAGGCTCATTTCCAAGAGCTCTCAACACTAAGGAATGTTAAGATCCTTGAACAAAATCTTTGAATAGAAAAATCATGATTGATCATTTTCAAAATCAAATTTTTGATGCTAAAACTAGAGTTCAAGAAGAACACTCCAAAAATGTAATTTGCTAAAAATAGCAACTTAGTTAAATTTGGTGGACCCCAAATTTGGTGGACTTCAAAGCATTGTCAACCAAGGTTTGGGAAGAACCAACCGCTAGTTCAATGCTTGCCGATCGAAATTAGAAAAAAACCGTTTGCAATTTATAGACTTTGGCTAAAAACTGATTACAAATCTTAATTTTTTTGCTTAGAGTATGAAATAGAGAAAATAGCCGAAAGAGCTCCTTGATAAACCAGTTCAATATAGGAATCAAAGGAAATCTATCAAAAAATCTCAAATATTTCCTAGACCCTGGTGTCAACACCAGAATTTGGTGCCGCAGGCATTAAGGGGTTAAAATTGATGAGTGCAATGATAGATCCAATTGAACCAAAGAGGCTTTGAACAAGGAAGAAGCTTTTATCATAGCTATCATGAGAAGCTTTTATCACAGATATCATGAGATATCATGAGAGAGCTTGACTAGGTACCTTACTCCAAGAGCTACACACAATAAAATGGAATAAGGATAGAGCCTAGCTTGATATAAAGTCATCTGGTTATACGTTTAACCCTTTAACAACCATACCCATTTTACAAGGGCTATAAGCTTAGATTTGGAATTGACTCAAATATGGACCCATTTTCAATAATCCAACCATACAAATGGGAAGTACACCTTGTTTATTGTAAAGTATCAATATTTCAACTAGATCTACCGTTGGAGGTGAAACATTATAATGATTGAGTGAGCCATATATGGAAAATCTCTTGTGTTTCATTCTTGTTTAGTTTTGAATGTTGACCTTTCATGCAAGCTTTGATTGAGAAGAGTTTTACATTTCTAGAAAGCAAGGTTTCCCACCTTTCCAACAAGACTAATTTCACACAAAATAGACAAAAAGAGCAATCACAAGGTGTAGAGCTAAGTGGACAAAAAGGGTCAAAAAACCCACTTTCTTTGCTACTCTAAAACGTTTCTACAAGAAATTTGTTAATTATTCTAAAAAATCCAATTGGTGAAAACAATCAAGAATTGGCCTTAAATGTAGGATGACAAATTTTAAAGCCAAAATGACAACAACATTTCAATAGATCTTCAAATACTACAATTGTACTACTACCATATAGGAAAACAATACAAGCATATTTCTTAAGCAACTTGTAATTTTTTAGAATTGTGCAATTGAAATTTGACATTCTTCTTGCATACTTAATGTATTGTGTTGTTGCTTTGATCCATCTTTGACAAAAATTAGATACATGTTTTGAAGCTATGCCATATAAACACCATTATTTATCAACTCACATACCCAATTACATTGTTATTTTTTTAGATGGATGCATACCCAATTGCATTGTTATTTTTTAGATGGATGCAAAATTCTTGTGATCACATGCATCCAAATTATTGAGTGATTTCAATCTATAAGCCAAAAACCACTCCCTGCGACCAAAATATGGTCGCGTGGTCCTTAAAGGGTTAAACTGCATTCGTAAAACACACTCACACTCTTAAAAACTCAAAATATCTAAAATACAGAGTGGTTAGCACGTGTTATGCACGAACTAGTCCCTGCGAGCCAAAACATAGTTATCAAAGCACAAACTTCAACCATAATCGTCAATACTCTATTACTTTTTTATTCTAATTGCAAAAGCTGTTCTATACTGGTTCCAAAGAATGTCTAAGTCCATATCCTCCAAAAAATATGAAGCCTTTTCAATTATTATTGCATTCAGATACAAAAATATGTTAAAAATAGCATTACAACATCACGTTCTATGTTGTACAAAATGTCCTCGAAGTCCTAGAGTTTCAACCAAAGTTAAGTAACGAACTCTAAGCCATAAGGAGGGCAGCAACAATCAAACTTTGAAATTATTCTTACAAGGACATCCATATTACAGAGCTGAATTCCTGAATAACCAATACTAATCAGATTACAAGACACACGTTGATGTCAGTTCGTAATAGAATCCAGTATAGCAGTTCCAAAAACATGACCACTTCCCACCCACCAGGCTCTAGGAAAAAAAAAATCTTCAACTAACAGCACATGAGAAGCAAGTGCAGTTAAAGCCAGAATCAATGGATGTACAGAGAGATACGTAAGGATTAGCACCGAGAATCCCCCTAGGAAGAACAATCTTCGAAGGAGATGGAAATAGAAAGTTGTATAGACACAGCTGCACGTCAAAAAGCCAGGTGCAGTTCCAACTCAAGGGGTAAAACTCCTTAAATATTTTCCTGCATAAAAAACCAACCCCACTACTCCCAATTTCACCTAAGATTAGACAGATGGTCTTGCACATGAGTTGCAAGACCATGTTATAGTCAAAAGACAGGCAAGGCAGGCTCCTATCCATACACAAGTTCGCTGTTTCTGCTGGTAGCCTTGAGACGCAGATAGCGAAGAGCACAAATATTATCTTCCCTGAATGCTTTCCCCGGCATAGATGGAAACCATAGAATCACTCGCTCCCGCAGCCAGAAACACGTTGTAAGAGTGGAAGCACAAGGACGTGACAGGACCAATTCTTTGAGCTAAAAAGCTGTTGTGGAATTTTACCATACTCAGATGCTCCCCAGTCGTACTGAACGTTTTGATGACCGGTAACTGTTTGGCAGACCCTGTGGCAATCACAGGTGAATACCGGTGCACAACCATGGAGGTCAAGTTGCCCTTGTGTGCTTCTACCTCATGATAGGGTGCTGAGCTCTTTCTGATGTCTAGCATCTTCAAATCACCAGCCTGTGATGCTGAGATCATCTGCATAGGCCACATATATTTCGTTAATAGAAAGAGATTTTCGAAATAATTGAATAATGTGAAAAAGTACACGTTACTTCGCCAAATTAGATTAATATGAGCAACAGCACCACAGGGTCTTCATTTTATTCTAGACACTGCGCGTCACAATGAAAGTATAGAAGCATCACGCAAATACACGTCGCTTGTCATACAGACCGAGACCAGCCACCAAATGTGGATCCACAATCTTAAAACAAGTAGAAACAGCATTTGAAGAGCATCATTTGAAGGCAGAGAAGAAAAGAACCTTGGTGTAATCCGATCCAGGATTAAAGTCAAGGCCCACAACTTTTGTAGTATGGGGCTTCATCGCACAAACAAGCCTGCATTGATAAGTAAAAAAAAGTTAATGATACAGTAAGTATACAACAAATATGACCAGCTACACCAATTGCACCACTGGTTATGTGAAAACGAATTGGTGCACCTTCGAAGTTAACATGAGTGTAAAGCTTCTAGAAGCTCAAACAACTTGAAAACATAATTTTTTGACGCCATAACCTAATTCAGTTACTTGAAGTGGCCTTTTGTGAAAATCACCATCCATAGCATAATTGTGATATTCAGGTTAGTTACAGAATTAGGTGAAAACAAAGATTAAAGCTGAATATTCATGCACTTACGTTTCTTGAGAGCGTATATCATACACCCTGACAGAGCCATCTCCACAGCCAGTAATCACATGAGAATTATGCGTCTGACAAGCAGCCTGTAATGCCATCCAAAATATAAACTTAGTCTACCAAAATAATTCATAAGTTAACTCCAGCATATACGATTGCGACTGCAGACAATATTAATCATCCAGACCAGCCAAAAAATAAGCTAAACAAATGCTTGTATCATGAGGACCAGTTTCATTCAGAAGCACGGGAAGATCCACTTGTACCATGCATTCCGTCAAACTCACCATAGCAGAAACAGCGCTATCTGAATGAGTAGAGATGCTAGAGGCTAGCTGCTCCCGATCAAGATCCCACACCATGATACTGGAGATGTGACCCGTTGCATACTGCGATATGAAAAATGATAACGGTTATAATTGGAATATGGGAATTTCGATATAAATCCAACAACCGGAGTAATCCGTCCTAACAATTAACTACAGAGTTAAAAGACGTTCATTTGATATATTACAAGCAGAAAAAATGTGAGTAAATAATAATACTCCAGATAATCCTTGCATTAGAGATCCACCTGAAAGCATACCCTCTGGATGTGACCTCCTGACTAGTATGTAAAATTCTATAAAAACATATGGCTAATAATCCAATAACACAGGCACATACACTATCTACTAAATAGAAAGGATTTATGAAAAGCAATACCAAAGAACCCGTCATTTGTTGCCAATCTACCACAGCACTGATGCCTCGTGCACCAGGCCCATGACCCTGCACAGCTTGCCATGATGTTGCTAGACGATGTTTGCCTTTCTGAGTGTAGTCTTTCCAAACCCTTACACTTCCATCATCTGCACAGAAGGTATAGAATCATGATAAAATAGACCAACAGCCAAGAACAATGATAAAACTGATCAATCTTCACATCATACATCAATATCCAGATGCGCTCGAAAGTTAAAGATAGACCAATTACGACGAACACTGAACAGTCGAATCTCAGGGCACACGTTCAAGAAAAGTAGATACTCATACATCTATCAATAGTCGCACAGAGACCTTGAGCCGGATCACTTAATAACGTTAAAACTATAGAAAAGCATTGATCGATCACAAAATTGTAAGCAGCAAACTAGTTCATAACGATGTTGTAGGATAACAACCAACAGCAATCAGTATACATGGCAAGCATAAAACAACTTACTTGAAGCAACAAGCAGCAAGCTATCATCCAACTCATTCAGCAAGCAAAGCTTGGAAATCCCTTTATCTGAATTATTATGATTCTCAAAGGTGTTTATGACTTCATCTGCATCATAATCCCATATCCTGCAAAAGAAATTCCAGCACGGAAAATTCAGAGGAGCACCTACCAACGCAACAAGAGTTACTGATAGTAATGTTGTAGATACGGCTAATGCGCTCAAACAAAACTATTGGACATACTTTACACATTGCCATAAAGATATTGCAGATTAATGTCTGCTCTTAGATCAGGTCTTAGCCACTATGGAGTTTATTAACCCCTTCAGACAGCAAAGAGCTCTAACGTTAGTTGGCCTCTCCAGAGTTAAAATAGTACCTAATAGTCTCATTGTCGTCTGCAATACAGACTAGAGGTTTGAACGGGTGCATCAGCACTGCTTTGGTTCCAACTTCAGATCCAGTATCCCAACTGCCAATCTGATCGGTGACTTTGCTTACACCTGCATCAAATGAGATAAAAACCAATAAGTAAGGGAACATCATAACCACTGGACTTCATTATTACAACGATGAACTGGGGCCTAAAGCACGTCAAGACCAGAATCGAGGGAGGTATAAGGTACGAGAAGAAGAAGCTTGAGAAGTATATTTAACAAACAGAATCTATTCAGTTGCACAGTCTTTCACCTATACTCGACAGCAAATGCAGAGACTTGTATTCTTTTGTTCAAATACTACACTCCACGTGCTGACACGAAAACAATAGTGAGGGTGTTTATAATCCTGAGAAGAAAAAAAATGAATATGAGCCAGAAAGACATGTACTTGAGTGTTGGCATCTAGCAATGCCATTGAGCGCCTCTTTCTCTCTCATTTCCCGACGAGCTTGTATCTCTTCTTCATCATCATGGGATGGCTCCAACAATGGCCGGGAAAAATGTCCACAACTCCACTTATAAATAGTTGATTCCGGCAACTGAGGCACACTTAAACCTGTCTCCAGAGTGATTGCCGAGAGTCCAGAAGTCATCATTCCAGCTGCATCAGCTATACCAGATGTCACTGTACTAAGGCCTGGCGTTGAGGCATGGGCAATAATTTCACCAGCTATTCGCCCAGTGGGTCTGGAAGCATCCCAGGTTGCGTTCAAAGCTGCGGAGATATCCATAGATGCGACACGTCTAAGGGTACTAGTAGAACCTGCAAGAAATGCTGGTCGAGTGGGAGGGCTGGGAGGTGGTGTTGTGATTCGCCAAGTACTTGCAAGATTTCCTGCCCAAAATGAAACCTTGAAAGTTAGAAAATAAATCTAAACTATATCTCTTCCAAAACATTTTCATTGAAGAAAATTTAAACAGATATTGAACACCTATTCTAGTACCTGGCAACAATACAAGTCACACACACTTTTCATACTGCAATGAAACCAAACATCCCCACAAGTCATTATGATGTATTAGTTACTAACCTGAAGAAGATGCTACCCAAGAAGTAGAGCGATGCATTACACCAGGCATAGGAGTAGGAGGAAGTGCTGCTACAGGTGGATTTCGTGGGTAGCTGATGACGCCACCATTAGGTCTTGGGGCTCCCGCCACTTGAGCTGACTCAACTCCACCTATCTTCAAAAGTTTTCGGCCCAGGCTAGCCACGCGAGGGAATGGATCTCTAGCCAATGCACAAGCAGCCATAATTAGCGGCACATAGACGCTTCCTTCCTCCGAACGCCTCCATTGCCGAGTTCCTCCGTTGCTGGCGGCAGTACCGTTGGAATCTCCAAGCACCGAATCAGACAATGGGGAGTGCCCTGCAGAACCTGAAGTCCGGTAATCGACGAGGAGAAAGTATCATTATATGAAGATTTAAGACACCTTAAAGTCCAAAGCTTTGAGATAAGATGGATCTCATAGCATAACCACATAGAAAATTGCAAACCCATATAATTGAATAGTGCTTAGAACTACTCCACATTTAATAGCAACTACGATCCTACATGGTGGCATCTACATTCAAGATGAAAGCTCACAATCTACCATACTATCACGACATTTCACCACGCTTGGCTATTAAAGATCCAATCAATAACACTCTACAGATTCAGGTTATCAATGATTTGTACCTGGTGAGCCTGCCAAAGATCCGTTGCTACGGACAATGCGCATTACTGGACGGTAGGGTATCCCTCCCTCCAAACTCAGAAGACCTTGATCTCCGTCTGGGTATGAACCAGCATATGCGAGTTGCGTCGGGTAAGGGTAACCTGGGCTCCTGTAACCTGCTCCATAGGCGGGCACAACTGCCGAATGCGATGGAGGTCTTAAGTAAGCTGCAGCAGACTGTCGAAACATCCTGTTGTGACTGGATGCTAAGCGAGCCATTGCTGTAGCAAAACATTAGCCAAAGCTGGTTATGTTAGTAAAACAAAACAGTAGAATCGAGAGGTTCACCTGATTTAGAAATGCACTAACATATAAAGCACAGCCGAAATAAAACAAGAAATTTTGAAAAAAGGTGATTCTAATATTATAATTTAATGACCAAAAACTCTCGTTCCTATAAAAGACAGAAGGATGCGCTACTAGGTAAACAAGAAAATGTCTCGGTCGACATGAACGTAACGTATGACCCATTATTTAAACTTCGAAAGTACAACGCTTAACATTTGAAAATAAAATAAAAGAAAGAAAGCATGTCCGGCTTTCATTCTTTCTTCATAAACAAGTACAGACAAACAGATGTGAGGTAGAAGCAAATGCCGAAAAGTCATTCGCCATGGTAAGAAATACTATGATAGCTACGGCAACACGTATTTCTCACCAATGGCGAGCTCAGCTCGAACAAGCGGGCTTCCATCACACAAAACTTTCAGTAGAAGGCTTGCTATCTTTTGCTCTGCAGCTAGGCTCTCTTCGTCCACCTCATCATCAGCTCCTCCCGAATAAACTCCGTCAACTCCCACTTTCACAAGCGTACCCAGTGCATATGTAGCAGCAGCACGAACCTGAGAGAATCGATAGCACCAGATATTCAAAATCAGCAAAAGTCCACGGCAGTGAGAGCTCAAATATATGGACTCGGATTGAACAAACAAACGGACAGGAAAACAAACATCTTCGTGGAAAACTCGTTGATCAAACCAAATTACATTACAAATAATCCAATAGCAAGCACAATAAATTGACATAGTTAGACAAAATACTTAAAAAAATAAATTTATAAGTAAAACTAAAACACCATCTGCACTCACCTCAGGCTGTGGCTCAGAAAGAACTTTTACGAGTATTGTTGGTGCATCCAAATCCAAAGCTCTGGTTATTCCCTCAGGAACTCCATCCCAAAGCTTCCCCAAGCAAAGGCAAAGCCACTGAAGAAGCAGGGGTTCAGGTGGTGGAGCATTTGGGCCTGTTTGTAAATTTGAGGCTGCTTCTACATGTGAGAGACAAATGCTGATCAGTCCAGCATCTATACAAGCTTGCTGACCGTGTTGGTGGCCATCGACTATAACTGCCAGGACAAATGCAGCCATAGCTCGCTGTTCTGCATGGATGTCAGGGCTCTCCAGAAAATGGATAAAGTACGAATGACCACCGTCTTTGACAAGATCAACTTGGCACGACTGCAACAACATCCACCGAAACCAAAAAATAACAATTGTCAGAGATGTGCTACCATGTTTATCAAGAGGTAACCCCGTTTATGAAACCAAACTATCCATCGGCATTCCTTGAACCTTGATTTCAGATCGATGGGTTATAACTTGATTAAAAATTTAATTCAGTCCTACGCCATAGTAATTTAAGTTTTTATCAGCTTCATTAAAGAATTAATCGTTTGCATACTTTAAGACTTCTACATGTCTCTTGGTAGGCGGGCATAGAACACATTTGTAGA
Organism: Ulota crispa; assembly: GCA_963920765.1. NCBI lineage: Eukaryota > Viridiplantae > Streptophyta > Bryopsida > Orthotrichales > Orthotrichaceae > Ulota > Ulota crispa. The sequence goes on from OY987244.1 coordinate 29,516,355, forward strand.
TGTTCTCAAATGCACGAACAGCATTCAAAATCCGAAGCTGCAAGCCTTAACAAGCGACAAGCCATGCATCAGACCTGCAACTACTTGTAGCGGTCATAGGAAGGGAGACTGCTCCCCCATTGACATCCATCTATACTTATTTCTATGTTACAAGATAGATTTATTTCTAGTTTGGAGGCACTTGGTCAAAGCAACTCGTAAACACTTCAAATGCAAGTAAAACCCACGAAAAAACACCACACTCAAGCAAGATGTCATTGAAACGTAAAGAAAAAGATACCTTGTCAAGAGCTAAAATCTTTGTCCAAATGAATACGAGAATCTGCCGTAAATCAGTAGCCGTTGTTTGCAGCAGCTTGAGAACATAAGGAAATATTCCAACAGATAAAGCCTGGTCAAACAAGTACCCAAATACCACATTAACACGACCGTGACTGATACTCCGTAATAGCCAAAAGCAGCCTGAGAGGTGCCAAATGTACATCCAGCTGTAAGACGTTTACTCACACTAAGTGGCAGAAAAGAGATGCCTCCAAATTAGATTGGGTTCCTCTTCCTTTGGAAGTCATATTAAGTGTGAGATAAGATACACAGTGATGTTTCAAAGATAAGACATATAAAAGAGAGTATTTACCAAATCCACAGCCCACGCTCCCATGTCCAAAAACCGGCCCAATAGCACCAATGCTCGAAATCTATGGGACTGGCTCAGCAACACCTAAAAGCCATACCAATAGTATCACTCATCATAAAGGAATAGCACTAGGAAATCCGCTTACCTTTTTCAGAAATTTGATGGTCTATTTTTATCTGAATACGCAGCGTTCAAGAGATGAATAATAATGTTTATCCCCTAAAAATAATGGGTAATTTTCTCAAGTAGTTTTACACCCACAGAACAAAAGACAAATGTTGACCAATGCAATGTCAGACAATATCTTGGAAATAACACTGGGTCTTTGCAAGAAAGTTCATCCAAGAACACCAAAATCCGAGCACTGATAAAATTTGTAGATACTGCACAATAAAATACCTGCAGAACGATAGGAAGCTGCTCTGGTGGCTTCTTCCTTTCCGAACCGTGTTCTAACCACACCTCAAAAGCTGTCAACTGCTCCGTAAAAAAGGGACTTGGCTGCAAAACAAATAAAAAATAAACTGAGCTACCCTTAATCTTGCAATGTCTTAAGCATGAACAGAATAAACAAAACACTTCCCACTTTTCAAAAAAAAAGGAATGTTAACAAATTTGTACGTAAAAACACGCATTGTTATGACATCTGCATACTGAAATACTCATATTGACCTGAAGTCATAACTCTGAGCCACAAAAGAGTGCATACCTGAAAGTCGACACTGGGGTCACTCAACAATGTTGGCAACTGTGAAAGACAGATTTCAGCTGCCATATCCCATGCATGCCTGCACAAAAATTGCACAGGATTCATTTCATCAAAAAGGTTCAAGAAGAATTTGAAGTTATTTGGCGTATCAAACTCACGAGTTACTCCTTGAACAATTTCAAATAGACTCACAGAAAAAAATATCATATTTATTAGAACACGTTCATCTATTACATGTGGCTTGCAAAAGGTGCCCACAGGTGGCAAATAGAGATGGAATTTTTGAGTTCAAAAATCCCCTCATTCACACCATACAAATCTATACAGAATTAGAGCAAAAGAAACAAATGTATATACCACATAGGATGCTGATGTGTAGGAGGCAGTCGAGGATATGACTGTGGACAGCAGTTGGCAGACCTCATAATGCGTTCAGCCAGTAAGAAATTCCGAAATAAGCTAGCAACAAGAAGATCTTGCCGGAACAACCGTTGAAACAGCTCTGAAATAATCAAATTGCAAATAAGAAATGTTTCAGTTGGTAAGGTATACATGATAGTGATGTCTTTACCACTCAAGTCACATCCCATTACTGCATGTCGTAAGCAGCTCCCACTAGATCTTCTAGAATGCGGTCTATCCAATAAGCATTGTGAAAAGAAAATGTGGTTTAATTTTTTCTTTACTGACTGCTCACCTCGCGGGAGCACATTCCATGCAATTGTATCTGTTATAGCCGTAAATATCCAATTCAGCTCCCCCAGAGGAGTTTTCCGATCGTTTTGACGTCCGGGGATCTGGTCTATGAGATCAGGATCCAAAGGAAGTAAAGACCTTGGACAGAACCTGAAACAAGAGGAACACATCAATTGCTACCCAAATACAGATCCAGCAGTGAACAGAATCACAAAACAATAAGAAGTGTTCAAGTAAACAGAAGAGGAAAAAAAAGAAGAAGCCATGTCCCGATTAAGAAACTCATCTCAAAAGAAGTAACGACGTCCAATTAAAAAAACGCATTAGTGAGATTCAAAGAGCTTCTATCCAGAAGTTTCAGGTATAAAAATCACCATCTCAAAGCGATTTTGATCGGGGTTGTAAGGCAGGAAGTAAAGACATCAGCTGGCAGTTCTGTATCCTGAGGAAGTGATTCATTCGCTCCACATGCAGCTAACAGGATGCAATCCTTCATTGCGGCAGCCAAGTCTCTCGAGGATGTACCGCCAAGACCCCACTCAGGCCGCTATTTCGAACCGGCAAGTATACACAACATTAGTTTTTGGGATTTCGCCAAAAAAGTTACAAGAAGCCACCATGAAGTCCTTGCAAGAACTGCCAGAAATCTTCAGACTGCAATAAAATAACAACTGTGGCGAACTGCTAACAAGAGCTAGTGATTTGAGAGAATACCCTAGCCTGGGAAGCACAAAATCGATAGTACCATTCAGATAACCACATGTCCAACAGGATTTTTGACCATTCTTGGAATCAAAAATCACACGTATTGTTTAGATACTGCACCACAAACTCTGGAGTACTGAAGGTCACTAATCCAGAAGAAGCATACCTCACAGAACGCATTTACGATCATGCCAGCTGCTGAGCAATCGAACACGTAAATGCACGGATTTCCTAGCCACGACTCCAGTTCATATACCGAGAGTGGTATGTACTGAGTAAAATTCTGCAAGAAGTACAAAATCCACTTTAGACAGAGCACGTAGCACGTAGCACGTATTCCTAGATCTTCCAAATATTAAATAGTGAACACTGCTTTGATATCTCCGATCATCAACAGATACATATACGAGGATTCAATATCAAAGAAACGAACATAACCAGATGTCATAACCGAACTCCTTAATAAAGGACAGCAGTAGTAAGCTGCATATCAACCTTGTTAAACAGCCAAATTTCCCCATTGATTGTTGGTCTTGGAACACCATGGCCATTATAATGAAACAATACTCTTTCGCCCTTAGCATTTTTCCGGCAACTTAGGCACAACTTTTTGACCTCTTCGACAGTGGGATCTAAGCAGACCTTGTAACGCGCCTGCAACCACAGTCACATACAACTGATGAGTAATTTAATTACATAAATGATCAGCAATCACCATCGTCGAAAAATGACAAGCAACAAAACTAGCACAAGTTAATTACCACTATGGACAAAACATTTGCATCAACACGAAAAAAGTTTCAGATATGAAGACTAAATGATTCATTTCCAGTAGCTCAGTCAATTTTCAGCAACAGAGGTTTTCTGTGCGCATAAACTCAAATTGGCATTCCCTGAAAAGAAAATAACAAACAAGGTATCACGTAAAAGTACTTACTCTGGGCTGCCACCGCTCATACTGAGCTTGCAGATTCTTCCCAATTGCTTCTAAAGCTTTCACAGATGCGGTTGAGAATGGATCTGCACACCAAAAAGTATGTTGAGAAGTAGTGATCTGAAATCGAAGGGGCAGCAGTCACAAAGCACAAAGATAAACGCTTTCATGTACAATCAGCTAACGTATCATGAGATCTCGTTAAATTAAGAACTCCACACAAGTTTATATATTAAATTCACAAACAATTAGAACAAAGCCAATGCAAATTTAAAGGGTAAGATCCCTAGAACCTGGACAAAAACATTACAAATAGTCAACAACAATTTATAAGTTGATTAGGAATTTTCACACAAGGCGAGTCAAGAATTTATGTTACCGATACAGAGCACATCCATTACCTATCCAGCATTCCAGTCGGGCGCACGGCGAGATTTTGATGACGTCTGGCGGGTCCACACCAATGTTCAAGCACAGACACAGCGCCACCCACCCTGTTTTCATCTATCATTTACCACGAAGTGTAATGTCAAGACCGACTGAAATTTAGTGTGCCCAGACATAATTAAAGAATACACAGAAGACGATCCTCAGCTTTTGCATAAAGACGAAGCAGGTGTTTTTATGAAATTAACCAGTCAATAGCTATCCAAAGTATCATCGGCAAAGAAAAGAATATGGTGTTCATTGCCTCACATCAACAGAAGATTTTTGCAGCTCAATGATTAATAGTACAATCTTCCCCCGTCCCTAATCCAATTAAGTTTCATTACGATCAAGCACAATAGAATATCGCATTCTCTCTGTTTCTCGACAGTTTTGTCACCATGAAGAATTAGGTCGATGTACTGATGCACTTACGCAATCCAGCAGCAATTACAACAAGATTTATGTGAGCAGACAATACAGGCAGTAATTTTTTTAAATCATAATCGTATAATCATAGATTCTTACTCTGTCCTTCATCCTCCACCTTGAAACCACGCCAGGTTCAGCCGCTGGAACAACGGCTTCATCAGCATCATGACGCAAGTCACAAAGGTACGAAGTATTAGAAAGGAAAGACACTCCCGGATCGTCGGCACAGCGCCTCCCGTCTTCTTGTGCGAGGTGGTGTGCACCCTCGACCATGTTCCTTCTTGATAACTCATCAACCATCCGTAATGGGAGGGTCGAAGTAACATGTGGACCTACATGTCCTCCCCCCATGCTATCCATGGACCGTTGCCTACAAAGGACTACATCTCCCAACGCCATTTTCTGTTGCTAAAACCACCATTACATACTCACTCACTCCAAATTATACCGGCGCATTCAGATCATCAAGATTCGTAATGCTATGACTTCTCTGCAGATATCCAGCTGCTCTGGGAGTATCGTTCAATAGACTGTTAGGGCCTACAGTGCTTCCATTCGGTTCTCACTGAGAAGGCGTGAAATCAGGGGGCCGCCATTGCACGAAAGAACAGGCGACACAAGGCGCCCGTAACTCTCGAGGTTCAAACATTTCCAAACTCCAGCATCAAAGTAAATGTCGTCTATCACGCTCCTCGCTTCTTCGATTTGAGCTTCACGCAAAAAAAGAGATTGCTTGACTTTCAACAGGCAGTGCCGGAATTAACAGCTACCTCGAAGACAATTGATGGAAAAAAACAGAAGAAGAAACAATAAAAAACTTTAAGCTACAACACTACCAGTAGAAAAGCTTAGGGCTTTCGATTGAGCGCACGGCGAAATGCGATCCCGTGAAGAATTCGCACATCTGCCTCAATTTCGACGTGTAAAGCAAACTAATTCCTGAGATGCCGAAACCACTGCTCCGATCCTCTCCACACCAGAAGCCCGAAATGCAGGTTCACTTGAAGAAAACCGCAGAAGAGCCACGGCCGAACCAAACGACGTGCCAACGGCGACGAATTCTGCGCAGTCCACACAGGGCCGCTTATCCAAATTCTAGGGCAGACGCGTCAAAAAGCCATTTCGGCGCGCCACCACTACTCTTACAACCTCTTCCAAAACCTAACGCCCGTGCACCACGACGATACCAAACCGGAAAATTAACCTCCACTAACACTCCCGTTCAAGACGCCAGCCCTCAGCTGAGACTTTGCGGCGGTAAAAGCGAGAACTGACGGCTCAGAAGAAGCTCCACAACGAAACACAAAGAGTTTAAAAGATGCAACAAGCGTAGCCGTGGAAAACAGAACGAAGCTCAAAGTGAGACGAGGGCGACAGAGGGGACCGAAGCCGCAGGGAAGTGTGTGTGTAAGGGTTTGGAGGCACAGAGTGGAGTTAGAGCCCGTCGTCAGAAAAAGAGGGCAACGAAGGGGAGGCTCTTGCAGACGGAGCCACGGAGGGAAAGGGTTGTCGCCCGACGAGAGAGGTGACGGCATTCGACGGACGGCGCAGTCGCGCATCAGAACGAACGGCGGAAGAACGGTATGAGAACGGCGCAGTCGACGGCGGAAGAACGGTATGAGAACGGCGCAGTCGACGGCGGAAGAACTGTATGAGAACGGCGCAGTCGACGGCGGAAGAACGGTATAGGAACGGCGCAGTCGCGCATCAGAACGAACGGCGGAAGAACGTTATGAGAACGGCGCAGTCGGGGCAGTCTGGGCAGCACGGCGCCCCCGGCCCGGCTTGGCCGCGTCTTGGTCGAGTCGTGGTCGCTTGGGGTGCGACAGGGCACCGACACCCGCCAGGCAGTTGCCCGACGGGAGGTGCTGACGGCGGCGGATTGCTGCGGCGGATTCTTCGGCGGGAGACTTCCCCTGCGGCAGTTCCCGGCGTCCCGTGGGCCGTGGCCTGTCTGTGGAGTGTGGAATGTGCATGGGGGCGGTTTTCGGCTTTTAGCCCTCTTGTGCATACGCTGAAGGCTAGGTCACACCAAACGAAACTGGAGTTTTGAACCGGCACAGGTGGCGGATCTAACATGTTTGTGGAATATTAGATTCTCTAATTTTTTAGGGCCTACTTTATTGGTCTGTTGAAAATTGTTAGTTTTGAGAGTTTACAAAAGCATCTCAAACCTCCTGTCTTAGAATGGTGGAGAGGTTATCTTTAGTAGAACAATAGATGAAAATTTGGAAAAGTGATTGTCTCCCAGTTTTCCAAAAATACAAACTATAGATTTCTTCATCTGTTTCAAACCACTGGTTTTGACATGTGTGACCTTAGCATCATACCATAGCTAAGAGCCGGTTTCCATTGGGGGCTAGAGGGGTTGAGAACTCTAGTTCTAAACCTCCAACCTCTAACTTTGCAAAAATTAACTAGCATTCTTGGACCTTCTGAACCCTGTATCAAAGCTTGCTTTCAAACATGTACTCCTCATCGAGATTTCAATTTCTTTGCCCATGATCAACTTGGATGAGCCTCCAATTCCAGTCCCCAATGAAAAGTAGCCCTAATTTGGCTCCAGGCACTTTACTGCATTTGCCCGCCCAATTCTGTCACAAGTCATGCTCATCTGTTTTCTGTAACATGTACCCCAAATTTCCCCACCAATGAGCTCTAGGACAGTTGGAATAAGGACCATCTCTCAATAGGAGGTTATAGAGCTACGGAAAAACCAAACCCTACTTGGAGCACACTTGCAAAATGGACCCTTTTGTGCACTATTTTTTTACCAAAATCTGGTTTTTTCATGAAGAAACTTTAAAAAATAATCTAAATACTTCATCAAAAAGCCCTTACGAGAGAATTACAAATCTTCCTCATTGTGAAGAGTACGGCAAAAAGGACAAGTAACCACTAGTTTAAAATAGAATTCCTATTTTTGAAATGATTGGGAGAAATGAGGGTTCTTCTCCTACAAAATTAAGGGGGAGAAAATGGTGTTTGAGAAAAAAAAATTGCCAAGATAATAGCAAAGATTTGAAACATGTCTATAGGGATTTGTGGGCATTTGAACTTGGGCCATTGTACGTTTTGTACGCAAATTCTAGTTCATATGCCTCAAAATAGTTCCAAGCACTAGTATGAGAATAACAAGTTTTTCTTCTCAAGTTGCTTTGAGGCCAATAAGTTGAGGGAACAATAACAACCTTTGAAAATCTCATCAAAAAAAAAAATCAAACCAAAAAGTAGTGAAGGAAATCAAGTAGAATCACATAGATTTCAATTTGTTCACAAGGGTGTATTATCCAATTTACTCACATACATTTACACACTAGCTCATATATATGCCATTTATATCTAAAATGCAATTTTCAAATTCTAATATTTACTTTCTCCTTTATGACAAAAAATACTATGTAGCACTATGTAACAAGACACAAAAGAATACTTGGCAACTTGTAACTATTAGGAAATGTAATTATTCATCTTCACCAATAATTTTTAAAACTGCACTATATGATATGTGATCACCAAGCCTCATTAACAATGCGAATACCACAATATATGCAATATCAATTAGTCAAAGATGCATCCTCTTAACATTGACAAACACTTCATAGTATAGGAAAACATTTTGGATCACACCTATTTTCACAATTATAAAAGGTGTCATTATTAGTTTCAAGCATATAAAGTGCCACTATTAGTTCAAGCATACTGCCAAAGAATAATTAAGAATGTAAAACAAGGTTTAGTATAATGAAAAAGTAAACCAACCCAAGAAGCATTGTAAATTTGGCATGTTGTGAACAAGGGACGCTTGGTTTTTCCCAATTGGGGTTTTGGGCTCCCACTACACATTCAATGCACAAAAAGGTGAAAGCATGAACACAAAAAATGTCCAATTTATTAATCCAATCAAATAAGAAAGCAATAGGAGATACTATTGTTGACATTGGAAATGAGACCTCTTGATGTACAAATTAAATTCTTTTCTCCAATAGATTTTTGTTCAACTAATCTATGCTTTTATTTTTATTTTTTTCATATGTGTTTTTTGTTCTTTGTTTTTCTCTACCAATCACAAGCACAAAGCTTCTCTCTTGTTTTTCTCCTATAAAGCTATGTGGCAAATTATTTGTTGCATAGACATTCATATATACATATGTTGTTAAGTTTTGATTTTAATTACCTAACTTTAATGAAACTTTGTGATGGTATAACTGCAACATGAAAGCAAGACAAGCTTTTTTTTAATGCAATGTTGTTAAAATGATGTTGTTAAATTCAACTTTTAGTAAATTTTACATTTATACATAATGACAACACCTAATTGCAAATTTTGTTCAAACCATTACTTATGTATGTTATTGTCCAATAATGTAATGGTAAAACATGAGAGCCTAGGATCAATATACTACCTATAGAACATCAAAATAGTATTCAACACTAGACTTTTTGTTACTAGTGACACATCCTATATGGCAATATGGCATCTTATAATCTTTTATTTAGACCAAGTCTTTCACAACAATTTTCTCTTGAGGTTGTGCCACCAAAAAATGAAAGTGTTTAGCAGTAAGAAAATTCATAGTTTACTCACACAACTCTAGTCAAAAAAATTATCTTGCATAATGTTTAAAAAGAAGTCAATTGTCAATTAGAAACAACAAGGAGAATACAACCTCAAGATAAAAATATGTTTAAGTATTTATATGGAGGCTCAGAGGTGTACATTGTTCATCCCCTTATTGGCCAAGCATTCAAAGTTTGAACAACATATGAATGTAAACAAGTTACATACTTACACAAACTTGATTTTTTTCATCCATCAACATGTAACTAGATTCTTGTGTCACATGTGCAATGTTTGTTTGGTATAGATAATAAAATCACTATTTTTAAAATTCAAAGGGGAAATGCTTGTTTTGCCTTACAAACTGACTGTTTGAGTGTAAAAGATGACCCTTCAAAAAGCAAGCATGATTAAGAATCATGAAAGATCATCACAAGCAAAATTTAACATTGTAAATGCAAAGGAAACAACATTGTGGAAAGCAATAGAAAAAAAATCATTTCATAATCAATTTTAGAAAGGAAATCAAGTTTCAAAGTTTTTTTTTTAAGATTGGTAAATGAAAAAATAGATCCAATCCTATGGATGTGATCTATGGATATAGTCTATCTTTCTTACTAAAAAGTCATCGTTTAGTTTTCATTATTTTAAATTTCACTTTTATAATGTATCTTCACCTTTTTGGGACCTAGAGTATCTTATGATCCTTAAGAGATGAAAACCCTATATTGTTAGACTCAATGTCAAGGGCATTCAAAGATCCCATTAATACTTGATTGATGCCACAACCCAATGTTAACCCCTTGATGCTTATAGGGCTAAAAAAATTCCCCTTTTCATTGTATTTGGAGATACCTTGAATGTCAATTAAGAAAATAAACCGTTAGAACCAACCCTTAGAACCACCAACATTAGCTCTACTTTATTTTTTATTTTCATATTTGAGAAAGAGAGCTAAAAGGATAGGAGTACATGTCATGGAAAAGCCACATATATTTACACATCCTTATATATTTTGGATAGAGGTCATGAGTTCATCTACATGCCAAACTACCTTCATCCAAATTTGGCAATTTCATTCATCAATATATCACAAAGGGGAGATTATGTGGCAATAAAAAAAATTCAGTTGCTTTGTTCCTTCGAAAATCCAAAATACAACTTAAGTGGTGCAATTTGGCACTATTTTGCACCAAGAAACAAAAATGGAGGGGAGGGAGAATGGGTCTAGTATATATTTCTACCCCAAGCTAACTAAGGGTGGCTTCACACTACGGCCGAAGGTCGAGAGGCCATTGGTTTGCACCAATCAGATTGCACAAAACCGAGAGTCCGGGCGCTCAACCCTTCACATTAGAGGCCAAACTCCAGAGGCCTTCATCCCCATTTGCCTACATGGCTGCACTTTATCATCCAAAGTTGATAGCCTCTAAAAGAGAAGTTTGGGTCCAACAAAAATCACTGGAAGAAAATCAAGGATAAACAATTGCCACAAATTGCAATGACGGTCACCAGAACTGCCTTACAACTGCACCAACAACTGCTTAACAATTGCACAACATTTGCACAACTACAATCTAGTCGTGCAGTTGTTGTGCACTTGCAAGGCAGTTTTGGTAACCTAGTCGTTGCAATTTGTGGCAGTCATTTATCCTTGTTTTTCTTTTAGTGACTGGACACCCAAACATGGGCAAGAGGCCATTAGTTTCAGCATTTATTGTTGTCAGTTTCAGCATTTATTGTCTATTTTCAACAGATTTCCTTGGCCTCTCAGCAAAGTTTGGCTACTCAATTTGATGGCCTCTCAACTTGGCCGGTCATAGTATGAAGCTGCCCTAAGAGTAACTCCATTCTTGTTGGAAAACAACATGTTGGTAAGATTTTTGAATGAAAGGGGAGCAATTAATGCAATAACCCATCAAAACATTTTGGGTAGCACAAGCAAAAAAATCACATTTTCCCTAAGCACAACAACTTTTTCAAACACTTCATCTTTTATACAAAAATAGATTGAATAATCAATGATGAAGAATCTATTTGCTTCTTGCAAACAAGGAGACGTGCCTCTTAATATTGACGTTCATCCATCTACTTGGACAAGTGGGGGAAACAAGTGATTGACATTGAAACAAGAAATGCTACATTTCTAAGTGCTAAAGTTTTTAAGGTCAACTTGAGGATGCTCTAGGTGGAAGCACCCATACCAAATAACTTAAGCGATTTTGCAACAAACTACAAAGAGTTTGAGGCAACAAATATTTTTCTTGTGTAGGAAGATAAGAAACATTGGGATTGCAAAAATTTCCATAACTTTATTTGCAAAAATGAGATTACAATGAATTTTGGGAGTCAAAAAGTGCTTTGGACCCATTACCAACCTTTAAACTCATGCAATCTAATAATAGCCAAACCACTTTCTGCTCATTACTTCCTATTGCACTTTAAGACACGTGGCATGACTTTAGTGATCCCAACCTTAAAAAAGACACAAGAACACATTCCAAAGCACCTATCCTTGGAAATAACACACCCTACTGGTTAGGTATGAAATGTAGTTGGCAATGGGTACCTCCACCTTAACATGGGCATCAAACATGGACATGGTCTCCTGAATTGCAACAGCAAACCAGTATTGATGATCAATCCTGACCATTGACCCTCATGAGTCATGGCTACCCTTTACAGTCTGAAAAGTTTACTGGACAGGAAGTCACGTCTGTCTGGCACCGCAGGGGGGCTCGGCTATCCGCAGCAGGACGACGCTGGTTTTGGGTGTCACCAGTTTTCTCCTGAAGTGGATGTGATGGGCACAGCTCATGCCCCTTCCACCACATTACTAACGGTCAGTTCACACTGTCTCACATCCCCATTTGCTATGATGTCCCCCCATTCAACGCCACATCCCAACTTTGTTATCCCAACCAACCAATGAGCGGGGAGATCCACAAAAAAACAGTAGAAAGTCAATCAAATCAAAAGCCAAATAAACTCGGTTTCAATTTTGAATCAACCAGATAAAATTGGCATGAAGGGGATTGATATGTCTACTACACCCTTTCAGCTATTCTACCACATTCTCAAGGTAAATTTTAGATTTTTGTCATCAAAAAGCTGAATTTGAGAATTTGAAATTTAGATTTGGACTTAGAGACCGTGATTTAATTTAGAATCATAAAAAGGTTCTAATTGAACAACACCCAATGAAAAAGCTAATCTTTCTTATAAACAAAAGTAAAAGTAATACTTTTCCCCCAAGCTGTGCTTTGTCATTGGGTGTTGTTCAATTACAACCTTTTTTTTATGGTTTTAGACAAAATCAAGGTCTCTAAGTCCATATCTAAATTCCAAATTCTCAAATTCAACTATTTGACGGTAGAAATCTAAAATTTACCTTGGAGTGTGGTAGAATAGCTAGAAGGGTGTGGTAGATATATCAATCCCCTTTTATGAAACCTCTAATCATACTACTAAAATCATAAGACCCTCTGTAATATCACATTGACCATTTTAATATCAAATCTCCATTATTTGTGATATTGTCATATAGATACAATTTGAAGACTTGCTAATTTTTTTACTTGCATTCTATCTAACAAAATGAAAATCCTAATCAAATTCTAACGGTGAATACATAGTGTAGCACGTGCCAACTGCTTATTTGAGGGCTTATTACAATATAAGTGTACTTGCAATATTTGGTGCATGGATTAAAAAACTATTTGAGAAATTAGAAATGTAGGAAATTACCAAGGAAGCTCAAAATCTCCTTGGACATTGATTCCAAGTTTGTAAGTGGCAAAATGGAATGTTAACCCCTAAATGCCCAATGCACCACATTTTGGTGCCGACAATATTTTGAAGTTTAATAAAATCTAACTAAGTTATTATTTTTAGTATTTAGTATTTTAGAATTATCCTTTTCAAAGTCTAGTTTTAGCATCAAAAACCCGATTTTATAAATTATTGATTGAGTATTTTCTATTCAAGATTTTGTGCAAGGATGTCCATTGCAATCTTGACTTTTTTAGTGTTGAGAGCTCATAAAAATGCGCCTCAAATTCACTAGATCTTGGAAAAAAATTCACACTAAATATTCATTTTAAAATTCATTTTAAAAATTTGTAAAAGAGATTTTGAAAAGTCGTAAATGGATTGCAGTTATGTATGTTATGCCCTTTAACCTCATTTTTTTTTAGTGACTAATATTTTAGATTTGACATGTGAAAAGAGGATTGAAAGACTTGAAGTGAAGTCATTTTTGCAGTTTCAACACCCTCTTGATCAAACATTATAATTTTTCAATCCATAAGTGGTGTTGTTGTGTTTTCTTTCCCTATGTGATGTTTAACATATCTAATTTGAATTTGTATGGCTACGATTTTTAAAAAATTGATACAACTCATCAAAATGTGGGCATTTTGTTCAGTTTAGAGCAAATTCTTAGAAGCTCAAAAAAGGCCTTGGGCATTTAAGATAATAGAATATAAAGTTCGAGTAATTTATGCACAAAACTTGTTTTTGAGACTTGGCTCTTCAGTTGGGTTTAGGTTTTTGTTAGACTTGATTCTTGAGAGCAAAGTCCTACTTTCATGTTCGTGGTGTCAACATTTCCTAAATGTGTTGAAATGTGGATATTTCTAAATGATTTAGGACTTGAAACAAAGTGTGCATGTATAAATTTAAATATTCAACCGCTTGACTAATGTGATTTAAAAAATCTAATGGAACTTGGAACACTCTGTATACTATCCCGTAAAGGCCATTGTACAGTACTGTACCTTAGGAACTTAACCCCTTAGGGCCGGAGAAGGCAGAAACTGCCTTCAGGTTTTGAAATGAAATTTAGGGTGTGCTACCAATTTTGGATGATGGGTTGACCAATCACAAACATGTAAGAAAAAAAGTTTATTTTCATGCATACTTGTTTGATCAAATTTTGGAATTACAATTTGTTGTAAAAAGAGTGATTCATCGGTAGGGGTATTGGGAAATTTGAGTGCTTAGTACAAATCGCCCACCAAAACACCAATAAGACAATGACGTCACCTAACGTTTTTAGGAACAAGGTAAATAGTGCCATGACAGCAGCCAACCCAATTATTCTTTGGCATTGTATCCCTACCCGAGCTTTTTAGTACTTTCAGCGTTGTACACTCAAAATCACTTATATATTGTCACACTTCTTTTGAAAAAATACTTAATTATAGATCAATACTATTCAAACACCTTGCCTGGTTGGATTTTCTAACCTTGCAAATCTCAATTTTCTAAAAATGATCCAAATTTCATGATCTTTTCCACAATTTTTGCACCCTAACCACCCATGCCTTTCCTTCATCAAAGATAGCAAATGGTACGACATTTTCCCAAAATCCTAAATTCAAGCCCTTCAACATATCACATATAAGAAAAGCGCACAGTTTCAAAATATGACTCTACGGCAGTTGCTTGTACGCAAGAGCCATTCATTCAACATGTGTGATCCAAACTTAATCTAATGCACCACTTTTCACTTAACCAATGCAGCACATATCATGAGCAGGTAGGTCCAAAAAATTTACGTGCCTCTCTTCCAAGACCATAATTTACATTGGTACAGTTGGATTATGCTTTTTACATTTGACTTAATTGCTAAAATGCCTAAAGCAGTTTGCTTTTCCAAAAGTACAACCAGCTTGAAAAGCAGGCAACCCTAAGCGGTTAACCCCTAAAGGTCCCACTGTCCCCTTGAGGGACAAATTGATTTTCGGCATACACCTATAGCTAAACTAGTTTGTGTAAGTTTTTGAAACTTTTATTGAAGGTAGGGAATTCCAAAATCTACGCAGGCATCTAAATTTTTCTTCATTCCGATATTTATTTAAGAAGTTATGCATGAATTCCTGCAAAACAGGGGAGAGCGGGCAATTCAGGCAGCCCAAAAACTTTTTTTAAAACTGTTTTCTTTAAAAATAAAAATCTGAAATTGGTATATATATGTGAAAAGCTTTGACATTCAATTGAGATTGATGAGTGAGAAGTTTTAGTTTGCGGGTAGGTATGGGATTGCCAAACCTCCATTCCTTTTGCCCCTTGTAAAACTTGGTACTTTATTTTTTTGAGTGGTTTGAGTATTTGTTTTTTTATTAGTTTTTCCCCAAGTTGTAGTAAGTTAAGATCCTTTGTTTTCACAATTTGGATCAAAGTAATTCAGATTTTTGAGTTTTACATAAATCCTCCAATTTTGCCTAGTGTATATGCAAATATCATGGACTTATAGCATTGCAAGATTATATAAAGTATGATTCACACCTCCAATTCATTTGAAAATTCTCCCATACTTACCTAACTTGGTCTTCTATACGGAAAAAACAAACCTCAACTTTGCACATAGCATTTTTTTTATACATGAGCGATCAAAGGCTTCTGAAATTTTTGGGCACCAAGGAGATATTTTTCAAATTTTTTTTATTACTTTAGATGTCAATATCTCACCCTTCTACGTCTAGAATGAGCTAGTTTTTTTCCCATGTGTACTTGCCATAGACTAGGGCAAGATCCTACAATTGGATTTCCAAAAAAAACTTTCTTCCTACTTTTCTACTCATTACCTCAAAAGTGGCGGTTTTTAGTAACTTTTGTAGAAAATAGGGAATGGACCTTGAGGGGTTAAAGTATTTTATAAGCCACATTTGTGTTACTCTTAGTCATTGCTTGTCAAATGACTGGGATTGAATTGAACTTCATTTCATAAAGTTTGTGAATGAAGGTTTTGTTATTTAACCCTTAAGCGCCAAAGGGAATAATTTTGTCCCCGGGATAACACGAGGCCTCGTGTACCCATAGTGACCCCGGGGCTTAAGGGTTAAGTACTTATAGAATGAGGCATGTCCCTTGTGGGTACTTCTTCTTAGACACTCTATTGGCATTGTGAGTTGCTTTTAAGCTAGACTTTCTTCTTTTTTGTATTTGTCTTGTAGTTTTGGGTTTAGAAAGTGCCAAAGGATACGAGGTGTTATAGGGTACAGAAGATGCACTAAAGTAATAGTTGCATTGTTTAATTTGATTTTCAACCCTTAATAATGCACCTCTGGACCATATAATATTTATGAGTGAGTTTTTTTCTTAAATTATTTGTCTTCTATATATGTTTGCAATTTTTTTAATAACTCTGCAAGGATTAGAAGTATTTTTCGATTTTCTTTAGAAATTAGTGAAAAAAAATCACAATGAATACAAAATAAGCTTCTGAAAATTTCTTCATGGGTGTACGTTTTAATTTAGAACATCTCAACATAACCAAACTTTCTATGTATGTTTATAATTAGAAAATTGGTAGTCCTTGGTTACAGGCTCTAAGCTTGAGCTATAACGTAATATTCAAAATTCTCAAATTGTTGTAAAAATCGTACTTAGTAGGTTCTGTTTCAACAGTTGGGATTAAATTAAAAATATGCATATGTTATGGCCAAAAGTTAGATATAAACGAAAGAAGTTCAAATCCAAAAAGAGAAGCGGTTGGAGGTCATTTTATTGTAGAATCTTCTTTTGTAGACAAGTCAATGATAGAATTTCCACCACTACATTTTGAAACCACGCTAATTTAGGAGCAGCTTTGTGATAATGAAACCATCCAGCAAAAAGCATTAAACCTGCAAAAACTAATCCACCAATGGTAGTTGAATAAAGCTGTAATTCACTAGTTATTCCAGATGCCCGCCAAAGTTGAAAAAAGCCGGAGGTTATTTGTATTCCTTGAAAACCTCCACCTACATCTCCATTCAAAATTTCTTGTCCTACTATTGGCCAAACAACTTGAGCACTAGGTTTAATATGAGTAGGATCACTTAGCCATGCTTCATAATTTGAAAAACGAGCCCCATGAAAATACATACCACTTAGCCAGATAAAAATAACAGCTAATTGACCAAAGTGAGCACTAAATACTTTACGAGAAATTTCTTCCAAATCATTTGTATGACTGTCAAAATCATGAGCATCAGCATGTAAGTTCCAAATCCAAGTTGTAGTATTAGGACCCTTAGCTAAAGTTCTTGAAAAATGCCCTGGTTTAGCCCATTTTACAAAAGAAGTTTTTACGGGATCTTTTTCTACCATAATCTTGACTTCTGGTTCCGGTGAACGAATAATCAGATGCATACTCGTCCAAAAAATTCTCAAATTAAAAATTTGGATGAAACTTTGCAATCCTCCATCCAAGAAACTCCAAAATAATTCAAAGACAAAGTTCATGTATTAACCCCCGAGCACCCAAGAGACATTATAGTGTCTTTCCAAAAGTTGGGTCAACGTAAGTTTGAGTGTTGTAATCTCATTGCTCCTTTGGTCAAACCACCTCCAATTAAGCCCATCACAATGGAGATGCTTTCTACGAACAATTTGTATGGTTCAATCTTGTAAATTATAAATTTTAGTCCACATGGGGCACTTTGATTGCAAGTAGGTCAACCCCTAAAGACCAAGGGTGTTTTTTGAGAAAAAATCTCAAAAACTGCTAACTTTTAGTGTGTTGCCCAAAATCAGAAATAAAAACTTTTTTTTTCTCAATTTCAGCTGTACAAAAGTTTGTAAAACCAATAAACCAATGAGTGCAAAAAATTTCAGCCCATTTGACCGCGCGGATTGTAAGATTATAAAGTTTGAAGTGAGAAAAACAACTTTTTTTCATTCCTGCAAAACAAGGTCAATAGACTTTGAGCCTTCCTAGAGTAAATTTTTTGCTCTACACAAATTTGAGCTTTTTGACAATTCACAAGTATATGATGTTAGGTTCACTCATGAAAAATTTAAAATGCAAATATAGAGTCTAGCTTATTCTAAATCACCCCCAATGCAAGGAGGTTTAGTGAATTGGCAATAAATTAGTCATTCTTTCATGATTTCTTGTGCAATGTGGAAGTCTTTTATTTGAAATTTGGACAGTGAAAAGTTGGAGACAAACATTTGGAATATGTGATAAAAAGTTCAAGAGCTTTGGATTCATAGAGTGAAAGATAATAGGGCTATTTATTTATTTATTTATTTTTGACAATTAAACACCGTGTTTTTTTAGTTACGTACTTGCCAAATTTCAAAAATTAATGAGAGTTTTAGCATAATATTCTCCAAAGATGCTCAAATAGCCCAAACTGCCCAATTTCTTTTGGGCTACATAACTTTTGAATTGGGCATCCAATTTGGGAAAAATTTAGATTTCTACTTGGAGGACACATATTTGCACCTTGTGTAACAATTTTGAGAACATCCAATAAAAATTAACTCCATATGATCCTACCCAAGTTCTGAAGTGGTTGTTGAATAGTCACTTGGTCCTTTAGGGATTAATAATATTTGTGAATAATTGTAAAAAGATCCCAAATAGATTATGTATTATGCCACAAAGAAAGGTGTTGTTGAGAGATTTTCAACTGCTTATCATTAGTTCAATCTAATTTTTAAACGAACATCCCCTCACGGATCAATTGAAGGATTAATGGCAAAACATTTTGAATATCCGCATATTTTATTTTGTCAATAAAGCTATCTTGCTCTCCTCTATTTATTTTAAGGGAAATTTTGATGGATACTCTTGAAGTTTAAAATATTTGTATAGATAGATATCCCTTGATTTTCAGAAATTGCACAAATACACTTGGACCATAAATTTTGAGCATTTATTTTATTGTGCTTGTCACTTCATTTGTGACCAATGTTGAAACAAGGAGTGCAATAGAACAAAAGAGAAACAACATGCGCTCAAAGGGAGAAGAAAGTGACAAAGACACCAAAATAAAGCGCTTGCAAATTATGATCAAAAGATATTTGTGTAATTTCTGAAGAACCTAGGGGTACCTTTACAAATATTGCAACCTTTAAGGGTATTCATCAAATTTTTCATTATTTTTATCACCCTGACCAAACTCACATGGAAGTAATAAAGCTTTCACAGATGCGGAAATGTCATTTATCTACTTACCAACACCAATTAACATCTTGAAACTTCACCAACTTTGATGGTACATGGAAGTCTGCCTTCAATTGCACTACCACGTAGACACGTTTGTTCTTTCAAGACTTTACCAAGTTTGAGCACATGTAAATGTGCTCTTAGGGCATCCTCAATCCAGCCGGCATTTGAGCTTTGGAAAGTGTCAGCTCATACCTGACTTGGAGTCAGGTACAAAGCAGGGGTATTTCTCCTGTGCAATAAGGTAGTTGCTCTAAACCGTCACTTTAAGGGCTGTTTTAGATTTTCATGTGCTTTTCAAGACATGAAGATTTTTTATCTAATTTTTTGTTAAAGAGAAATGGATGCTAAATGTAACCCAATTTTTTCCATAATTTTTGAAGCATTATTGAATTGTTGATGAATTTTCAAAGTTTTTTGTAGTAAGCACCTATTTGTGACCCTAGGTCTCCCATAAGCGTCCTCTTGCAACTTGTAAAGAGATCAAGTGAATAGAGGAGTATGATTGGCTCTTGCGATAAAATACACTTTTTCTTTTAAGACTAAGAAGGGTCCATTCAAGAACCATCTCATATCCATTCTTGGATGGGCTATGGATTGCTTTAAATGTGAGGGTTGCAATTAGAGCCGACTACCTTAGCCCCAATGCACACAAGCTCTGACACTCACTAAACATGAGTTTTTAATAGTTTATGTTTTTTTTTAAGTGCTTATGTGTGACTGATTCATGTCAGAAGTATCTGAAATTCTCTGAAATTGCATCAGTGTCAGAGCTAGAGGGGTATACAGGACTCTCCAAATAGTGAAAATTTGTAGGGGAGGGGCTCTTATGTGGGGAGCCCTGAAAAATGCAATATGGTTTACCTGCTGCATTGGAGCCCATTTTTTTGCTCAAGTCTGGTTTAAACCATTGCACAAGCTTTTGCCTGCCTTTATTATGGCTGCATTAGGGATGCCCTTATGCATCATGCTTTGCACTAGGTAGTCAATGCACTAGTACTAACTACTAAGTTAACCCTGTAAAGACCACACACATTTTTCCAAAATTCACTAGAATCCGAGGCAATAAAATTAGATGAGCATTTGGATCAAATATGGACTCAATTTGAATAATCCAACCATACAAATGTGAAGGACACCTTGTTTGTTGTAATGTATCAAAATTTCAGCTAGATCTATTGTTGGAGGTGGAATATTATAATGATTGAGTGAGCCGTATATGGAAAATCTCTAGTTTTTCATGCTTGTGTGGTTTTGAATGTTAATGCTTCATGCAAGCTTTGGTTGAGAAGAGCCTTACATTTCTAGAAAGTAAGGTTTCTCACCTTTTCAACAAGACTAGTTTCACACAAAATAGACAAAAATAGCAATCACAAGGTGTAGCTAAGTGGACAAAAAGGGTCAAAAATCCCATTTTCTTTGCTACCCTAAAACGGTTCTACAAGAAATTTGATAATTGTTATGGAAAATTTGATTGGTGAAAGCAATCAAGAATTGGCCTTAAATGTAGGATGAATTTTTTTAAAAATAAAATGATAGTATCATTTCAATGGATTCTCAAATACTACAATTGTACTACTACCATATAGAGAAACAATACAAGCGCATTCCTTAACCCCTAAAGGCCCAAGGGGGTAAGGGCAAAACATAGATGTGTTATAAAATGGTACTTTTGTAACTTTGATGAAGTTTGCTTCAAAAGAGAAAATAAGGATCATAATGTTTTGTAATTATCCATACGGTCAAGCACTCAAAAAAAATTTGGATTTTTATGTAATGAATTTAGAAGCATTTACCATTGAATATTCATTAAAATTACAAATTTTACTCATAGATTTCAAAATTTGGTATGATTAGTTAAAAATAGACATTCTATCCTAAACTTCAAAAATGCAATCTTTTGAAAGGAGAGAACGTCATTAGTTTCCCAAAATAGTAAACTTTACAACACTAGCAAATATTGAAGTGTTTGTTTTTGAAAAACTTGCCTTGATGGAGTTTAACTTGGGTTGACATGATTCAAGTTAAGTTGGAAAGTAGACTTGATTTCCTACTACAAAAAATAATTTTTTTGAAAAAGTTTTTTTTTGTCTTGGGCAGCCCAAAAATTTGGGCAGCGACCAGAAAATGGTCAATTGGGCACTTAGGGGCTAAGCAATTTGAAACTTTTTAAGATTGCACAATTGAAATGTGGCATTCTTCTTGGATGTTTGATGTATTGTGTTGTTGCTTTGATCCATCTTTGACCAAATATGGATAAGTATTTGAGGCCATGCCGTATAAACACCATTATTTATCAACTTCACATATCTGATTCCATTGTCATTTCTTGGGTTGGATGCAAAATTGTTGTGATCTCAAGCATTCTTCAAGATCATTTTCCAAATTGTTGTACGATTTTATTGTATAAGCCAAAAACTACTCTCCCGAACCAAAATATGGTTTGGTGATCTCTAAAAGGTTAAGTTAACTAAGAGCAACTCCACCAGGGGCTTCCCTATCCCATCCCCAAATGGATGAAGATGCATGGCAGATGGCAGATGGGAATGGGGAAGCCCACCAGTTCTTCCCCAACTCCTATGTTTATTACCCACATCAACCACATGTAAGCTGTTATTATAACACGACCTTGCTGGCTCTTCCTTCCTGATTCCTAAGGGACCTTTCTTGATCTAATTGATGTGTGGCTGGTTTTAATTGGTGTACCCTTGATTAATTTTGAGTCGTCAGCCACTAATCGAATGATCGACGAAGTTAGATAGTTAGTTAGGTTACTAATTTACCTACCATTACTAATCAACAAAATGGACTTGATATTGTTAGAAGATTTGTATCCATGAGATCATTAGTACATTTGAGTGACATAAGTATATGTTATCCATGCTTTTAGGTACTTGAATATGAATTTCATATTACAAGTTCTAGATTTTATTCATATAATGAAGTAGATTGCAATCACTAGTGAAATCTATTTGTATGTAATGAATTTTTATTTGCAAAATTTAATAAATATCAATAACTTCTATAAAGTATGTTGAAGAAACACGTGACACATATTACCCATTTATTTTATTATTGGGCAATTTTGTTGGCAAATTACAGTCATGTATACAAAGTATAAAGTTTATTTTTCTCATAATAAAACAATTTTTTTTTCATGTTTCTCCTAAAAAATTATACTTTTCTCAAAAAAGGCCATATTTGTCAAATGATTATTGGAAGAATTAATTTTTAAACTATTGTAACTAGTTTAGTTTTCTTAGTAATTGAGGCATAGAAAACATGTAACTTATGTTATGTAGTGAAATTCATTTGCCTTAACAATTAGAGTGTTTTATTACAAAAAAGTGAATTCATAAGCCATAAAAGTCATCAAACATTATTGTAAACATTTCCATTTTTACAAAAGTAGATTCATGACTACCAATTACAACAACACCAAATTCAAGAGTAGTTCATACTTATATAACAACAAAAGATATTTATAGAGTGTCAAATGTCAAGAAATCAATGCAAACTAAATTAATATTTTTACTATTTAAAAAACCAAGTTCTTAATGATGTTCACTAATTATGCTAATTAATTAGCAGCTTGAACATAGCATGAATTAATTACTCTAGCTAATTAATTTTGGATACACACAAAGTGATTCAATTGTGATGTAATGGGTAATGAGTTAACCCCTAAATGCCCAAGGCACCCAATGTGATTGTTCACAAAACTTTGAAGATGAATAAAATCTTATCAAACCACTAATTTCACTAAAAAATTTCAATAAAGGTTTGTTTTGAAATCTATTTTCAAAATCAAAAATTTAGTTTTGAAAGTGAATGTTGATGATTTTTCTACTCAAAATTTTATACAAGGGTGTTGATTGCAATTTTGAGTTCCTTAGTGTTGAAAATCTTTAAAAGAGCCTCAAATACACTAGAGCTTGGAGAAAAATCTACATTAGAAATTCATCAAAATAAATATAGGAGTACATTTGGAAGCCTTAAATTGATTAAAGTTAAACATGTGATGACCTTAAACCTCATGTTTTTTTGGTCACGAACTTTTTAGAGTTGACAAGTGAAATGCGGATTGGAAGACTTTAAGTCTTTTTTACAAGTTTAAGACCCTCATGTTCAAACATTATAATCTTTCAATGTATAATTGATATTATTTTGTTTTTTTCTCTATGTAATCTCTAACATGTTTAACTAAAATTTATATAATTACAATAAAAAAAAACTTGATGAAATTTATAAAGGATTATTTGATTGTTCAGTTCATGGAAAATCAAAGAAGGTCAAAAAACCTTGTGCATTTAGAGGTTATGGGTGCCCAAGCTAGGGAGAAATGGATGTAGGTGGGTTGATACAAGTGGGCCAGGAGGTGAAAGAAGTAAAAAATAAGCACTTTCTTTGTAAATAACAGGATACGGTTTACCAAACCCAAGTTCCCTATATGGCCCTCTTGATACAGAACTAGGGGCCCCAAAAAATTTGGATCCCTCAAAATTTTCAGTTATAGGCGGCTGGTGGAGAGGTTTCTTCCCTACCGGGATGGAAATCATCTAGATACAGATACGGATGCCCTTTGATGGAGATGCTCTAAGCTTACATGTTTAAACCTATGCAGCCCCCACCCCTCTCCCCACCAGCAACCTTTAACCCCTAAATGCCTAAGGGTGTTTTTCTTGTTTTCGGAAGGTAGTTTTGAGGTTTTTGAAATGTCCTTGTAAGATCATTATCAAACATCAAAATAAAATTGTAACCGTTGAATCTTGAACTTCAAGGTCTCTAAATGGAACTATCCAAAAAAATCCAAAATGACCGCGCGGATTTTAAGATATTTGTGATTAAATGATGATGAGTATGGAATTTTTTGCTTTTTTTGGAGCTGGCTGAAACTTCTAATGCAAATTGGCAACTTTTGGATACAAAATTGGGAGACAACCACCTAGGATGCTTTAGTATTTATCGTTGTCACTTCAAAACCAATGGCCCCTCTACCAAATCCACAACCACAATTTCACAAAAGAGCCTACAATGCAATTGTCAAAATGCAACTCTCTAATACAAAGAAATTTTCAACTTCAATTATTGACCAAAAATCTTTACAAATGAAAGATTTTCAACAGTAAAAGGATCCTAGTTTCTATAACAAAGACATTCCAAGTGAAATTAGTTCAAAAAGCACTTTTAGATTTTGTTAAATGTCAAAAAAAAGGCCCTTGTTGCCCAAGGGAGTGCCCAAGAGAAATCTTCACCTTTTGCTCACTTGATGCCCGTCTTTTCAATGTGGCAACTTCTCATAGGCTTTGTGACACTATTCACAACACTATTCACGATACTATTCACGATAGGAAATGTATGCTTGTAGTTAACTTTCCACCAAAAACAAATGGAATAAGATGAAGAGGAAGTTTTTGAGGAAGTTGAATTTGAACGGAGAAGCTAACTTCAACGTGCAACTTTTTCACAAAAAAAACCTCAAAACAATAAAATCTATAACTTCAACAGGAATTCAAAATTTCTTAAAATTTTTTGAACATCAGAATCTAGTGCCTTGGGCATTTAGGGGTTAAAGTGGCTAATTTTGTAGGACTGCTACCAAAATAGTTATGTGCTAATTTTTTTAAAACTTTGCAAGTGTCGAATTTAAAATTTCAGCATTTCAACACTTCAGTTAGCCACTTGAGCTAAAAATAAAAAGCATATTTGGAATCACTGCTTCCCACACCCAAGGATCCCAATTGATCAAGCCCGCTCACTGTAACAAATCTTGGGTAATGGCTCCTCATGGGTATTTGACTGCTTAGGATATGTTCATACTTAGTGTTAGAAGGGGTATTAACAATATGAGTGGAGTCTAACCTTTAAACATCAAGGGGGATTTTTTTTCATCCACTAGTCTCAAATGAACACTACGCGGCACCAAGAAAAAGTTGTTTTTGTTTGATTTTTTTCAAAAGTCACCATACACACACGGGCCACCATGGATGGTAAAAAACAACCTCACAAAATACTCTCATATTTCTATGTGATCAAAATTGGCAAAAGATTCAAAGACATGGTGTTAGGCCCCAAGCTGCCCTTTTTGCCATTTTCACAAGGGCATCATGCACTGTTGACTTTTACAACTTCAAAAAACAATCTAATAGGGCGGGCACTTGCTGTCACTGTAGAGAAAACTATAGCCAAATTGGTTACAGTGACCAACCCGTCGTTTAACTCCAGAGCGCTTAGAGTTATTTTAGGATTTAGGAGAAAATGGGGGGTTTAATGGCCACCACAGCTTGGAAAATTACATCCAAAAAAAGTGACCGTAGGATTTGAAAAATGACTACCTTCTTTCTTTGCTGATGGAGACCAGCCATTGACTAATTTCAACGTACAAATTAATAGAAAAAATGAGATAAAGTTGTGAGCCCCAACAACAAAATCTTATCACGAGAGCGCTTAAGGGCTAAAGGTGTCCAAATGCGTTTAATTTTCCTTTGCTAATATCACTCTTAACACCAAGTGTGAATGTACCATAAGTTTGGTAAGATAATGGTGATTTAACTAGGAAGGCATATTTAACCCATTAACGCCAGATCGACCAAAATATGGTCGATTTCTAGTGTATTTCCAGACCTCCAAGCGTTAACCCTTGAATGCCCAGCACAAGTGCACTCAAATCCAAACCCTTTGAAACTCATTCCAATCAAACTATCACCTAAAAGAGATCCACAAAAATTGACCATACCAATTGAAGTGAACATAGGCCTGGAGCTCCAAGGAAAAGGACACATCCTTTCACCATACCATTGAAAAGATTATAACGGTCAAACAAAACCGAGAGGCCATATTTTGGCCCCTTGGGCGCTCAGGGGTTAATGGGTTAAGAGTGTTTGGGGACTTCAATTTAAAAGAATTGTTTAACTTTCAGACACTACCTGACATTGCTACTTGCTCTTACAAGGGTTTTTCCAGATTGGATGGGTTTTTTGGTTTGTTTACCAAATTAATTCAAGTTTTACTATAAAATTTATTTGCCACAAGAGCTATAATATGTAGCAACGGTTGAATGTTTCCAAGCTACAAAAGACTCCTAAATAATTACAGCAGTTCTCGTGAACACAATTTGTCACCTGAGTACCCAACTTCGCAGATCACAAGTGAGACCAATGCAAATATGAAGACTTGACAATGAACTCATCCTCCAAATGCGGTAAAATCTATCCAAGGTACTCGAAATAAAATCAACAAAAAAAATCCAACTAATTTGGTACACGAAAGCAAACTTTCTGAGTGCAACTGAGCTACACCTTCATTGAGCGATTTTTCCAGTAAGTTGTATGTTACACTCAAGAATCCAAAGTGAGTCAAAAAGATGCACAGCCAGCCAGATTCACGCCAAGCTTACCATGGTCAATGGTTGCCAACAATTTGAAGATCAAGATCAACTCTAACGTAAAAAGCACTTCATCAAGGCAGAACAACTCTTCCAGATTCTTTACAAAACGTGCATCCAAAAATTGTGAAATCTTTGCTACCAGTAAATCACCCTACTTTGCCAACCTGGCAGAAAGGGTTGTACTTTCAAACCCCGATAGACTGTATTTGCACATACCAGTTTCTTGAGAGCAAAAAAAAACTATGCTGTCGTTAATTTCAGAGTGCGAAATCGTGGAATTGTGTAAGCAAAAAAGAAAAAGCAAAATTTTGGCATACATAAAGAGGGCCTTACCTCACGTCTGCTGCTCCTCTCCAAAAAGTTGAGGAGTTGTCGCGCACTATGTTACACGTGAATTGATTACAAGCTCGTTTCTACACGATCATGATCAGGAAAAATTACCCTTACATGCTAGGTGCATCGCTGTTGTTCTGCTCAGAACTTGGTAAAAAGGACCAAGAGATTCCGTGTATGACAAGCATTCAGCACTCTGAAAAGCCAATAACAGGTTCTCATCAGATTCATTTAGCGAACTTGAAACCAAAGAAAACAAAGCTAATGGAATTGAACCAAGACATCGGTTACCAGCGTCAATTCTAAAAAGAGGAACAGCATGCCTGCACGGATATATAAAGTGAGAAGTCTTACATGCAGCATCTGCGTCCGATGGAATAACAACTTCACAAACTGTTGCATTGCCACCATTTGACACGCTCTCTTCGTTCAGTTGTCCAAAGGCACTCTGGTTTTGAATCTCTATCTCTTGATCAAATAGTCGAGTAATTTGCTCGTGAATTGATGTCCGTAAACTCGATGCTTCAGTTGGAAGAAACCAGTCACGACCAAACTGCAAATCAAGAAAAGAAGCATCAATCGATAATCACATCGCCATTGAACAAACAAAAGAGGAATACAATACTCAATTTGGACAAGAACCTTACAAACCCAACACTCCCACGCTTGACACTGCATATGCTGATAAAGGCGAACGGGAAAAGGCAGCAAATTATTTACAAACTGCAAAAGATTTTGTAACTAAAAAAAGAGGATCAATGCTTCATGAGGAAGACAAAATTTCAACAAACATAGCAGAATATTGCTGACAGGTTAAAAACATAAACTTGAGAGCTTACCAGGCCTAGATGGTCCCAATTTCCGTCTAGATAACTAGATTTCATGCTATTGGGAGCACGTTCTACAAACTTTCGTATATAATGTAATAGAAACAGTCCGCAGTCTGATTCATTCTCTTGCAATGGAACCTAATATAAAAGTATAGCGGTTAATTTACTTGGTCCACAGAAAATTAAGGTCATACAGTAGCCTCCTAACAAAGAATTTTGGGTAACAACGGAATCCAAATCAACTTTCCACAGATAAGTCTGAAAAAATAAGCCACAAACAATCTAACAAAAGCGATGTCCTCAAGTGTGGCATCAGTACATTAAAATAATCAGTGCAAGATTTTAACAAGATGACTTTATACCTAAACAAACTAAGGGATGACGGGTTGAGCTGCAACCAAAACCATAATCCGATCAAAATAGCATGGACTAGACCAGTATTCATCTAAAATTGAAGAGATTTGATAATCAATCAAGGCTCTCAAAATGAAATCTGAATTGGTCTAACAAAGATTTAAACTGACGAATAAGACATACCGGGACCTTTTTACAAGGAATGTTATCAGCTTTCAAGTTCGGTAACGTGTGGATGCATTCATCAGCCTCGTTTTCGCCTATTTCAACACTGTGCTTCCACTCTGCCACTAGGTAACTGCAGCCAATAAACAAAATCCGAAAGTGAATAAAAACAAGAAGTCAAGGTGCTCTAATGAAAAAAGAATTATGTGGAATTCAGTACGTAAGTGTAACAATCTCAAGTGAAAATCTCCTTGGCAAAGGTCACAACCAATCGAGCACTAGCAGAGAAAACATGAATCTAAGCACTCTGCATTTCAAACATGCAAAGTGATCCAAACAGAAAAGCAACATCCATAGATCTGACTACAAGACAGTTCTCAACGTAAAGACGAACACTCTCATTTTTTTACAACCATTTTACAGGTTCTAGACGATACAGTACTTCAGATGCCTCACCATCTTAGCAATCGAAACACCCGTTGACTATCGTGTCCATGGGTCATAGAATCGAGATGAATGACGCATCGCTCACTTTTGCTCCCCTTGTCGGAGCCAGGAAAGCAGATGATTGCGAGACTCCAATGCAACCTGCAATCGTCATGCTTGAGAATACAGATGGTGACTAGAACTTAAAAGTGCTGCAACAAAGAGGATGAACAAAGACGCTACTTATCACAATTTAAAAGCCTGGATATTCGTTGTGGCTTACTTGTCATGAATTGGTACGAAAAGGTATTCCTTTTCAAATATATTCGTCCCTTTTGTCCACTTCCGTAATTTCGAAAAGTCAGCACCGCCCTTCTTTTTCTGATCATAAATGCCAGATTCGTCAGAACTGAAACTAAAGCATACTTATCCTTCCTCCCTCAAATAACTGCCTTGCCCTTGGATGACCACATACAGCTGTATATTGAACCATTAGATAAAAATGTAAAAAAATTGGATACTGCACATCCCAAGGACTTATACACAGAGCTCTCGGGAGTTTTTGTTTAGTGGACCTAATTCCCGTCGGAGTTCTACATACCTGTGCACTAACTACTTCACTTAGCTTCTTGTAAAAGAAGCTATTAAAGAAGTGAAAGCGTTGCCTTCCATCTGAACCGACAAATTCCTCTCTTTGAATGTACCTGAACAAACAACAATACCTGTAAATGAATAACCTTGGACCTGATACTCAGGTATAGAACTGGTTATGGTCATCATGGCTAGATCAAGAATAGTTCTAAATTGATGGTTCTCACGCAAAGGATTTTAAAATACTTCCCGCACTTGCAAATACAAGTCTTCAACTATTTCATTATGATGTGGTTAAATGTTGAAACTGAGACAAGCAACATGTAGCGACTGTCATTCCAAAGGGTTCAGCTCATGAATTACTTACTTGATGTAAAAGTCTATAATGGTGTCATTGAGAAACTCCATTGGATCAAGCCTTTGCAGATCTGCAGGCAGTATCTCCACTGCGTCTGGATCGGTCCTATATTGCTTAAGCATGCATCATATTAGGAAGAACATTCTAAAGTTGCTAAGATCCTTTGAGAGCAATAATAACTTCATCAACAATTCCTCCATCGCAAACAACCCCAAGCTGTTGAAAAATCTGGTTTTTGTTCCGATACCTTGAAGGATAAGCAACTTTGTATCCCTCGAGTCTGCAAACAGGCAAACACAGACCAACGTGCAATTACGATCAAAGCTCAATAGAATGTCAAAAGATGTCTCGCCCTAATCATAGACTAACATTCATTGCATATTTCTCTTCTCATCTCATCTCATCTGACAACTAAAAAATGAAAATTTGTACTGTGAATACATAGTAACAATTTTTTACAGACCGAGGCAACAGCAGCTGCTACCATTGCCTTCAAAACACACAAACTTCTCTACAAATCGAACCAAAAGCATCCTCATTTGACGTCAGACTCAAGAACTCCCAAGCAACATTTTCTGGTTCTTGCAATAAGAAAATATGTTTACAGAATCAATAAGAAGATCCACGCTACAACTGTAGAAGTTGATTAAATGATTGGAATCTGAACATTAAAATCAAGAAAATATTGAACTAAGTAACTCAAATTTTACCTTCTTTTATTAGTGCTTCTGAGACCCATGCGGCGAGGCACCTCATTACTAGGACCTTTCTGGGCAGAGCCACTGCCTGCTTGAGCCTTTCCGTCATCATCAGAAGAATCAATCTCCATAGCTGTATCCTGGTTTAAAGAGAGATTAGAATTTCTGTATCCAAGAACAATCATTGAGAATTTATTCAAAAAAACTCTCTGATCACAATTGGCCCCGACGTGCTCGAGGCGACCCAGGAATGAATGAAGGACTATGGCTTTGGTAGCCTTGGTCGTCATTCAAAACACTGATTTCACCTTGCCAATATTTGGTACAGAAACTAAAGAAAATACACAATAGCATGCAACACATCGTTCTAATGGAATATAAGCGTACCGGTGTTCCGCCAATAGTATCTGCCTGACGTGCTCGTTTCCGACCAACCCTCCCTATCACCTTCGCATCTGGCGTCTATGGTTTGCCGAAATAAGAAACATGATCATAGTAAGTGGCCGTCAAGGAGTATGACCAGGACTGAAACCGTGATTGGGAAGAAGGAGAACCATCAAAAGGAAAACGAACGACCAGACCTCAGCACAATCTCTAAAACCTTGAAAGTCAACACTAGCAGTTCACCTACCCACATAATAAGTTATGTACAGTAATGGCATATGCTGAAGCGGATGCCTCAAAAAGAGAACCGTAACCGGAATAGAGAAAATCAAGTCCACCAGAGTGTATATGTAAAATGAAACATACCTTAAGATCATTATCCAATTGAAAAGAAGGATCAGGTGTCTTTGCCTTTCTCCTAAATTCACAAACAATAAAAAATTAATGCAGAAGCATATGGCAGAAAACAATGTAACTCTCGCACAAGATAACCATCCATCACATCCATATTCTCATCTTGTGCAATTTCAACAATGTGAATATTCAATTAACTTGATAGCATTGATTTGCCAATAAAAAAAGCCCTGACACAGCAATTAATAAATCATCTTCATCCTCCATTATGTACAATACAAGAGAGAAACTACATAAAAGATAATGCATAAACGTACCGACACACTGAACAGTAAACTCCATCTTTCCCAGGAACGGGGTTCAGGTAGGAGGTCTTTCCACAAAGGATGCAACCCCCAAATGGATCACATTGCTTCGACTTCAATAACTCACGACTAGAGGGTCCTGCTTGCTCCCCAGACGATACACGGGTTGTTCTTTCTACAGATAATGCTCCTCGTTCTGGTGAAGGAGATTGACTGATCATTTCAGTTGACACTATAGATTTACCATTCTTGCCCGACGCAGGTTTAAGATCGTCAGGAGGTGAAAATCCAGCCGGAGAGCGCAAAATAGTTTTGGTGGATAAGCTCTCTACCTGTAATTCCAATCAAATTTGTCAGAAGTGGTACTTGCAATAATGATAGCCATCTCACATCTCTAAACGGATACATAACCAAGAGCCATTTCACAGCATCAACCGGATACATGAGTGTACAATCGGCAATCTCAATCACCAAAATCATTGTAAGGATGTGCAAGCGCTTACAGACGTGAGCATGTTGTAATAAACCTTTATCAACTCATCTGTCTGTTTCTAAAGCTGAGTCATAAAGTAAACCCTGAGCCACTCAAACAAGGACGCAGTGAAACTGCAAAAAGCACTTCTAACTACCTTGGCACCTCTGTATGACTCAGGCAGTGTTGTCACTCTTGTTCCACACCTCGTCTGCACATCCCCGACCGTGCCGGGACCTGTACAATATCAATGATCAGCAAATGTTTTAAAGCTGTGTGAAAGCAGCATGTCTGTAAAAATACGAGATGAGCATCAAGAAGTAGCTCTCTCGAACGGAGTCAAACTACATAAAAAAAAACTCCCAAAACATCAATTATCAACGAAGGGAAAAAGAAAGAAAGTCCATGCACAGTACCTTTACTGAGAATCTCGATGTCCTCCGACTCAGGAGTAGAGGCCTGGCAAAAACAACCCAGAAGTAGTGAGATGCAACGAAAAAGAACTGTGACGAAACTGACCAGCACAAACAAATTGCATGATTTCAAAAGTCAAACCAAATCCCTGCTTCTTACTGCCGAGTCAATTCTATGCAATCTATTTCCAACATGTAGTCTTCAGGCTTTCTTTTTACCAAACCCTACAATTCCCAGACATGAGCAGAATCTGGATTCATTTTTTAAACAATGACTTCCTATCAATCAAATGAACTCACGCCCTCTTCTGACCATCATTATCGACTACAGACACTGCCCCATTGATAGAAGTACGATAATTCCAGAGCTTTAAAAATGCTAAGTTTAATTTAGTCCACCCAGACATCTCATGCACGCACAAGCGCGAGTAATATCAGGCAAGATAAAGCACCCGTTCGTAAAACATACAAACACATCACACACTTCGAGCATCAGAAAAAACCTCGACTTACCGCCGGAGACTGCTTTTCTCCTCTGGACTTTAGCTCGCTCCTCAGGAGTTCCAGATGCTTGGAAATTTTAGCCCCGTTATCGTGTAACGTAAGACTACTCGCTGATTTATAGCCTTCATATTTCACAATGTCGTCCTCCAGCTGTAAATACGGAATGTTTTTTAATTTCGCTACCTTAGACTCTACGTCTTCGGGATCGGGTCCATCCGAGTCATCTCCAGACCCTACCTCCACCAGAGGGACATGACCTGTCATACTGGAGAGAAGTTACTAATCAAGAGTCCACCAGGCAAAAGAACGCACACACCGCAATCATCAAATGCAGGCCCGGATTAATTCCAGACACCGCAGAAATCACGAAATCTCCCTCGAACTAACATCGCCATTTGCAAAGATACTTATCGAAAACTCATATAAAAGGCTACACGTCAACGATCGATGCGTTAAACTTTAGAACGGGCAAGAATGGTGCAACACTGAAACGAAAAGCCTCTAATTAATGGAGTAGAATTATCACTGCCTCTCAAAGACATAAAGAAATCTGTCTTCCCCGTCGCCTAAGAAGCTTTCCAGAGGCGCTCCTACGATCGATGAGACCTAGCTCCTGTTACCAAAAAGAAAGGCAAAATTCTAATCGGAAATGTGCGCACAATGCAGCACTATAAAAAAGAAAGGGCTTTAAGTGGAGTAGAATAATCACTGCCTCTCAAAGACATAAAGAAATCTGTCTTCTCCGTCGCCTAAGAAGCTTTCCAGATTTTCCTTGAACTGCGCTTCTACGGGCGATGAGACCTAGCTCCTGTTAGCAAAAAGAAAGGCAAAATTCTAATCGGAAATGTGCGCACAATGCAGCACTATGGAAAAAGAAGAGCGTTAAGTGGAGTAGAATTATCACTGCCTCTCAAAGACATAAAGAAATCTGTCTTCTCCGTCGTTTAAGAAGCTTTCCAGAGGCTCCTTGAACTGCGCTATTACGAGCGATGAGACCTAGCTCCTGTTACCAAAAAGAAAAGTTAATACTAATCGGAAATTTGCGCGCAATGCCGCACTGTAATAAAGAGAAGAGCGTTGAGGTGCGACATGGAGATTGCAGGCGAGGATTTTCTTTGCAGAAATCGGTGTGAGCGCAAGAAGATTTTTGCGAAGCGCGTTCAGTTAGGTTTTCTTCTTTGGAGACGATGGCTTGGCTTGGGCTTGGCTCGAGAGGGGAAAGGTCCGACAACGAAAGGGAATGGGCGTTCCGGGTCTCTCAGGGTTCTCGTATCGCGTGGGTGGAACAGGGTCTTGCCGGCTGCTCTCAATCCGGGTATCTGACTTGCTGAAGGCCCGTTCTCACCGGGCAGTCCGACGTGTTTCGGTGAGAATTTTTTTCAGTCATCTTTCTTAACGTGGGTCCACAAAAATGCCTGAAGATTTTTTCCTCAAACGTTTGAGAGAATGCATTAGTGAAAGACGTTTACTCTTATGACGTATTCCCTTATTTTCAGCAATCAATGGGATGATGCCATGTGACCTTAAAAAAAGGGAGTAATTAAATGGGACCTTTTAAAGTGTTGGATATCTAAAACTTTTTGTGTTTTTAGTTTTCTTTATAGTTTTTTATCCATGCTTATTCCTTTCATGTTTAAGGCTACTTAGAATGAAATTTTTGTAAACTCATTTGCAACAGTGTTCTCGATGGATGGAGCAGTATGTCAAACATTCCGATGAGAATAGGGCATGAGTGCCATGGACGTATCAAGTCCCAGGGTTTCTTTTTGGAAAATTTATATGGGAACCCTAAAGTTTGCAATAGGGGTAGAGTTATAGTTGCATTTTTGCATTCTTAGTCTTCACGAACAACCGTCGTGCCTGCCGCTTCCTCCGTGACTGGCACGAGCGCAATTCCATGAAGTCTAAGAAAAACAATTCTGAGCGCCCAGGCATGAAGAAATGGGATGAGAGTATTTTTGGGTGAGAATTCTCACAGTGGTCCGCTTGATTACCTGCTCGTGAATTGCTTTTCGCCCTCGCTTTTCTGCTCCTCCAATCGGTGGCTATGTTGCCTTCTTCTAAGTAAAACATTCTCCATTCTTCATTTGTCATTCTCCATCACCCACAAAAGGGGTGTCACACCTCCATCCATGGAGAAGTGCTCCCATTGGCTCCTACAATTGCTCAACCATTTCTCAATCTTCACAAAAATCTCAATCTCACACCAACCGTGACTCTCCCTATTTACATAGATACCTTTGCTTTTTTAGAAATTACACAAAGACCCATCAACCATAATTTTTGGGCATATATTTGTTGTGCTTGTACTTCCTTCATGATCAGTGTTGAAGAAGGGAACGTAATGAAACAAAAAAGAAACAACATGCACATAAAGGAAGAAGAAGAAAAGCAGCATGCTCAACAAAACAAAATCCTAAAAATTTTGGTCCAAAAATATTTGTGTAATTTCTGAAAGAGCAAAAAATATCTATGTAAATGTTGCAAACTTCAGGGATATCCAAGAAATTTTCCCTTCTTTTTCTTGTTTTTTGGTTGGTAGACCGGCTAGCACTAGGATTTAATTTGGGAATTTCTAAATCCACCATACTTTTTGGTATAACCACCACATTGCACCATGTTTAAGGAGATTCGTAAAATAAGAAAGGAAAAATATCACATTCAATTGCGTGACAATTTAATAATGTTGATAAACGTACTTATCCAAGATTATATATTATCGAAGTTATGAAAGTTGAGTCCTAGGAAAAAGAAAGAAAAGAGTGAACAAAGAGAAGAAAAAGAAAGGAAGGAGTGGAGTATGTTTGCCATTATCATTAATTTAAATGGTCACTCAACAAACATGAAATTTGTCCTTTTTTTTGTTATCAATATCCTAATCATGGTGCAATGTGGTGGATTTAGCAAACAGTGAGGTGGATTTTGTAATTCCCTTAATTTTGTTTTTGTCTGGGTGCACTCCAAAATGCACTCCAAAATGCACTCCAAAATGCAGGTAGGTAAGGAAAATTTGAATAAAATTAGAATAAATGAATGGTACATAAACTTTCATCCAAAAACTTGATAATATAAGCTACTTTCATCCAAAATTTGGCAAATTGGGATTTTGAAGGATTTGGCAATTACATCAAAATTTTCAGTGACCGGCACCCAGCAATATAAGTAACCCAACAATATAAGTAGGTAAGGAAAAATGGACAAAATTGGCTAGAACCAATGACAAGTGCACATTCATTCATAAGTTATACTAATATTAGTAAACTTCATCCAAAATCTGACAAATTTGGTGTTTGCTTACAGGAAATTGGCGATTTCATCCACTTTTCCATCAATTTTTTGTGGTGTTGCAATTGCCAGTGAAGAGTTGTGGTAAGATTTAGGCGAATTTTAGCCAGATAAAAAACCCTGCCAAGTCCATCCAGATTTCAGATGATCAGACGTTAGGGAGGTCCAGGCTACGGATTTTGGGTTCTGGACTTTTGATTGGCGGATACAAGGTTTGGTTCATTGAGGATATACTTAAGGGTTAGGGTGAAATCAACACTTGCAAACAAAATTTCATGTTGGTTTATCATTGGTCAAATGACAGGCTAATGGAAACACATAAGGAAAAAAAAATAGTTAGAATTGTTCATGTGTGCATATTTATTTATAAAATCAGCTAATATTAGTGAATCTCTTCCATATTTTTGGGCGGATCTAATTTTAGTTTTGGAGGGATTTAGCTGTTTTATCCTGATTTTCACACATATATTTTAATTATTATAAGAAGAATGAGCTCTCTACGAGCCCTTTAATTTTTGATTTTGTTGAAATGTATTGAATCTAGGTCGGGTACAAGAGGAGTGCATGTGAAGTGTTGCTATCTTGTATGATTTTTCTATTGTACAAGTATTAAATGTCACAAAAGGCATGTGTTTAACCCCTAAATGTCCAAGCGACTACATTTGGGTTGCTACAAATCTTTGAAGATGAATAAAACATTATCAAATCACTATTTTTAGTATTTTCTTTTCAATGTAAGTTTGTTTTGAAGTCCATTTTCAACATCATAAGTCTGATTTTGAAAATGAAAGTCAAAGATTTTTCTATTCAAGGTTTTGTACAAGGGTGTCCACTGCAATCTTGAGTTTTTTAGCCTTGGAATATCTTGAAAATGAGCCTCAAATACACTAGAGCTTGGAGAAAAATCCATATTGGAAATCCGTTTAAAAAATATACATGAGTAGATTTTTATAACCATATTTTGATTACAATTAAACATGTAATGACCTTAAACCTTATATTTTTTGATGACCAACTTTTTAATTTTGAGATGTGAAATGAGGATTAGAAGACTTCAAGTGACTTTTACAATTTTAACACCCTCATGTTCAAACATTATAATCTTTCAAACTATAAATGATATTGTTGTGTTTTCTTTTTCCATGTAATCTCAAACATGTTTAATTTAAATGCATATGGTTACAATTGAAAAAAACTTGATGAAGTTTACAAAAATATTAGTTGATTGTTCAATTCCATAAAAATCCAAGACTCAGATAGACCTTGGGCATTTAGAGGTTAATATAATATTCCAAACTTGAGCTAACATGATCAAGTATTATGTCACAACTTTTGTCTAATTTTGTGGTATTGAACATCATCATGACTAAATGATGCATCTGGTCCCATTGATGTCTGCACCTCATGTTGCAAATGAGAGACTGGTAAATTTTCACCAATGATGAAGGTCAGTTGCTCAAGGGATTCAATGTTGTTGATCATGTCAGCCACTAAGCATATTGCAACAGCTTATTTTATCAACATCCAGTTGTAGTGGTCTTAGGCGCAAAGTAGAAATTGGCATACAATAGGGATAGTCACGGTTGGTCTGAGAAAGAAACAGAATTTTCCGTTGAGAAATGGCTAAGTGAATGTAGGAGCTAATGGGAGCACTTCTCCATGAAAGGAGTTGTGATATCTCTTTTGTGGGTGATGGAGAATGAAGAATGAAGAATGGAGCATGCTTTACTTAAAAGAAGGCAACACAGTTACCAATTAGAGGAGCAAAACAAGTGAGGGTGCAAAGCAATTCACAAGCAAGTGAAAAGCAATTCACAAGCACGTGAAAAGCAATTCACAAGTAGGTAAACAGACAGACCACGATAAGAATTCTCACGCAAATTTTTTTCTCAATCCATTTCTTCCACCCTGGGCGCTGATAAAAAAAATTTCAATCTTCACAAAACTACGCTCGCGCCAGTCACAGAGGAAGCACCATAACGGTTTTCCATGCAACTGTGACTACCCCTAATGTCTATTTGGCAATGTGGAATCAAAACCACATAAACGGATTGTCGATCTTGCAGCAAATGAATGGTGTAAGTGTAGCTGGTGGCAAAAAACGTTGTCCTCAAAGGTACTAGTCTTGAGATTTAAACGTGGATTTAAATACACAAAAAAACATGGTAATTTGTACATGCATTTTTGACAGCCAAAGGAAGGTGGACATGGCAATATTAGCCATCATTGCTATCAAAGGCTATGAATTAGGAAAAGTAGGTTGCAAGGCATTTTTCATATTCCAAAGTACAAATCAAAAAATTTATAGAGGTTTTTTGAAAGGGGTCTAGAAGGGACATTTACAAGGTTCATTATTTTACTAATGTTTAAGATAGTCAATGTCAAAATGAGATAAGATTGTGGTTAAAATTTGCCTTAGAAAAAATGCATTGCTTTCAAGGTTAGTTTTAGGCTTCCTTTCACCTAGAACCAAGCTTGTGAATACTTACTAAAGTTTACCCGTTGTTCTAGTGCCTAAGGTAGGATAACTCAAAAGCAAGTATACAATAAAAACATGTCCAATCAATTCAAAAAATATATGCAAAATGTTCAACATTAAGATCTCAAAATTAAAGCACAAATTCAAAACAAACAAAAAAAATTTGATTTTGATTGTATAAAACATTCAAATTTTATATTTGAAATCCACTTAGTCTTGTCTATGTTTCACCTATATATGACCAAATTTCAAGTTTCAGTAGCACATAATCATGATATGGGAATTTATTTTATGAAATAGCTCACACTACCTTACTGAAATGGTTGGTTTCTATTCAAATTTGGAATTATTATTTTTCTTTCATGACAAATTTGAGTAATATGTATTGGTAACCTTAGTAATGCAACAAACTTCACCACAAAAAAAGTTCTTCAAATCTCATTATTGGATACAATTAGGACATACACTAAATGCAAACATGACATTACACAAACATTTTCATGATTATGAAACAAGAGATTATGCTTTGTAGAACTTAAATTTTAATTGTTTTAAGCATTGCATTTTGGTGTTGCTTAAACTTTTATGTTAACAAGAAACCTATCAAAGTTTTAGGAATTTTTTGATGAATTTTTTCAAACTACTACAATGTCCAAAGAAATAAAAATTGAAGAATAAGTATCTATGAATTTTTATTAAACCTTTTGTGCAAAAGATAATCCTACTAGTGGAAAACAAGGTCGTCATCAAGGTGTCCAATTCAACAAGCCATTTTCAAACCAAGACCCTTGATCAAAATGTCCAAATCATCGCAATAGTATTGATTCAAGCCTTGCTTTGTAATCATGTGTACAATAATGCCATA
The DNA here is from genome assembly GCA_963920765.1 of Ulota crispa. Taxonomy (NCBI): domain Eukaryota; kingdom Viridiplantae; phylum Streptophyta; class Bryopsida; order Orthotrichales; family Orthotrichaceae; genus Ulota; species Ulota crispa. Next base: position 29,555,601 of record OY987244.1, read on the forward strand.
TGTAACTCAATATAGGCTATATTGTACATATTTATTGACTTTGAGGAATATATGTGAGCTATGTAAAGTATTGAAATATCTTTGTATGGGTAAACAAATTGCAACAAAAGTATTAAGTTTTGATGCCTTTGGAAATCACAATAAAACACAGTGAAGTTTTTTATTTTAGGTAAAATATTAAAAAGTTTGGCAATGTTTAAACATTCCAAGTTCTTAACAAGAGATCTCCCTTTGTTGTTTTTTTTTCCATTTTTTAATTATGAACTATTTAAATGTCCATATTTACTCAAACTTATAACTACTGTAGCTCTTTTGATCTGACCAGCTATCAAATAAATAATGTCTTTGATTTTTTGTTGATGCTAGTCCTTTAAAAAAAAATGTACATGGAATTTAAGATATTATTATTCAATTTTTGATTATAGGTATTCTTCTCTTTAACCTCATGTTTGATGTCATGGCTGTAGCTCAGATTTTGATCACATATATAAATATGTATATATGCATTTTTATTTATTTATTTATGTATTTATATATATAAGAATAGTTCAAATTACTTTCAAATATGTGAGCCTTAGTACTCAAATACAATCATTTTCAAATCTATATGGAACACATTCATTTTTGCTTTTAATTTGTGGAAATGCCATGATGAATCAAATTTTATCAAATGAAATTACCTATTCTGTTTATTATTTGAATTCATTATTAATGCAACGGAACACGTCGAACCAAGTTTTGAATAAGTTCAAATTAAACTATTATAGTTAGGTTTTTTGTTATAAGCTGGGTTTTTAAATTTTCACATCCAAAATAAAAGCTCATACAACACAACTGAATAAACCTATTATTATACTACTACAAGCTAGATAGGCCAATACAAGCTATTCACAACGTACTAGGCATCTTAACCCCTCAAGGATGTTTATTTTCTTTACGTCCTTGCATGTTGTATATTGATGAGGCACTTGGGTAGCACATGAACCCCATTGGAGTTGTAAATTTTGAGCAAAATTATAGATATACCACTGGTCAACTAGAGTTTTTGGGGGAGTTTTTGACATTTGTCATCAGGCTATTTTTTCAAGTGTTAAATGGTTCTCAAATGACCACAACCAACTCTTTTGGTAGACAACATTCTTAAGGTGTTAAAGCCCATGAAGCTTGCACACACGTAATGTATCCCATATTTATAGAACATTGTGGTTTGGTATATTGACAAAATATGTTTGTGGGCTTGGAGGGGAAAGCTCAAGTGACAAAAATAAAAGTAAATTTTCTTCCCAAGTTTGGGGTTTGTCAATTTTGTATCCTAGTAGGTTCTTGACTACTCTATGGTTTTTGAATCTAGGTATGAACTCAAGTTTTTCAAAATCAGTCTTTACGTGTTATATTTCTAAAGTCTTTATGCGTTTCCCAAATGGAAGTATGAGCTATCCTACCAAGGCCTACAATTACATTTGAAATGTATATGGTAATCATGAGAAAACTGATTAGTAGCACATAGCAACATTTAGCCATATATGGAATATGGATTTGAGTTAACATTCCTAAGTCCATTGTGGCATCACTCATAAAGTTTGCATTCCACACTTCCTCAATTTGTTGCTTCAATTTTTGGTTAACTTTTGAGAAAAATATATGAGCGTGTAGTTTTGTTTTAGCTATTGAGTGCTCAAAGCATTATATAATCAATCCCTGAAGGGCCGAGTAGCATTTTTTGAAAATTCATAAATTTTGGACATCCAATTGTGAACAAAATTTGACATTAATTTTTTTGAATTTTCCTTAAAATTTGCATGCAAGGAGTACCTTTTTAGCAAATTAATTGTCAATTTTATTGAACAAAATGACAAGAAATTGTGATAGCATATGTGACTTCATTTGTAGGTCAACTTTGAGTAAACACAAAAATGAGGTCCCATTGGTTCAAAATAATTCATAAATACTCTCTATTCAGCCATGTAACATACTCTTAACTTACTCATGTAACATACTCTTAACTTACTCATGTAACATACTCTTAACTTACTCATGTAACATACTCTTAACTTACTCATGTAACATACTCTGAGCTCATTCATGTAACATACTCTGAGCTCATTCATGTAACATACTCTGAGCTCATTCATGTAACATACTCTGAGCTCATTCATGTAACATACTCTGAGCTCATTCATGTAACATACTCTGAGCTCATTCATGTAACATACTCTGAGCTCATTCATGTAACATACTCTGAGCTCATTCATGTAACATACTCTGAGCTCATTCATGTAACATACTCTGAGCTCATTCATGTAACATACTCTGAGCTCATTCATGTAACATACTCTGAGCTCATTCATGTAACATACTCTCAATCTACAATGCAAACAAGCATTTGAAGTGGACTTAAGAGCTTTTGATAATAGTTTTCCAACATTTGGATAGTCTTCAAAAAACAAAAAGGCCAATTTCTAATGCTTCTAAATCTAAAGGTATCAGTTGTTTTATTTTTTCACAGTTGTATGGATTAAAATATGAGCTAATTGCTCATAATTTTTGTTCTCCAAACGAATAGGATTATTGTTTGTTTGAACCCTTCAAGGTTTGCCCTTTGAATCATGCGTATGCTAAGGCAGTATTACATATAATTCAAATTCACCAAGTTAATAATGTCCAATTGGTAAAATAATTTTATGTATATTTTTAACACAATTATGCAACATGGTCTTTAAAGCTTTTAGGTACAAGAGCACAAAATTTGGAATTGCAAGCCCTTTGCAATCAGATTGAATCCTTGTTTTCATCGCTTAAAAAGAAATAAATCTTATTTTGATTTGCTATGAGCTTGTCAATAGCAAGGAATTAGGGTTTGAAAATAACTTCCTAGGTACTAAATCAAAGTAGTTTTGGAGTCATAAAGTCAAGTGTGCAAAAAACACCCCAAATAACCTAGCTTCAAAGGGTGTTTTATCATAAAAATCACAATTTCTGGTAGTTTTGGTCTCAGAATTGCCAGTTATTTTTGGGGTTAAAATCTTAGAAAATGAGTTACTTAGTAATTTGCTTACTTTTGCAAGAATAAGAAAGTATAAAATTTCTTTTTGAGAGGCATAGCAAGCTATAATATGTTTTAAACGCTCAAGAGTTGAAACAAAGCTAAATGCTCATCTTTTTTTTTCAAAATTTGACCAAAATTTATGGTGATAAAGTTAGCACACATTTTTGTGTCTTGGCCTATCTAGCTTGTACTAATATATAAGAACATCATTAGGCTTGAAAAATGTCACTTCAGTATTCATTAGGCATTTCGGTCTTCTTCAACTTGGGATGTATTCCATTCAATTATGCATTGGATGCATGTTGGGTGCATATTGGAGTGGACGCTGGATGGATGTTGGGCATTTATTGGGTAGTTATTGGACATATCTTAGGTGGGTGTTGAGCATATGTTGGGTGGATGTTGGATGCATACTAGATAAATCTTGGGTAGATACCAAATAAATCTTGGGTGGATACTAAATAAACCTTGTGTAAGTGCTAAATAAATCTTTGGTGCATAATGAGTAAATCTTTGGTGCTTATTGAGGTAATCTTGAGTGAATATTGAGGTAATCTTGGCCTTGGGTGAATATTGAGGTAATCTTGGCCTTGAATGAATATTGAGGTAATCTTGGCCTTGGGTGAATACTAAGGTAATTTTGGGTGAATATTGTGTGGACAATGTGTAAATATCAGATAGATGTTGGGTGGATATTGAGTGTATAATAAAGAAAAACACATTTTTGTTGATTTCATTAACCCTTAAAGGACCATGGGGCATAGTATATATGTTGCCATATAATCGAAATTTGCTACCAATAAGAAGTATTAATTTTGGATCTCAAATAGCTCAATAGAACCGCTTTGATCTATTCTCCAACATCTTTGTTGATCTCATATGTAGTAGAGGTGTGGATCCATTCCAAATACAAGAAATATACCCCATATTGTATTGGTCGCACGCTTAGTCCTTTAGGGATTAACACCAAACTTCCAAATACCAAAGGGGCCTAAGTGGCATTATCTCAATCACCCTTCTACCAATTTATTTCTCTTTTCCTAACGAATAATCATGTGTGAAGTTCTAAGAGTAAAGATGGTTTCTGTGGGATATGTTATATACTACAAAAATGTGATATCATCCAAATCAAATAAGTGACACTTATGTACCTCAAACTTTTGAATTTGTCTATTTTTTTGGTCTTGGATGAATTATTTCTCTACTTTAATTTATAAAAAGATAGCACTTGCATCCTACTATGGTTTAAATTGAGTGTTATCTTTGTTTTGAGTTCTTTTATATATCTTCTTGGTGTGACAACGTATTAAGGTTGTTTTTATGATAATCATTTAGGCTTTACTTGTCAAAGTGTCAATCAAATGCCAAAATCCCTTATCACAATTGTCCACAAGTGAGCCTTATCAAGTTATGAATTGTTGAACATTTTAGACATCTTGGTACTTCATATTCACTTCCCAAGAGCTTAATTTCTTTTGTAATTTGAATCATAATTAGCTATAACACAGCTTCATAAGTTCAAACCTTTTGAATAATAAAGAATAACAATAATAGGTTCAATATACCTCACTTTTGGAATAATTGTCCATTTTGCACACTTCTTGTTTGTATTGTCTTCAAACAAGCACAATCTTGAATTAAATTGGCCAAGTAATCAAGGATCCAAATTCAATGATTGATTTTGCTACCTTGTACTCTACAAATGTTTGAATGATCTAAACATATATGTAAAATTCTTCCAATGATTCAATCATCTCTTGCATAAATAAAAACTCAATTCATCCCCTCTTTCTTTTGAGATTTTGCAATTAAATGTTTGTTGAAGTAACTCATTATTGACAAAATAAAAATGAAGTCAACAGCTCATGAATGTTATACTCCATCAGCCTTGCTATTTTTATTATTACTAAAAACAAAATTGATACCATTATTAGTCTCTTCAATGGCTCATGCCATTTAACTCATCTAGATTTATTTGATTTAATTCTAGTAGAATCCCACCTAGTTGGATTTTGAATCTCACCTATCATCAATCTCTACCACCTTATCATTTTCCTTATAATTTTTTTTAATAATTTATAAATAGACTTTTACCACAAAATATATCCAATTATCGAAGGTCGTTATAATGGCGATTTAGATTACAGCTCATGCAAGAAACAAATAATTGGATTTGTGATTAAAAGAACTTCAATGCTTTAGAATGTTGTAGAGGATCAAAACTTTTGAGTTTAACACGTGTTAATGGTAAATAGCTTTTATCTTTGCTGATTTGGTTGAGAGTTTTAAACAAACTCTCCAAAATTTCTTAAACTACTTTAATGTTATAAAAAAATATCAACAGACAATAACTTGCCATTCAATCAAAAAAGTAAAATATAAAAATATGTGTCAACCCACTATATCTTTTTCATCTACCAAGCCATCTCACATAACACATAAATGTGATTTATTGTGCATTGGTGGTATCTATAACAATAAAGGAGCATGCAAAGCAACTCTATAGGTAAATCAATGCTCAAGTAGATAAGTAAATTATCAACATTAAAGTAGCAATCTAGACAAAAGTTGCTAAGTGGGTAATCAAAACTAAAATAGCTTGGTTGGTGATTAGTGTTGAAGTAGTTTGATCACTTTGATGGGTGATCAAAATAGCTTTGTGGATTATCCATGAAATGAGATGAACTGTATGTAACGATGGGTGATTGAAATATAAATAGGAAATTACTTGGACAAGCCTTTTATTTAAAAGCTTGAAGATTGTTGTAAACTATATTGATTTTCACCTAGACATGTCAAGCCCAATGTTGTGTTTTCTTGTAAAAAATTCTTCCAAATGCTTCATAACCCACAGGTTCAAATATCAAAACCCACATATGATACTTAAAGAGCACATGATTATTTAAACAAGTAATATGTCACAAAGTTGCAAGAATAAAAATTTGGAATATATACATTTCTATCCCCCATTGAGCTTTTGTTTTGATATCTTTCAACATCTCATAGAATATATAGGAAGTACTAAGTAAATTATATACAAATTATGGGTGTGGGCATTTTTGTTTTCAAAATCAATGACCTATAGTGCTATTGAATTTATGTACATTGTGTTTAAATTTTTTAATCTCTATGAGTAATTTCTATGGAACAAATTACAAAATTTCTCTTTAAGAGATTATTTGATAATTACTAATGGACAAAAAAAATACAAAAACAGCATCAAATATTTCCAATAAACAATCCAATTCATCGTACATCCATGTATTTTATTAATTCATAACTTTCAACCCATCTTACTTAACCCTTACATGACCATATGACATGGTATATAGGATGCCGTATAATTGACATTTGCTACCAGTAAGAAGTTTAAATTTGGGATAACAAGTACCCCTAGACCCGCTTTGATCTAATTTCCATTTTCTTTGTTGCTCTTAAAAGTAGTAAAGGTGTGTGTCCATTCCAAATACAAAAAAACACCTTGTTTTATATTGGTTGCAGTGGCATGCATTCAAGAGTTAATCACTCTTGAGAAATACACCTAATCCTTCACATGAGCTTCATGTAAGGTTGACATACCCAATCCCACTCATGAACCTCATGCCGCTCAATTGTACGCAATTTGTACATTTTAAATCTAAAATCTAGGCCTGCCATAGACAACCTATTTTTGTGTTAAAGAAAATAAGTTATCTATAATAAACCTTGATTTTAGATTCAAAATGTACAACGTGCGTACAATTGAGCTCCATTACGTTCATGAGTGGGATTGGGTATGTTTACCTTCGCTTCTTAGATGCCTCACATGGCCCACATCTAGTGAAAAAATCCCTTTTAAAACTGAATATTTCTTTCAAAGTGACTTTAGCAAGGGAGGTGCATGTTTACAATTCTAAGACGCAGTGTCTGAAAATATTTTGTCCCAAAATATTTTGAGCATCAGGGGCCCTAAAGGACTGAGCCATTTTCAGTGAAATTCATTCAAAACTGCCACTTTTGGGGGTTAGTATGAAGGTAATTTTTTTTTTGAAATTTTGGGGAATCCAACCATAGGATCTTGCCCTATACTAGATTAGGTACTTGTGGAAAGAAAATCAGGTCATTTTAGATGGACATGAGTGAGATATGTATATCTAAAGTGAAAAGAAAAGTTTTTTTCATGCTCCCCCAAAATTTCAAAAGCCTTTGACCATTCTTACATGAAAATAATTGCTCTATGCAACTTTGCACTTAATTTTTCCCATGTAGGAGATCAAGTTAGCTATGTGTGGGAGAATTTTAAAATCAATGGGAACTACAAAACACATGGGAAAAATAAGTAAATAAAAAGAAGTAGAGAATGAGTCAAATCACTAAATTGTTAAGAAATTAATTATTAAAATGAAAAATGCAAATCCCAACGGTGGTAATGTTGTGATAAACAATTTATTTCCTTTGGTTTTGCCTTTTTTCCAAAATAATGAAAATTGAGTAAAATAAAGGACTTCAAAGTTTATTTTAGAGTAGAGAATCTAGAACTGCCCGCAAACAAAAACTCCTCATAACTTTCATCTCATCTATCAAAATTGAATGATTCAAAACTTCTCACCTATAAAAGAAAATCTAAAGAACCAATTTTTAATTTTAATTTTTTTTAAAATTTAAAGAAGTTTTTGGGCTGCCCAGGAGGGCAGTCCTCCTTAACTTTTCAGAAATTCTTGCGTAACTTCTTCAATAATTGTCGGAATGAGGAAAAAAATAGATGCCTACATAGATCTTTGAATTCCTCACCTTCCATAAAAGTTTTAGGAAATAACACAAAGTAACTTATCTAAAGGTACATGCCCAAACTCCCACCTGTCTTCCAAAGGGACAACAGTCCTTTAGGGGTTAAAATGTGAAATTTTCTATCGTCAACATGTTTCCCACATGCATGCTCCAAATATTGCCTAGGATTAGATCATTTTTTAAAACTTGGTCAAACAAATTCACATTCCAACCATTTTTTTTTTCTGTTCACTTGTTTGACTTGGTATGTACAATACCCAAAAGAAAGAGTACATAACACCCAATTATGGTATCCAAAGAAGTATGTATAATTGGGTGTAACAAAGAATATAACTAATATTTCATTCTCACGTTTTTAATATGCAATTCTCATGCAATCTTGATCAAGCGTATCAAATTTGAGTTACTAAAACCCAAAATCCTATTTTTGGTAAATCATTTTGTGTCAAAATCATTGTTTTACAAGAAAGTTGATTAATAAATAGTGGCAATGAATTTTTGAGATTTGATTGCATGGATATGTAGGAGACATCCATATGCACATCTTCCTTTCAAACAAACATTTTCAAAAGAATTTAGTATTCCTTTTGTGGAGATTTTAATGTCAGAGTGATTATGACCAACTTTAGTGAAATACATATTTCTTCATGGAAATTAGTTTTTGGCAAAAAAAACATAGTTTCATGTTTAAAGGTACAAACTTAATCATGATGTATGAGTCAAATAACAAAAAGTGATTTCCATGAAGAATTGTTTTTTTTCACTAAAATTGGTCATATTCACTCTGACATTAAAATCTCCACAAAAGGAATACTAAATTCTTTTGAAAATGTTTGTTTGAAAGGAAGATGTGCATATGGATGTCTCCTACATATCCATGCAATCAAATCTCAAAAATTCATCACCACTATTTATTAATCAACTTTCTTGTAAAACCATGATTTTGGCACAAAATGATTTATCAAAAATAGAATTTTGGGTTTTAGTAACTCAAATTTGATATACACAATCATGATTGCATGAGGATTACACATTAGAAATGCGAGAACAAAATGTCAGTTATATTCTTTGTTATACATAGTTATACTTACTTCTTTGGATGCCATAGAAGGGTGTTATGTACTCTTTCTTTTGGGTACTATACGGTCCTATGCTTAAATTGAAAAATAAGCTGGTATATATATAATCAAGGTAAATTTTAAACTCTTATGTTATTTAGCATGTGAAAATGCAAAACTTATATGCCTTGGCTCCTTCAAACAGGACTGTACAATTGTTAACCCCTACAAGACTAGCCCCCTTTTTTAGCAACATAGCAATTTTATGCAAGTACTTGTGATAGGAGCGTTTCATATTTGAGGCTGAAATTTTAATAGAATGTGAGAACAAGGTTTAATATTTGTATGCACAAAATTTCATAACTTGTGGAATTATGATAAAAAGTTATGGCCTAATCCTAATATGTTGTTTTTTTTCAGTCAACGGGCAGCCTAGGCAATTTTTTCAATTAAGAAAAAATTGGTTTTGAAGATTTATGTGAATGTAGGAAGCTTTGAATAATTATGTTTTGATGAACCAGATGAAAGTCATGAGGATTTTTTAGTTTGTGGGCAATTGTGGATTCTCTACTTTGAAATAAACTTTGAAGTCCTTTGTTTTACTCAATTTTCATTATTTTGGAACAAAAACAAAAACAAAGGATGTAGATTGTTTGTTACAACATTACGACCATTAAGATTGGCATTTTCCATAATTTCCATAATTAACCCCTAAAGGACCAAGCCCCATTTTTGGGGACAAATGAGATTTTGGGCATGTCCCTACGGCAAAACTACTTTGCGTGATTTTTTGAAACTTTTATGGAAGATGGGGAACTCAAAGATCTACGTGGGCATCTAATTTTTTCTTCATTTTGACATTTATTGAAGAAGTTAAAAATGGATTTCTACGAAAAGGTCTAGATCAAGCAGCCCAAAAAAAATTTAAACTTGCATTAAAAGTATATAAAAATATGAGACAGGTTCTTTAGACTTATATATAGATGGGGAGCTTTGAATTATTTAATTTTCATTGATGAGATGAAAGTTATGAGAAGTTTTTGTTTGTGTGTAGGTATGGTTTATCTCAAAATCACACCTACCTGCAAAGAAAAACTTCTCATAACTTTCATCTCATCAATGAAAATTGAATAATTCAAAGCTCCCCATCTATATATAAGTCTAAAAAACCTATTTCATACTTTTATATGTTTTTGATGCAATTTCTAAGAAATTTTTGGATTGCCTGATCTAGACCTTTTCCTAGAAATTCATTTTTAACTTCTTCAATAAATGTCAAAATGAAGAAAAAATTAGATGCCCACGTAGATCTTTGAGTTCCCCATCTTCCATAAAAATTTCAAAAAATCACGCAAAGTATGCCGCAGGTACATGCCCAAAATCTCATTTGTCCCCCAAGGGGACAATTGGTCCTTTAGGGGATCTTGACAATTTTGTGTTTTTTATCATTCTCTATTTCTTTTTACTTACTAATTTTTTTCCATATGTTTCTCAATTCCAAATGTTTTGAAACTTTTTTCACATATACTTTACTTAGGTGGAATAGGGACTTTAGAGAAGCGCCACCCACATGACCTTTTTTCCTTAGGAATTTCACCTTCACAAGGGTAGCTGCCTAATTTTTCGAAAGATGTTTTTGAATATTCAAACCATTCTAACTTCCAACCCTCTAAATGGGAAACTTTGAAAAAATTTCCACATCTTCTAAAACTATTCTCCTACCAGATCCTACGGTCACATATGCATAGAAATGTTTTTGTTTTCAAATTTGGTTGATTCTCAATGGCAGTTTCGGAGAGTTTGTGGTGAAAACTTTGCTTGGCCCTTTAGGGGTTAAGTTCAATGTGAGTTCTGTTCTTCTTCTCCTATATATAAGTTATAAGCTTGTACTCTTTCAAGAAGATGAAAAAGCCTTAGGCATTCACGGGTTATGGTTGCTATCCAATGAAACAAACAATCAACTTCATATCTTTCACATTTGTGACTCCTTGGAATTTTCAATCTAGAAAATCTGGAAGAGATAAATGCCGCTATATTCAGTTGCCCCCCTTTGAATTTCATGATTAATCGAATGCTCAGAACACTGCTAAATAGGCTGTACAATCAAATATAAACTCAAAGGTAACGTAGTGGTGTTTACATTTTTGGTAGCATTAGTGAAGAATGGGTAGAATTGTTTTCCAACACTTCAGCACAATTGTGAACAGTGGAGGGTTTCCAAACTATGTACATTTTGCAATTAGAAGTGTTTTTTACGCAGCTCCTTTTTGCTTCAAAAAAGAACTTTGATTCTTCATAACAATTTCCAGGCTTGTTTTTGTTTTTCTTCATTTTCACACGCAACAGTCTATGCTTCTTGTTTTTTCAAGCAAATGTGAGCATACTTACAATTTTGCACACCTTGCTAAGTGGGTCAAAGCATTTCTATTTTCTCATAAGAAAAGGTGATTGTTACAGAGAGAAAAATTATTGATGTTAGGAAAACAACTTGAAAAACTTTAATTTTCCCCAAGATTTGAAACCCCGTATTGCTTGGATATCTATTTTTACATGGCTTATGGGTAGTGTTACCTTAATTGATTTTAATTCACTTGAGAATTATCATTGCACCTCAGTCTGTCAGCTATCAAAGTTTTAAATGATTGTGAGAAGGATTTGATATGGATTTTATTATAAAGGACATCAATTTTGAATGCACATTCTAAGGTATGTGATGGGAACATGTGCCGTAATGAGAGGGTTTTGTTCAAAGTTTTGCAAACACCCTTACAATAAAAAAACATCATTTTTTTAATTCACAATCTCATTTTTCAAGTATTCACAAATTACTTATTTTGTTCAATCAACTCGTCAACCATTTTCTCCGGCTTAAATATTGTTTGATCCATAAACACGTGCGATTTCATCCATAAACACGAGCGATTTCATCCAAAAACACGTGCGATTTCATCCAAAAACACGTGCGATTTCATCCAAAAACACGTGCGATTTCATCCAAAAACACGTGCGATTTCATCCAAAAACACGTGCGATTTCATCCAAAAACACGTGCGATTTCATCCAAAAACACGTGCGATTTCATCCAAAAACACGTGCGATTTCATCCAAAAACACGTGCGATTTCATCCAAAAACACGTGCGATTTCATCCAAAAACACGTGCGATTTCATCCAAAAACACGTGTGATTTCATCCAAAAACACGTGCAATTTCATCCAAAAACACGTGCGATTTCATCCATAAACACGTGCGATGTCATCCATAAACACTTGCAATTTCATCCAGAAGCACATGCAGCTTCATGCCCAACTAATACTTTTGCACCAATCTCATTCATTTGCAATTTGGTTTAGGAATTGGTAATTCTTAATTGTGAAGTAAGGAGGTCCTTAAATCCCTAAAAGCCCATTGTCCCTACGGGGAACAAAATGGATTAGGCAACGATGTTCTCTTGGGATTTTTTATCAACTATTTTGAATTCTTTTTAAAAAAATAATTTTTGCAAGGGCTATATGACAATATAATTCTTTGTAGAAATCAGATATACGGTTTAAAAGTTAAACAAATTGCCATTATTATATTATAGAAACCTTTAAGTCTCAAAGAGTTTGAGAAAGGATTAAAAGCACAAATTCTAATTGTTAAATGAAAATATTGTTATTTATCATTCTAAAAGTAGATTATTTGTACAAATTTATCTACCTTTTTCATCAGAATGTAAAAAACAAATGTACAAAAAGTAATGATAGTAGTGTAAGTAGAAGCAAATGGCAATTATGTTTTGCCAAAAGCAATCTTCAAAATGATTACTAATTTTTGGAATTTTTTGAAAATTTTATGCTAAAACTCCTGCCCATTCAGCAATAGGCATTTAAAACTAAACTCACCAAAATATAAATATGTATATAGCGCAAATTGTAAGCTCAAGTAAACAAATACATGAAACTAGGATATTGCAAAAAAATGCCAAGTACTTTGAAATGAAGCCAATGCATATTTGCAACTTGAAATTTGCAAAGTTATGTTTCTATTCAAGGTTGAAAATATGTCATTACATTAACACTTGGAAAATGTTGTCTACATGACGTAGAGTTAGCAAAATATAGTGTGTGAAACTTTCATTGCAAAGGCAAAATACATGACAAATTTGAGCTAAGTACTATGACATGAAAAAATTGTGTATTTGCATTATGGCATTTTTTTTATAGCCATGATTTTTCAAATCATATCCGTTTTTTGCGTTTTTGTTTTTATTGATTTATATAGTGATAATATATTGATATTGTATTTTTTACAAGGCAATAAAAATAAATTACAAATTGAAATATAAATTATAAAAAAATTACATTTTGTGCCCGTAGATTCCATGTCAAATTAGTTCAAAGCTTTCACAAATCACTGCATAAGTTTCTATTCAAGCAAACAAGTAACGGTCCATTATAGTTGATTTCTAAAATGCTGATCTCTTTAAATATTGTGCAATCAAGCTCATTGATACTTTGAAATTTGGGATAGTGTAACCATAAAATAGTAAATGCAATTTTCAAAACATGTGATAGATCAATACCATAAAGCATGAAGCTTGCTAGTAGCGGGATTAGCCCATGAAATGTTTAGCTATCTCAATTGCAATTTTCTTGATTATTATTTAATTTCAAACTGTTAAATTATAATATTATTTGTGTACGAGTTAAATAGATTTAGCTCAAACATATATTATGATCTCAATAGTATGATTTCTAAAATCTTACCTAAATGTGTTGTTTATTAGTTTGAAGTCAATAAAAATAATGGAAATAATTCTCTCATTCTCAATTTTTTTTCCAGCTAAGGCTTTGTAAGATCATATAAAGCTCACTTAGAGTTGCTGCACTTGTATGTTGTAGAGTGTTGTAGTATGTAGAGGTACCATACATATGATTTAATGCATGATTTTTTGATAATGGTATTAATTGGGAATCAATGTTGCATTCATAATTTGGAAAACGATTAATTTTTTGTGGCCTACGATTGATTCTAGTTGGCTTAATTGGCAACTTAGGTCAAATAAAAGTTGACAAAACATTTTAAATAAAGGTTTAGGTTGGATAATGTTAAAATTGTGATTTGCCATTATATATTGTAATATATAGAAGCCTTATTGTTAAAAATCTCTATAATTTTTGTTATCATGTCAAGAATTCAAGGTAACATGAATTCTAATTAAGATACATTCAATCATTTGAGTGTCTAAGTGTAATTTAATGTGTATATAATTATTGCTTTCACACTATCACCTTAACACTAGCTTAATTTGCATAAGGCTTTGGTGTTAAAGCATAATTGGGCCCTTATCTTGGTTGTCAAATTTTATGCACTTTTTTCAAGATTAATGATTTGAAATATCAAATAAACTCTAAACTCTAGTTGCATCATGCTTTTTATATTGTTTACAAGAAGGTGGGCATGCAATGGAAGAAACGTCTGTAAAGCTATCACTAGGCAATTTAATAAATTTTATAGCACAAATATGAGTTGTCATATCACATAAAAAGTTACCAGTATATGGCATTCTTTATTCTTTTATAATTGAGTTTCTAAAACTTTAGTAATTTTTCATACTTTTAATAATACAATTTTATTATGTACACAACTAATACAAATAATTGCAACATTTATGAGCATTATTTACATTAAGTATGTTATTAAACATTGCTTTGAATCAGTTTTGCATGAAATATTTATATTATTTACATACTTTTTGCCACAAAGATTAGTTTCAAACAATGTAAAGTGATGATATGTAGTATTTTTTTCTACCTGTTGCCAATAACATATGTATAAGGTTACTTTTTATTTATACTTAAGTGGCAACTATGATACAATTGTTTTTGAGTAGCACCACAATAATAGAGATAGATAGTGATGGGCACATCAATAGTTTCATCAGTGAGCTCATTGAAAAGTGCTAATGAGAAAAGGCTTCATTTAGTGCGGTTGAATCCTCAATCCATGTAGGTGGAAGTGCAATTGCATTACAATTGCCTAAAAGCCCACGTTAGATCTCTAATTAGATTGTAGTTATTTAGGACGTTTTATTGTAGTGCGGCCAATAAGATATGACATATTTTTCTTCTAATAGATGGAGTTAGTCAACTCTATTGAGATGATAAAGATACTAGAAATACAAATGCAATATTCATTCAAAGGGAAAAAGCTTATAAAGTGGGACTTTTGCAAGATTAGGGTGGTCATCCTAATTTGAGCTCCAGCATTTTTTTGGGTACACGTGGCCTCACTTGAGAGGAGGAATTTGAGAGGGAAAAAATCTTATTGGCTCAAATTGAATTTGATACCTTTGAATCTAGTTTAAGGTGGCTATTTGGGATTGAGGTGAAATACAAAATGGTACACATGTTTTTCCTTTTTAATGAATATTGCGTTTACACTAGAATTAAACAATCCTAGATTAAGATATGATATGAAGTTATACTTGGAAGATTTCAAAGTATAATTGAGACTTTTAGTATAGCAAATGGTTTTATATGAAATTAAGGATGAAAAGTTAAAGTTAGATAAAGAAGTTGTAAACCACCGCAGAGATGTTTTGCCTTCAAATGCAGGGTGGGTTTTGCTTTGGAACTGGTTGTTTTGCGGGAAAAATTGCGTAACCATGGACTACGGATTTTTCATCATGGATTACACATTCGTCATCCAAAATTTCATACATTCATCCAAACATCTATGTGGTGGTTTACATCAAGCAATGCCCCTCATCATCGGGATTGCAAAAATAAAAGGCCTCCTCATTGGGCTTCGCCCGCCTCATCGACCTTTTATTTTTGCAATCCCCTCCTCGAACATTGCCTTATACATAATTATCTAAAAGATGGGTAATCTTTGCTATAATTTTGGATAACAGCCACTTCATTCAAAATATTTTCACTGCTCCCAACGTACTTTGATCCCACCATTAATTAAGGTAGGAGGCTCATAAATGGAGCATCTAAGGGCTGAAACTGAGTTCTGGGTAGATGAAACTTCTTGAAATAATTTTCAGTAAATTTTCCTTGAAAGACAAGAAGAATTGGCATCTAGCCCAAGTTGTTTCGTATTTTTTGGAGCTTTGTAGAAGTAGTTATGAAATTTTGAAGTGGAAAGGTCATAGGGATCTAAAATGGAGCACCTCCTCAAATGTATATTGCATATACATTGTTGAAGGGTTATGAAAAACAACATGTATGAAATGAGTACATTTGAGGATGTGCTCCATTTTTGAGCCTGTTTCAAATTTGAGCCTCCTACCTTAAAGCATCTCCACCGTGGACGCAAGCACACATGCAAATGTGACTGTTGCTAGAGCAAGCAACGCTACTTTGCTCCGTGCAAGCCAGAGTTCCGGATTGTCATGTCCATGCAACAACTAATGCGGAAGACTATTCCTTTTCATTTTGCACAGGAGTTTACTAGTTGTTTACGCCTCAGTGGTTGCCTAGTGGTTGCCAGGTGATAATGCGTGAGCTGCGTTGTGCATGTTTGCTAAAAGACGGGACGGAACGCTCTCAAATTTTTTTTTTGAGTTCCTGGTTACGTTTACGGGGTGTAGATGCTCTTACCCAATGGAATGTGGACAGCGAAGATCTGGCGGTTTGAACCCAAAATGCCCTGGTCGCGACTTCCCTACAAACCGAGCGCCAGAGCCCCTCCTTCTCCAGTTCCGGCGAGCTCGCTCACAGCGTCCCGCGCCCGCGCAATCGCCTGCTTTGGAATTCGCCTTATCGCAGATCTTTATCGAAGATACTACGTACCGGTAGTAGCTCATTCACCCTTCTTTGCTTCTTTGCATCTTTGCTTCTTTACTTCTCTCTTTTTATCCTTTTACGTACCGTGGTGATGTTTTTTACGAGAATTTGGACAGTTGCGAGCTCCGCAACGCAATTACGCACCAAAATACGATACTTGTACTCTCCTTAGCTTTGAATAGAATTTCTGTGAATTTATCGTGCCTTTGAACGGGATTGCGTATATCATTTTGGTCAGGAATAATAAATTGGGTTTGCGATAGCAGTGTCAAGCAAGACTTCGCTTAGCAGCGATAAATCGAATTTAGCCTGTGAGCAAGTCGAATCAATGTGAACAAACAATTCGACTAAATATCTTCTTGGAATGAATCTCTGCAGCGGATACATTTTTTATGAAACTTGCATAGGATCTCAAGCATCTGTGTCTGATTTCATCTTCACGAGATTCTTGTAGTTGGAGCATGGAATCCAATTAAGAACAATGAGTCGATTCAATTTAGGTGTTCGACATGTTGTTGCGATTGTCTTTTGTCGCTGAACTGCTTGGATGGCCCGTGTTCTCGTGGAATTGCTTCTGACTTGTTTCTGGACAGTGCCATTGAGGACTACATTTTAGGGCACTATATTATCGACACATTGAGATCATTGGATGAGAAACCTGTTGTCTAAAGTAACCATCCCCATACCCGAGCGTTTAAGGGTTTAAGGTACTTTAAGATCTCGAAAAATCAAATTCAGGAATAAATTCAGCAGGGTTAGCCTTTAACAAGTTATCATGGAACATAATTTTTGTGGAAAAAAGTATTGTAGATTATTTCATATTAAAGGGCAAAATTGCAGCTCATAGGGTCCTTATTAGCAACTCTAGACTATCCTTGAAATTGCTTGGATGTGTTCTTATACATGTACATGACAGTCCCAATCCCGACCCTCCCAGATTAGCTCCTAAGCAAGATTTGCTTGTGCAAGTGGCATTCACTGCCCCACTTTGGGTTCATAGGGACTGGTGAACACCTCAAAAGTAGGGTTTGGTTTTGGGATGGTTACCTTAGTTTATTGAGCCGAGAGCCTGGTTCCATTGCAGACTTTTCGACTCTTGTTTTGGATTCATCTCTGACCTCGTCATTGCCAGAATGACGCAGGTTTCTTAGTTTGACGGTAATGTGGTAAGAATCCACCAAGTCGGTATAAATCGTATGCCTATGGAAAGACAAAAGACATTTTTCAAGCTAATGCCGAGAGCGGGAAGCCACACCGGACAGAGTTTAGAGTCTTTAGACCCATGGCCCTTGTCGGCCGTAATCTGTTTCCTGACTCAGGGTCCTCAGACGTAGCCGTTGAATGTTAGGTGTATGCTGAACTTTTATTCTTAGGTAAGTGTCTTACTTTGTCTTCATCTGAAGCTTACTATGTGGAGGTGTTGGAGCTTGGCTCTTACGAATTCTCATGTTACGTTTGGCGAACGTTCATTTCAGTTTCTCAGAGTTGCCCTTACACTCTTACAGTAATTCTTTTGAGAAAAAATGGTTCGGGGTTTAAGGTTTAGGGTTTGAGAATAGATGCGAAGTTCACAATCTGAATTTCTCATATCCTTTCAACTACAATTGAAGCAAATATCAGTTTTTCCTCAGAGCTGTCTCTCTGCGAATTCACAGTACTTCCAGCTGCATAAATCAAGTTCCCGACCGTTCATTTCATTTCTCGTGTTTTATTCACCGGGGACGCCGCAAGTCCATTTACATTCTCAAGCACTCACATTTTCATGACGCCTTCCAACAAGCTATCATGGAACGTCATTTTTGTGGAAAAGAGTATTGCAGAATATCTTATGTTAAAGGGTAAAGTTTCATCCTAGAGGATCCTAAAAGCAGCTCTAAACTAACCTTGAAATTGCTTATATGTGTTCCTATAAGGTAAGAGCACCCATAAGTGTTAATTTAAGGGTTTTGAACATGATGGGCATGAATAAATAACTAGCAAATTATAAGATCCTATTAGGAACAAAAAATTAATAAGTTTGCACTTTCAAATGTATTATTTGGATATCGTGAGAATAAGTTGTGAATTTTCAAAGAGCAAATTGCCATTGCACCCATAACCAACATTAAGGTTTCACGTTCACATGTTGTACATCCTTGTAATTATATCTATTCATTTTCACAGATTTTTCAAGATTTTAGAGATGATGATTATGGGGATGGCACTTGACGGTTCCAATCCCAACCCTCTCAAACCAACGTAACAATCGACATGTTGTAAGATTTACTTGTGTAAGTAGTGTTCATTGCTCCACTTTGAGTCCAAAAGTGAGTAATGAACACCTCAAATTTAGGGGTCGGCTTTGGGCTTTTGGGGACCAGTTGGAGAAAGGTATGTCTACCTTAGTCTCTGCAGTGCAATACATCAACAACGGCCGAAGATCGCAAGCGAGAGCACGAATCCAGTCGTTTTCGTCGTCGTCAGAAAAAGCCAAGCAGTTAGCGCACCATAGCAACGGTCTGCGCCACCTAAGACAGGCCTAGAAGGCACAACTCCCAAAAACTCTTCCGTAGATTTCCTATGGCAACAACCATAATAGGCATAATAGCCACACCAGGAGCGTAATGAAGAAGAAAACGCTCACCCAGATCACACAACAATGAAAGGGAAAGGGGTTTCCAGGGCAGGCCAATTAAATGCCGTTGACATAAATGCAGACGACGAGCCCATCAACGATGCACAGTCACAGTGCTCTCTGCAATCTACTAATGATGACCTAGCAGCGACAAACTGAAGGGCAAGGCATCCAATCCATCCATCCCAAAGGAACGAAGGCTGAACGGTAACCGGCGTCATATGTCCTTTCCAAGAAAGACCTAGATTTGGCACATCTCTTTTCCGGGTTGCCTCTTTGCCAGCCCCTTTGCTTGCCAAGAACTGCCCGGGCCCAAAATTTGGAACTGCCAGAGCCTGCAGGGGAGGAGAAAACGAACGTGTTCCCGCGCGGCAACAGTCCAAAGTTGCGGGTGTCGTATGCGACAGACGCACTCCATCCGCCAGCCCCGCCCCGCCCTCTTCGATCGCTTCTTCCCGCTCTCTCTCTCTGGTCCTTCTGGTTCCATCACCACCTACCCTGCATTTTTCTTCTCGAATTCCGTCCTTGAATGCTAATTTACGACACTCGCCGAACCCCTAGTTGCGCCAATTTGCCAATTCCCGGCAGAATTCGACCAAATCCTGCTGCTGCTGCTCGCTTTGTCTGTGTGTAGGCTGTTGTGATGCGAGCCTTGGGCGAAGACGATGGCGAAGATGAGTCTTACGGCGTTACAGCAGCAGCAACAGCTCTGTCTCAGGGATCTGTGGACGGGTGACAGGATTCCGTGACTGTTGAGGATTTTGTTTCTCTTTTTGCAACTGGTGGAGTATTTGGAAGTGAGTGTGCGTTGCAAATGATGAGAACTGAACAGGAAACAGGAAACAGGACTGTTGTGGAGTGAGTTTGGATTCGGAAGTGCTTTCTCGTAGTGTTAGTTTTAGTTTTAGATGAGTTGAGTATGAGTTTTACGTTTGAGGAGAGATTTCTGGCAGCGGAACTTATTTCGAGGGGTGGCTTGAACATGATCTCGATGTGATGAGGTTGTAGGTATGAAAGCAAATAGGGTGACAGTTTCTGATTCATAGTGTACGGATGGAGAAGATTTAGGGATTGCTCCAATGTGAGCGCTCTTGGACAGGACGGCGAGCTCAGGGTCGCTTCCTTCACGCCTGGATCACCTCCGAAATGGTTTTCTAGCTCCCTCGTCTGCCGGATTTCAACAAGGGATGATGTTGACCAGGGGAAGCAAAACGGCGGCTGACAAGGTTGTTAGGGAATCTGAGAGCTCGGATATGGGATCTCCTGATAAGCGAGAGTCCATCTGCCCCGTTACTGATGTGGAGGTGTGTGCCAAATTATACATGTAAATCATTGAATGCAATACCATGCCACCGTGTTGGGAGGGGCTATGTGATCGCCGTCATTGTGGAAGCTATGGATGTGCGTGGTCCATGGCGTGTTGATTCATGTGCATTGCAACATTTTCTGAAACTATGCTTGAATTCTTCATCTAATGGAGGCGAGTGTGCAGGATTCTCCATTATTCAAGTATTTGTGCAATCTGTCGCCAATCAAGCCAGCGAAGGCGGTACATCATGCCCAGACGTATAACGAGCTGACGTTTCCGCCTGAGCCTCGAATCTTTGCCTCTCCACGCAGTTCCAGGAGGTCCTCGAATAGTTCACTGAAGAGGTGTGATCGGTGAGGGTGTGAATCCCGTTCGTTTTTCTGTGTTTTCTACATAATTCTACTTTTGTCCTCGTCTCCAGATTTGGCTCTAACCGACTGCTGCATAAATTAGGGTTGTGGCAGCTGAGATCTTGCCAGCGCAAACTCAAGCCGAAGGTCGAGAAAGTCTCGGATGGCATCCGACGAACTCCAAAAGTACTATTTCGGACAATGCACCATCGCCATCTCCACTGAAGCGTGATCAGCAAGCAACTCCTTGCTCACGGAGGCAAACCGAGGAAGTGCCTTCGTCACAATCCAACACTGCCAAGAACGATAACGATGCTTACACCGTGGAAGACTTTGTTAAAGAAGGCTTGTTCGTCATGAATCCCATGATTCCAGAATCACCAGAAAGGACAGCTGCCACTGCTGCCAGCTTCCGAACTCAGTTCACAGATTTCGAACAATTGGACGCGGCAACGATTGTCGAGTGCCTTGATGGTAAAGTTGAAAAGGCCAGCACTGACCTGGTGGAAAGAAGGCTGTCCACTTCGAGCTCGTTGTCACAGGATTGTGCGCTGCCAGAAAATTTTACTCAAGAGTCGAAATGCTTGGAGCAGCATGTCCACAGCCAGAATGAAGACCATGGATTGAACTTCGAGAAAGAGCCTTCGGAACTCGACCATGATACTACAGCTATGGCGTATTTTCTGGCTGGAAGCGAAGCCCCGGGACAGGACAAAAGTGAGTGGTCAGAGGATTCCAGTGACGTGGTCGCTCTAAATGAAGAGGCGGGGAAACAGGACTCTGACGTGCTTGATGCTGCGGCTTCTCAATCTGGACTTGATCTCTCTACGCAAAACATACGTAACGATGGCGCTGCTACTGAGAATACTCACCATCAACATTCTCTTCTTTCTCATCGGGTATGGTGGTGCCTCTACATCTTTGATGCAGAACTAATCAGTTGCCTTTGAATGAATGTCCCATGCAATATTAAAGTGGGAGGTTGTTGACAACCATTTGTAACAGTCGACAACCCCATTTATACTCAAAGATGAGTGGTCGTAGACATTTAGTAAAGTTATGTTTGCTAACAAGTCCAGCCAATTGTATGGATAGTTGAGTTGCTTTTGGTACCAGCGGTCATCGTTGTGGTCGTTTTCCTCAACCATGGTGTCCATCTCACGCATTACTGCGGCACCTGCAGGTTGAGATCGCTGGACAGCGGGGTTTTAGAAGACGTTGTCTCGACTTTGATGCTTCTGGAGCAAGAAGAAAAAGTGTTGGCAGCACGGGCAATAAGAAATCTCTAGGTAGTAGGCTTAAAGATTGCAGTGGAACTACCGTTGCTGATGGCAACGACGCACCTCCTGTTCTTGGCAATATAGCATCTGCGTCTACTGATGCAACAGCAAGCACTCCTGTGGATAATCCTTCATCAAATGGCAATGATACCTTGAGAGCAGAATCAGAGTCCGGCACACGGACCAGTGGTGAGTGTGCTGAAAGCATTTCTGAAGTCCGTTGTACATAAATGACCATTTGGAGGGGTTTGCGACGAGTGATTTCCCACGTCATTTGCTGAATTGATTCTACATCTCTTGCCGAAGGTAAATGAAAGTATTCAGGTCTTGCTCTGTTGATGGTTTGTGTCTTGTGAGAATGACTGATGCTTCGCTTTGATTAGCAGAGCCCCCTGCACTTGGGGACACGACTAAGACACAGCAACAACTCCCAAGCTGTTCAAGTCCTCAGAAACCGCAAAATTCCGGAATCAACCCCACTGCAGAAGGTGTGAGGCGGAGTCCTCGTGTGCGACGGACTGGTATTGGGCTTCACTTGAATTCTCTCACTTCCACTATGTCCTTCAAGCGCGATTATCCATCTGGTGGAGGGGAAAGTGCAAAAAGAGTTCTTGCAACAAGTTTAGGGTTACAACCAATTCCCAAGGAAGATTCAGCTGGCAGGGCAGGATGCTCCAATCAAAGCTTGAATCAAGGAGTGCCAAGTTTGGTGGAGAGCAGGTCTCAGATGGAGAAAGATAGCGTTGTTGTTGCTACTGCTGCTGCTGATGCTGCTGTATCAGTTGATATTCCATCTCCGGATTTCAAGTCTCTCAACATTGAGAATTTGCCACCGTTGGAAGATTCATTAGCGTTGGCTCCCATTCCGACTTCGCCAAAGCTAGTTAGCCCTCGAGGGCAGAAGCGATCCCATCCGCATCAACTAGAGTTGATTCAGCAAGGAGAGGAGGAAGTGATTGAGGATCTTTTGGAAAGCCCGCAGAGCTCCAAGCGAAGACGGTGAGTTGTTTCTTGCTGTGGTGCATGGTTTTTTTCCTTCTTCCAAGCCCCAAATAATCTAGGCCACTGACGATGATGAGTTAAACTCTCAAGTGGTGCAAGCTTAAAATCGAAATTCCACTTTGGAGCCTAATTATTGAGTAGAGTAACTTTGAAAACATGTTTCTATTTGTTGGAGCATGATTTCCTTTTTCAATGGTACACTTTGGTACCTTCCATGAAGCCTTGGGATTGATTTGTTTCATTTTTCTACAGATGAATAAGTGACTTTATCTAACGTGACATTGTTTGTTCCTCAGGTTATCTAGACGGAAACCGATTGCGCCTTCTCAGGGAGAGAAACCAGCAGACGGCTGCAAGCGTTGTAACTGCAAAAAATCCAAGTGCCTCAAATTGTAAGATTTGTTTTCACTATTTAGCTTTTCGGAAGTGTTATGTTGGCTATGAACTTTGTTACGTTACTGTTTGCTGATGTAGTGTTTTGTTTCGGCTTATTTGATAGGCTCTCTCTTTAACCGAAATTAGTTCTACATGACTTTAGAACTGTTGAAAGTAACATGACGCTGTTGGGGTTTTGGGGTTAAGCAAAGCAGTTGTACCGGTACTGCCTTGTGAGAGGTATAATCTGTATGTTCTTCTTTGGCAGGTACTGTGAGTGCTTTGCTGCGGGTATCTACTGCGTGGGTTCATGTTCTTGCCGTCATTGCTTCAACAAACCGGAATACGAAGACACAGTCCGGAATACCCGACTGCAAATTGAATCCCGGAATCCGTTGGCCTTTGCCCCCAAGATTGTTCAGGCTGCTGAGGCCTCCCCTGTCCCCGGGGTAAGCTGAAGCTTTGGTTTCATGTTGCTTTTCTGACTTCGGCAAGCCAGTCATTGACGACTATGCGAATTTCTTCCTTTGTAGCTTATGGTGTCCTACCGGTTGTACAGGACGAGGCTCTGGATACTCCAGCCTCAGCTAGGCATAAGCGTGGTTGCAACTGCAAAAAATCACTTTGTCTCAAAAAGTACTGCGAGTGTTTCCAGGTAAAAAAAGTTTTCGTATTTTTTGAGCTTTTTGTAAGTAATTCGCCTTGTGGAGTAGGATCTTTGATTTTGCAAAGTCTCAGTGGAACGCAATCTTGGTGGGCAGGCTGGCGTCGGGTGTTCAGAGGGATGTCGCTGTGATGGTTGCAAGAATGTCTATGGCAAGAAGGAAGGTTTGTATTTCTCAGTTTAATGAAACTCCTTCTCTCTGTTGTTTCTCACATCCAATGAAATGATGAAGAAGTTGTTGAATTCTCGTTTCAACTGATTGCGCTTTTCTCTTTATTATTGCAAGAGGTGATATATGAATTTGGCATACTGAAGTGATGTTCAACGCAATAAGCAATATTTCGTTGCGTAGTTGCCAGAGGGGTTTTGTTTTTCTGAAATATAACCTTTATTTTGGTTGCAATGCAGGGTTTGCGGAAGGTGAAGAGAAGGAGGGAGAGCGAGCCATGTCTTCTCAAAAGGAGCCTCAGGCTGAAGAGCACATTGAATTGCCAAATAGGATGAGTGCCAAATCTGACCGACTTCAAGATGGTGCAAAAGCAAATTTATCTCCAATCGCCCCGAGTTTTGAACTTGACGGGTATTTTGACTTCGTGCCAGTTATCTTCATCGTGCATGCATTTGCGTTGAAATGAAAATGCTAGCCAGAGCTGTGTAATTCAGATGGGGTCAAATTTTGTATCACCAGAATCAGCTAAGAACAATACAGGTGTTGGGCGAAGTAAATAACTAAATCACGAGGTCTGTTGTGAGCTTCTTCATCCTGTAGGGGGATTAAGTTGTTCATTTCTTATGTTACTAGCAGTTGGCGCTTGTATTGCTACGCAATCACCATTAAATTTTTATTAGGATTTTCATATGTTAGATAGAATGCAAAGTAAAATTTCAGTAAGTCTTCAAACTGTATCACATAGATTGGAGATGTGATATTGCAAAGGTCAATATGATTGTATGTATAATATCACAAAAACTGTAAATGTGATATTACAGAGGTCAAGATATGACATTACAAAGGGCCTTGTGATTTTAGTAGTATTATGGTTTTCCTTTTTCATACGGAGGCATTAATTGTCTGAAATTTTGGAATGCTCTGTTGGCACCTTTGCAGACATGGACGTTCCATGCTCAGACTCAGGTCGACACAGCGCAAGCGAGTTTCTTCGGAGGAGCATTGTGCATCCCCGCTAGCTCCGCATGTGTCGAAGCCTCCCGCGTCCCCGACCAGCTTCTCCAATACCTTGGATTCTTTCGATCTTGCGCCTCCTCTTCCTCCAGGAGGAGACTCGGACTTTTCCATCAACGGTGCTGGCGAGTCTCCCGTGACAACCCCGACGTTTGCGCGCACTGGTCACGTCTCCTCTCGCTGGGAAGGTCTGACTGATTTGTGCTCTATCACGCCCTTGCCATTGGCTACTCCGTTGCTGCAACCCACGCCTGGTTCTTCCTGTGTCACCACCGAACGACCCGGTGCTTCTCCTGCTTTCAGTAGCCAGCGATCTGAATCTCCCCACCACCACCATGCGGCTGCCTCTTCTACAAGCGCACATCATCGTGCATCTTCAAGGTATTGCTATTCAGTCCTAAAACTCCGTTTTCTTGAGAGATTTGGAATATTTTCATGTTCTTATCTCTGTTTCAGAGTGGTCTCTATTTGCTTTTCAGAAAAGAATAGAAACACAAATCAAGATCTTTAACCATATGTGTTTTCACTAGCAAGAACTGCAATTTTCACTTTGGAAAAGTTAATAGTTGACCATGATAACTATAACCTGTAGACCTTGTTGTTACGTTTTTCTTGGAGCATCCTTATTATGGTTTACTTCAACTCTTGTAGATATGCAAGAAGCTACTTTTGGCCTTTTGGGGTGCTTGAGGGTTGCTAATGGATGGGACATGCATGCACGTATGTACTTTAGAGTGTCAATGGGACGTATGTAACTTATGTGCTTTGGGTTTTCTTTGGCTCTCAAGGATGATAAGTGTGTAAAACCATGGTTTAGTGTAATCTATAATGGCTCAATTAACCATCTACATGTGAATGTATTGACATAATCGATTCGTTATCGTTTTAGGAAGCTTCAAGAATTAACATATTACACAGTATTAGAATGAAGGCTACGCTATAATTGCTTGCCGACAATGAATCAAGTCCAAAGATGTAGCACAATTGATTGTATACTACTACAATTGCTATTACCAAGTATAACAGGACACCTTGACTGGCGTAGATGTTTGAGGAATAACTATCACTTCCTATGAATTTTCTTTCAGTGATGTTGCTATTTTTTTTTGGGAATTAATATGTGCACACCCAGGGTTTGATATATGCACACCGGGGGTGGGGGTAAATTTTAGATATTTACCATCAACAAGTTGAATTTGGAAAGTTTGAATTCAGATGTGGATTTAGAGACCTTGATTTAGTGTAGAACTGCAAAGGAGGTTACAGTTGAACAACGCCTAGTGGAAAAGCTTAGCTAGGGGGCAAATTATTACTTTTACCCTTGTTTGTAAAAAAGCCAAGCATCCCCACTGGGCATTGTTCGATTGTAACCTCCTTTTGTGGTTCTATACTTATTCAAGGTCTCTCAATCCAAATCTGAATCCAAATTTTCCAAATTCAACTTGTTGATGGTAAAATATCTAAAATTTACCCCCCTCCCCCGGTGTGCATATATCAAACCCCGGGTGTGCCCATATCAATTCCTTTTTTTTTTAGTTCAAGCGTTTAGGAGTATTGCTTATGTTGTTCGTGCTGCTTTGACAGAGCTTGGTCTCCACACTCCCCGAGATTCAGGCAACCTGCGCCACGGTCACCTCTTCAGTTCGACACGCCTCAGCAGCAGCTCGCACCGATTATCCAGGAAGCGTCTGCAGCGAAGGGCCTTCAAAGGGAGCTGGAGCCAGCGAAGGTGGGCGGCACTCCGGACGACGACAACTGCACCCCGGAGTTTCTGAAGTGTCCACTCGACGAGATGAGCCCTCCGAGTCGGAGCCAGGTGACGACCAAGTCCAGCTCTCCCAAGCAGAAACGCGTCACGCCGCCTCGCCAGGGAGACACGGAGCAGCTGCTTCAAGGAGGAGGCGCGCTGCCCGCGTCGCCGGCTCTCCGGAACAGCAAAAGGTTCATTCTGCAGGCACTGCCTCCTGTCTCTCCCTCGTTTCGTCATGGCTGAGGGTGAACCAGAGAGCTTATTGCTTGGTTTCCCATTTTTTGAGTTTTTCTTATTGGCTGTGGTGCTTTCCTCATTCCCTTGGCACCGACGACTTTGAGCAGAGAAAAAAAATGCCTTTTTCTGTGCTAGTCTAACTGAGTAACTCATCTGCTTTGGCCTCTCAACCCAAAATTGCTGATAAAAAGGAAAAAAGAAGAAGAGAGGAATCCTTCAGTGTTATATTTCAGTACTGTAGAAGTAGTCACAGCAATGACAGACTCGAGGTACCACTGGTTCCACATTCTTCGTGCTTTCTTTTTTCCATTTTCTTGATTGAGCATTGAATCGTTTGTAGTCTTTCTTTTGAGGCTAGAGATGCAGGAAGCGGTTTCATTTGACACTGAAATTTGGCTTTTTCGTGAGTTTTTTGGGTATGCTGAAGTTTGGTTTGCTTTCTGTATTGTAGGTGTATTCCTGTTGTGGTGTGTGTGTTACTTGAAGTTCTCGTTCTGTGAGCTTGTTGAAGTGATTTTTCTCTTAATTTTCTCGAATGTGTGGTAGTTGAAGTTCTCAGACTGTTAAAGTAACTAGACCTAGAATGCATAAGTTTGTAGCACTGTGGGACGTAAGAGAAAATTAGGTTGAGTTTTTGCACTTCCGGGATTGCTCATGAAGCATAATGCTAGTGGTCTGATAAGTTTGGAGGCATGATGTATTAGTACTTAATTTTCGGAGGTGGACGTATCTGCCTTTTGCACATGCAAAGCCTCCTCTTCGATCCAGAGCCAGTAACACCCCGGTTATGAACAATTAGCAAACAATTAAACGGCGAGCTTAAAAACAAGCCTTAAAAGCACGGAATCCTAGGATTATTTGTTTGATCTGTTTCTAGTAGCCACGACCTTGAAGATGAAGTCTGCCAAGAAATTTACTAAGTTAAATACAGGGTCGTTGATTAGTCGTAATTGGGGTTTTCAGAGTCATTATGTAGGAATGCCTGCATGGTTTGCGCTGGGTGATGTTCTCCAAAGAGGGCAATATGTGAAATAAAGGGTTTCCTTGTTAGGCTTTTCACTCCTTGTCAACCCATTATTTCACATAATGCCTTCTTTTTATAGCATTGCCCTTATACAGGTCTCAATTTAACGCAAGATCTTAACTTTGTTGGTTTATAAAGGATATAGAGTAATACTAATAAAAAGCCATGGATACTTAAAGCAAAAGACTTGGTAGGCCTGATTAAAAAGGTGGGTCTCCAATGCAGCTAACTATTGAGTAAAGTCTTACCTTCTTGAGCCAAAATTTCTAAACAGTGATGCTATATAGGTGTTTCTCAAAGTGATTTGGAACTTGGGACATAGTGTGAACTATTGAAACTCACTTTTCAGCTTTTAACCTATTAGATTTTAGGGAAATTTTCATGGATACCTTTGAAGTTTGCCATATTCATAGATACCTCTCCTTTTTTAGTAATTTTACAAATACCCTTGGACCAAAAATTTCAGGCATTTGTTTTGTTGTGCATGTAACTTCCTTCTCTCTTTGTGCGCACACTACCTCTTTCTAAATATGTGTGCTCACAAAGAGAGAGAAATGGCATACACAACCAAAAAAAACACCTGAAAATTGTGGCCCAAAGGTATTTGTGAAATTTCTGAAAAAGCAGGGGTATCTATGAAAATATGGCAAACTTCAGGGGCATCCCTAGATTTTAAGATCTTATTGGGGAACAGGATTTAGTGTCCATTGCCCCTAAGATGATATTTTTTCCACATAAAGTTTTGTGCTACTAAGACTAGAGTTTTTAGTTGAGACGAGTTTGATTTCCTAGACGTGATTTGCTCCTCTGTACTTGTGATGTTTTCTACTTTTTTTTTATCTGCATTGTATTGGAATTCTATGTGGTAATGCAAGAAGGCATGGTGTTTGAAAATTTGTATTTTTGAGATTTTCATAGAAATGGAAAGCTCTCAAATAAGTGCATCCTTCTACACATTTATATTGCTAAGTGTGTGGATATCCTTTGTGACTTTGTGCCCTTTTCCAAAATCTTTTACAAGGTTTTGGTGTAAATTGAAGCAAGAAAGGACCGTCTTAGATATTGGACAGCAAGTGCCCTCCAACCATTTGCTAAAATACCAACAAAATATTAAATGCCCCTCAACAAAATATTAAAGAGTGGCATTGTGATGGAGACCATTACTATCTTTTGATTTCAAAAGAGGACCAAAAAGACGCAATTAGATTCTAAACTAGTTGTGAAATGTTGATTTTCTATAAAGTCAAATGTTGCATTATGCTCCCATGCCCATCTTGCGCTAGTGCATGCCTGTATCCTAGTTGTAAATAATTATGAGGTCTTGGACTAATGTAACTATAGAGGTCCAACTGCTTATCTAGCTACTTGGTTGAACCTTGTATTGGTCCTCAACCCTAACTTATTGGAAATATTTTACACTTCTTTCCCAAACTTTCTTGCACTACCCTGCAAAATTAATAAAGCTTTGCTTGTCTTTTAAATTTTATGAAGACCAAATACTTGTATACCAAAACCAACTAGACTTACTGTATGAAAATGTCCAAATGCAAACTATTGACTTTCTAATTTGGGATTTAGATTGTACATGTAGCCATTGTGATTAATCCTATAATGATTGAGCATGTTGCTCTTTGACCAATACAATACAAGGTTTTTTTTTGTATTTGGAATGGATTCACATATTTACTACATTTGAAATTAACAAAGAAGATGTATTATAGATCAATGTGGTACTAGTGAGCTATTTGAGTTCCCAAATTAAAACTTCTTGTTAGTAGCAAATGCCAACTATATAGTAGCGAATATACTATGTCCTATGATTGTTTAACCCTTAAATGCCAAAGGGAACAATTTTCGTCCCCACAAATACATGAGGCCATGTGTACCCACAGTGACCCCCCCTTGACGCATAAGGGTTAAGGGTTACTGCCTCGGCTAACAAGTGCTTTTATGAATTTTATACAATTTGTTGACTCTTGATTATAAAAGAAGAGATTTTGTATCAAGAGAAATTACCTTAAATTTTAAAGTAGGTACCTTTCTCAAAATGTGAGCTAGTGCTACAAAGACAAAGCCTCTTGTAACATAGTTGCTTGTTTACGAACGCACAAGCTGGTGGATGGTTCCTTAGTCATGGATTAGAATTTTCTTGTTCCAACTTCAGATTTGAAAATATGGTGGAATTAAAAGAGCTTGGCATTTTCAATCTAAAATCTCAAATGTACCACTTTGACTCTTTTGCCCACTTACTTGTAACAATTACAATACGCTTAACCCCTCACCATGGGAAGGAACAAATATGGCTTCTTTATGTATTTCCTATTCCATCTTTTCTATGATACTCATTGCCATGTTGGATTAATTTTGCTAATGAACAAACTTGATCTTTTAGGCCAGACTAGAATTAGGATTTATCATATCAACAAAGACAGTGAATCATGAAAGCTGTAAGGTAGCAACAAGAATATCGAAAACTTTGACCATTAGGGGCTTCAAACATGAAATCTGACCCTTGAACTTCTCACCTCACAGGATCTTTGGCATCAGTGAATTGTTTTTGTTCCCTTGCACGCACAAAATTTGAGACACCCGTGAGTTTGCGGAGATTTCTACGAGAGAAGTTTCGGGGTTTGAGGACACGCGTGAATGAGCCGTGAGAAGCCACAAAGATGAATATTTGAAGTTCACACCTCACGTGAATCACATTAGGAGTGAAGTTTAGAGGTGAGTCACGACGAAGTTCACGAGTGAATCCACAAAGGTGAATCGTAATGTGAATCACCTAAAAACGTTGATGTTTGAAGCCCCCTATTTATTGAAACACAATTAGACCTGGCAAGGACGGAAAATTGTGATAATACTGTATATGCATATAACATGTGACCTATGCCTTACTTAGCTGCATACTATTAGAAGCATATATTGATTTTGAGAATGCACACGGATTGGTTTTGAAAATGTACACCCTTTCAACATCATTAGGTGAATGAATTTAGATTTTGAAGCAATAAAAACTATTGGATCATCCGAAATTTTGCACATGATATCCAAGCAAAGCATTGATTAGTACATCTGATTTGCAAACAAGACCAGTAAAAAACTTTGCCCATTTGTTGAGACCCAATTAGGTGCAACAAAGGATGAAAACTGTGATATTTTGCATGCACCCCATGCCTTCATTTTTTGTTTAGTACAGTAGTGCCTCTTTAAGATGAACCTTTATAAAAAGAAACTCTTAGCTAAGATGAAGGAGATGATTATTCCTGACGGTTGGGGAGTTACAAAAGATATGTTTGGTTACAATGCATGCTTTCCTTACATGAAATGAATATGTTGTACGGATACCTTCATCTTATCGAGGCACCACTGTAGTCAAAGCATATATTGATTTTGAGAATGTATAACCTTCCAAACATTATAACTTGCATGAATTTTAGATTATTGCGGAATTATATTTTTCTGAGCCCTTGGAACTTTTGCATACGATATCCAAACAAAGCAAGAATTGTTTACTACTTTGACCAATTATTGAGACCCCGTCAGGTATAACAAAGCATGAAAATGGTGACTAGAAATGGTATTAAAATGTGGCCCCTGCTTTACTGACCTGCATTCTGTTCTACTGTTCTTCACAAGCTCAATAGTGCAAGCAAAAAAAAAAAACAGTAACTTACAACAACTGGTGGATTTGGTTAATTTTGTCAATAACATCCCGACATCCGCCTGCACGTCAGGGCTTGTGATTCTCATGGGTCCAGCAAAATAAGATACTCCAACTAGCTCGTGCTTCACAGTCCCTCTGCCGTGCAGATCGATGACATCGCCTGCCACTGGTATTTCAAATATACAAGTCTCAAACAATCTCTACAATACCCGGGTTGATCTCTTGATCTGCGCAAATGCTAAACAAATGTATCGAACCTAATCGTGGCGGATCCAATCACGAGGAAAAGAGAAGAAAGACTTACCTGGATTGGTCTCTAGCTGTTCCTCTAGCAACTTCAGCCTTCAAAGTTTGTGCACTTTTGCTCATCTGTGCTTTTTTCATCTCAAGTATGGCACGTTGTGCAAGAGATGAAGTGATTGCTGTGGTTTCCAGTTTTGAGCCTCCTTTTTGGGGTGTTTCATCATGGCCTTTCAAATGGCCGGGTCTTATCATTACCACATCATGTCACTATGAATGTCACTTTGGGCTAGGAGGGGTCACATTCCCAAACTAGCCAAAGGTACTTTAGTAAATGACGTTCGTGAAAAAGATTGGCACATAGTAGTGATATACTACGTTGCCATTGGTACAAAAATGAGGTGGCCACAAATTTGAAAAGGTTTTTTCTATTATTTTATAGGAGGGCGGTTTCATTGTCTTTGATGACATCAAGAAATGTCTTTTACACTGTTGTGCTAGTACAAAATGTTGCTACCCAAGAGGTGCCTAGTATTGCTTCTCCTCTAATTGCTTGATTTAGAAATTATTTGCTACATCTTGCTAACCAGATGTGCCATAAAACAAAATTCCTAAACATGTCTTGTGGTTACCAAATGTACACATAATCAATTGTAAAGCCTATGCAATGTACTTCAAAGTTCTCTTATAGTATGCGGTTGAGCGAGTTCATGATGGGTTGACTTGCTAGTTGATTAAAATGTTGCCAAAATTATCACATCATGACATCATGTCAAGATTCAATTTTAAACATTTTCCCAATTTATGGCTAAGAAGATCTCCTTTCTCCACATATACAAATTCATATCTTTTTATTTGACTTCCAATGGGAGTAAGATCCTCTAGTCCCATGTGAGGGAGGTGGCTTGTGAAACTAAATAAAGCCCACCAATAATTAGTTAGATCGGGGTTCTAGAAAACTAGAATCTCATCTCACAATGGATGAAGAAATTGAAGAATATGAGGTCAAGCCCTTATAAGATTGTTCACTACAAGGAAATCATGGTTGAATTTACAAAGAGTTGACAAAAATTGTGACCTAACTTACAATATACTAAAAATTAGGTCACAATCTTTGTTAACTTTGTGTAGATTTGACCATGGTTTATTTGTAGTGGTTCCAATCTTGTCTAATATGCAAGGGTGCAGATGCCTCTAGTGCAATTCCACTCATGAGCCCTCAAGCAACCACGATCAACAATGTTTAGCACGCATGCAGTTTCAAATGTGGTTGACCTTTTTGCTAGGCCTCTAGTATTCCAAGGTAAAATTCGCAAACTAAGGTAGTATGCTCTAATTGCGACCCTCACATTTAAAGTGCTCCATAGGTAGTCCAAGAATGGATATGAGATGGTTCTTGAATGGACCCTTCTTAGTCTTAAAAAAAAAGGTGTATTTTATTGCAAGAGCCAATCATACTCCTCTATTCACTTGATCTCTTTACAAGTTGCAAGGGGACGCTTTATGGGAGACCTAGGGTCACAGATAGGTGCCTACTACAAAAAACTTTAAAAATTCATCAACAATTCAATAATGCTTCAAAAAATATGAAAAAAATTGAGTTATATTTAGCATCCATTTCTCTTTGACGAAAAATTAGGCAGAAAATCTTGATGTCTTGGAAAGCCCATGAAAATCCAGAACAGCCCTTAAAGTGACGGTTTTAGAGCGACTACCTTAGCCCACCAAACTCTAACATTCAGATTGTGAAGGGCAAGACCCAATGTGACTTGGTGTCATGATACTTAGATGATTTTTCTCATTGCAGACCGTGTTATGAATGTGCGAAGAAAATGCTAAAACAACGTAACACCATATTCGTTAAAATAGAAAAAGGATACATTTTGGGACTTCTAAATTTTGAACTTGTGAGAGTGTTTTGACAATTTAACCCCTAAAGGACCAAAGTCCCCTCGGGGATTTTTGGGATTTCGGGCATGTACTCATGGCTAAACTACTCTGTGTAGTTTTTTGAAACTTTTATGGAAGATGTGGAATCCAAAGATCTGTGTGGACATCTAATTTTTTCCTCATTCTGACATTTATATAAGAAGTTAAAAATGAATTTATGAGAATTTTAGTTCGGCGAGCAACCCAAAAACTTCCTTAAAATTTGCATTTAAAAAAATAAAAATTCAAGCTTAGTTCTTTAGATTTACGTGTATGTGGGAAGCTTTGAATCATTCAATTCTATTTGATGAGATGAAAGTTATGAGAAGTTTTAGTTTGCGAGTAGGTGTGGAGAATCTCAAAACAATGCCTACATGCAAACTAAAACTTCTCATAACTTTCACCTCGTCAATTAGAATTGAATGATTCAAAGCTTCGCACATACACATAAGTCCAAAGAACTAACCTCAAATTTTTATTTAAAAAAAACACAATTTTCAGAGAAATTTTTGGGCTGCCTGTCTAACTAAAATTCTCATAAATTCATTTTTAACTTCTTCAATAAATGTTGCAATGAGGGATAAATTAGATGCCCACACAAATTTTTGAATTCCCCATCTCCCATAAAAGTTTCAAAAAATCATGCAAAGTAGTTTAACCTTAGGTACGTGCCCAAAATCCCATTTATCCCCAAAAATGGGGCTAGGTCCTTTAGGGGTTAAAGTGTGTTTTTTGATAATTCCTTCAAGATCCTACATCAAATAGGTTCTTGAAAAAATTATCAAACAACTCACTTTAAATTGTCAAAACATTCACAAATGCAAAGGTCTCAAAACGTATATTTTTTCTCAATTTAATGAGTATGGTGTTGCAGAGATTGATCCCTAGGATCTTTAATGCCTTGTAGGGCTTTGCGGGGTCACTCCCCGGACCTGCCATTGGCGATTACATTAGACAAATTGCGTGAAGTAAGGTGGAAGGGAGAAGTGAAATGTAGTACTCCCCCAAAGTACAAGAAAAGGGCAACCATTCCCCAAAGTGATTCTAGCTCAGCTATTTTCCTTGTTTTTAGCTACTCCAAGCATGCTGAAGCAACAAATGGGACAATGGAACTGGCAATGTTGTATTGAGGATGTAATATTTGAAAAGTAAGTCTTTCAAAATCATGCTGGCAAAGTCTGCAATAGAGAACTACTGCGGGCCTTGAAGCTTAAGATTTGCACATATCATCTCGAAGTGCTTTAGCGCCCAAGGGTGGAGATGCTCTTTGGCCACCCTTGGTCAAAAGCCCGTGGTCGTGGTGGGCATTTTAGGAATCGGTTTTGTTATTATAATATTCTCCAGTGTAGTCACAAAAACAAACTTTGGGTCATTTTACAACTTCTTACATTCACTACTAAAATTGGGGGATAATGTAGTGTAACCATTTGGAGCATTTGACCAGTGCTTTGAAACACTCAATAGCAACTTTGGGGCCACCTTGTTGGAACAAATTATATAAAACCTTTCAAAGTAGACAAGTCAATCTGTGCCAAACCTTGAGAACAACAATCGTTCTCCCTGTTATGAATCACTTCGGAAGTCACTTTCAAAAATGACAAGTACAGTATTGAGTTTTTAGCTTTGAAATACATTTTTTCGATTGTGAGCAACAGTTGAGGTGTTGCTAGAGGGGGTGAAATCAAGTAGTGATTGGTGCCTGACTACAAGAGAGGAGCACACATGTTGTTCGAAGGGCATCTCCACTGGTCCGGCCAAATGCTGGCTTGGTGAAGCAGTTTGAGCGGGCCTGGATGTGTTGTTCAGCGTGCGCAATGCCTTCCAATCTCTACCGGTGAAGAGAGGTGCAAATTCAGTAACTAGTTTTAAGGAGTCCATGTCATTGTTGGTTAGGCCATGCATGCACGCAGGTCTTAGGCCATGTCAACCACAAGGCACTTTCACTGCTTTTTAAACAGATCCGGAGAGAATCTTGAGGCAGTGGGGTTCAAGAATAGTTGCAAGCTCCACAAAATCAAAACGTCCCTGGAGGTCATCATCCCCAGGCACTCATTTGCCAAGTTCACTCTGGAATTTGGGTTGGCTGAGGGACCGGTAGAGATTTAGAGAATGAAAAATCACCTTGACCCAGCTCACTGAGTTTGTTTAACGCCATATTCATTAAATTGGGAAAACCAGATTCCCAAGTTGAACTTCACCTTAATCCCATTTTTTCTCCTTAAATCGTTTAAACGCCAAATTTGAAAGTTTCATATTTGGTCTCAGGCACTAAGATTTTGTCCCTCACAAAGTCCTCTCAAATGAGGGCACAAGTACCAAAAAACATTGCAAGAACCTAAAACTTGATTTAAGGTGATCACCTTAAACCTAGTTTATTCCCAAAATGGGCATTTCTTCCCAAATTAACGAATATGATATTGTTTCCACCAACCGGTGGAGATGCTCTAACTGACTAGTTGGTGGCGAGCTCTGATCCAAGCTCTCTACAACCCGCCCAAGTGCAAACTATGGAAAACAAAACAGAGACCCTCCATAGTTTCAAAGGAGATAACTAATTATCTTGTTGAAGCTAGCTTTAAATTCGTAGCCACTGACCCACCAGCATTACTAGCTGCAAAACGGCTCAACTGTAGGTGCATTTCCGGAAATATGCAACGTCTGTTGATTGTTGGTAAACGATTGAAGAAGCTGCTACACTGAAGCGCTTTCTCGAAAGAAGACGTGACTTTGGCAGCATTTCTGGTGAACCTTTTTTCCCTCATCTCCGTTCTGGACACCATGCATGCAACCTCATTACCTGGCATGTACTCATATCTGATCTTAGGGCGGTTCACACTACAGTAGAACCTCCCTAAACTAATACCTCTCTACCTCTCTAGACCAATATGCTCTATAAACTAGTGTATAACACAAATCTCAATGTCAGGACCATAATATAAAAGAACCAAGTTACCTATCTCAATACGAAAGAAGCCTCCAATTATAGAGTGCAACAGGAAGCAAAAAATATATATATATTTTTTTCTTATCCGCTTCCTTCCCCCCGCTTTGGATATAGCTCATTAGAAGGCTTCAAGGAACGACATCATAAATAAAAAGTGTCTCAGGTTCTCGTCAGTTGTAAGAAAACGCAGAAATTAGTTTATGACACGATCTGTATGGAAAGGCCCTTTTGTGGATGCTTGCTTGTTCAAGCAAAAAAGGATCAGATGGATTGCTATCTCAGCACTAACTTCAAGGTTACTTCATTTACACTTCCTCAAAATTAACTAATAACTTACTTAAACTAATATGGTTCTTGGAGTCCCAACCATATTAGTTTAGGGAGGTTCTACTATATATTCCACTTCCCAAGTCCCATTGAAATCTGAGAATGTGATTAGTGTAGAGTGAAAAGTTGGGACTTGGTGTTTTATTTTACGTCCCAAATCTTATGTCCTAATTGCTTACACCATAACACTTTTTGAAAGTTTTGGCACCAAAAAAGGCAACCCAAATTCCACCAATATATTTACATAAAATATTCATGATTTTCTTTTAATAGTAATTTTTTTGCCCTAAATAACCTAACAAATTTGAGATTTGGTGTTGTGATAGGACTTACAGAAATTGAATGTGACACATAGTCAATGAATTGTCCCTTAGGGCCTCCTTCCAGGTGAGGGGTGATTGTTGAAGCGCACTGTAACTCACTAATAAAAAGTCAGATGAGAATCTCAATTCTTTTGAAATCTCATCCACATGATTACTTGTGAGCTCTCTAGTCCACCCCTAAGAGCATCTCCACTCCAGCATGTAAAGAGAGCCGGAACAGTGCTCTCCACATACTAAGAGTCATCAAATCATGATCTGATGGCTCTTAATATGTGGAGATCGCGGTTCCGGCTTGCTTTACGTGCTGCAGTGAAGATGCTCTCACATGGAAGGACGCCCTTAATCTTAGTTGCGTGTCGCAGGACTCCGACGTCATTAGATTGCTCCCAGGCCAATTCAGCAGCCATCCACTGCAGACTTCATGACCTAAAATTTCGACTCTGATCGAACAACACATCCTGACCTAATCTACAACCATTTTCTCTCAGCTTGCCGTGTTGCTTTCCACGTTATTTCCTGCTGCTTCCATCGTTTCCCAAGATGAAGAAATCATGTTAATAGTTTTAAACTTGCAAAGGTTTTTTTAAGTGAAGGATCACGCTTGGAAAGCTTAGGACTTATTAGAGCATCCCCTGGGTGATTCCAACATGCTCAAAGTTGATGAAAAGTGTTGCAGTCACTCTCCAAACCTTTTCAAGACACTTGGTCTAAGAGCATCTCCATCGGTGACTCCAATATGGGCAATTGGCATGGCCGGAGGGCGCTGTTCGCTTTTCATATCTCCACTATTGACACGCACTCAGTAGGTTTTAACGCGGCCTCGCCAACTATGGTTCTAGGGACGGTGACCCCCTAGGGCTGTGTTCTCTCGTAGTGCGCCCAATTCACGGACATCGCAAGGATTACACATTCCTAATGTCGGAGGGAGTGTTATTCACGGGGAGAGACAAAATAGCTTGAGTGGGACCATGGACTAGCATACCCACGTGGCCGAACAAAGGCCAATCCTAGATACTAGCAATATGGTAGCGCGTTTGACCTTGATCAAACCGGTGAAGATCAAGTCCGTAGCCCGGGCTATTTCATCTCAAAGGGCCCTCTGAATCTGGTTTGACAAGGTTGGATTTTGCCCAAATCACTGTCCATTAGTTTTGAACTTAAGTTTAGTGGACTTTATCCTCTACTTTTTTTGATAAGTGGTCGACTGCTTATTTATGGAGCGTGTTTGGAGTGTGAGACCACCTTTTTGAAGAGCATGGGTGGAGATCCAGGAGCTCGAGGGCCGGCCAAAACAGATGAAAAACTCTCAGCCCGGGACCGGTGGACCGGTGGAGATGCTCTTATCCAGGTTACTGTCTCCGAGATAGTAACTAAGCAAACTGCAGTGCCATACTTGTAGATGGCTGTGGGTTCAGTAGGTTTCCGAAACTAAAATAAATACCTTTCTCATGTTCTTCGCAGTTGTCAAAAACCACATCACCCGGCATACGATTCCCATCTTTCCTCTTCGAGCATCGACTGTACGGGAAACCTAAGTTTCACAGCGATAGCCCTTTTGGGACCCTCGTGCATTCAGTCCATTACTCATCCACAGCACGGCATAGGCATTGTGAAGGGGACAATGTTATTTTGTGAGCGTAAAATGGTGAGCCATGGTGAGCCATGAATAGGGAGTCAAGATTCTGTGAGCAGTAATGGATTTGAGAAAAAACTTAACATTTAACAAGTTTTTTCAAGAGATGGAAGTTTAAAACGCACAATTTTAGAGCTTTCTGTACACGATTACGGGTGAAATTTAGTATTTTGACAAACAATCTAGCCTCATGATTCACGAATCCCTACTCACTGTATATCATATCCCGTTGTTAGGGTAGAGCACTCAATTGTGATTTAAACATTGACTTCACGCACTTGCTTATTAGGCAAGATTGCAAGTTTGTCATTTTTCTTATCTTGATTGGTAATTTGAAAAATAATGCAGAGCTAGCAAGGGAACTTAGTATGTGCTAGATTTTCTCATGATGATGGCAAAAGCAACATTCTCCCACATTTTGGGCGTCACTGTGATAAAAAAAAACATAGCTCTTCCTCACATGATTACTTCGGAGTGATTGGGAATTGAGGTAGGGTGCTTTAGGATTCCTCTTCACGTCTGCACATTGGATCGAGGAGGCTGCCAAACAACCAGAAACAGAGAGGCCTCCGCACCCGGCTTTTCGTTTCCCCGTGCCGGGTTTCCTAGCCGGGTGTCTCTCAAGGGTCCTGGAACGCCACGGACCAACGGTCCACATCCTGCAGTCCTGCATATACCGATTTAACCCAAAACTCACTTAAGGTAGGCGCACCCATAAGCTGGAAATAAGGGTTTTAGAGTAGGTAAAACAATTGACTAACTTTGAAAACTGTAAGTTAGGAAATGGAAACCTAAACTATTGGCATCAATTTCAAGTTTTCAAATGCAAGCATTTGTTCACAAAGATTTTTCAAAGTTCAAAATCCCTGAAATTGTAAGAACCATGTGTAAAACAAGGCTTGTGGTTCTTAAATAGTGAGATGGGTACTCAAAACCGTCATGGAGTCACCCATAACCATCACTTTATCACCCATAACTATCACCTTAGTATCCATAACTACCCTAACTTTGTGAAGGTGCGGCTACCTTACCTGGAATGAATCCATGACCGACTGTCTAAACTACACCAAATAGTGCATTTAGGTTACCTTAACAATTAGGTTACCTTACCATGGAAAGCTACCTCATGACTCAAGGCTTGGCCACTTGGAGGTGCATAAAACTGTTTAGATATTAAGATTTCACATAGTTTGCCATGTGGACTTAGCTAATTTGTCGTCCTACAACTATATTGTGGTTGTCAAGGCCTTTAAAAGTTTCTTATTGTAATAATTATTGCTGAAAGTTATTGTAGCAGCAGTGAGTATTTAAATAGTGTATAGTGTCAAGAAATTAGTATGGAGCAACCTAAATGTACTATTTGGTGTTATGAAAGCTAATCATAGCGTCATACTTTGAAAGAGCCCGTACCGGAGGAGATGCTCTAAGAGCATCTGCATCGCGGACTCAAGCACACACAGAAACGTGACTGTTGCAAGAGCAAGCAACGCTACTTTGCTCCGTGCATGCCAAAGTTCAAGATTTTCACATCCACTCAATAGTTCACGCAACGTCTTGTTTCCCTTTCATTTAGCAGGTGTTTGCCAAGTGTTTGCACCTAAGTGGCTGCCTAGTGGTTGTCGGGTGGTGAAGCGTGCGCCAAGTTGTTGAGTGCTCATTGAAAAACAGGAGGGAACACTCTTAAAAAGTTTTTTTAAGTTCCTGGTTACGTCTACGGAGTGAAGATGCCCTAATAAAAGCAAACAGGGAACCCCGACAGAAGCTACTAGGGCAACTACAAAGCAGACTCAAATCCACGCAATAACAGCTATTGGATGAGATCTCCACG
The DNA here is from genome assembly GCA_963920765.1 of Ulota crispa. Lineage (NCBI taxonomy): Eukaryota > Viridiplantae > Streptophyta > Bryopsida > Orthotrichales > Orthotrichaceae > Ulota > Ulota crispa. The sequence continues at coordinate 29,596,928 of OY987244.1, forward strand.
GTTCTGGCAGCGCCACGCAAAAAGTATCTCAATTACGCACCTAAGAAAAATCGGAAATCTCGTATCAGATTCCCGAGAACCTCGGAAAGAAAATAAAACTACACAATATCAGAGCAAACCATACCAGGAATAGGAACTTCCAGAAACCGAGCCGGCGTGTCTTGATTCAATCAATCGTGACGATGTGCTAGACCCCACATTCCCATAACACCAGCACATAAACTGATGCACAATCTACTGTAGTACAGAATGCGTTAACCCCTAAAGGTCGAAGAGGACGATTATCGTCCTTTTGGTGCAAAAAAAAACAATCTGGGGTTGGAAAAAAAACTTTTTTTATTCAATTTTTTTAAAATAGTGGTTATTGCAAGGTTTTTCACCACGGAGTGTCAAAATTGGATTGATTGAAAGTCCTCATGTTTTTCAAAATTGAAATTTGTGAGAACATTCAAAACCATGGTTGATAAGTCCTCTCTTGCCCTCTTACAAATTTCATGTGGGCAGCATGCACTATTGACTTTTCCCAATTTTTGCAGCAATACCATAAGCTAGGCACAGCCTGAGCATTGTAGCTGTACAGGGCAGGGCAGGGCACAGCTATGGGCCCAAGCGTTTAAGGGTTAAGGTAGAAGGCTCGAAAACCGTCCAGGCTCTAAAATTGCTCACCGTCCAAAATGTTCTTATTCTATACATATATTTTTTCATATGTTTCTAAAATGTACAGGCAGTGTACATTTGAGGAGGTGAGCGGTTATAGAGCCCTATGCCACTTCAGTTTTAAAATTTCATAACTAATTCTACAAAACTCCAAAAAATATGAAACAACTTGGGTTAGATGTCAATTCTTCTTGTCTTTCAAGGAAATTTTACTGAAAAATATTTCAAGAAGTTCTACCTCCCCAAAATTCAATTTCAGCCCTTAGATGGTTGGTTTTCAAACCTTCTACCTACGTTAAATTGGGAAAAAGCTTACATTTTGGGACTTTTGAAGGTTTTAGGAGGCCTCTTGAAATCAAGCTCAGTATTTTTTTGGTACATGTGTCCCCACTTGAGAAGAGGAATTTGTGAAGGAGAAAATCTTAGTGGCTCAAACTGAATCTGATACCTTTGAATCTGGTTTAAGGTGACTTTTTAGATTTAAGGTGGAGTACAAAATGGTACCTCCATTTTCCCAATTTTACGAATAATGGGTTACAATGTTTACCATTACACTAAGCATAGCCTTGTCAACATATTGGTCTTAGAGAGCTTCTCCACTGCAGCCCTCAACTGGAGCCGGAATACCAAGCCCGGTTTATTGATAGCAATCAAATCATGATTTGATGACTATCAATCAACCAGGCTTAGTATTCCAGCTATAGTTGAGGGCTGCAATGGAGAAGCCCTCAGAGCATCTCCACCGGCTGACTCCAGTCAGTGGGGTGGCAAGGCCGGAAGGTTGTTTTCCAATATCCAATCTCCACCGATGCCTTGCCCCGCTCAAATAACTCACCGGCCTTGCCAGGTAAGGCTCCAGGGACGGGGAGCTCCCGAGAAAGTGAGAAATCTTAGCTCGCTTGAAACTCGGACCCTGACCACACATGGTACCGCCAGCAGATCCAAAGTGCTAACATGTGGCGGAGGCTCCGATTGCACAATGACTGCAGCTAAGTTTAACATTGTCTTATACTTCTGATTTTGTGGCGTGTCTAGATTTGAGGCAACCAGTGGACATCAAGGCGCTTCCCCGAGCCCTCTCAAGGCCAGGCCACACATGCCGGAACTACCAATTCAAATAGGCAATTGTAAAAAACAAGTGGCGGTTCTTACATGTTTGTGAAAAAGCATATTCTTTGACATTCCAAGGCCCACTTTTCTAATCTATACAGAACTACAAGTTTTGAGAGTTCACAAACTGCCGTCCTAAACCTCCTATCCTAGAATGGTGTGGAATGGTGGAGAGGTTATCTTTAGGTGAACAACGGATGAAAATTTGGAAAGTGGCTGTCTCCTAATTTTCCAAAAATAGAAGTTTCATCCGTTTCAAATGGCTAGTTTTGGGCATGTGTGGCTCGGCATCACCGCTACGGGCTCGATCAAACCGATGTGGCAAGTCCCAAAGTTCCCAACCCAGTGGAGATGCCCTCAGACGCAACCCCCAACTCCGCAAGCAGTCAAGTACCTTCAAAACCGCTCCCGTACTAAACACAGCAACACTGACGTCATTGAGGGAACCTCCCCCTTCCACTACACTAATAATGATAAATAGTTTTATGTTGCTAATAGTGTTACTTGCACTTTTGCCACACTAACTCTAAATATCAAGTAGTTTACATTTAGAGTTGCCTTTGGCACACTAGCAACAACTTTGCTTCCAATAATTGTTATGCCCACTTGTTGTGCCCACCTATGCGCCGCACTATTTTTGTGTCCTTCTTGCACGATTCTTTGTTTTGTTGTCTCGCACTCTTGTCCTCCACCTCCTTGTGCGCTCTTGTGAGACCTGTGAGACCTATGCATATGTAGCTGCACCATCCGGCAATTAGCAAAACCTAGAAAAATCCTCCAAGTTTTTTGATTCAATAGTTATTTGCGAGATCCATGGTGGAAACAAGAGGCCTCGTTGGAGGCAGCTCAATCTACAAAAATGAGTGCACGCTTGCAAGATAGCAATCTTTTCTTGTCCCATCTTGGTTTTATTTTGACAATTTTGGCGACATTTTGAGCTGGACGTTGCTGAAATCTATGGAGGTAAGTGAATCAAAGCCCTTGCCGATTCCTGGTCTTGGTTTGTTTTGAAGGAAATGGCAATTGAAACAACTAATTGACATCATTTTTCTTCGGAATGGTGTAGTTAGGGTTTTACCATTCAGTGTTCAAGCGGTGGCGGATCATGCGGTTTTAAGGTTTAGGACATGAGGTTGGGCTTGATTGACGAGTTAGTAGCGTGGACTGTGGAGATTCTTTTGGTGCAAAATAACCAATGTGGTCAAAGTGTTGCACCTCTCAAGATTGATTCAACCTTAGAATTTAAATTCAAAAGAATGAAGTGGAGTGGCAGGCGGCCATGAACACAAGGAATTTGAGAGCCAATGTCAATAATTGTGAGGAGCTCTAAGATAAGACACATAAGATAAGACAGATGTGTACCTATGGGCTCAAAGAATCCGATTGGACAGCACCAAAAGGGGGAAAGACCGCTTTTTCTAAACGTAACTGCTTGCTTATCTTCAAAGTCACGATATATGTGAATGCGGTGTCAACATTTGAGGAGTATGGGTTACAGCCTACTTGCTGGATACTACAATTGCTGCAAGTGTGTGTGAAGCTGGGGAGGGTAGGAGCAACATGCTTGTTTTATGCTAAATTGTATCTGTAAGGAAAAGTGTAGATGTACATTGGTTCCGACAATTGATTTGTGTGTACACTATGACAGAAACTAGTAATATCATCAATGATTCAAGACCATGGGTTTGTCATGCTCAAGTGATGACTAATGATGGGTGTGCTCTTTTTTAAGATTGTTATCGCTGACTTGATTCCCATCATACTTAGCAAGTCAAGATTTTCCTGGCATATTGAATGTCTTGAAGCAAAATCTTTTATCTACTTCAACCGTGGAGCCTTTATGCTGACTAAATTTTTGAGCTTGATGATGCGTCCAAGGTCCAGTATTCTACAAGTAATGCTGGATTGCCAAAGTTACTTTGGCACGAGTCCATTATGAGACTACTGTGCTGGATGTGCCATTATGTATGTGTCTCCAAATTTTCTTAAGTACCCATTTGTGTGGGATGGCTAATTGCCCATGCAGTGAAAGGAAGGAATAACAAAGTGTCAATTTTCCTCCTCGAGTACCAATTCTGGCATTCCTCCAAGGCTTGCAACCCTTTGCATTTTTTTATAAATTTGGGTTTGTTTTTTTTTATAATGACCAAATGAAGTAATATCTAACACTAAATGTAAACTTGTAAAAATTTCATACTCCCATAAGCTATAATAATTGATAATTAGTGTATACGTTAACATCTAATGTTGATAACATTATGGGGATTGTTGACATTCAGTGTTAAGCTTCGTAATTAGTGTTGCTAACAATATTTATCATTATCAGTGTAGTACGTCGCGGTTCGCACTGTTTGCAGTTCAAGCCCCAATCTCGGGACCAGTAGCAAGAACTTGGTCCTTTCATAATTGCACCCAATAGCAATGGGACAGCTCCAGAGTCCCATTCACGCGGATATCTGTCAGTGCAAATCGGTACAGACATAAAAACTTAAATAAGTTACAGAAAATGACAAAACAAATTCCTTACCATATGTTGACTTGTTGTACAGATACTTTGAAAAGAACATTCTCAGCACGCTACCGATTTCGATTGCTTACCGTCAAAGCGAAGCATGTGGAACTCACAGTACACTCCTAGACCTAGTGGGACTGTGGAACTGTCAACTTGTCGATCCTTGGCAGTAGTCACAGTACTACTGCTGGTCCATCGAGATTCCATGCACAAAGACTTGCGAATCTAGATTGAGGACCGAGGCGCTACAGATGGCCGGGGAGCTTTCCTCTTCTGGAATTCTAGCACGGTGGCACCGTCGGCAGCGACTGTCCTTTTTAATTGACTGTGGTTAACCCGTAAAGGACAGTTGTCCCTTGGGGGAGAGGTTGGACTTCGGGCATGTATCTATGTTTGTGTGATTTTCTGAAACTTTTATTGAAGGTGGGGAATTGAAAAATCTACGTGGGCATCTAATTTCTTCTTCATTCCGGTATTTGACAGAGAAGTTATGCATGAATTTCAGAAAATTTGGGGAGGATTGCCCATCCGGGCAGCCCAAAACCTTTTTCAAAAATTACTTTTTAAAAAAACTCAAATCTGAAATTGGTTCTTTAGAATTTGAATAGGTGAGAAGCTTTGAATCATTCAATTCCAATCAATGACATGAAAGTTATGAGGGGTTTTTGTTTGCGGGTAGTTATGGAATCTCTACTCTAAAATAAACTTTGAAGTCCTTTATTTTACTCAATTTTCAATATTTTGGAAAAATATATATAACCAAAGGAAGTATATTTCTTATCACAACATCATGACCGTTAGGATTTGCATATTTCATTTCAATAATTAATTTCTTGAAAATTTAGTGTTTTGACTCATTCTCTACTTCTTTTTACTTACTGATTTTTCCCATGTGTTGTGTAGTTCCAATTGATTTGAAAACTCTCCCACACATACCTAGCTTGATCTCCTACATGGAAAAAATAAAAAGCAACTTTGGGTAGAGTAATTTTTTTGTTATAAGAGTGGTCAAAGGCTTCTTAAATTTTTGGGTGGCATGGAAAATAACTTTTTTTTCACTTTAGATGTAAATATCTCACTCCTCTCCATTTAGAATGAGTTGAATTTTTTCCCACAAGTACCTCTTCTAGCCTGGGACAAGATCCTACGGTTGGATTTCCCAAAAACAAAACATAAAATCCTTTTCTTCTAGACCTCCTACTGTAAAAGTGACAATTTTTAATGATTTTGGCAGAAACAAGGGCTTGGTCCTTTAGGGGTTAAAATACTAAACTTTTTTCAGTCGGTGGTCTCCGGAATCATTGATTCTGTGTACTCCGAAATTAAAGTTTCCTGCATGTACGGCTGCCTCAAACTGTTTAACTTTTCGATTGTTAAGTTGCTGTCTGTGAGCGAAGAAGTCGACGTAGTTCCTTCGGGCACGTTTGCAGGTACGACGAGTAATTGCAGGTTTCGAGAATATATGGTAAGGATGGTCACTGTGAGTCTGTGAAGACTAGGTTTCGGTATATGGTAAGAATCGGTAAGAATTGTGACCGGGTCGTTAGTACTTGTGGTACTTGTGGTTGGTAGGATTGCCAGGGATACTCGTTGAAACGCCATATTAGTTAATTTGGGAAGAAGCGCCCATTTTAGGAATAAATTGGGTTTAACCCTGAGTGCCCAGTCGACATTATATTGTCCATGGGGTCTACAACTTTATTTTCACTTTTTCTCTTAATCCCTAAAAGATCATGTCTTTTTCTTTGTGAGGATTACTAAAAACTGCCACTTCTAGGATGTTCAGTAAAACAACATGTTATATTTTGATTTTGGGAAATCCAACCGTAGGATCTTGCACCAGACTAGAAGAGGTACTTGTGGGAAAAAATTCAACTCATTCTAAATGGAGAGGAGTGAGATATTTACATCTAAATTGAAAAAAAAAAAAAAAAAAGTTTTTTTCCATGCTGCCCAAAAATTTAAGAAGCCTTTGAGGCTTTGACCACTCTTATAACAAAAAAGTTGCTCTACCCAAAGTTGCAATTTTTTTTATCCATGTAGGAGATCAAGTTAGGTATGTGTGGGAGAGTTTTCAAATCAATTGGAACTATACAACACATGGGAAAAATCAGTAAGTAAAAAGAAGTAGAGAATGAGTCAAAACACTAAATTTTCAAGAAATTAATTATTGAAATGAAATATGCAAATCCTAACGGTCATGATGTTGTGATAAGAAATATACTTCCTTTGGTTATATATATTTTTCCAAAATATTGAAAATTGAGTAAAATAAAGGACTTCAAAGTTTATTTTAGAGTAGAGATTCCATAACTGCCTGCAAATAAAAGCTCCTCATAACTTTCATGTCATTGATTGGAATTGAATGATTCAAAGCTTCTCACCTATTCAAATTCTAAAGAACCAATTTCAATTTTTAATATTTAAAAAATATAATTTTTGAAGAAGTTTTTGGGCAGACCAAATGGGCAATCCTCCCCAAATTTTCTGAAATTCATGCATAACTTCTTTGTCAAATGTCGGAATGAAGAAGAAATTAGATGCCCACGTAGGTCTTTCAATTCCCCACCTTCAATAAAAGTTTTAGAAAATCACACAAAGTAGTTTAGCCATAGGTACATGCCCAAAGTCCAACATGTCCCCCAAGGGGATAATGGTCCTTTAGGGGATAATTTGTACTGTGAAAACAGTCATGGCTGGTCTCCATCAGCAAAAGAAGGTAGTCCTTTTTCAAATCCTGCGATCACTTTTTTTTATGTAATTTTCCAAGATGTGGTGGCCATTAAACCCCCCATTTTCTCCTAAATCTTAAAATAACTCTGGGCGCTCAGGGGTTAAGGTGATCACCTTAAACCAAGCTTTAGGTTTCAGCAGAGTTTTTTTTGGTACACGTACCCTCACTTGAGAGGAGGAATTTGCAAGGGACAAAATTTCAATGGCTTAGACCAAATCTGATACCTTTAAATTTGGTGTTTAAACGGTTTAACCTCTAAAAGACTAGACCTTCTTTTTTAGAAACATAGTGATTTTGGCAGGTACTTGTGGTTAAAGCTTTTCATATTTTAGACTAAAATTTTAACCAAATTTGGGGATGAGGTTTATCTTTCATATGCACTAAGTTTCATGACATTTGGAGTTATGAGTAAAAAGTTATGGCCTAATATGTTGCTTTTTACGTTCGTTGGGCAGCCTAGGTAGATTTTTTTTAAATCATTTTTTTCAAAAACAATTTTTTTAAATTGATTGAGGATATTTATTTGAATGTAGGAAACTTTGAATTGTTCCATTTTGACCAACAAGATGAAAATTATAAGGATTTTTTATTTGCGGGCAGCTGTGGATTCACTACTTTAAAATAAACTCTAAAGTCCTTTATTTTACTCAATTTTTATTATTTTGGAAAAAAAATAAAACTAAAGGATGTAGACTGTTTATTACAACATTACAACCATTGGGATTGGCAATTATCATTTCTAGAATTAACTTCTTCACAATATTGTGTTTTGATCATTCTCTAATTCTTTTTACTTACTAATTTTTTTCCATACCTTATACAGTTCCAAATGATTTGAAATTTTATTGACATGTACTTTACGTAGGTGGAATAAGGAATTTAGTGAAGCACCACCCATATGGCCTTTTTTCCTTAGGAATTTCACCTTCTAAAGGGTAGCTGCGCGGTTTTTCACATGACGTTTTTGAATATTCAAATCATTCTAACTTCCAATCCACTCGATGGATAACTCTGAAATTTTTTCCACACCTTCTAAAACTAATCTTCTACAAGATCCTATGGTCACATATGCAAAAAAATGTTTTTGTTTTTGAATTTGGTTGATGCTCTAAAAATGACAGTTTTGGAGAATTTTTGATGAAAACTTTGCTTGGACCTTTAGGGGTTAAAGAGAAATGTTGGGTCTAAGGTGAAGTACAATTTAGGAATCCAGTTTTTCCAATTTAATGAATATGACGTTTTGATCAGTCATATCTTGGTGCTGTAAAATAAGGAGCACGGATTTCATAAAACTTAGCTCAACTTCTTACACTTATTGCTGATTTTGCTAAATTTTTTAAACGCCAAGGTGGACAGGTTTAGTTTGATGGATTACAAAAAAAGAAAAAAATGTATATATTACATCCTTGTAGAATTAAAAATTGGAGATACAATAATTTCTAGTAAAGAAGCTCTTATTTTTAATAGGAAGTGTCTTACCTTTTAGTATAGTTTTATCTTTGTTTTTACTTAATTGGAAAAATCTAAGTAGATTTGCAGTAAAATCTTGAAGTCTAGCACTAATTAAGTCCTAGTAACAAAAAGTTACTACCATAACCTTAAAAGGAAATTAAAAGGAATAATCACAAAAAAAATACTATGTAAGATGGAAAAAGTCCTTTTTTCATTTGATTTCTTTGTAGAAGGAGACATTGTGGTTCATCACGGAAGGCTTAACCCCTAAAGGACCAAGCCCTTTTTCTTTGGAAATCACTGAAAATTGTCATTTTTGGGGGAATGAGTAGAAAGGTAGGAAAAAAAGTATTTTTTGAAAATTCAACCATAAGGTTTTGTCCTAGACTATGAGAGGTACTTGTTGGAAAAATTTCAGCTCATTCTAGATGTAGAGGAGTGAGATATTGACATCTAAAGTGAAAAAAAAGTTTTTTTCCCTGCTGCCCAAAAATTTCAGAAGCCTTTGATGGTTCCTATATCAAAACAATCGCTCTATTTAAAGTTGAGGTTTATTTTTCCCATGTAGAAGACCAAGTTAGGTATGTGTGGGAGAATTTTCAAATGAATTGAAGGTGTGGATCATACTTCGTAAAATCTTGCAATGCAATAAGGCCATGAAATTTGCATATACACAAGGCAAAATTGGAGAATTTATGTAAAATTGAGAAATCTAAATTACTTTGATCCAAATGGTAAACTCCAAGGAATTTTAATCTATTACAACTTGGAAAAAAAAAGTAAAAGAAAATAGAGCTCAAAAAAGTGAAGTAACAAATTTTACAAGGGGGAAAAAGCCAATGGAGGTTTGGGAGTCCCATACCTATCTACTAATTAAAACTTCTCATAACTTTCATCTCATTAATCAAAATTGAATGATTCAAAGATTTCCACTTATATAAAAATCTAAAGAACCAAATTCAAATTTTTATTTAAAATACAATTTTGATTTTTTTTTTTTTGGAGTGCCTTGTCCTCTCCCTTTTTCAGAAATTCATGCACAACTTCTTCAATAAATGTTGGAATGAAGAAAAAATTAGATGTTCACGTAAATCTTTGAATTCCACACCTTCAATAAAAGTTTCAAAAAATCACAAAAAGTAGATTAGCTATAGGTACATGCCCAAAATCCATTTGTCCCTTGAGGGGACAGTTGGCCCTTTAGGGGTTAAGACAACCTCACTAAATACAATCATTTCTCTAGATAACCAAAATTGTGAAAAGATTCACGAATACAATGTTAGGTCTCATCATCCCATGTTGCTCTTCTAGCAATTTATATGAGGACAGCTTGCATTGTTGATTTTTGCAATTTTTGAAAACAATATTATAATGTGTGGGCAATTGTCACAAAACTCCCACACCATTATAATGTTATTGTAAATGGCAGCCACAAAGACTAGCCGGATGATTGTGGATTAGATGTGTCCTATTTAAGGTAGGAGCACCCATAAATGTCAAACTAAGGGTTTTGAACTTGATGACTATTAATAAACAACTAGTAAATTATAGGATCCTATTAGGAACAGAAAAAATGAGTTTGCACTTTCGAATGTAATATTTGGATACTCTGAGAATAAGTTGTGAATTTTTAAAGAGCAAACTGCCACTGCACCCATAACCACTTTCAAGATTTCATGTTCACATCCTTGTAATTACAACTATTAATTTCCATAGATTTTCCAAGATTTCAGAGGTGACGATTATGGGACACTAGTACTTATGGGTGCTCCTACCTTACATTTTGTTTGTAACAATTTTCATTTCTAACAAAAGTTCTGCAAAGTTATGCCTTATTTTCTCTTAAATGTGTGAATTTGAGGAGGTTACAAGGTTGGGAATTTTTTTATTTTGCTTAACCCCAAAACAACATTGAGGACAAAATGTGTCCTCAACCAATTTTTGAAGTTAAATAAAACCCTACCAAATTACTATTTTTAGTAGTTTGTTTTTTGAAAATTTCTTTTTGAAGTTTAGTTTTAGTTTCAACAATCTGATTTTGCAAATGATTGATTATGATATTTCTTTTCAAGATTTTGTGCTTGGGTGTCCATTGCAATCTTCACTTTATGTAGTGATGAGGGCTCTTGGGAATGAGCCTCAAATACACTAGATTTTTGAGAAAAAACCACATTAGAAATTCATTTAAAAATTTGTAGAGTAGATTTTGAGTTGAAATAAATTGATTGCGGTTATGCATGTTAGGTCCTTCAACCTCAAATTTGTTTGGTGATCAACTTTTTAAATTTGACATGTGAAAAGAAGATTGAAAGATTTCAAATCACTTTCATAGTTTTAACACCCTCAAGATCAAACATTGTAATATTTCAACCCAGAAGAGATATTTATTATGTTTTCTTTTCTAATGTGATCTCTCACATGTCTAGTTTGATTTTATGTGGTTACAATTCAAAAGGAACTGATACACAGCTTATCAAAATGTTGACTTTTTGTTCAAATTGGAGCAAATTCCTGCAAGCTCAGGAAATTCCAGGGTCGTCTTGGGGTTAAGGACTAAAGGAAGTTCTTTGTCACTTAGAAATGCATTTTCTCGTAACAAAACCTAAATGTTGTGTCCACATAGCAAGGTGCAAAAAGGGCAAGGATGAGCTCTCTCGTGTGAAATATGAAAGAAAGAAGATTTAAAAAACAATCTTGTATAGAACACAAGGAGCCAAGAGAGTTCTTTTGGTGGCAAAAAAAAAAATTGCGAGAAATAACAAATATTACTAAGAATTTTATGTAGCTTTGAAAAATTAAAACCCGTCTTATTAGAAATGTGTAGCATACTAATGAAGTGTCTATAAATCATGATAATACAATAATTATACATACAAACTCATGAATACATGAAGACCTGTGTGTATATGTGTTTGTATCAATTTATAAGTTTATGCATTTAGATTTGTCTTTTGTGATTCAGAACTAATTTTTGCAGGCACTTATCAACTATATATTTCTGATGGGTAAATGAGCGTAGATCAAATATCACGTCACTCCTTGCCAATGATTTTAGTATTGTGAAGTTGACATATAATTTAGCACACTCTTCTTTGATAAATTGAAATGTCAAATTCTGATGGTTGATTGACTGATGCCTCATGGTGGCTTAAGCATAAAATTTCAATTCAAGACATGATAGATATTCAAGCTCCACGAATGCATGATAAGTTAACCTCTAAAGGACCAAGCTGTTTTGTTTTTTTTGTTTTTTTTTTGTTTTTTTTTTTTGTTTTTTTTTTTTTTACCAACATAGAAATTTTGAGCAGGTACCTATGATTGTAGATTTCCACACTTTAGATTGAAAATCTAATAGACGATGGGGATAAGGTATATCTTTCATTTGCACTAATTTTTATGGCGTTTGGAATTGTGAGCAAAAAGTTATGGCCTAATATGTTGATTTTTTTGTTCAGCATGCAGCTTGGATTGTTTTTCAAAAATCATTTTTTCCAAAATTTAAAATTTGGAACTTGCTCACTAAATTTATATGTATGTGGATAGCTTTGAATCATTCCATTTGGATCAATGAGGTGAAAGTTATGAGAAGTTTTTGTTTGCGGGTAATTATGGATTCTCTACTCTAAAATAAACTTTGAAGTCCCTTATTTTACTCAATTTTCAGTAATTTGGAAAATTTATAAGACCAAAGGATGTAAATTATTCATTACAACATTACAACCGTTAGGACTAACAATTTTCATTTCCACAATCAAATTATTAACAATTTAGTGTTTAAAACATTCTCTACTTCTTTTTACTTCCTTTTTTTTTCCATGTGTTGTATAATTCCAAATGATTTGAAACTTTTTTGAAATGCACCCTACCTAGGTGGGATATGGAATCTAGAAAAGCACCGCCCACACGACCTTTTTCTTTTTGGAATTTCACCTTCTAAAGGTAATTGCCCAATTTTCCACATTTACCAAAAAAACTATTCAAATTGTTCTATCTTTCAATCTACTAGGTGAAATATTCTGAATTTTTTTCCACGTCTTCTAAAACTATTACACTACAAGATCCTATGGTTACATATGCATAAAATCATTACTGTTTTCAGATTTGGTTGATGCTCTAAAAATGGCAGTTTTTGAGAATTTTGGTGAAACCGGAGCTTGGTCCTTTTGGGGTTAAGTAATTGACTATAAAGAGTTTTCAATAAACTCAAATGAAGAAACTTACGATTATACAACCATTATTGCTTCTTGTTACTTAGTTGTGAAAGTTGTGTATGATGATTTCTTTTTTGTTTTAGATATGTTTCTTGAATTTTTGTTAAGTAACAATGGCAGAGAATTTTGCTTCGTGGAATTTAGTGTAGAAAATATCTCATTGAAATTGCATATCATCCTGTCTTAAAAAACTAAAATTCCAAAATCATGTTGTTTTTGGATAATTTTGAAAGCTTTTGCAAATAACTTGTTTCATTCTTCATACTTACATTGGTTTTTGCATTAATATATACCCCTATTTTAAAATGTATAATTTTTTTATTTAATACTTGTCTTAGATTTTCTAAATTAAATCAATTTCATTATTGTTGTCACTATTTCACAACAGACAAACCAAAATTTCTCCCATATCATTTTTTGAGATAGGTTTAAATGCGCAGCCCAAAATGGTCCACTATTCAATTAAAATTGTCTCATTCTATTGATGGATTTTATTATATTTAAAATTGATTATACAATCTAAGAGCTAAAAAAACAATGTGAATTAAGTTTTGAAGTGTGCTCTTGTTCCGCCACCTATAACCCTTGTCAAGCACAAGTTTGCATAGGCATATAGCCATCAATGAGTACACTATACTTGCCAACATTTGATTAATTTTGATTATTCTTTACAACTTGAGAACATCTTAGCTTGACCAACTATTTTGGAAATTGAGAAAAGAGAGATGATAGATTGGTGGTAGATTTCTAGTGACTTCAAGAGGATCCTAACCATGATTTGAGCATGCCTGTCATAAAAAAACTACTATCATTTTGCCTTGTGTAACGCACCAATTTTAAAAACTTTTGACTCCAATTATCAACTTTTATAATATTTTTCTAGGTTTTTTTTGGTAAAAAAATATGAATGTGTGAAAAAGATGTGAGTGAAGACTAAATCTTCTTGGCTCTACTACACAATTTATTGCCAATCAAGAAAATAGGCATTTTTGATAGAAGAAAGAATATGAGATTTCTAGTAGTACAAAACAGTGCATTGTTTAATAATATACTAAAAGGCATATTTGTAGGCCTAATGTAGAATATGTATAATGAAATAGAAATTACCATTTATGATTAAAATTTTAATTCATTACATATTAAATGCTTAAATTTTAAATAAAAAATAAATGAAAAATGCATCTACCCATATTTTTAAACCTAAATAGTACATGGTTCAAAGATACTAATCCTTAAGCAAAAAATTGAGAGAATTTCCAAAATTTTGAATGTATCATATGTAGAATATTGGGAGATTTATGGAAATCATTAACAAATTTGTGCACCTCATCATCAAGATATTTCTTAATGTTTTGCAAACAAAATCCAAAATTCATTAAATAGTTCAAATTTGATTGAATGAGCGAACACCTAGCTTTCAATGTTCCATGGAGGCATAGTTGCAAGAAACAACATACAAGGTATCAAAAAAAACCATGAGAGTCATTGCACTTATAAAAGAGGCTTTTCAAGAGGAATGATCCCCTTTTTTTTAATCTAGCAGAAAAGAAACATTACATTACACCTTCCCTATGTTTTTTACAAATTGCATAAACTAAATCGCATTTGACCAATCCAAATACCTAATCCCTAAAAGTCTCAAAAGCCCTTAAGGTAAGATTTAGTAAAAATTAATAATTAATAACATTCACAGTAAAGTTGGATTTTTCCTCCAACAATTTGTTACTTGACTCTTATGATTGTTTTTTAGTATTTACAAAACAAAAGCCATGAACTTTTTCTTTATAACTAGCTATAATTTAAAGGCTACAAGTACAATTCATTTCCAAAACTAACAACCGTAATCCAATTATAAAAATGGCACTTCAAAAATGTTTTCAAAAGTTGACTATCCGGGTGACTATCATTTATATGTTAGCACCACCTTAAGCAAAATCCTCTAAAAAGCGCAGCAATTACAATTTAATATCATAAACAAGAAGAAAAGAGTAGGATGAATCAATAAATTTCAGTTTGTAATCAACTTTAGAAGGTGAAATATTTGTATTGAATTTCATTTGTAAATTGTAGTGAGTTCAACATAGGTCCAAAATATTAAAACAAATTGTTCTCAATTTTATTATTTAAAAGAGTTTACTAGATTGCACTTCATAAAATACCCTTACAATTCTTGAATTTTTAAGTACCACTAGACCTTGAGGAATAATGAACCAATAAAAATATTTAAATTTTCAAAAATAACAATGACATATTACAAACTTTGAGAAACAATTTGGTAATGACTTTCAAACAAAACTCACAACCTGTGATTTGTAAGGTTAGACTTACTTGTTGCGTGTTGTAAAGATTTATTACACATGTATCATATTCTTATAAAAATGATATTATCTTTTGAATCACTCAATATCATTTAAGAATGGTATTTGTAAATAAATCAAAGTTTATTTTCACATCAAATCATACTTTTACTCAGTTAAGCCAAATATTTAACTAATTTCCATCAGACATATTTACAAAGTACCTCCATATGCATTCCCTTGAAATAATTATGGTGTTCAACAATAAGCTGCAAATTGAATGGGTTTTTTTTTGTCTTTAATGAAGGGATTCTCTATTTTAATTGGCCCCGTCCTTCTTTTTTGGTATTAAAAATATTTGAAGCATTAAATAATATATAATGATGTGAGGTCTACAATTCAATATCAGTTCCAAGAAGAAAATAAATGTCACTTTCTATTTTAAAATTAAATAAAAATAATAATGTTTTTAAAATAATTATAGGTACAGTTTGATTTGTTCAAATTTAATATACTTTGTTTGAAATTTGAACTTTATATATATGTATTTGGTTTTAAAGATTATGTTAAACATCATCAAATATGTAAAAACAAAAAATAAAATAAAATCTTAAAGTTCCAACAATATTATTGGGAATTCAGCAACTTCTTTAATTTTAGCATTGCTTTGTAGAATTTATTGTGACACAAATTATAATATATATAGTTACTGCATGTTTAAAAAGATGAGGAAATCATCTTTCAAATATGAAGAGACCTTGTATTTTTGATAGAAAATATGAATTCTGTTGTTGTTTAGAGACTAATGTGTATTGAGGAATTCACACCATGAAATTACTATAATTGTTGCAAGTATCTTTGAGAAAACATCAAAATCACAACGTGCTACTTGTTTCCACCTACCAAGGTAATAACAAGTACTTCTTAGAAATCCTCCATTCACACTTATCTTTTAGACCATGAATTTTTCTCTTTGTAAAAAAAACAAGAAAAATCAAATCCAATTTATTACATGCACTTGAATATGCAGTTTTTATTTGATTCGTATCTATGTATTACACAACTACTCCATTTGTCTCAATATAAAGTTCCAAATTAGGCATAGTTCTTGTCCCACTAAAAAGTTCCCTTTTGCTAATTTCAATTGTTGGGAAAGCATTTGTCATGTCCAATGATCTCATGGGGGCAAGTTAAGCAATTAAAGAGCATTCCTCTCCTGACAAGCTTGGCCTTGCCCATATGAGGTACCATTGTTGCTACTAATCTTTCAATCATCAATAATGAGGAGCTAGCAACATGTACAAATATGGTACTTTTTGCATGGAATTTGGGTGCCTAAACGGCAACATCAAAACTGGAGATTTTACACACATTTGGTAGATGGTATATTGATTCTAGAATGCATGTGTCATCATTACAAAAACTAAAATAATGAGAAGCCGGCATTCTTCACAAACAATGCACAAAAATGGTACTTTTTGCATGGAATATGGATATCTAAATGACATCATAAAAATTGAAAATTTTACAAATGTTTGGTAGGCGATGTATTGATTCTAGAATACATTAATCACTAACATAATAACTAAAAATGTAGTTCATTCCTCAAGGAGAAGTTTTTTGGAGTTTTATAATGGGACAGAGGGAGTAATACTTAAAAGATACTCGAGTGATGACATATTTTTACGTAACTCAAATTTGACTCTTTGTCAAATTGCTATACATCAAGTTTGACAACCATTTCTAAAGAAATCTTACAATTATTTAACCCTTTAGCTTCTAACCTACTAGCTCGGCTTTCAAAAACTAAGCATAGCAACATCGATGATATCACATGCGGTTCAAACAATTTAGGTCAACACAATTGAATCTTGAACAAAGGTAGGGTGCTCCTAAGCCGCTGCTTTAAGAGCAGTTTTGGATTTTCATGGGCTTTTCAAGACAATGGATGTCAAATGTAACCCAGTATTTTTTCATATTTTTTGAAGTATTATTGAATTGTTGATGAATTTTCAATGTTTTTTGTAGTAGACATTTATTTGTGATTCTAGGTCTCTCATAAAGCGTCCCCTTGCAAATTATGAAGAAATGAGGTGAAACCAAGGAATATATTTGGCTCTTGTAATAGAATGCACCTTTTCTTTTATGACTTGAAGAGATCCATTCAAGGACAACTTCATAACCATTCTTCAACAACCTATGGGATGGTTTATGTGTTAAATGCCTTTTAGGGCTTGGTGGGGTTGCATCCTCGGACTTGCCATGGATGGTTTCATCAATATGCAAAATTGGTGAAATATAGTAGAAGTGTATAATGGTATAATCCTCCTCTTGATGAACAAAAGTGGGGTGACAATTCCCCATTGAATAGGATTTCTAAGTCTTGTCCTTAATTTTTACTGTTTCATGGGGATGGTTTGAGGTAGAAGCACTTAAATGCGTCACTTTTGTTAAATCAATTCACTAGAAGTGTGCATCAAGATTTTGAGATTGTAGAAGGGTTAGGAAACTAGCAAAAAGTGCTGCAAAATTGTTTGTGAAATTTTTTGAGATCGTATGAATAAACTATGAATTGTTGAAGGTAACTCCCTAGACACACCTATTGTGGACACTAGACCCTCATTGAATTGCTTATATTGAAATGCAAATGCAACATCAAAAAGACCATCCCACATGCTACTACCTACACAATTTGTGTTCCAATTCTCAATTATGGTGATAGCTTTAGCTGACTTACATGTCTGATTTAGGTATCCAATGGATTAGACAAGGGTTCATTTATAGGGGTACAAAAACAAATAGTGTCAAAAAAAGGTGCTCCTACCTTATGTGAAAGGGTCGTTTTTATAGCACTCTTCCCTAAATATGTGTTTTCACATCTTGCATTTAACTTGGACCTAGAAAATAATTTAAGGCATAGAATTCAAAGTTCACCAACCCCCCTTAGTTTAGATTGGATTTTTAGCAAATTCGAGATATGAGTGCTTACAATCAAACTTGTGCAAGTTGCAATAACTTTATTAAGAGATGCATCTTACAGGCAGCTTGCAAATTCCCAAATCGGTTCAAAAGGTAGGGACCCAGCAGGGTTTTTTTTTGGCAAATCTTCTCCAAATACTTACTTGGAAAGGAAGCTAGCAAAGCGCGTATGGGGTTATTTTTTGAAAAATGGGGTATCAATCGTCAATCCTCCCCTCGGGCCGAGTAGGGAGTCGTCTCGGATGTGACGGACGTCGTGTCTGATTTGTCAGCTTTAGCAATTTCGTTCGCCAAATCTTTGCCAGATCTGCATCGTGGCTGTCACGTGGTCACTACGTGGCGCCATCCCCCTCTTGCAGTTCGCCACCTGCAATCGGCACTTATCCTGCAAAGCTAGGGTTAATTGTATCATTATTATTGTAATCTCTACGGCTTATTGTAACCTTAACGCAATGACTTGGACTTCATTTTTGTGTGCTTCCCAACATTGCCAGCAAGATTGCTAGTGCGGAAAGAGAGAGACGGAGACACAGAGTCAGGAATTCACGGTCTTCATGGAGTCACGGAGTGTGCTGCATTTGAATTTCCCAAGCTTTTGGCTTTTGCTTTCCGAAGTCTGAAGTACTAGTTTTAGCGAGTGCATAAGTGCATTCACTGCAATTCATGCACATTCTGGACCTCTGGTGACGAAGGGAGTGAGCCTATGATGATGCAAAGGTTTTTGTTTGGATCAAAATAGCTAAGAGATCAGAGTGAGATGAAAATGTGAGGGGAATTTAAAATTCTTGAGAGAGCAAGAGAGTGTTATTGCTGAATTGCGTAGCAGAGGTCGTGCATTGTTGAATCTTCGTTGCCCGGATTAGATTGCCTGAACGTAGGTGCATAGGCATGGTTTAGGGTTTAAGACTTTAAATCCAACGCAATTGCTGCAAAGACATGGAGGGCCGGATGCTCGGGGTTGCTGTGGAAGTGCAAAGGCGGGGAGTGCGCGGCGTACTTGTCAATGGCACCAGCAAACATAAAAACAAGGGAGATTTTTTGTAACCCTCAGTGCTTGCAATTGTCATGCAATGTGCTTTCGTGTTGCGCTCTGTGTTTGCTTTGTACTCTTGTGTGTCATGAGGTGGTCGCTGAGCCATTGACAATAAAGTCCTTAAAATCTGCCCACTCTACCAATGCTATCCAGGCAGCGCTCCGTAAATTCCTTTACGCCGGTCGCTGGGAGCACAATATCACCTCTGCATCGTCCTCTTCACCTGTCGTGGTTGATTGTGAGGGTGACTGTCAAGTCTTGAACTCACTGTCCACACCAAAGAAGGAATCTAGTGTAGGAGACGGTGAGGTAGTTGTCTTAGATGCGATGGAAGCCGCAATTTCTCATGACCTAGCGAAAGAGAAGAAACTAAACTAAGAGTTGAATTGTCACTTCCAGAATAACTGGGTTGCAAAATTGCCTTGGGCAGAGGCCGTTGTAGGGGTCAATGGCAGCGTAACTCAAGTGAGATGCAAGATCTGTAGCAAGGTTGAAGGGAGAGAGAAGCTTCTGGTGGCTAAATTGGATTTGCTGTAGAAGCATGCTTGCAGACGGAAGGCGCTTTGCCACACAACCAAAGTAAAGAAGGGGGAGCACTTTTTCTTTTTCTTGAAGACCAGTCGACATATGCTGAATGAGAAAACCTACTTTGCTAAAGGGGCGGAATCAGTGCTGTACAAGATGGTTGATGGGTTGGGCCACGTTAAGGAGCGGAGGCGCAAGACCATCCAGATGAAGGTGATGTTCAACGTGCTGCAGCACAGCAGGCCCATGTCCATTTTTTCTGCAGCAAAGGACCTGCTCTTGAGCTTGAATGTCCCTAACCTGCCAAAGAAGCATTGGAGTGAGGCTTCGGGCTGGGAATTTGCTAACTCCATAGCGGGAATTTGCTCTGATCGCTTGAAAGTGGAGCTGAAAAAAACAATATTCATTGCTGTATCCGTGGATGAAGTCATCGCCCTAGATAACCAGTAGTGGCTGTCCTTGCACGTTTACACGGCTTCTAATTTCTCACACCAATCCATGTTTGCTTGTGTTTGCAAAGTTTTGCACGATGCTAATGCAGCAAACACATACAACTTGATTTTACAAAGCCTGTTGCTGCATGGAGGCTTGACTCTCCAAGAGGTGGCGGAGAAGGTGATATCCTTCGGGCAGATGGGTCTTCTATTTTCCAGGGTAGCCGGTTGGGTGTCATGATGCAACTCAAATAGAAAGCTATGCTTTGTGTGATTGCAGTACATGATATGACCCACATGACGAGCTTAGCGGTGGATGCCCTCTCCAATCTCCCTGTTGTGCAGAAGTTAGAAAACTTGTGCAAGTCCCTGTACTTGTACTTCTCAAACTCACCCAAGCGACATCGTGAGCTAATTGCATTGGCCAATCTGGTGGAGATAGAGGGCTTGAGGCTGCTGAATAAGGTTTTGACGCGCTGGATCTCTCTACTGGACCCTCTAAAGCAAGTAATGGGTGAAATAAAAACCCTAATTGTGAAGTTCGATGAAGATGCTGACTCAAACCAGGAGAGTACTGCTAGCAAAAATCTGAACTTGCTTTGTGATATTTCTACGTTGTTGGCCTTGCCCTGCTTGTTGCCGCTTTTAGAGGCAGTGCAAACCCTTATTAAGTTTGCACAGTCTGGTTCAGTTTTTGTCTCAGACTTTGTTGCTGCTGTGAAGATTTGCCAAACACAGGTTTATGAGATGTATGTGGACACCTCCATCGCATTCCAACCTGTTCATTTTCAATTATTATGTGATATAGTGGATAATCACTCCCACACGATATCGCAGTTATGTGGAGACCTCCACCGCATTGCAACCACTCCATTTTTAGTTATTTCCATACTCAATTATTTTGAGATATATTGGATAATTAGTTCCACACAAGATTGCAAGAGTGGATGACAGACTTGAATGATGATGCCGAGAGTCTTTTGTTTCGCATGGCCGGGCACACTTACCCTGCTCACCAAGTCCATGCAACAACAAAGGTTCATCTACCAGTGAGTAGAGCTGCATTTGCAAAGACCATTTCGTCGGTGAAGGGTCAATGTGTGGCTACTATAGAATTGCTCATTGCTCAACTAAATAGCCGGTTCCCTCATTGTGAGATCATGGAGGCACTGGGGTTTGATTTTCTACAGTCTAGGTTGCAGCCAAACGCTGATGACCTATTTCCAATTCACCTACGCATTTTGAAAGCCTGGTTTTGTGAGCCAAAAACTGTGTTAGTGGATGTTGGTTCTGAGGCGCAAGTGTGTCATGTGCGATCGCCCTTGGATGTGCGTAAGCTGGATTTGCAAGCATCAATCTTCAAATTCACAATGAAGAATAATGCCACAAAGGCAATGGAGGTGCCCTTCGATGTTAACCCTGTCACTAAACTTTGGTCACCGTTGGGGGGCAACATTTTGCTCTTAAGCAAAATGAGAGAGTACATGAAGATTGCCCACATAGCCGTCACTACTGTTCTTGGTAGTGTTGACGATGAGCGAACCTTCTCAACCTTGGCGTTCTGCAAAACCAAGGTTCATAATTGGTTGTAAGGCAATCTAGACATTTGTCTTCAAATGTTCTCCCAGTAGTTTTATGCACTTGAGGCGTTTCCTTATGGAGAAGCGTATACCAAGTGGAGGGAGGAATGTGGTCGACTAGCAGTTTAGGATTGATAATTTGGTTGTTGCAGGTGGTTGGTACTTGAGAATTTGGACTTTTTACTAATCGTGTGGGGGGGGGGGTCGGGGGAATAGATGTTGCTATGGGCAGACTCTTTGGAGTGAGGTTCAAATCCTCCATCTGTTTGATTTGTTTAAGTGAATGCTTATTGAATTTCTAAATGAATGCTTCTTACATTTTCAAAGGAATGCTTCCTAAACCATGACAACCCTTTTTAAACTAAAACCACCCCTAATTTTCCTTAAGTGTTCACTTTGTGTTTTCTATAATAGTTACTACTCACATGAAGAAGGAGCCACTTCTGGCCTAAAAAACAAAAGGCTGTTAGCCAATACCTTCCCCATAAAATTGCATAAGAGCTTGCAGAACTTACCTGCTGCCTTCAAAAAGTGCCACTGAGGCTCATGAAAAAAAAGTTAGGGTGCGAGTTATGCTACCCTTGGATTTTAAGAAAAAAAACCCTGGTACCCGGTATCCATTCTTGTATTCATTACATGCATTTTAAAATTAAGAAGAGAAATTCAAATTTATTTTTGAGACTGCCATATAATCCTCATATAGCATAATGCTGGTTACCATGAATAAACTTCATGCAAAAACAAAATCATTATTATCAAGACCATATTTGCAATCTCTAATATTATGTTCCAAAGACACTGGGACAGGGAACATATATTTTTGGTTGGACAAAAACCCAAATATGAAGCAAAATAGGGAGTATGACTTGTGTGAGGAAATTTCAAAATATCTAAATTTGCAATTTCAGCTTTTAATTTAATTTTTTTAGTCAACACATAGTTTTTGTGATTTTAAAAAAGTTGATGAAAATTATATCATTTTAAAGCCAATTGTGAAAACAAATCACTCATGAATAATATGAGTTTATTTTTTATTTTTTAAATTTTGATGGTTCTAATACTACACAACTTGATTTTAAAATGGCATTGGAAAATTTTATCAATCCACAAAAAGGATGAGATAGTTACAATGTCAAATAATGAAAGGGATACTCCATAAGTTATACAATGTCATGGCCTAAAAAGTCTTTCTTAAGTGATGTGAAAGTATCTTCAACAACAAATAGTGTAACAAATTTGCATGTGCAATTTGTTTGCTTAACTTACAAGTCACTTATTAAATTCCATACCATTTTTCTAGAGCTCTTGTACTTCTCTAACTGCAACAAAAAATCCTTTCATTTGTGTAAAAAAATTGTTTTTGGATTTCTATATGTTTTTGTTTACAATTTATACAGGTACCATATACTTTAGTTTTACCCAGTAAGGCATTCAGAATAATTTAAATATATCAAATTCAAGAATTGAGAAGTTATTTTAAAAAACATAATCACTCGAATGATTTCATTTATCATAAAAAATATAAACTTGAAGATGCTAAAGTATAGAATTAGTATTTATAGCTACAAACAAGTAATGTCTACTGGTACATTACATGGTGAGAACAACTCGGCTTACTTTTAAAAAATAGTTATGATAAAATTATACAATTTGGAAATATATGATTGTCCAAGGATCCTAGTTTGTTGTGAATAATGTTCCACTCTCGGGTGGATTATTTTTTGTATGTTGGGTACCCCCATGCGGCAATGAGGTAATTTTTAAAAGGGCTATTTACCTCCCATGTAGAATAAAAAGACCTCTATAATTATATGATTTGGCAAATTGACATATATTATGGCACTCTATAATTACTTATACGATTTGAGAGATTCCATTTTTTCTCATGCTATTTTTTTTATAAAGAAAAAAAACAAATTGTTAAGCAAAGACAGCAAAAGATTTTGAGTAAGAGGTACAAAAAAAGCATATAAATATTTGATGGTTAGAATTTAATACTGTAAAAAAATTATTTTATTTTTATACACCATATTTTTTTATTAACCCTTAAAGGACCGCTAGGTGGCTGTGGCCTGCCCACATTGTAGGTTCAATAGTACTTATACTGTAGCTTCAACAGTGTTTTGATTGATGGGCATCAATAGTATTGCTTCTAAAAGTTTCAAAAGTCAATAGTGCATGCTAACCTCATGAAAATTGCAATAAGGGCAGCTTGGGACCTAACACCATGATTTTGAATTTTCTCACAATTTGGGTTACATAAAAATATGAGCATACTTGATAAGATGGTTTTTTGCCTTTTATGATGGATCATGTGTTTACGGTCATTTTGGGAAAAAAACAGATGAAAAACAACTTTTTTTTGTTGTACAGAATTTTTTTTCAAGGCCAGAGGACAATAATTGTCCTCATGGGCGTTTAGGGTTAAATCATATTGGTTGGTGTCAAGATTGGTGTTAAATTTTAAATTTTTTTTGCATCCTATTTTTTTGTTTGGACTCTAGGTAGGGCACCTTTGTTTACACAAAATTTTGATATTTATTTCACTCCCCATTGTTTTTTGTTAAACATTTCTATTGGGCTTAAATTTATATTTGATTTTGATACCTTATTTTTTGCTATGATACAAGCTATAACACTTTGGTTGGTTTAAATTTTGAGTTTTTTTCATTTCATATTATTTTTCTTAAGTCACTTTTGCTTTGACTTTTTATTCAATAAAATATAGCCCTTCAATTACCTAGCTGCCTATACAAACTCATACTAAATACAGTCTTGTGCATAGGACAACTCCAAAGCTTGTGCTCATATATTAGTTGTAAAAAAAATTAATGCCTTAGATTTGTAGTGTACATATATTATTTATATTTGATTTAGGAATTCAAATGTTCTCTTCTTTATTTGTAAGCTTGTTATGATTTTTATCTCAAATGAATAAATTTTTTGCTATATTATGCCGCACGTCAATTCTAAAATGTGCTAAGTGATCTACCCGGGACTTCACTACTACTAACGTATATAATAATATTCTCAGCATAACCTTAGCATGGGTGGTGTGTTTTGATGGATCTAGATCTAGATTTGTGCATCTCTAGTCAATCAATCAACAAAAATTGGTTCAAATTTCAAAGATTTTGCTTACAAGTCATATCTTGGTGCTGTAGACTTTGTTGTAACATGGGATGACCGATTCCAAATCAACAAAATTGTCTACATAGAAAAAATTGTTTCAAACTTTCATTTTGATCATCGTATGTGAGATTTACAATCATGGATTCATGCCTAAGTTATCTCTCACCAAATACATGACACTTGCTATAATATCAAATAAAGTAATTTAAGATTTATTTTTACCATTTGTTTTGTCTAAGCATGATGGAAAATTATTCAAACATGAAAAGTTGTTGAAATGCTCAAATTATTGTAATTTTTTCTTGGTTTGGAACTTTGGATCAACTTTCATTATTAATGAGTATGTTATATAGGGTAATATTAATGATTTTTAGAAAAATTAGACACTTTCAATAGTTTATTGATTGAAATAACATAAATGTTGTTGTGCAATGTAAACTTTTTGTGTGGAGTTTAAACAAAAATTACACAATAGATGATACATCTATAATATGATAATTATATTGAAGTGTAACTTGTTAGTTTCTATTATAGAATGTACTTATGGGCATGTAAGATATGCAGTTTATGAAATCTCTTGATAGATTTAGTCATAACAAAGTCTATTTCTAATAAGTAGGATTGATATAATACATGTTACAAATTTTGTTGCTTACCTAGTATGCTTAAGAATAGTATGTAACAATAGGAGAATTATCTCTTTTAAATTCTTATTTACGATGATCTTAAAGTCAATAATGTACTTCAAATTTTTTATAATGAACAAACTACATTTAAATCTTTACTATACCAATATCACAAAAAAAACAAAACAATTGTCATATTTTGTCCCTTGTTGCAATGAAGGATTAAAGATTATTCACTTCTTGGTGTGCTAGACAAAACTAATAGTGTCCTTCTATGTGAGAGGGTGGCTATTGGCTAATGAAGCTCACTGATAATTGATCAAATGAGATTCCAAAAAAATAGAAATTTCCATCCGACGATTTATAAGTAAGCTATAACTAGTGAACTTCACCAACTACCTCCTTACTTGGAAGGACACCCTAACTTAGTAAGCAAAGACTCAGGCATTACTTCATGATCATTCATCTCAACACACCATGATCAAAAAAATATTAAAAAAAAAATCTACCAAACAAGTCCTTTTATTAGACACAACATCATTCATTTGAGATACAACATGCCTACGGCAACAAGCAAAGTGTACAGCACCAAGATAAGACTTGTTAGAAGAATCTTTGAAACTTGCACCATTTTCAATGATGGGGACGCCACAAACAAGTCACACGTCTTGACCCCCTCCCTCAAAGTGTGCTAACCACTTGCCATTGCCACGCAGACAACGCAGTTCCAAACCAACTCCGGAGCTCCTTCAGAGGTTCCCCAACAACCCACTTGACAACATTGATCAGATCCAGCTTTTTTTTGTCCAGCTCAGATTTGCTCAGACTTCGACCACTACCACGGGCCCTAACTTTGGAGACTCCGATGCCATTCAAAGTTTTGAACATGTCAAGTGTCAACCTCAAGCAGCCACTGAGTAACTGACAATTATAGTAAGCTTAGCCCCCTCCCATATTAACAACAAACAATGGACTGACTGACAGAAGTGCAGGAAACTCATGAGAAAATAATACACTTCTCTGTTCACATCATGTCTGGAAATATGAGCACACAAAATCCTTTTTAATGGCACTATGTCTTGGGGAGGTTATCACTTATTAGTGTTCTAAGGGGCGCTCGTCCATGTCTCTCACTTGTTTTCACTACTCAACACGTAGAATTTGGAGCGGTGTGTACAATGTAACAAGTCAGAGCAACATGCAAGGTTGACATGTGGCAAGTTCTTGAGCAGCTATGGAGATGGTCAATGAAATGTTTAAGTATGAATGTATAGGTATATATGGTAATGAACTACGGTCAGAGTATGTAACAGGAGCATTATATGGCAGAGTTAAAATATTGCATGGGATTTCATAGTTACGTACTTACGTGTTGTAGTAAACTTGTGATTGACTTGCCGATTTTTACCGATTTTTGGAGTTAGAGCTATCTAGTAGCTGGGGTCCGTGGAATGGTTACCAGTTTTTTTTTGAGTTCTGTTTTGTGGTTGTGAGCCAAACAAGCTTTCACAGACACTGCACAATAAGCGGCTTGGCCATGATTTGCAGGAGGAATTTGCTACCATTAAACAAAAGTCTCCGCATGCAACTGTTTTTTACTAGGGGAGTGGGGAATTTTTGTTAGAATCTTACCGCAATTCAACAATTATTAACCAAGATGTTATATAAAAAAAGTTGAATGAACAAGTGGATGAAGTTGGTGAATGATTCTCAAACGAAACAGAAGGCTTGTCAATGTTTGTATGGTAGTTGGTAATAATTGTTGATTTGATGGATGAACATACACACATGGATGGTCAAATCTTTTCCTTTCCCTTTCTTTTTCTTGCATTACTGTATGCATTCTAAAGCGTGTCGCTTGATCAATAACTAAAGCAATGAAGCGAAGAAAAACAGTATTCCAAGAAAAAATCCATGCCTCCATGCACATTGCTTACATTGATGATTATTAGTTTTTTTTTTTGTTTATTTAGACCAATAGGGAAAGGCGGACTAAGATATGAGTGGAGGGACTTGCTACCATATAAAAATTAGAGGTTGTACATTGTTCAGACCGTCCCTACTATGTCACATACTAGCTAAGTAACCAGTGAATTTGTCATCCAATTGAGATCTAAGACATATATATTTTTAAACCAAACTAACCCAGTTGCAAGACACCTGGCCTCTAATTTCCACCTTCAACTAACCATGACTTCATCTTGGGTGGTTGGAGGTTTGGAGCCCATGAGTCTCAAATTTTGAGACCATTCAACGACCTTCTCCATTTCAATTTGCATACTTTGTTTATGATGAATATTCTTTGACTTGTGAAGTTTGTTTCATATTAGTATATTCAGATTTCACATGATTATAGTTAAGGAAATAAATTGGCAACAATGTTTAGCACATGTCATAGCAAGAATGGATCTTCAACCACCACAACTTTGTATCAATTTCAAGCTACTCATACTAAGAGATCTCTGGTGGTAACCAAACACTTTCCATACCTTTGGGGAAATTACAAAATGAATAACAAAAAGGAAAGTAATTACAATTTGGGTAACAAAATCCAAATACCTCAACGGGTTTGGTAAGGGAATTGATATATGTACCATTCCTTTTCAACTATTCTACCACACCTACTGTATATGGCTGATATTTATAATATTAAAGTAGGTGTGGAATAAGGAAAAATATCACTAATTTGAAAATATAATTTGACATAGACATTGCAGCTATTTTTTTTATATAGCTCTCCATCATGCTCACAGTATCAATTAGAAGATTTAAATTAAACTAAGCATAATTTAGATATATTAATTGATACTATGAGAGGGATACAAAGCTAAGAAATAAAATTAAAGTTGTGATGTTTATGTCAAGCTGTATTTTCAAATTAGTGATATTTTTCCTTATTCCACACTTGCTTTAGTTTTGCAAATATTAGCCATATATAGTAGTTGTGGAAAAATAGTTGAAAACGAATGGTACATATATCAATTCCCTTGCCAAAACCGTTGAGGTATTTGGATTTTGTTATCCAAATTGTAATTACTTTCAAACCGTTACCCAAATTGCAATTTCTTTCCTTTTTGTTACTCATTTTGTAATTTCCCCTTTGGAAAGACTAGTAAATATCTACCTATATTTTAAAAAGTTTTAAATGTGATATTTGTTAATTTGGGAAAAAAACATAATTTTGGGATTTTTAAAGTTTATGCTTTTCTAGAGATTTTTGATGGTTCAAAATGAATTTTATGATGATTTCTTCAAGACCGTGAAAGGATTATGAAAAAACTCACTTTAAATCACCAAAATATTTTCACAAGGGCAAAATTCAATATCCCAAAATCTGTTTTGGGAAAGATTTTTTCCCAAATTAACAGACATTGTGTGTTTTTCACTCGATGTGTGCCTCATGAAAGATACCTTTGTTCAAAATTTCTCCTAATAATTGGATATTATTTCAATTCCATAATTTGGATTTAGATTTCGGTTTCAAATTCTTAGTGTTGGCCATGTAAATAGCTTTGTTTCAAAGATTAACTAGCTTCCAATATAGTAAACATCAACTTTTCAAGGGAAACAAAATAACCCAACAAAAACAAATACTCTCTTTGTCCCTCTAAAAAATCGTCCAAAAAGCTTCCTTATTGAGGATTAATTGTGTTTTAGTCTTTATGCTAATGACATATGCATTATAGAATCAATATACCACTTACTGAATGTATGCAAAATTTCTACTTTTTATATGTTGCCATTTAGGCACTCAAATTCCATGCAAAAAGTATCATATTTGTGTATAGTTTGTGAATGCTGCTAGCTCCTCATTATTTTAGTCTTTGTGCTAGTGACACACGCATTCTAGAATCAATATACCATCTACTCTAAACCCTAAACCTCTAACTTTGATGTTGTTGTTTGGGCACCCAAATTCCATACAAAAAGTACCATATTTGTGCATATTATCAATTCCTCATTATTGATGATATAAAATAACTATAATAAATCAAAAATTATTAAATGCAAAACTTATTAAATTTTATCCAATTCTTTTCGGGCCTTAGGAAATCTATCATAGAATACATCTTCCAAATCACCTAAATTCAGAAAAAATAGTACCTTGCGAAAACGATTATTTCTTCATTTGCTTTTGGACAGTATAAATTGTGCTTCCAAAAGAGCCATTATATGAGATACACATGCAATTACTCAATAGACCAAAAAAAAAAAAAATAGTTCAAAGAAACATTGGCACTTATTTTTATTACGATGATAGTTATTTTATTCATGTTAAGCTTTTCTCATGACAACATATACTACATCACCTTTAAAGAAAGAAACCCGAAAACTTTCGATCTGTGTTTCACTAGTTAATGTCTAAAAAACAATAAAAAAAACTACAATTGCCTAATCTACAATTAATAAAAAAACTCACGTTGGCGACCTGTCCGTACAGTCGCTGAGTGACCAGTTTATCTGTGGTCAAAAATGTAACCAATGTTAGGCGATTACGTTGCTACATAACCAATGTTAAGTGGTTAGGTTTCTCATATTACGCGGTTAGGTTGCCATTGAGGCTTCCTTTCTCCCAAAATCTAACGGTTAGTTTCAATTTGTCTCTCCCATGTAATCGATGTTGCCAACAAGGCTTTGTCTCTCCCACCCACGTAACTAATGTCAACAAGACCTGGGGACAAACAATGAACACTATTGGAATTCATTTACTTGAATTGGTATTTACTCATTGTCAATTGTATGTAGCTTTGTTGCGAGCGACACGAGTTGCGGATGTTGCTTTGTTTGTTGCAAACAGCACAAAAATGACAAATGTAGTTTATCATGAGTTGTTGTAGTAAAGTAAGTTGGAAGTGTAACTATTTTGAATAAAAAATGTGAAATGTGTTAAGGCCTTCATTTACCTTGGTAAATGGGTTTACAAAACTTGTCTACTATTAATAAAAAAACTCACGTTGGCGACCTATCCGTACAGTTGCTGACTAACCGGTTTACTTGTTATCAAACAAGAGTTTGTAACCAATG
Organism: Ulota crispa; assembly: GCA_963920765.1. Lineage (NCBI taxonomy): Eukaryota > Viridiplantae > Streptophyta > Bryopsida > Orthotrichales > Orthotrichaceae > Ulota > Ulota crispa. The sequence continues at coordinate 29,627,235 of OY987244.1, forward strand.
TTAGGCAGTTAGGTTGCCAGTGAGGCTTTGTCTCTCCCACAATGACTTGTAGAACCCTAGCAATTGTACTTGGCAGATAGGCGGCTAGGTTGTGGATCTTTGCACTTTCTTTGTGCTTGCTGGTGAGGTTTTGGATCTTTGCATCTTCAATTACTTTGTAGCGTTAAGGCATTCATTTACCTTGGTAAATATGCATGCCGGTGAGTTTTTGGATCTTTGCATCTTCAATTACTTTGTAGCACTTATGCTTGCTTGCAAGTGAAGTTTATGAGTTGTTGCAGCAACATAAGTTGGAAGTGTAACTATTTTGAATAAGAAATGTCAATCAAAAGATAATACAAACATTGAAAATGTATTAAGGCATTCATTTACCTTGGTAAATGGGTTTACAAGACTTGTCTATATCTATATATTTATCTATATAATAGAATACAATTCATCTTTTGGTGATCCTTTTACCGCAATCCTTTTACTTATTACTACGTGGTAATTGTCTTGGTGGAGAGGAAAGGCACCCAAAGAGGAGGTGAAATGTCACAGAGGGAGACGAAAAAGCATATGGATGGTGAAAAGTCATTGGAATTGTGAAAAGTCAATGAATGGATTGCCAAAAGTCATTGGAATTTTTGAATTTGATATTTTAAGTAATATAAAGGAGAAATTACAAATAGGGGCATAAACGTAAAATATTACAAATAGGGGCGCAGTTTCAAAATAATTGCAAATAGGGGCACGATTTCAAAAAAAGTTGTAATTTTTTGTAATTTTTTTTGGTTTGGACATTGGTTGACTTAGACATATCACATTAAATGTTATCTAACTTCCAAAAAAATCAAAAATCTTCAAAAATTGCCATTTCCTATAATAAAGTTTCTTTATTTAGGTTTGATTTGGAGAGATTTTTTATTTTTTTGGAAGTTAGATAACATTTAATGTGATGTGTCTAAGTCAACCAATGTCCAAACCAAAAAAAAAAGTTACAAAAAATTACAACTTTTTTTGAAATCGTGCCCTTATTTGTAATTATTTTGAAACTGCGCCCCTATTTGTAATATTTTACATTTTCATGCCCATATTTGTAATTTCCCCTAATATAAGTTTGAGGCTCTCTAAATCTTTATGTTCCTTAATTTTTGAAATTAATGAAGGAAGAATAAGAAGAAAAGATAGGGAAAAGACATAGGTTGTGTGCACATTCATTTTTTTAAATTACATTCATGCACCCCGTCGAAACGACGGGTATCATTACTAGTATCTACATAACATAATACAATTTACCCATTTGGCGATCCTTTTATTGTGACATTTTTACCGTGTGGATAAGTAAATTTGCATGGGTAAAAACTTAGTTGGGTAAGAAACTTGCACAGGTAAAAAATTGCGTAGGTAAAAACTATACAATAGAATACAATTTATCCATTTGGCAATCCTTTTATTGCAATATTTTTATGGTGTGGGTAAATAAACATGTATGAGTAAAAACTTGGTTGGATAAGAAACTTGCATTGGTAAAAATTTGCGTAGGTAAAAACTTGCATGAGAAAAAATTGTATGGGTTAAAAGTTGTATGTAACACCATATTTGTTGAATTGGGAAAAATAGAGGTATCATTTTGTACTCCACCTTAAACCCAAAAAGTTGCCTTAAACTAGATTTGAAGGTATCAAATTCAATCTGAGCCACTAAGATTTTTTCCCTCGCAAATTGCTCCTCTCAGGTGAGGGCACGTGTACCAAAAAAATGCTACAAGCTCGATTACAAGAGATCTCCTAAAACATTCAAAAGTCTAAAATGCACTCATTTTCCCAATTTAACAAATGTGGTACAGTGTAAAAAAATGCGTTAAATAATAAAGAAATGTAACAAAATTGTGTGGGTAAAAAAAAACATATAAAAAAATTGCTTGAACAATTATTATGTGGGTAAAATATTTGTGTTGGTAGAAAATAAATATTACTTTATTGCGTGAAAAGTTGTGACATTCTTTTTGCTGCATGGATAACAAACTCTATGGGTATTGAACAAAAAATGCTTTGCTACAAGGGAATGTTTTATAAACAAAAACAAATGTTTAGTGCATGGATAAAATTTGAAATTGAAGTGTGCTAACAAAAAGTAAGAATTATTTTCTTGCGGAAGTTTTGCATAATTGGGCTTGATCTTATTTAATTTGCATCTCGTTGGACCAACGGGTGCCTATACTAATTAATTTATAATAGAACATATGTGGGTTGGTAATAAGTAGAAGTTTTTGAAATAAGTGATGATATCAATACACTAAATTATGAATTTTAGTTACTCCTTAATTTTTGAAACAAACCACGCAATTCATAGCTACTAAGAATATAACAATTAAATTTGGGTTTTGTTTCAACATGTTGAAGATACATTTTATTTCCTTATATAATCCCAACAAATATAAACTTTAAATTTTACTTTAAATAGATGTTGATATATTTGACATATCTAAGCATTATTTTTAGTGCTAAAAACATCATGAAGAATTTTTTATTTTAGAGCCCTTCTTCTCAGGGAGATCCCTCCTTGTAATTTTATGGTATACACCTGAGTTAAAAAGGTATTTAATGTAATCCTTTTCATCTAAAATAGGGTATTTAAGATGACTACATCTTTATATAAAAAGCTATTTGGGACATATCTTTGGTGCCCCATATTTTTTTATAAATGCATTCATTTGGTTTTTAAATGGGGCTATTTTATGTATAAAATTAATTTGTCCAATTTTATCTTATCCTCACTATCCTTAAAAATAAAATCTATTACATATACACATGTCATATACACCATGAAACCTATGATAAACATATGAATGAAAGGATTGTTGTCCAAGGGGCAATTTGTATTATCAAGTTTTAAGTATTTCTCAATTCTAACTATGGCATGTTTTCAAAACAATTTAACATGGAGAGCAACATGCAACACTATAAAATTTCACAACTCCTATTTTTCAAGGCTAATTAATTAGTAAAAAATCTTACTACCTAATGTTTTTAAATACCCTAATTTACATACACTAATATACATAGTACTTTGTGAACCCTATAGTAGCTCTCTCAAGCAGCTTTACATATTATATAATTTGTTTGTTCTTTAAATTAAATGGACCTTATTTGAACTCAATTAGTATTTGAAACATGGTCTAGTGATCTTCCTTGAGTTCTTGTTTTTGTTTTTTCTTTGTTTTTTGTTTTTTTTTGTTTTTTTTGTTTTTGTTTCTTTTGTTTTTTGTAAAAAAATTGTAATTTTCTTAACTCTAAACATACAATATGGACATCAAAGTCTTTTATCTTCTAATTTGAACTTACAAAAAATACACACATGTAAATTCCATCTCTGGAATATTATTGTATTGTTGATACCAACAATGTAATATGTCTAGTTTTGTGTAGTTAAAATGTAATAAATCTATTTGAGGTGCACATTCACTCTTTTAGATATTTTTGTCAATTTCACAAACAATTATGTTAATTTATAATTTGACATTCTTTCTTAAGATGACCAAAAAAAAAAAAATCTAAAACAAAAATTTAAGGAATAAGTCAAAATTGCATGCAAATTTGCTACAACCATACATGCCTAATACATTATTATTTATTTTTAGATTGATCGTTTGAGAATTTCCAAGGTAACATTTTCAAATTCAATATTTTCCTTCTAAACTGAAATTTTGTGAAATTAGCTCCTGAGTTATTCATAAAAAAGTAAGGTATTATTTTGCCAAATTTGATGTTGTTTTTTTGTATGCTTTGGTAATTTTTCAATGTGCAAAAAATTAAGATTTGGCAAGTCTCATTAAATACATTGGAGTTTAGAACATTTAATTCACATGTTTTAACATAGCAACATTTTTGTAGGGTCAAAGGTGAATGATTAATTAAAATGTAGAAATGATGTTCACAGACATGTTAAAAATTCCCTAAAATGGTCATTCCAAATAACTGATTATTATTTTTGGTAGTTGCCAAATGTAATGTGCTCACTACTCTAATAACGTATGTAATTTTAATCATTGTTCATAGGTAGGGAGTAAATAGCACTTGTATGTAGTATTTTATAATTTTGGTTTATTTTAGATATGAATGATGAAACTTATCAACACATCAACTTGATATTTTTCTTTTTACAAAAATAGTTTTAACCAACAATTACATGTGTCCTACCTTTTTAAAAAACAATTATATAAGCAAACAAGCTCTTAAACCACTTCTTTTTGAAAAAATTGTGCATAATAAAAATGCATCTGTGTATTCTATTGTCTATTCAAGACTTTGGCTAGTTTTTTGTTTTTCACATAAATTAGCTTAAGTAGAATTGTTTTATAGTTTATTTCATTTCGGCTTTTGTATTTGCTTTTACATCCAATAGTGTGCAAGCTAAAAACTTTGTGAAACACTTCTATCTTTTTATCATAATCTCGCGTCTAAATACTCAAGTCTTTGATTAGATTAATTGCACAATTAATTGTTAGTGTTGCATTACAATAAACATGTTGAGATGAAATCAAGACACACTTATATTTAGTTATTTTCTATTAACCTCTTCAAGATGACAAGATGTTGGAGTTTTATACATTTTGTAAGAATACATATATTTTTACAAATGAAGTTTTTATTAGTTCAATTGTACAATGCAAGCAAAAAATATATACACACTTTGTATTGTAATTAGATAGGGAGTTTCAGTAAAAAACAACCAACTTTCCGTAAGTTAGGCGCATCCACTTCTAAACATTTGCTCAAAAATATGTGCTACAAATTTAAAACATAAATAGATGCTTACACCAAGATGTACAAATTTAAATTATCAAAATGAAAATACACTACAAGGAAATAATGTCAGAATTGATACGTCCAAATTGACTAAACTGGTCCAAATTGACAAAAGTGTACAAATTGATAAAAAAACGTTTGAATTGACACCTCCAAATCTACAAAAAAATGACCAAATTGACAGCGTTTCTTGTAGTGATACACAATTCTATAAACATATTGTGTATTGATGGTTGAACATGTATAAATATTACAAATAGTATTTAAGTTTAAAAAAAGAAAGTATTTAGATATCCTCTTTGAAATGCCAATATAACTCAAAAAATTTATATAAAAAAAACAATAAAAATGACTCCCAACAACTGAAAGGCGATTTTAAATTTTATCCAATTCTCAAGTTCCACCAAAATTTCATAGTGTGATTATGGAGAGTTGGTAATTGGGCCTTATTATATTTTCATATTATGTTCCATATTCCAAGTCAGAAATGCCTACACAAGATCACTTTATATAATTTCTAGGCTCCAACAAAGTGAATTTACTCAAGAGTTGGGTGGAGCACAAATAAAGATAAAAAATGAGAATTACAAGATAGTACTTAGGAATCAAAGCTTAGAGCGGCTTTTAATTAGGACTAGGGGCTATTTTGGAATATTATCAATTCCTACACTTGGCTTTGCATTGGTTGATTCCATAAAAACTCCCACTAGCATTTACACTAGGAATCAAGGCCAAAATTTCAAAACACGTAGTTAGATATGTATTCCCTCTATCCCATTATAAAGCTCCAAAACATTTTTCCATGAGGAATTAATTGTATTTTTAGTCATTATGCTAGTGACAAATGCATTCTAGAATCAATATATCACCTACCAAATATTTGTAAAATCTCAAGTTTTTATGTTGCCGGATAGACACCCAAATTCCATGCAAAAAGTAACATATTTGTGCATAGTTTGTGAAGGCTGTTGGCTCCTCATTATTTTAGTCTTTGTACTAGTGACACATGCATTCTAGAATCAATATACCATCTACCAAATGTGGGCAAAATCTCTAGCTTTGATGTTGCCGTTTGGGCACCCAAATTCCATGCAAAAAGTACCATATTTGTACATGTTGCTAGCTCCTCAGATTAGTAGCAACAATGGTACCTCATATGGGCAAGGCCAAGCTTGTTGGAGGAGGAATACTCTTTAATTGCTTAACTTACCCTCATGAGATCATTGGACATGACAAACGCTTTCTCAACAATTGAAATTAGCAAAAGGGAGCTTTTTAGTGGGACAAGAACTATGCCTAATTTGGAGATGTATATTGGGATAGAGGGAGTAGAAGACAAGATTTGATACGTCCATAAGCCCAAAAGTGGGATCTTTCATAAATGGAAGGCCAGATCTTGACCTTAGGGGCATTGTCAAACTTTATCAAAATATGATTATTTGAAAAAAATGTTCATTTGAAGTATTTAACAATGTAAGTTGGAAAAAACGTAAACTACTCCACTTGGTTAAAAGGAAATAACAATCCCTCTTCTTCTCATGATTTGTACTCATGTCCTTGATTTTTTGACCTCAAGAGCTTTATGCACAAGAATATTGATCCCCATTAACTCCTAAGTGCAGAAGGCACCAAATTTAGTGTTCTATACACCAAAGTGTGATGCCTTGGGCACGTAGAGGTTAATCTCTTATCATAATGGGTGTTTAGAACCATTCTTGAGACCATCTTGTGACACCAAGTTTATGTGATTGTGATTCCTAAGGTCAATATACTCAATACCAACCATGTACCTAATGGCGTCACTCTTTATACAAGGTGATCATTCTAAAACTAAAATCTATGTACTACATAAATAGCTTATCATTTGTGTCATTAAGTACATGGTTGGTATTGGGTATACCTACCTCAGTGTAAATTTGCCAATAGTAATATGTTTATTTCAGAATCCAAATTCTTAATTTATTTTTTAAGTTATTTTTGCTTTTAATTTTTAGATTTTTTCGAACAATTCACAAACTTGGTCAACAAAGTTGGGTAAGTTACTGGCACTTACAAGGGACCTGCTGAATTGGGATGTGTGAACACAAATGTGAACCACCCCCTTAAATGCTTGGAAACGACCAGCCTACCTTCGACAGTCACACTCACTATCGGTCAAAAATGATGTGCACACCGCGTACCAGGGTCTTTTTTTTTTTTTTTGTTTTCTGCTCAATGGCTTTGTGGCATTTTTTGAAAATGGTTTGTAGCTTGCGGGCTCCATCCCTATTTTGGTTGGAGTTGAAGGTGGCCCCTTTGCATGGATTTTTGCAATATCATGGAATTTTTTTGTTAGCAAAAAATACTTCTTGTTCTTTTTTCGAAAATATCCAAATAACTATTGGTATTACTTAATTATTGTATGGAAGTGGATTAGGCACCACCTCAAATAATTTTAAAATGATGGCTTCAATTTTCATTTTGAAAAGAATTTTATGAAAGCCTAGGCTACAAGACAATTTTTATTATTGCAATTTGACATTTTTTTGAAAAAATTTCCTTTTTTTTTCTATAAGCTTGAAGCTCACCATTTTTTTTTGAGGCAATTGGGCCTTAAATTGCCCCAAAAAACACCCTGCCGCGTACGGTCTTTTTCTACGAAGTCTGATTGGAAAATACAAGGCAATCACACCGTCCATGATAGCCGCGTACATCGAACGTCATACCACCCCGCCTTTTATTTAAAAAATTACGAAAAGGAGAAATAAATGGCGGGGGCGATAATCACGGATGAATGAAAAAGCTCACAACAATGTACTGTCGGTAATCATCCAGTTTCTCCAGCAAACGTCCTTTTGCTCTTGGGCAGGGGAAGCAAACTCGCAGACCATCGAGCACAATACTTTGTCGGCAATGAACGTGCGCTTGGATCGCAGCTTAATTTCCAGACAAAGTTCTACTAAAGCCGTGTGTCCTTTTTTCGTTTTCGTGATATTTATTGTCTCCGTCGCAGAGCTGGTGTTTCATGATTGCTCTTTTGTCGACAGAAATTCATCGAAATTTCGGCAAAAGATAGGGATGCGTGATAGAACAGGTTTGTTTGAGTCAATGGCTGAGTGTGAGCGACAATTTGAGAGAGTTTGCTAGGAAGGAGGCGGAGGAGGAGCTCATTATCACTATGACGTGAAGTTGTTGTAGCCGGTCTATTTCTTAAAAACATTTCATAATTTGTCTTCATTTAGAAATGTTAGTCACTATGACGTGAAGTTCGTTGTAGCCGGTCTGTTTCTTCAAAATATTCAAATTTTTTCCTTCATTTATAGAAAGAGTAGTGATTTTTCGGACTTTAAGGATCAATGAATGTTTGGTGCGGCGATGATGACGTAGTTCTTGGAGTAGTTATTGATTTTGCTTCAGGTATCTATTTTTTTTGATAGAACTACTACGGAGTGAGGTTTTTTGCGAAGCTGCCGTGAGGGCTACGCGATTGGATGGCGATGCAGGAAGGGGCCGTAGAGAGCTTGTTAGGGTTTAAGGAAGTGGTGTAAGGGATTTAGGTCGAGGAGGTGGAAGGTGAAGGTGTATTGGAGGCCTCATGGAAGGGAAGAGGCTTCGGTGGTGTGAGATTCACAAGAATTATAATTTGCTGCTGCGGATGTGTCGACGGAACAGAGTTGGCTTGTGCGGGAGATTGTATTTCTCTTTCTTTCTATCTCTAATTTCGTAGTTGCGGGATTACTACGCATACGACGACGCTGTGGCCGTGGCTGTGGCTGACCCGCGCTTGGAAGGGGTCGGAAATGTCTGAGCTCCAACCTTCTGAAGTTAACAAGGATGGCGCGATAGCTCGGCTTCAGGAGCTCAATTTGGCGATGTGTGGAGGGATGGATCTACAATTGTACCTGGACGAGATTCGGGCCCAAGGAGAACCGCAATGCACTAATGTCTGGTCCAAGGGGATAATCGCATATCGGTGCCGCAGTTGTCAAACGAACGATTCTAGGTATGTTAGCCCTGGTTGACCCTCCCTCCTATGATTCAGTTTCGTTTTGCAGTCTGGGTCTTCCTTATGGAATCCTACAGAAGAACAACAACCGATCAAACTTGGACAACTTTGAAGAATGCGTTGAGTTTTTCGATCAGATTAGCAACTTTTGAATGTCCGTAAACTAATGTTTCAAGCGGGTATATGTGGTGACCGAGACTTCTTGCTGGGGAATTAGTCGATCTTTGCTTAACAGTTAGTTACATTTCAAGATGGGATGGTTTTGATCAATACCGACAAATCTCAAACTACGTGATTTGCGATGTGAAAACTGCATGAAGAGCTAGGATGGCATCAGGATGGGACCTGGTATGGAGGTTGAATTATGTCATTATGCTAATTTCGTCTGTCTCGTTCATGGAGGCATTTGGTATCACTGGCATTGGAAAGGGGATTGTTATATCTACCACACCCTTTCAGCTATTCTACCACACCCCCGGGGTAAATTTTAGATTTCTACCATCAAACAGTTGAATTTGAGAATTTGGAATTCAGATTTGGACTTAGAGACCTTGATTTTGTCTAGAACCATAAAAAATGGGTTGTAATTGAACAACGCCCAATGAAAAAGCTTAGCTCGGGGGAAAAGTGTTACTTTTACTTTTGTGTAAAAAATATAAGCTTTTTCATTCAGTGTTGTTCAATTAGAACCTTTTTAAGATTCTAGACAAAATCACGGTCTCTAAGTCCAAATCTGAATTCCAAATTCTCAAATTAAGCGTTTTGATGATAGAAATCTAAAATTTACCCCGGGGTGTGGCAGAATAGCTGAAAGGGTGTGGTAGACATATCAATCCCCCATTGGAAATTGTCCATCATAAATGGATATTTTGGATTGATTCCAGAAACCTGTATGTAGATTCTGCCAAGAGCTGAGAAGTTAGTAAAGTTACTTCGCAGGAAAACTAAATTGATCGGTTCTCTTTAATTTTCAAATAGGACGAGATTTGCACGATGCTTCTGTATATTCAGCATTGGACATTTTTCACATGCTTTTTGTTTGTGCTGGATTTGGGCTGAACCTTATTAGCAGATTTTCCTTTTCAGATTACTTACGGTAATTATGTATTTACCTCTTGTTCTCTCCCTTTGCGAGCTTACAAATTGGCACATACTTCGCCGTACCGTATCTGATAACAATTATGGTCTTCTTAGCGTCTGTCATTCTATATGCCCGCATTTTACATGGTTTTACGATCTGCGATTCAATCCATGTGTAGTTTATGCCTTAGCATTCCTAGATTTGGCGACATGTGTGCAATTGATGGAATGTGTTATTTCTTAAAATAGGTAAATTTAAAACGTATTCTATGACCGGGAGGTGCAATGCTTCATCGTAATTCCATTTAGCCTGATTTATATTCGCTCGGTGATTTTGCCTTGGCTGGATTTCTGGTCGATTGTTACTCCAGGGGCGGTAGGAACTTTAAATTGAAACTGATTTAGGGTGACGAGTTTTATATTCCCAATAATTTCTCTTTCTGTAGGCGGACAGATTTTTGCTCCCGTGTTGACCTTGATTTCTGGACAATGGATTGGTTGATACGCGGTATGATTTTCGTTGTTTTGATTCATACACATGGTTACGCGTTTCGCTGTCGTAGTGACCATACTTCTTTGGTCCGGGGTGTTGTAATGCAGTGCAATATGCGTTGAGTGTTTTCAGAACGGCGACCATTGGAAGCATGACTATGGTACTCCATTCCTCTCTCCATGTTTTTCATCGTATGAGTGTTCTTTTGGCATAATCTGCATTGTCTATCTATTCGATATTTGCAGGTTTAAGAGAGTTCAATGATAAAGATGAACTACATTCTATTGGCTTTTGGATTAGCTTGCAAGTGTATAGTTTATTTCTGTTTTGTTGCTTATATTTATTGGGCGTGCACCGAAATGTCGTAAACATTCTCTTTAGCTGCGGCTTTCTAGAGTAAAGCTTAGCCTCAGTCGTTTGGAAATTTGGATTCTGATGTTGGCATGTATGCAGTGATGTACCACAGTGAATCTGGTGGGTGCTGTGACTGTGGAGATCGGGCTGCATGGAAAGAAATCGGGTACGTCCAATTATATCTGTGGGATTCATCAGTGGCCGACGTAGGCTGAAATAATCCCTCTGGAAGATCCACCGTTAATATGCCCTCTATTGTGGCGGGTTCTCCATTACCCTCAATATTAACACCACACGGTACTTTCGGCAGGTGATAGATTTTATTTAGCTTGGCAGCGGAGTCAATTCTTGTCATTCTCCAGCAATGTGAGGGAACCTTCCCCATACCCGAGCGTTTAAGGGTTTAGGGTACTTCAATGTCTCGGAAAATTCAGGAAAAAAATCCTTAGGGTTAGCCTTTCAACAAGCCATCATGGAACGTTATTTTTGTGGAAAAAAGTATTGTAGAATATTTGATATTAAAGGGCAAAGTTACGGCTCATAGGGTCCCTAAAAGCAACTCTAGACTACCCGTGAAACAGCTTGGATGTGTTCCTATACATTAGGGTCGGCTTTGGGGACCGCTAAGGTATGGGGGAGGTTACCTTATAGATCGCACGACAGTATCTGGAAAATGTGACAGCTTTAGTTGTTCGGGAGTTTCACTAACCAGTTCTTGGATGCTGACAACGCAATTCTGCAGGTTTTGTTCAACTCATCAACGTCTGCATGTGCAAGAAGCAAAAGTGAAGGACGAGCTTGTGAGAGCAACACATGATGCTGGTATGTGGATCTGTCAGTTACTTCTCATGTGGATGCTATCGCCATTTGAATGTAGAAACTGAATCGGGATATTTCGCGGATGATTTAGTTTGGTTGGGTCTTTTTTTTCTCTCAGTTTATAGTGCTGGGCTAAATTCCGATGAACAATGACTGAAAATTTGGAGTCCAATTGTTCGTGTACTTGTTACAATTGAGTAGTTGCGTCTAGAAGGTAGAGTTAATGGGTTGGATAGATGTTAGCAAGTCGTGTTACCTTCGAGATCTGAAGGTAGCATAAGTGATTTGAGGTCTACCGATATGCATTTGTCAAGCTCATTTGTTTCTGGCATTTCAAAGCTGTGACTGAAGAGGTTAAATGGTGATGTCTAAGGTTCTGACAACGGAACGTCAGTGATGAATGTGTGGTTATTTTCTCGTTTGAGTGTTAAAGCAATATTTGCCAAGTAGGATGTAATTTAGCAGGTTTTCAAATGTGGGAGTCACTAACTGATATATTTTGATAAATAATGATCCAAAATTGCAGTGATTTAGAGGTTTTTGAAATTATTGGAAACTGATAATCTCCAGCATCAGGTATTGACTGAATGGAATGTTTAGTGGACCTTTGACCTCACACAGTTTCTTCTTGGATTTTGATATTTTTTCCTGCAGTGCGATATGTGCTTAAAGAGCTGCTGGCTTGGGTTAAGAAGCTTCGTGAGAAGTTGAGTAACCGGATAAGGCCATCTGAGCAAGAGACGCGCAGCGACGAGACAATGGCCACGATATATTTGGAATGGTCACTAAAGGTCAGAAAATGCTGCTTTGCATCCACTCTCTTTGCTGCTGAATAGTCCTTCTGAGTGTGTGAGTCTTAGTATAATAGGTCATTTGTTACTCCGTATTGTTACTTCGACACTCTCAAGTGTCAGGGAACACTTGTGTCTTTTTGGTGGTGTTAAGAGGTGTTCTATGAAAAACATATTGAAAGGATATACATTGCCTTGGGAGATGACACTTTACACCAATGATTAACCTGGAAATAAAATAACATACTGCTGGCCCTTATGCCGAATCTCCAGGAATGCTTGTGAGTAAAAATGATATTTCTACTTTTACTTGTGTAGTTTTCTGAATTGGTTATATTAGTGAACAAGGTGCTTGTGGCTCGGCAGGTCTGTTCTGTAGATGCGCTTCGGAGCATAGTTTGCAAGGACATGATAGAGTACCAAGTACCAGATCAGGTGCGTCATCAAGTTAGCAACAAGTTTGTGGATTCAGTTTGTAGTGGTCTTTGTGAATGACATCTCAATAGAAATAGTTCTAGCTACATCCGTCTTTGAAGCATAACTGCAATCCTGCTCTTTCTGGGACTTTCTGTATGATTACGTATCTTGTTGACTGCACTGATAGGCTTAGTGCTAAGCCCTTGTAAGCTGTTCAAATGCTTATTGTTTTCAATTGTTGCTTTCCTGAATAGCTGGGAAGGATGGGAAAATTGTCCTTTTAACCTTGCTTGCAAGAGCTTATATCAGCAAGTATGTAGCTGTTGGCAGGATTTCATTTGTTGATCAATGCACCAATTACACTGTCAGGATGTTGGCAGAATTGATACTGCTGTTGTAGGATTTGGAACGGTGTCTTTTAAGCCTGCATGTTGAATTTATTTGCAGAGTGATAGTTCAACGTCGCCACTCGACATCTTGCTGGACGGCTTGGGCTGGATGCCACAAAGTATTATTGAAGCGGTACTGTCATCTTCACTTACTCGCATATGAGTACATTAGAATGAAAAGTGAACAGCAATCCACTACTAAGGTTGAAATAATTATTTTCCTTGCATATGCCAGGGATACTTGCTCTCTAGTAAATACAAAGGGGGCTGCAACTACTAGTAGACATTCTTTTGGTCCATCGGAGTGCTCCTCTGGACATCTGGCGTTATCAAAATTCTGTAGTTAATCTATCTTTAGATTGTTTAATTGGAGAAGCAGCTGCTATATGATAGAAGAATTGTTCCAGGTTGCAAGGGTGGTGGGAGCCAATAGCAAGAGATGTTCGCTGTTTGACCATTTAGCTGTGTTCGTTACTTGTGTTCAGGAGACAACTTTGTTTTTGCAACTGTTGTATAAGAACGACTTTAAGAATCAATTCTTAAATATTTTGAAAGGAAAGTACGAGGAGATGATCATCCTTGCTGTGAATAGTGAAACGTATAGGAAGAATTATCAGCATCTCGACACAAACTTAGACAGAGGTACGCGTTTCTATTCCGTAGTACCATACTGGGTTCACAGGTATCAGTTTTTTGGCTATTCTAAGGTTATTTAAGATAATCTCTTAGTTACCACCAATATTGCTGAGCGAAGTGCAATGACAGCAACAACACAAAACATATAAAAGAATAGAAAATGACGATATAGAATTTGATGCATGATGTCTGTATACGGAGTCTCTGTTTCCTTCCATGGCTCATTTAGTATGCTTAACTGTGAAATGGATTGCTAAAATATTATCTAACAATCATATTACGTTGCTTGCGGATCTTTGTTTGCTGTTCCACACAACGCAGCGTGTTTTACTATATTTTTAATTCATCTTTCTAGTGAAGGTGAAGTCAAAGTAGGTTCAGAGAGAGAATTAACACGTGCATGTATGCTTGAGAGAATTTGCTGAATAACAGAAGTATTGATGTTTCTGAAGATACTAAATACTGATACTTTCTTTTTTAGCGCCTTGACTGTGTTTCCAACTTGCCAGGTTTCATCTCTAGTGAAGAATAACTTAGAAACGGCAATTGATAGTTCCCGTTGATTTTTTGGTCGCACGTTCATATTATTTTGAAATTTTGCTGGCATGATATCGGTTTATTTTTACGAAACACTCTATCTTACGGGTTGAAGTTGAGCTCACGCAATTAAGTCGGACATACATTGAGTTGGTATCGGTGGGTCCTACAGTTGGTGCTGAATCATTTCTATGTTTTTTCTGGCAAGCTTTTGACTCGAGCAACTTGTGTGTCTTCCAGTAATGGTGCAGTTATTTAACGACCCAGGCATGACAACTGACCTTGTCTATAGATACAACTTACTTGAGTTATTTATCGGAGTCTTCTCCAGAGTTATCTCTTGTTCTGCTGAGAAGTAAGACCCCCCTTGAACCCTTTCTTTGTAGTTGATATTCTAATTTTACTTCACTTGGCGTAAGAAATTATCGATTGTACAAAAAGGATTACTTGCAAACAAGTTTAGAAACATAACTCTGTATTTTCGAGATCACTCGGGGACTTTTTATACTTTCGAACTGAGAATACTCATTGCGCAACCCATGTAGTGACAAATGGGATTGAGCTTAGCAGAATTACAATCCGCTTAATCAATTGCTTGGTCATCCTCAGGAATGTTGATTCCCTTATCAATTGTAACTTTTACACATATTGAACTTCGTTCTCTTGTCAGTTTATGGAATAATTTTTAAACAAAATCAAGTGCTGACTTGTGTTTCGATGCTTTGCCAAATAAATCAGTGAACTACAAGCTGTCAAGGTTAAGCATGACGCTGTCTTACACAAGGTGCACACTATTGCCCACGCTAATGGGTCCGTTGTTAATTTTGGGATTTGCACTTGGTCAGGTCATGCCTTTTTGGTTGTTTTAATTGTGGGAAGTGTCAATGTTCACGGGAAACTTAGATCATCACTGGTGTCCAGCAATTCTTAATTTCGACTACCATTGGTTAATTGGACGTTTGTATCTAAGATTAATCCTGGGATGTTAGAAAAGTGTAATGCGTATTAAAAGTTTGTTGGTATTTTGAGTTGCTGCATCATGTGCTGGTGGAGTTGATTTTTTTCGTTTATTACGAGAACTGGTTCAGGTTTACCTCCGTCCCCAAGGTGATTTACGATTAATAGTCTCACATGGAGATATTGCGACTCGTATGCTTTCAAAGCAACCGCATCTTTTCTCCAACATTCTCGACGTGCTAGTTAAGTTACAGGTTCGTGGAGGAAGTGGTGCAACGTGAATCGCTGCTTGCTACAATATGCAATGTCGTCTCAGATTTATGTGTGAAAATTATTTGACTTATGGAGGGCCATTCCAAGTCCATTCCTATTGCTGACTTTTGAGCAGTTTTCCTTGCTGAATAGTCTACATAATCTACTTTTATAGATGATCTAATATAGGAGATTTTTTTCAGTTGTCTTTCAGAGTTTTGGGAACGACTTACCGTGGACTTTTGTTTCATGCTTGTACAGTGGATAAATCCTTATTCTCTTGACGACGAAGACATTGAATTTGAAAACTTTTGGACCCTTGCTATTCAACTGGAGGTTAGCAGTCTTTACAATATCTTAATCTACTTCTGGCTAGGTTTGGATTCTTTTAATAATATATGACTGCTCATGTTCAATTTTTTGATTCATCTGCCTGGTGTTTAAGGGTGTTCCTATACGTGTATTTTATGCGGTGGAGTGTTTAGACCTTCGGGGTTTGTGTGTCTGGCCTTGATATGTGGTCACTGTCTCTGTCATAGTAGGTGAAAGATCTAACGAATTGGTGCTCAATGGCTCCTATAATATTCTTTAGCCCCCTTATTGACCGTCACAATTTCATATATTATTATCATATGTTTATTTGCTCATGCTCATGTTTGAGAATATTTGGTTTGCAGATGAACAGTATGGCGATAGTTTTTCAGTTGATCTCACGCTGCTACCTGGATCTTGGAGTTAGGAAAGATACCTTGATTAGAGCGGCTACATATACTCTGAAGGCCTTGAAGGTGTATCTGCAGCAGGTACAGCGATTGTAAATACACTTCGATACGTAGTTTCATCTCATTGTTGTGTCTTCCGTATCATGGATTGGAGCAGAATGTATCGTCTTTAAACTTTCATGTTAATCAACTGGTATCAAGTGAATGTACCAGAATGTTTGCCAGTGATATTCGTAGCCATGCAATGATGTGGCTCTGCAATTATTTTGCTTTTTTATCTGCTGCATTGTAATCAGCTATTTAAGTGAAATTTCAGTGCGATTGATTTTTGAGTTTGATACTAAGGTGGCGTTTTATGATGTTACAGGCTAAGCGCATAAATGAACGTGATGAAGACTGTACTCTCTCTAGACATCGTGTTTCGCTACATATACCGCTCCACAGGACATTCAGTGCAAGCCTGCAGAAGCTTGTGCTCTTAACTTGGGATGACTGCGAGAGGGGCTTTTTTTCTGCGCTCATATCTCCGGATAATCACGATTCAGAAAGGTTAACAGAAGAAGAGGTACTATGCTGTGCTATTTTTGTGTCCTGGTTCATTAATATGCAGCTAGCAGAAATCTCCATATATATTTGTATGCCTCTAAGCGACACCTTTTAGCTCACTGCATTAGGAGATGCTTTTGGTTGAATCACAACTTACTGGTTGCCATTTGTAACATCACAGTCGGGACTTTCTGTTCTATTTGTGGACACTATAGAGATGCTCATTTGCTATTTTATTGAAATTCTTATTTTGATTAGATACTCATAGACACACATACGCATTTTCGCGTGCAGACATACACACACCCCCTATTTATTGTATGTTATGAATTTTCTACTTTGACTCGAAAGAAAACTAGTCTTTGCTTGCCTGCTCTGTTTTGCAGATAGTTGAGCTGACGTTACTATTTCACCACCAGCCAAATAGTGCGTATGCATTTTACCGTAAGTTTTAGGTTTGCTGGATCATCAAGTTTAGCATACAAGATGCAGAATTATGACATTTCTACTTGTTTTTTTGTAGGTGCTTCTGCTCATGGAACATCCGCTACGCATTTTAGTCTGGATGGCACAGGTTTAGTGGCTTTCTACTGGCTTTCACTTTCCTTTTCACAGAAGAATGGCGTTATTGGCGGGCCGTTTCATTCTCTAGCTACTCATTATTGTGCTGGAAGGGTCATTTTTTAAAATTTCTTCATGTGTGCAAGTTTTCTCAGTATCGGCCGCATACCTCATTTTGTGTATTTAGATTCAAGTGCTGAAGTTTAAGGCATATGTGTTGATCATTGGTCATTAGTCCTTGACAGCTTTGACATTGGGTTAGTCCATTTTGGCGATGAAGTTCATTGATTGATAGATGTATGTTTATACTAACTGCTCTGTAATCTTTATCGAATATTTTTCTGTCGATCTAGATTCGTGCGCAAATGTGGCGAAGTACTTCCGAGGAATTCAGTCGACTGGAGCTTATTTATAGAGGAAGTTTCTGGCATGATCAGTAAGAAACCCTCCTAATCTTCTGGGTTTGTGGAGAAAGTTCGAGTCATCCTTTTACAATGTATGACGATGTAAGGTCAATATTTAGTATCTGATGTCGTTGAGAACCACAATTTCCATTGCTACAGTATTTGGTTTTTGCGGTTGCCTTCGTCGTTTTGTGATTTTTTTTAGTGATAGAAACTTTGTGAAGTCACTTCCTTTATGTCTTTTGATGTAAGCTATGGTTGCGGTCTTCAGGTCGATGGACATGGATATATTACTTATACAGTTCTGCACGGTCGCTCTCGAAAATCTGCAAGAGACAATCTTCATAAAGATTGCCGAGCAATTCGATGTACTTGACGAAAATCCTTGCTCTGTCGATTTTTTGTTAGTTGACTGTATTTAATTGATAGTCGTATTCTGTGTCGCCCGTGATTATAGCTAGAACAGCATGCTGATGAACTGCTGATACTTTTGCACCTGCATAAGTTTCTGCAAAATCACATGTTAACGTATGTTTTTACTTTTCTGTTTGTTAGTATTGGCAATTTCAGATGGATCTTACCAGAAAATCTCTTTTTTTAGCAGTGGCTGGAGTCCTTACGTTTTTTTATGTACTCGCATGTGTAGTTCTAAGATTGACCAAATTTGTGTTATACATCAATCGTAATGACGTGTGTGACTTGCTCAACAGTTCAAAGAAATGGCAACATCACGTTTGACTCGAACGGGCCCCCGTCGGCCGTCCCAGATTGCTCTCTTACAAGATTTCATGCGATTAATACTGCTGGTATTTACATTCTAGGTTTTCTCAAGTTCATTCTTTACGTTTTGAGTTCAATTTTCGTTGAGGATAGGCTTATTGAATATCTGGAGGCCCTAGTGCTTTCAGTTGGCATAAACGTTTTCGTGAGCTGTTGGTCAGAGATTTGTTGATCTGGAAGGCTCTAGTCTTACTTCTGAAGTAGAGCCCGCATGAATTCGTTCACTTTTGCTAGAGTTTCTGCAGGTTGGTTATAGCGAATGGAAATAGAACATTTTTGTTTAACCATGGGAATATCTGACCTGTTACGAGGAAGTCATTAATTCATTCATTGCTTTATTTTACTGGAAATCGATGCCACAGTTTCTTGTGGTGAATACATCAAGCTTTACTTATACACCTCGTTTTGGCTTGTAGATTGTGCGTGAACGCCGCAATTTGGGTAGGACAGCTTTGGAAGAAGCTGAAGATAAGTGTTTGCAGTATGATGTCATACAATGGCTTTGTGTCCGTGATCAAACGTACTCTCAGGTGTGTCTTTTTAGCCTTGCATTTTTTTAATATGAAGTGATAATGTTTTTGTACAACATGTCGATGAGTTCAGAGTTCTACCATGGTTTGTTCGCCACGAATTTTGTTTCTAACATCAATAACTGATTCTAATGCAAATGTCTGGATTCAGCTTTGTCGAGCCTTGAGCGCAGTACCCATGGAGCATCAGAAACTGAATGCTATGTTGGACAAAGTAGCTATTTACCATACACCGAAGGTCCTTTTCTTGAATTTCAACATTGATTTCTTTATTTGCAACATTGATTTCTTTATATGGTAGCAGAGTGTCCACAGGAAATCTCCATTATTAATGCATGTTGTGATTATATATTAATATTTATGATATTTGGCTTTTATGGTCTTTGTTCACTTGATGGCTTTGAAGAGTTACGTATGAAGGGAAATATACAACCATGGTCTTAATACAGCACTGCGGTGACAGGTCGCTGATCGAGGGTACTATCAGCTTAAACCGGAATACTGGAAAGAGTTTGATCCTTTGTTTGCTCATTACTATCTCAACGAGCTGGAGGATGCGGAGGTGGGTGTTCTATTTGGCGTAGTAATTATATTTGGTACAGTGGTATATCATTAAAGAACTGTCTGATCTGTGTACTTAATATTTCTTGTACTTTCCCTTCATATCATAGTTATCCACTATAGGACTTTCTTACTTTAGGACCCGACGCTGTAGTTTCTCATGTTGATTTTCTTTCAGTAATAACACACGAGCATGTGTGAGGTGCCTGATTTGCTCATTATGCTCATAACAATGCTTGCACACTGGAGCAGCTCTATTAACCAGGAATGAACTAACTTTTGGTGAGTTCTGGTATGTTTCAGGATCGAGCTGTGAAAGTTGGGAAACGTGACCATTACTGGCGGATTTCGGCACCTCCAGCTGCTGGAGCACCGTATGATCGTCTTTCTGGTCTTCTTCACACAAAGGTATTAATTCTAAATAATATTATTAAAATTGGTGAAAGTGCCTTGCTGCTGGATTAATGATGTTGTGTTGTTTCATGATGTTCTCACCTTATCATCCCGCATATTTAGTATCTGGAAAGTCGTTGTTGATGAGCCACTGAGTGTGGATTTATTTGCCAGGCTTGTCATATGTTTCTGCTAAATGTGTTGGATGAGGTAAGATATCTTGTCAAAGAGAGCGCAACAGCAACTGCTGGGGAAGCTCTTGGTGTAACTGCTCTGCAAATGATGGCAGTTCTAGTGTCTGATTCACGGGACAATATCAGGTCAGCGATGGGCATGTTATCTCATACTTGTACTCGAGTTTGTTTTTTAAAGTACAATATTCCTTATTCTATTGAGGTCGTTTTGACTTTTCACCGAAACAACTCCCTGCAGATCTATTGAAATTAATGTATGTGCTCAAACTGGCATGATATTTGATTAAGAAAAAGTCGTGGCTCTGATTACAGGAATGCTCCTTCGAAAATCCATGTGCCAGAGGGACCACTAGACGAGTTTCCAACAGAGGATATTGCTTTCAATATCGATTTTCCAATACGAATGGATTCCAGTAATTCATTACAGACGCCTGCCACCATCCGTCAGATGGTAGAGGGTTTAGTGGATGCTAATGATTGCAGACGTACGTTACTCAAAGCATATAGCTTCCAGCTCTGGTGTTTATAGCAGTCTTGTCATATAATTTCTACAAGTCTACTTCAGATGCTGAGTATCGTTTGAGCATGACGAATGTCTGCTATCTATATTCGTTGAATTTTCAGCTTTCTGCAGCCGAATTGGTGGTTAGCCCTGATATTAACCCTTAAGCATGTGACAGGCTTGGTGGACTCTGTCAATCATGTTCGTGAGCTTCTATGTCTTTCAACCAATGAAAAGAGTCATGCTTCTGAGGTCCTTAGCTTACTAATCCTCTTTCTTTTTGAGTTTCGTATGCCACCATCTTCTATTGAACCGTTTTTCAGCACACGTGACACAGTTCATCATTTCAACTACATTCCTTCATATATATACTTTTGCGAACTGTGAACTTAAGAGTTGGCATTCAAGTTTCTGTGATATGTCTTTTTCAGGTTGACTCCTATGGGAACGAAGATTTGCAGCGTAAACTGCTGAAAGAACAGCGACAAAAAGCGATACTCGAGGAGTTTGCTGCCAAGTGAGTTTTCGCTCTGTCAAGGAGGCACTTAGTATTGGTAGTAGTAACAGAATATGTTGTGTTTTATTTCAATTTCAGTGCAGTTCATTTAGTGATGCACTAGGCCAAATTTGCAAGAGATAACTATTGACACCATCAATATTGCATCGTAGAATGAAATGTTGGTCCATTTTTTCAAAGTAGTGACCTTGAAGCTAGCCATTCACAAATAGGAACTTAACTAATTACATCTTTTTTTTTTGTTTGAATTTGTCAGTTCTCTTACGACCATAGAAGCTAATGATGTCTAATCATAGCTGACTATTGGTTATTGTTTTTATACTCAATGGTGCCATTTATTTGGTTAACTTGGCTGGAATGACGGATTTGTTCTTTTTCAGGCGAAACGCTTTCATGAAAGACCTAGATGTCAGTGATGATGAAGACGATTCTGAAGAAGGCTCCGAAGAAGATTTTCAGATGAAAGTGACTGAGAGTGCGCATGAGAACTTTTCTTTCAATAGTGCTGATGATTCTGCTTCTGGAAAACTCAGTAAAGATGTGCTCCCAATCGCTGAGGCTGCTGACTATTTGTCCATGGAGACGTCTTCTGTGACTAAGGAATGTGTTCTCTGCAAGAGAAAGGTATGTCATGGTTATACTGTTGACCTTCCAATTTTGCAGATCGAAATCTTGAGGATGTTTGCATACTCTAGTGTCGCATTAGAACTTTTTGGAAAGAGTTGGTCGTTGTAGCTCTATGTCTTTAATTGGTTATGCAAGCAGACCCATATACTGCTTTGACAGTGAGTTTTGCATGTTTTTCCAGAAAAATGACAAGAATTCTTCAACGTGCTGGATTGCTTTAGTACAGCGGTACAATTTTCCTTGTCAAATGCTGAACAGATGGAAACCAGTAGATACCGCCAGCGACGCGACCTCTGCTCTTTGTTCCGACCGGTCTTTTGATGTTACGATGAATGACGAAGACCTTGCCCAGCTTGTCACTGTGGGAATTTCGGGTGCCTCAGAAGCTGCTACTTCAATCGATATTTTTCCTATTGAACATGTTCAATGTTGTGGTCACCAGGTATTGATGGCATCTGCTTCCTATTGGAGTTTGTTTGTCCTTCGTCTGTTTTCAAAAATTCCGGTATTCCCACAATTTGGGCATTCTTTATCGAGTTGTTGGGTTTAGATAATCACTGTGTGATCCTCTACTTCTAGGTATTTTTGGAGGATGGTAAGAAGGTCGGTCAAGTCAGGATAAATGTTATGAAGATATTCCTTACATGATAAACCATTTCAAGATTTCATTGGGTCTTAGTGCTGCTTATTCCGTCCAAGTGGTTGACATATATTTCTTTCCTTGCGATTGATTTGTTTCACTTGGTATCACCTAATCTAAACTTTCGCTTGTGAACTACATCCCTACTTTATAGTGTAAAACATACTTTCTTCTGGTTAAAATAATCTACATACATATATTTGATTGCAGAATTATTTGACCGTAAACAGAACGTTTCATTTTTCAGATGCATCTTGACTGCTTCCACGGCCATATGAAGAATCTACAATTGAATCCGTCAGGTGAGTATCCATGGCATACAATTTAGCCTGCATTATGAATCTGTGAATATATTTCCATAATTTCAGCTTCTTAATATGCTGGAGGAAATCTGTTTGTTCTTTACGGTTTTTTATCATGTAAGCCTCAAATTTGTGAGGATGCCTTTAGTGATGTGCTTTTTTCCATTATGATGTGTCTCGTACATGTTTTGTTAAAAATCTTTCGGAACGGTCCATACAAATTGCACTTCTGGTGAACTTTAGACTTAACCAGTCTACTGGTATTGATGTCTCGCAAACACCAAAATCAATGTTCGTAGCCTCTAAGATAAGTTTCTAAGGACATATTATTTATTTTACTCTTGCAAAACTTTTTGTTGATTTGAAATCTCAGGAAATGGTGTGGTTGACGCTTCAAAGTCGGAATTCCAATGTCCCACCTGCCGGCGCTTAGCAAATGTTCTTCTGCCAGATGTGGAAGCATTTCTTTCTTCAAGAAAACTTGATTTATGTGAGGATGGCAAGGGTTTGGACGAAACAGGAAAGTCTTGGAGCAAGTTTTGGCAATCAAACAATAATCTAGAGAGTGCTGTAGGCAGTTTTTGTGATCAGGTATGTTACCACTTGCTCGACCATATGCACTTTAAATTTTTTCTAATCACTTAAGAACTGATTTTGCTAATTGTCAGTAAACTATGTGTTCTAATCTCAAGTATAGCAAAGTCATGCTGTAGCGCGGTTGCATATGTGATAAAAACAAGTGGTTTCTATCGCTTAGTATTTGGCAAAGATCCTGATACATGATAATTGTTTCCATTGGATGGGGCTGGCCTTGTAACACAGGTTTTAAGAGTCCAGGAGCAGTCTTTATTCTGGTCAGAAGATCCAAATAAGTTCAAAATTTCTCAGGTAAGCCGCAAGGATCCGTTTTATGTTGAAACTGATTTAGTATATCCTACACCATGTATCAGTACTGTACCCTCTTTTCCGGTTGGTTATCATTAACAAGCTTTTCAGTCCATTGAAGACTCTTGTGCTTTTGTCTTTTAGTGCTGAGAACTGAAGTGCGGTTTATATTCAGTGTGTACAAATATTGATCTAGGTCATCAAATTTTTAA
The DNA here is from genome assembly GCA_963920765.1 of Ulota crispa. NCBI lineage: Eukaryota > Viridiplantae > Streptophyta > Bryopsida > Orthotrichales > Orthotrichaceae > Ulota > Ulota crispa. The sequence goes on from OY987244.1 coordinate 29,651,111, forward strand.
GTTATAGTACCTTAGCAGAATTTTTGATATTTTCGAGGTCTACGAAACCAAACTCTGTATTGAGAGTTTGAAAATTTCTGGTTTTTGTGAAGACACTTTGGGAGGGACTCGTTTTAAATGTCGTGCACTGCGAAGTCGAAACTAGAGACGGCAATATGAAGATCGACTCGGCATCATCTTCAGCGGCACCAGTTAGGCTCTCCGACGAGTGTACTTGGGGTGGAGATTCTGCCCATTGGATAGCTCTTCGGGAACTAGGAAGGCTAGCCATGCTTTCTAACACCTTCCCTGGTGCAGGTCAGAATTCAGACGTTATCACTGGGAGTCTGAGTTGACTTTCTAATCGTTGCTTCTAACTTGCATGGAACTGCTTTCTATGATGTATTTTATGTCCTCATTCTTGCTTTGTGGCAACTGTATTGGGCATCAGTTTTCATTTTTAGTTTGAAATTAGTTTTGCTCTTTTAGGCTTCTTCTCAAAATGTTAATCCTAACTAGAGGAGATAACAATGACAGCTCTATGCTAATACAGCTGTAATGTTGTGTGTTTGAGCTCTGGTCTGAAATATGTCAACCTAGAGAGCAAAGTAGGATCCCTGTCTATGTTGTTTATCTTCCCTGAATCAGAACACCGTTTTGAAACTTTCTGCCCACGAATCCTGTATCCTTCACCATATGCTCGTATCCTTGGCCACTAACCACGATTTGTTTTTGCAGTGCGAAAGAAAGATGATCTGTTGCAGAAACTAAGGGCATGCCTTGGATTGCTTAATTCAAGAGAGACTTTACTCAAGTCAGAAACAGGCATAGAGTCCTCACCCAACATGACTGGGATCAGTGAACTTGAGAAAATTATCCGGGAGATATTTCCTCAGAACTCGCTTTGCTCTGAAGAAAATTCTGAAGTGCTGGAATTGGCAGTTATGTCTACGGTTGATCAACACTGTCAGGATAAAACTCCGATTCTTCAAGAGAATCCAGTCTCAACTCCATTGCCTTGTGTCATATCTGTTAAAGATAATGAAGACGAACTTGCTCCTATAAATATAGCTTCAATGCACAGATCGGTACTTGAGGAGAGCAAAGACAGCTGCTTTGTCGATTCTAAACATGCTGAACCGCATCATGGCCCTCATCATGGTGCTCCAGCTGCTCCAATTTCTGTTCCTTCGGTTTTTCCTCAGCAAAAGTACGATTTTAAAGATGGGTGTCTTCTTGAGAGTCCAGTTGAAGAAGCAAATGTACCGAACTGCTATCCTCAGCGATCATCTTCAGAGCAAAGACCGGGCGGCTCTCGGGACGCCCTCGATAAACGTCGCAACTGGATTGTTGATATTATGAATAATGGTGTTCTTTCAGCGGATCCATTGATGCTTCTTATGTTGCTCTTAATTGTGAGTACCATTCGGATCGGCTCTGTTGTTTCCCTGAGTTCATTTCTGATATTTCATGTGATGTTAAATTCCAACGATATTGCTAGAGTTTTTTAATCTGCATCCATTCCTGATGGATTCGTATTGAACTATCTCTTTTGAGATGGATATGGCGTACTTATTTGGATGGTGACTGACCGGTTTTCAATGGTTTTCCATTCAGATCTTCAATGGTCGACCTAGTAGGCGTTCTTTGCACTCTATGGTGAAGTTTGCATATACGGCAGCTGTTTTGCAAACACAAATAGCAGTCACTAGGCTGGGTGTTGAAGGTTCTGTGGTGGAGACTCTGGTACAAAGGGCCTGTCTTCCATTCCTGCGAAGAGCTGCGATGCTGGTAATTCCTCTCTGCCCTTATCTATGACGATGTTCTTGTTCAGGTTGCAGAATTTGGAGATGTAATCGGACAGTCGCAGGAGCTGTTACCTACAAACTTGAAATTTGAAATGGTCGGTGGAATCTGGTTGTGAAATTGTTTCCCCTAGCCTTGCACGCTGCTTTTCTATCCTGTCTGGATGAACCTTCATAATCTTAAAACTACTCGTCATGATTTTCAAGTAGAATCGCTCAGCTGTTAACTGGTTATTTTGAGTACTCAGGTACAAATAATCACTCGAGAGGACTTCAGGGGACAGCATGGACTATCAGGTATAAAACGTGGCTGGTTTCCTCAAATCTTCTGAAAGAGTAGTTGCTCAGTGTACTCTTACAGGTAGTTCTGTTTAGCATAGAATTTCCTTTTATTCGGAGTGTGTTTTGCCAGTTTTTAATTGATGATGTGATTATCTTTCGAGACCTTACATACCGAGTTTTCATGCTTTTCAGGGACAAAAGTGATGGACTTTAACAGTTTACAGTTGGCATTGCAACTTCCAGACTGCACTCAAATACTGCTACCCCATGTTCCAGGTAAATTTTGGTGATATTTCAAATTTTTTGCAATAAAGATTACCTAATGGAACTGAAATTGTAACTCGTACCCAAACACCCTTGAGACGATGTGATTTCTAGAAATTTTATATTGTTACATTCGAAGTTCAGGAATTCGTTTCACTAGAAGTTGATTGTGGTGAAGTGCATCACCACTTCGTACATATTTTGTGTAGTTTTACATCTATTTCTTCTAAACAATCCAGGAGCGAAGGAGATCTTGGCAACAGAACTGCGCGCACTTCACCAACGAGTAAGTTGGGCTTATTCTATTGTACCTGTGGATGTTGCCAGTATATTTTACAAATACCGGACTTCGAAGGAAGTTTCCGACTTCTCGCCTTTTTATGCTTGATTGGTGCAAAGCATTGTCTAAACGTGCTCCTCTACCCTGGAAATGATTTACATCTCTTGATTGTACTTTATTCTACAGGTTTCAAATACATTCACATTTGAGCTGCGTAAAGTTCCTCGTAAGGCGTTGTTCCATAAATTGCCTGACGTTTTCCAGGTTAACTTCTGACAGTGGACTATATTCTCTGTTTTATTTGATTTCATGTATTCATATATAGGCATGGTTTTGGAAGAATTATGTGCTGTGCCCTTTAGCATGATGCATAAATCCTCTCCCTTACCCACCCTACGGCTGTGCGCTAGAATATGGATCATGATAAATAAATAGTGTTTGCATAATGAAATTGATAATCACAGTGAAGCCGTCTGTTTGTTTTGTTCAGGAATTGCTGCTTGTGAACATTCACAATAAGAAAGAATGTTTCTACTGTAAGAAAATGCCTGAGTAAGTCTTTACTGCAACTTTGAGTTTCTTCTAGACCTGCTGTCTTGACATTAGCATCAAAAGATGCGTTTACTGTTGGATTCCATCTCTGCTGTCTCTTGGTTGATTGCGATTTTTTGTTTTTTATTGTTTTTGGACGGGATTTTCTCTTTGGAGCACACTAATCATTGTACTAACATATAATTACTACCTTTTTGTTACTTTTGCAGGGATCCGGCCATCTGCCTCATTTGTGGAATGCTCCTGTGTTGTAATGGTAAATGCTGCAGATATAAGGGAACAGGACAGTGTTCTCGACATGCGGCCGAAGGTATGATTTGTACACCTTCTGAGATCATGAAACATCGAGTATTCTAAGTCATCTATCAGCAAGTTCCTCTGGAATGATATCATTTTGGGGATCATGCGTTGTATGGCCAAGTTCTTATATATCAGTTCTGTTAATAATCGCATGCTGTTCTCCATTGCAACAGAATCAGCTGGTGTGGGAATATTTCTGTTGCTACGTTCTACCCAGCTTCTTCTGCTTCGAAACAACCGGAGTTGCATGGGCCTCTCATTGTACCTGGACATGCATGGAGAGGTTAGGAATCCTCTTCTTTTTATTTTCCTTTATCAAATTCCTTTTCTTGGGCTGGTAAATAATTTTAACCTACATCAGCCTGCGCAGGAGGACCTATATCTGAGAAGAAGTCAGTTATTATATTTGAGTGAACTTCGACTGACGGAGGTAACTATCTAATGCAAGCATTAGTACATTCCTGTCAATTTGTACTACGATTTTCTTAATGTTGGCAGAGGAGGCACTTTCTTTGACACACTGTGGATTGCTCATTCTTGATTCCTTTGGAAGATTTTCCTTTTAAGTTGTTCACCCTTTGGAGATTGCATTTGCAGGTTCGACGATTATGGATGACGGCAGCGTTTGACTACGACTCTTACATATTGCGCAATTCTCAATCAAAGCCTAATGTCTATTGAGCTGGCTTTTTATTTTATTTTCCAATTCTGGAGCCATGTCCATTATGCCAGATGCCTGCTTCCATTGCTTAAGTTCAGCGGCTTGATCTTCCTTGTAAATCGAGATTACGTGGTAGCAGCTTGTGCAGGTTCCCAGAACCTCATTCTAAAGAGTAAAAAAGAAAGGTTCCCTTATCCCTCTACTCATATTAGAGTGGTTTTTGGTGAAGGGATATTTAGCTAGATTGTAATGGAGTCCCTTGGACAGGTTAGAGGTAGTATCATTCCTTTCACCACATATTGGACTGTAAATTGCAGTTCTACCGGCTTCCTACAGCAGGCTTTGGGAGGTATTTTGCAGCATTGGTTACAATCCCATGGTTCATCTTTTCTCTTGCGACACTTGCCAGTGCTTGCATTCAACTGTTTGGTGATGGTATGTCAAAGAGCCTCGATGTAGTTTTCCGGTGTTAGTTCATATTTTTGCAACACATCATTGGGTTTTGCAATTATTGTTTCCACTTAGTGTAGATAAGCCCAGACAGTTTTGCATGTGATCGCTGGTAATGGAAAGCCTCTCCGAAGTTTGAGGTCTCCCTTGAGTGGGGAGCTTATAATGACCTCATGTGAATGTTTTTACTGCTTTATGTGATTAGGTGTGAGCGAGCTGATTTCATTAGCACAAGTCCTTTGAAATTTTAGTTACTTGATATTGATATCACTTCCGAAATGTACTAGTATTGATTCTGTGTAGGATTCAATTCAAGTTACATACAAGGTTGCATAACACTTCGAATTTCGAAGAACAGGATTGATTCAGGTGTGTTCATAATGTATCAGTCCCAATTCTGGCTGTTTCTCAACTGCCTAGATTTGTTATAGGGAGAATATAAAAAAAAAGTCTAATAATTGGCCATATTTCGAAAATAGACCTGACATTTAAAGAACATAAAAAATAGACCTCACCTAATATCAAAATCAAAAGTAAGCCTTGCTACCATGATGGTCAAAACATTGCACATGTTTATACATTTCCAATCAAATTGGTTAGTGGTAGCTTTGCTTATAATGGCCAATATCATTGCATCAATTGCAACGTACAATATATAGTGCACTTTGGAACCCCTTGTTCTGTGGTGTGCATGCACTTCTTCTTAAGTCGGCTTGGTGGCCAATGAGTATCTTGGTGGCATCATGGTTTTATCAAATGCACCCTCTTCTTTTTCTTCTTGTTCACAAAAGTCCATTTGCAATACAAGTCTTTTTCATTCATTTTTTTTATAACTAAATGTTATCCCTCTTTAACTTGTTTAATTTTTATCTAAATTGAGACTTTGAAGTAATTTTTGGAACCTCTAGAAGTTCTCTATGACTATCTAAATTCAAACTTGAAGTTCAAAATTTGTTGTTTGTTGACAGACAACATTTCTATGATGCTAAATTTGCTGCTTTATCAACACACAAAGATTGTTGAGAAGACAAAAATGACCAATTCTTATAATCTAATTGTGTAAAATTGTGCTAAAATGTTGATTTTGATTGTTTAAGGCAAAATTAAAACCAAGTTATCATGTGTCTTTAATGAATTGTAGCTAATGCTTTTTAATTTTGTAGCTACGCATGGCTTTTGATTTTTGAGTTGATTGTCAAGTATGGCTACCCATTGGTCCAATATAGGACATTAAGAGCTAAAAGACTCTCTAAAGTGATAGCAGACTTTGCTTTGGTCAAACATAAAGTTTTCATTAATAATAACATTGCATTGGTTTTGTTTTTGGAATCTAAATATTTTGTTTTTTTTTATCAATTCTTAAGAACATACATTTTTTAGTTTTACTATTGCACTTACTGCATTGCTGTTTTTGGTTAAAAACGTAGAAGTGGCAACAATAAATGCATAACTTTGAATGAGCTTTGTACCTCTGTATTTGGTTTTGAAAATTTTCCGTGATTAGATCTTGTTGGACTTTGATTGATTAGGTACATTCGACAATAAATAAAACTTTCTATAGAAATATTGGTAGTTGACTTCATTGTTAACATTAAAAATTTAATTTAATTTATTATATGCATTTATAAAAATTCAAAGTCAAAATAATAACATTATATAACACACTTGCAATAAATGTTTATAGTTTGTATAGATGTACAACAACTAATAAATGTTTTACAAATTATGTTCTATTTTATTATTTTATTATTAACATGTAACAAAATAGTAATAATTGATTTCTTTTTGGAGATTATTGGCATTGCTAAGAGTAAAAAATTGAGTCTTAAGAATTTACAAGACTAAGTCTTGTGCTTTAGTGTGTTCTATGGTTTGGAACTACATAGCATAAATATAGCATGAGTGTGTTTATAATTTCATTTGATAAAATGCTAAAACACAAATTGTTGATTCAAACTTACAGCAAAAAAATTGAATAAAAAAGAATTAGATTTCTTTATATAATGATTTAAATTTTTTTTGGATATTTGGTGAATTATCAAAGTTGGAAATTTGATCAAATTATATATCTAAATCTAAGGCATTGGAAGTGGTCATTATATTGCAACATATTACAATTGATATGTTATTTAAAATTTTAAATATGCAAATGTTGTTTTTATCAAGAAGTTGAAATTTGAAAACCTTTTTTTTTACAAATCAGAACCATTTTATGATTTAAAAGGGGCATATTTTTGTTATCAATACTTTTAACTAATTTAAAAATTACAAATTATTTACTGAAATTTACAAACTTGCATTGGAGATGACTGTAAAATAGTGTACATATCTTAGTTAAATGTGTATCCAAACCAAGTAAAGATAATTTTATGACATATAATGCTTTCAAAATGCTTCTCCTCAAAAGTTTTCAATGAACTCTTTCATTGAAGGCTAGCAAGGTCAATTGTAACTTGTATCATCTGTTGCAATTATATTGTATTGTTCATTTTTGGTATTTTTTGTTTTATGTTATTTTGAATTTTTTTTCAATTAAATTACTTTGTGAGCTTGAATCTCTATTCAATTACCGTTGTAATCTTTATTGGATAATTTAAAAATCTATATAATGTATTATATTTTGGAATTTTTTAATTTTCTAAATCAACAACACGCGGAAAACAAGTAAAGTGATTACTTTATGAGGGGAGTTTAAACTCCAGAGGAGAGAGACAACTCAATGAATGAATCTCATCCAAAAGTATTTGTCATCCTAATAATGTACCTACTACATATCATCCAATACTCCCATTGCGGAGTGATCCATTGTGAAGTTGCTCATGTGCAACTTTGACGGTCGTTGAGGTCTTTGCCATAATTAGCATCAGTATACACTGTTGAACATTATCGCTCACTCAGTATCCATCGGTGCTAGTACTATGACTCAGCCCTAGTTTAGTTAGAATACTATAGCATTATTTATTCATTCATTTGGGTCCTTTTATTAATGTCAACCTTATGTATACATCTCCCTGCTTGGGACTTGTATCTTCATCTTCATCCATACATTTCCACTCTCTCAAGTTTAGCCTTGCATAAGAGTAGCCGTTTAGTTACGCAACATGGTATCAGAGCGAGGTTGGTGAGATCTAGAAGTTACGGAAGAATAAGAAACATAGAGCGGTCAGAGTACATTGTGAGTTGAGAGGCATATTGTCACTACTAGATAAAGTACTTTGCTTCTAGTAGATTGAAAGAGAATTTAGAGAAGATCAGTACGATGGCTAAAAACAAGAATGTATTAGTAAGAGATTCCAACAAGCTCACCGGTTTGCAGAATTACTATGTTTGGAGCCACAAGATGCGGGAAATACTCCAATGAGAAAATCAAATGTTCACGACCTCTCAGTTGCAATTGGCAAATGCTATTGCGGTATCATCTATTATTTTATCTGTCAATGATGATTTAGTCAATATTGTTGCTAACTTTATTGACCCAGCTTTGGCTTGGGCTGCGTTGAAAAACAAGTATCATTCAAAGGATCAGTCTTAGATTTTAACACTTATGAACCAACTCCTAGCTATTTGACTTCCAGAAGAAGGATCAATAGAAGAGTCTTTGAAGAAAGCTTGTGAACTTTGAAACATGCTCATCAACATAGGTGAAGCAACTCTCAATAAAACAATGATCTAGATTGTGTTCATTGGCTTGACCCGATGCTACGAAAGCACCATACATGCGCTAATTCACTTGAATGTAGTCATGACTTTTGAACAGTTATCTTTGAGCCTCTTGATCAAATCGCGTCAACAAAAACACCGAGCAACTCAACTTGGCGATGAGCAAGCGTTGGCTGCCACCTTCGAATAAAAGGCGTCAGTACGTGGTGGTCATCAAGTTTGTGGCCAATGGAGAGGAGTGCCAAGATTTTTTTAAGGTGGCTTCTCCGGCAGAGGACCGCGCCCCCCATTGATTTGCTATAACATGGTAAGATTGGCCATTTCGCTTGTGACTGCCGGCAACCACCGAGCAGTAATTACACTTCTCACAAACAAGGTCCAGTCTATGCAAACACTGCAGAATACTTTGATGCTGCACTATTAGAGTATTGGCCAGAATATGGCCAAGATACGGACCCTGGTACATGGAGAGTGGAGCGACTGCTTATGTAACTTCTGATCATCAGAAGGTTGAATTGCCTAAAACAGACACTTCAAAAGTTAGAATCTAGGATATCAAAACAGGTGTGGTGAATCCCACGTCATTCACAGCATTGACAAGTCCATTGTGAAAACCTTTGCTAGTGAAATAAAATTGACGATTGTTAAGTACTTTTCCTCTATGTGCAAAAATTTGATTTATGTAGGTACCATTATTGATTCTGGTAATATTGATGTTTTCTCAAACACATGCTGTTGGGTTCTAGATAAGAAAGGCTCCAATTGTATTTTTGTACTAGAGTATCGTGATTTGTCAAATGGTTTATATTTGTTTGGTCAACAATTACAAGCACACATTGCATCATTAGAAGATACCGCTCTATTATGGCACAAGAGGTTTGGCCACTTGAGCTACCATGACCTATATCATCTTTTTTGCAAGGCTCAAATTTAAGGACTTTCCAAACTTCCGGCTGCTCATTCATACATTTGCCACAACTGCTTATGTGGAAGACAACATTGGCTTCCATTTCCAAAAAAATCTGGTACTTGTGCAGTAAAATCATGAGAGAAAATTCACTCGAGTCTGTTGCCACCAACGTTAATTGGATCAATGTATATTCTACTGTTCACAGTTGACCTTTTTAGAAAAAGTTGGGCATATTTTTTGAGGAGTAAAGACTAGACATTTTTGACATTTAGAAGCTTTGCTGCCAAGATCAAAGCAATAATTTGAAATAGAATTACTATACTAAGAACAGATTGAGGTGGTGAATTCACCTCCCATGAATTCAATGCCTTTTGCTCTCAAAATGACATCCACAACGAATTTATCTAGGCTCACACATTGCAACAACACGGAATTGCTGAAAGAAGAAACTGCACCATTTTTGAGCATGTATGAAGTTTATCTATCGAATGTAAACTTCTCGTATGACTATGGAGTAAACGGTGGCAACGGCAAATTATCTTACCAATTGAAGCCCAACACAAGTCAATTGTGGCATGACTTCCGAGGAGAAATATACAAGTATGAAACCTCATGTCACACACCTCAAAAATTTGGCTGCATGGCGTTCGTTCATACTCCCAAGGAGCATCAAAAAGAATTAGATGGCAAAAGTAAACTATGTTTATTTGTGGGGTATGACGCTGCAAGTAAAGTGTACAGGCTTTATGACCAAGTTTATGACCCAATTACTAAAAAAATTATTCTCAGTAGAGACGTCATCTTTGACAAATCTAAAATTGGATACCACCACCTTACTAGAGATAAAAATGCTTTTATAGACCCTTTTCCATTTTGCTTTGTTCCCGAGATAGACATGTCTGCCACACCCACTCACCACCATTTACTTACAAGTTACAAATCTTAATGACCAAGCACCTTTATGGGTAGCGCTGCCCGATAATCTAGTATCTAATCTAGAACCATCCACTAGTCACGAAATTTTGTCTTCTCAGCCACTTGTATTATCATCGTACCAGACTAGAAATATTATACTGCGCCAAACCTCAAACATTTCAAGTCCTGATAATTCTCTCCCAGTATCTTCTCACGACCTTGACACTTTTGTCAGGTCACGCTATCCAACCAGACAAAGAAACCCACCGGCCCACTTAAAAGATTACTGGACCTTGATGACCGAACTTCTTGAAGAACCTCTCATGTACCTTGAGGCGAGCTTAGACAAAAGGTGGCAAGTTGCAATAGACAAAGAAATCCAGCCTATACAGAAGAAAAAAACTTGGGATATTGTTGACATTACACCACACATGACCCCAATCACATCAAAATGGATATTTAAATTGAAGAAAAATCCATTAGGGGAAGAGAGACCAAAAGCTAGGATTGTAGCTAGAGGATTTGAGCAAAAGTTAGGAATAGACTACAACAAGATTTTTGCCTTGGTTGTCTATTGATCTACTATACGCTTGATCTTCACACTTGCGGCAAAATGTGACTGGCCGCTCTATCATATGGAAGTGTAAACGGCATTTCTAAATGGTCTCTTTAAAGGAGATGTTTTTATGGAGATTCCTGAGGGATTTTCAGAAAATGGAAATCCCTTAAAAGTTTGCAGAATTAACAGGGCGACGTATGGTCTCCGTCAATCTCCCTCAGCTTGGTATTCAACTACAGATACATGGTTAATATCTCAAGATCTTATTTGAAGTAATTTGATTCAAATTTGTAATTATCTCATAAAAACGGCAAAATAACTATTATTTTTGTTTATGTCGATGATCTCCTTATCACTAGAAATGATTCTGACAACACATTGTCTCTTCAATATGCCTTGCGCAACAAGTTCAAAATGACTGATATTGGCACAACGACAAACTATCTAGGCACAGAGATTGAGTATCATAGCTCTAGAATCTTCCTTCATCAACAATCTTATGTTTTGCAATTACTAGAACGCTTTAGTATGCAACATTGTAACTTGACCAAACTTCTTATGGATCCAAAGATACTACTTTAGAAAGAAACTGGTACTCAACCGACAGATCCACAAGTTTATCGATCATTGGTTGGGAGTCTCCTTTACGCAACGAATACTTGACCGGATTTTAGTTATGCGGTGAGCAATATCAGCCGCTACATGGACTAGCCGCAACAAACACACTACCAAGCTGCGAAACATATTTTGCGATATCTTAAAGGCACTGCCAATTGCGGTATATTTTTCCCAAGAAATAATCTAGGCACCTTGCAGACATTTGTTGATGCCGACTGGGGCCATGACCTTAAGTCTTGGCGATCAACTTCTGGTATAATACATAAGTTGGGAAATTCTAGTGTAGCATGGACAAGTAAATTACAACCTATTGTGTCGCAATTAACAATTGAAGCCAAATACCAAGTTCTCAGTGAGGTTGCAAAGGACATTGATTACATTTGACAATTGCTAGAAGAACTAGGAGAATCTTGCAAATAGCCCACCCAAATATCGAGCAATAACCAATCATGCATCCGCTTGACTCATAACCCTATTCTACACTTTTGCACAAAGCACATTAGTATACACGACCACTTTATTCGAGAAAAGGTCAAAAATGGAGTCATTACAATCAATTATGTTCCCACCCTAAGCCACGAAGCAGACTTTCTCACTAAACCAGTATCTCTCTCCATTTGGATCTCAAACCGCTTCCAAACTGGCATTAGCCTAGTACCACTAACTTCTTGATTAGAGAACCTTTATCTCCATTCTCAATTGATCCCTTACCCATCCTGGAGAGCTATTTATTCACAAGGCCTTTCCGGTAGCCTTGTGCTTGAAATCTGGACCTTGTGCATTTTGTTTTTGACCTCAGTTATCCCACCATACACTTGGGTCTGCAAAATATCTCTGCCACACTTCATCTTGTGACTCTTGCTGCATACTAGCAAATTATGCATTTGTTGTGACTTCATCTTCTAACCTTAGACGTAGCAAACCTTCACTTGAAGCCTCCATGGTCTCCATTGAACACACCAAACATCGCTCAACTTGATCTTGTAACCACTTGGTGCCTCGGTAGATGACCTCCATCCAAAACCACAAGCTTAGTAACACTACCTGCACTTGCCAATTTGCACAAGACTCTTTTCTGAAAGGGACTCTAAAATACCATTTGTAGACTAGCAAATTGAACACAGATTGGCAAAACTTACCACAAACAGTGTTTTCACTAGTCCTCGAAAGGCAGCCACTTTCTCCTTTGGCAAACAGAAGACGTCATGACATCTCATTCTGTAGTGTCTTGTACTTCTTCTCATTCAGAACTAAAAAAAAAGTATGTTGTACAAATTCAATGAGCAAGAGGGGGTATTAAATGTACAAATTGAGTGAGCGAGAGGAGGTGTTGAACATTATTGCTCACTCAATATCCACCAATGCTAGTACTGTGACTCAACCCTAGTTCAGTTAGAATACTGTAGCATTGCTTATTCATTCATTTGGGTCCTTTTATTAGTATCAACCTTATGTATATATCTCCCTGCTTGGGAATTGTATCCTCATCTTCATCAATACATTTCCACTCTCTTGAGTTTAGCCTTGCGTAAGAGAAGTCGTTTAGTTACGCAACATACACTTGAAGCTGGTGAGTAATTTTACCGCTTGAGTAGTAGAGAGTGTAATCAAGAGTTCCACGGAGGTATTTGAGGATTTGCTTCAAAGCGATACAATGGATTTGTCAATAGTTTGCACAGTACTGTGCGTATGTGGTAGTAGCCAGGGTGATATCTAGTTGTGACATTTTGTGTAAATAATTGAGGCTCTTGACTATTTGTTGATAGGGGAAGCCAAGTTCCATTTCACCGACATTGGGGAGGGAAGTCTGAAGATGGACATTTGAACTTGCTAGCGTGAGAACTACTTTGGCATTGGAGTAACCATATTTGAGCAGTAGGTTTTCTATAAAGCGAGATTGGTTGACGTAAATAGATCAGGTGAACCTGTTCCTTGTGATGTGAAGTCCAACGTACATGTCTGCATCTCCCACTATAATTTCAAAATTTGTCTGAAGGTGCTTGATCATAGTTGTAACACGAGGTTTTTGCTTGCAAATAGCTAATCCATCATCTACAAAGATTGATGTGGCTAGAATTGGTCATACCATTCAGTAGAAAACACAAGGATCAGCTAATGTCTGCTTTAACTCATAAGAAAGAAGTCTAAAAACTTTCTATTCCGTTGTCAACTTGCTTGTTTTAGCCCGTATAAGCTTTTCTTGAGAACACAAACTTTGCCGTTGCCCGTTGCTGTCGGGCAAGGAGTATCCTTCAAGTAAGTCCATGTATATGGTCTCTATCAAATCACCATGAAGGAATGCAGTTTTGATGCCAAATTGAACAATGTCGCAATCTTCTTCTGCAGCATTACTAGCTAGGAGGGTTCAAATGTTGTCCAATTTGGCCGTAGGTACATACATCTCCTTGTAATCTACCTCGTATCTCTGTGTGTAGCCTTTTGCTACTAAATGAGCCTTGAATTTGTTGATTGTACCATCAAACTTGATCTTGAGTTTAAAGGTCCATATATTTGTGACAATTGTTCTTCCAACGAGTAATGTAGTAAGATCCCAAGTGTGGTTCAAGAGCAGTGAGTGAATTTCTTCATCCATTGCTTTCTTCCATTCACTTGAATAATCTGATTTTAGAGTAGCAGCTAGAGTTTTTGGTTCTTTTGGTAAGATGTGAAACTTAAAGCTACTGGATAAAGGCTTGACTCTATTTGCTACATTTGAGGAACTTTGTCGAGAAGAATAACTAGTATCATTGTATAGTTGGGATAAGGATTTTGTTTTAATGACATTGTTTAAGGAATCTGGAGATGCTATATAGGCTAAGAATGAGGTGAGCTATACAAATTTAGTTGCTCAGGAGATAGTACTTGTATAGGTCAAAATTCATTTGTCTCAGTGTTAAAACTAGTAGAAGATGTTTTTGGAGAGACAAGATTTGGATCAGAATTACCTCTGTTGGAACTTGAGATGAGATGTCAATAGTCATCTCTTGAGTCTTGTAGTGTAGACGTGCTCCCACTTCAAGATGTATCGTTATACTTTACGGATGGATGGTCAGTTGAGGTTTAAGCCAAGGGAGATTCAAAAGAGGAATTTGATGTCTGCTAATCTAGTTACACAACTCCCTCTGGTTGCACAACGCCCAAACTCTGTGACAAAGAGGTGTTCAATGTCGTTGGAATTGGTGATAGTGGCTTTGCAACGATTGGAACTGAGAATGATGGGAACAAAGCATCAAGAGATTTTTCTGTCATATGATTTTTTTCATCAAATTGAGTAAGAGAGTCTTTGTCAAAGATGACGTTCCGACTTGTGATGAGTTTGCTGTCCTGATAACTCCAAAGTCTATACGCCTTGCTTATATTGGAATAGCCAAGAAACAAGCACTCCTTCAATTTTTTGTCTAGTTTCTTTTTAATTGCTTTAGGTACATGTGCATAAGCAAGACTTCCAAAATTCTTGAAGTAGGATACATCAGGGCGTTTGCCACTCCATTTATCAAGTGGCGTTAGACCATAAAGGATACGAGTGCCGGCCCTGTTCAGTGTGTAAACAACGGTGTTTATTGCTTCAGCCCAGAAACAAAGAGGAATATATTGTTGATGAATCAGGGATCTAGCATGCTCAACAATCGTTCAATTGTCCCGTTCTACCACATCATTTTGTTCTGGAAAATAAGGAGCTGTTAGCATATTCTTAATACCTTGCTCTGATAATAATGCTTGAAATTCTTTGCTGATGTATTCCTTGGCATTATCGCTCTAGAGATGAAGAAGATCATTGCATATCTGGTTCTTAACGAGCTTTATGAAGTTCTTAAAGATATCAAGAATCTCACTGCGATGCTTCATAAAGAATACAAATCGATAAGTACTGTGGTCATCTTTAAATATCACAAAGAATTTGCGGCCACCAACGGAGTTGATCTACATCATTCGTGATATGTCTCTGTGAAAGAATTCTCTTGGTTTCTTGACACGCTTTCGTTCTCCATCAGCAACAAGAAATGAAGATCAATGATGCTTTCCATAGGTGCATTTGGTGCACACATTATTTTGTGCTGCTAAAGGTAGGGTGAGACCATGTATAGTATTTTTGCAAGCCATTTGTTTCAGCATCAAGAAATTTATATGTCCCAGCTGCTCATACCAGCGATGAAGCATATGATTCTTCTTACAAGAAGTAGAAGATTCTATACTCACTAAGTTAGCAAAACTAGAATGTAGCGAAGGAGTAATGTGAAGGTGCCACAGTTTTTCTTCTTTAACTCCCGTCATCAACAAACGACCAGTGCCGTATTCTAAAATCATCTTGCACTCGTTTCAAATGTGAATTATGGCAACCTTCTTCTCAATTAACTGTGATATACGAGATTTCTTCCAAGATGCGGTACAAAGAGAACGTTCTTGAATTAAAGAAGCAACGTCGTACTGTTAACATAGGAGTGAACAATAATGTCACCTACACCACAAACCCAAAGCATTTTGTTGCCAGCAATGATAACTGACCAACAAAATTTTGGTATTGCCTCAAAGATTGAGAACCATTGTCTTTTGTCTGTCATGTGCTCTGTAGCTCCTAAGTTTGCAATCAACGCATATATCAATCTTGTTTGTCTGCCAAGTGCTCACGAGGGGGTTTGTGTCCATCCACTACAACTATGAGGTATTATACATAAAAGTGGGTTCTGTTACTACAACCCATTTTGTTGTGAGTGATTAACTGCTGCTTCTATTGCCACTATTGAACACACAATCCATGGCTTGTTGATCTCTGCACATTTGTCTAGAAGTTGTATCAACATCTCCCCCATCCACATGACCCTCACAACTAGGCCTATGATCAAAATAGCAGCTACAACTAAAACGAAATCATGACCACTAAAACATCTTTGCTCACAACACGCAGAACTCAAAACTCTTCTACTGCAACATACTATGATCAATAGGCACCACTAATAATGCATCTCAATCTGTTATCTTTGTTCAACAAGCGATCACAAACACAAAGTAAACATCATATTAGTGGGTAGAAAACACAAAGTAAACATCATACTAGTGGGTAGAAAAGACAAATACATTTAGCAAAAAAATTATTGTGTTTGCAGTACAATGCCACTAAATTTGATGCTCTAAAGATTATCCAAAAATTGAAGTTGCTCTAGAAGGTCATGCAACCCCAGATACGTAAACATCCTTGGTTACGTACACATCTCCACAAATTCTACACTACACCTTCATGCATGCAGTTTATGTCCTCATAGTCCTTTGTTTGCACCCTCTTCCACAAGTACCTCGCACCCTGTTGGAGAAATTGTGCAGCTAGGAAACAATCACGTTCAACAACGATCATGCGTAGAAAAAACCTTGCTGTGTATGGACTTGGATGTTGCACGCTCCTTTGCACATAAATGTGTTCGCACATAAACATGAAGTTGCATTACTATACACGGCGTTGTACAGTAAGTTCTTCGTCAATCCTCACCACAATCTTGAATATGCTTTACATAGTTGAGGATGCACCACTTACGCCAACAACACGAAGTACACCCTCCCCGCCAAAACACTTGGAACCTCTCTGCCAGCGTGGAAATTTTGCAGACAGGTTGCAACCCTAAACTTGATTATCCTCTGAGTGCAGCACTCTCTCAAAAGATACATACGCCATAGCCTCATAACAATATAAGCGCTTGCCGATAGCTGCATATTGATCTCCTGCAACCGTCGACTATTCCAAACCACGGGGAACAATGCTGCTACGAACTCCTTCAAAACTTAGCCAAATCCTAGCCGTGGAACTCTCAGAATACAAGCAAACCCTTGTGTATTGGCCACAACAGCACACGCTGGGTTGTTTAAGGGTTAATGTCAAACTATTCAAGAGTATTCAAGCAAAATTCTAAGATATTTAGTCATCTTAGACACAAGTCCATACTCAAAACCCTAATTTGTCCAACCTTAGCCGGATTTAGGCATATTCCCTTCAAAGCGACGAATAGACAGAATTCAAAAGCAAGCATAAAATCACAAAAACCAGGGCTGAAAGCGCATCTCTGCAATGAAAAAGATGTAAAAACTCGAAGAAAAAAGCCATGCTCTGAGTGCAAGAACAAAGAATAAATGCAGCAAAATCAGCTGTGGGAACATTCAGTGGGGCACATTCATTTTACAGTTTACTCGTGAACACAAGCCCTTGTGCCGTTTTTTCCTTGAGCAACCATTTTCGAAGCGTACCAGCAGTGGCCTCCAACTCCTGCCCTTCCTTCACCAGCACAAATGGAGCTTTCAAAGTGCTCAAATGGGCCGAGACGCCGTCCCGGGCACCCCAGTTCTCACCTGCAAAAGTGCCGAAAAACAAATATCAAAAAAAGATAATTCATAGCATCAAAGGAGCTTTTGGAGGCAACTGAGGTAAAATGTAGATTTTCCTACAAACAAAATTATCACAATAATACAATCGAAATTGATACAGTCCAACAGCCTAAAAAATTCCGCTAAGCTGGCTATCCAAAGTTCAAACTCTGTTACAATTGGGAGTGATTTTCATGAACCAGTTTAGGAGGCTAAAAAAACTACTAAAATGTAGTAAAACACTCAAATTAAACACCATGCTATGCACATTTTTTGTACTAATACAAAAGAACTAGCGTAAGAGGTTTTGCCAAATACAGCCATATCATTGTAAACACTACTCGCAACCAGAGCTCCTGAACGGAGGTCATTTTCATCATTAGCTCAAGTGGCTTAAACCCTAAACCCTAAAATATACTAAAACATTCGAATTTCACACTAACGTTCACATGTTTTATAGCAAAAATCTCTCTTTTGAGTAGAAGCATCGCTAAAATTTAGCCAAAACACTGCTCCTCAGCAGTGAACTTTTTCCTTGTTTTTCTTTTTCTCTTTCTTTCATTGGCCACGCGACAAGCACCTTAAAAGTGCAAGAGTTAAGGAAAAAACATGAACACACATCACCCACATGTGCACTCTCATCCATAAAACCAGCTAACATTAGCAACCTTCTAACAAAAGCTTGGCGCATCCACTGTCTCTCTAAAGAAAGAACAGGCGATTTCAACAACTCTCACCCAATGTTTGGTATTGTCAAGGTAACCAGTATCAAAATGAGGTAAAATTATAGCAAAAATAGTAGCAAAATTACAGCAAAAATAGTAGCAAAAATTATAGCAAAAACAGTAGCAAAATTTACAGCAAAAATTATATAAAAAACTACAGCAAAAATCACAACAAAAATCACAGCAAAAATCACAGCAAAAATCACAGCAAAAATCACAGCAAAAATAGTAGAAAAAGTTTTGGCAAAGACAGGTCCCTGCTGCTCACCTGTTCGGAGCTGCCATTCCCAGGCCAGCAAAATCCTGATCTTCCGGGGCAGTTTCTGGCCGGATTTCAGAGCTTGCCGAATGCCAGACAACCAAGTCAAGAGAAGAATCTGAGCAGCGCCGGTGCCAGTGAACCGGACATCGAGCGTCCAGCAGTCGGCGTTCCACAGACACACGTGACTCCCGAACGCTCCAAACGTGACACTGAGCTCCGTGACTCGGAGAGCACGCATTTTGTAGTCAAAGCTCCACAAAGCATCAATCAGGGCGTTGTGGTAATGCCGCTCGGCTTCCATGTTGATTCCCTCTCGCTCCATGGCTTTGAACAACGCCGTAATGTTGCTTTTCCACCCGTCATCATCCCTCCCTTCCCCTGCTTTGAACAAGTTGCACACATCAGCCGAGCAGCCCAGCCTGCTGAGCATGTCCAAGAGCCGCTCAGAGTCCTGGCTGTGCCCGCACCGCCCGAGAGCAGACAGCAACGCTCCGTGAATGGTGTAATGCGCATCGAAGCCTGCGTTCTCCAGGTCTTGTGCAACGCTCCAGAATCGCCCATCAACAGTCCCTTCTTTTGTGAGCGCTTCGATCAACGGTACATAAGCGCTGATGTTCGGCTTCGGCCCTCGCGATTCACAAACCTCGTACGTTTGTAGAATGGATCCTACGTCTCCAGCTCGCATGTAAAAACGGAGCAATGCGTTGTGCCCAGCGGTTCCGCAGATCAGATTCTCCTCTTTCATTTTGGCAATCAGCGCTTCGCCCTTGGGAATCTGCCCGCTTAAGCTGTATGCCTCGAGCAAGAAGGAGTAGCTCTGCGCACCTGGCCTCACGTTGTTCGCTTTCATCCTCTCGAATGTGCGCTCCGCTTCCTGCCATTGCCCTTTCTTCCCATGGCCTGCCACGCGAACAACAACACTCCTTGGTCAGATCCAAACGCCTCCTTGCAAGGATGTAAGCTGTGAACATGCCATGCAAAGGAGAATTTAGGGTTAGGGCTTGGAGAGATTAGGGCTAGGATTTGGTGTAGTACCGAGGACAAGCCAATTGTAGCAACCAGGAGGGATGGAAACGCCCTCAGCCTCGGCAGCAGCGACCAGGCCCTCCGCTCTTTCAATGCACCGCATGTTGCAACAAGCTCGCAAGGCGGCGCTCATGAGCGATTCGTCAAACTTGCAGTCCGGGTATTTCTCCGACTCGTGGTAAATCTTCAGGCATTCGTCCACCAAGCCTTTCTTGGCGTGGATGTCCATGAGAAGTCTGAACGTGACCACGTTTGGCTGCGATGCGCACATTCCATCAAAGTACACTTCGTATTCAGCTTCAGAAACACCTTTGACAACGATTCAGGGTTTAGGGTTTTAAAAATCCCGGTAAGAAGAGAAAAGAATACTAACTACCTAAGTGTGAAGTATTGTGAAAGTTAGAAAAAGCTTACATCCACTTTTGATGCTATCATGTCCGCAAACACTTGAAGCCCTTGTTGAATACTCCCTCGACCAAACACGAGAATAAGAGAGTTGTAAGTTTCTAGAGTTGGTGGAAACCCTGCTTCTTTCTTGTCTTCTAGTATCTTCCAAGCGTCCGCGTAGTGCCCGCCCTTTCCAAACATGAAGAGCAGAGTGTTGTAAAATACTAAATCAGATTTGTAGTTATACTCTCTAAATAGCTCCAGAACTTCCTTCACCTGAAACAACGACAAGCAACTGGGTTAGCATACGATACGATTTGAGAGAGAAAGAGAGAGCTCAGGGTTTTAGGGTTTAGGGTTTATGGTTTAAGGTTTAGAGTAGACGAACCCCATCATAATGGCTGGCTTTGCCGTAGGCATTGACAAGGGAGTTGAAGGTCAGCACATCAGGTTGCACGCCGGCCTCCTTCATGTCAGCAAACCAGTGAATGACGTCGTTAAGTCGGCCAGCCTTTCCATGGACATCCAACAACGTGTTGTACGTAACTAAATCCATGGCTAAGGAACTGTTCCCACGTTCTTCAAGGCGAGCAATTTCAGCTTTCAGAGACTTAACAACAAGGTCAACTTCATAAAAGAGTCCCGCTTTGCCGTAGACACTGATAAGCGCGTTGTACACCACAAGATCTGCTTTGATCCCAAATGTTTCCATATCTGCTAAAACCAGGTCAATTTTCTCCCACTCTCGAGCTCTCCCAAACGTGTTGATCAGAATGGAGCAAGTCGTCAAATCTGGTGCTATTCGGCTCTGCAACACACAAAATGAAAGTGAGCGAAAACCAACCAAAAGATCACAATTCACGTCTAATTCAAAACCCAATAGAAAAGCTTGGATATATAGGGCAAAGTTCTAAGAAAAGCCAATCATAAATGGGAAGTCACTACTCAAACCTTTCGCATGAGAGCCCAATAACGTTCCACGTCTCGAATGCGGCCCACACGGTTGAGGGTGTTCATGATTATATTGAACGTCACTGAATTTTGTTGTAGCCCGAGGTCCATCAGAACCCTGTGTGCGTCCATCATACCCCTGACATCACCTGCACAGAGGGATTTCCAAATTTCAATATTACAACAAAAAATAACAGATACAAAGCAATTGTCAAATCTAAATCAAATTCCAAAGAAAAACCGAAAACAGATGAAGCACTTGGCACCTAATTTGCTGTGAGCCGTCAAGATTATATGGCAGATATTCCTGTCAGGAACACAGCTGCGAGAAAGCATTTCTTCATATAAGCCAATGATTTCTTTATACATTCCCTTCCGACTGTACATGTTAACCATGAAAGTGTACGTTGTAGAATCAGGGTCCATGTTCTCCAGTTTCATTGAATCTCTAAGTTGAGCTGCAGTCTCCAGGCCTGCTTTATCCACCACAAACAGAAACATAGTTAGAAAAAATTACAGAAAGTAATATTAGAAAGAGCACGATTCAAAAAAGAAGAGAGGTAAGAAAGTAAGAGAGAGTGACCTCTAATTGACCTGTTGCATCCATCCAGCAGTACATTGTAAGCTAAAACCAAAGGGCGAATGCCGGCGTCTCGCATCTTTTGTAGAACGTTGACACCTCTTTGTAAGCTGCCACACTTGGCATAGCCAGACATGAGAATCACGTAATCATCGTGACTCGGTCCCAAGCCACTCTTGACAAACTCCTCAAACACGGCTTCGGCAACGTTCATCCTTCGAGCGTTCACCAATAAGTTGATTATGGTTCGGTAGACTAACTGGTCGGGTTCATAGTGTGGTATTGTTTGCATCCATTGAAACACCTGCACGTCTCCATGAAAATGAAGCTTTTAGCAGACACTCTAGCATAGAAAAAAAAAGTGCCAGCTTCAATAAGAAACATGCCAAAACCTAGCCACCACGAATTCAATTACAAGCAAAGAGTTCCAAATCGAAATTTGCAAAGGTAGACAGACCTGCAATGCAGTGAGCCACTCCTTCATGACTCCAAGCACATACACTACTTGATGAAGGTCTGACACGGTCACTTGCCCCACATAGCCATTCATGGTGTTGATCACGCTGCCTTGGCTACGCAATCCTGATAATGCTCCCACTACCTGAAACAAAAAATTTATTGTCAGACGCTACGGCCTCATCTGAACTCTAATTTTCACAGTATTTCAAAACCATGAAAAAAGACACACACACACAAAAGTGGTAAAGCATTTGGAGTACCAACCTTTCGCACACTATCAGGTTGGTCAGTCAAACCGTGCAAATCATGAACAGTGCCAAGATCGCGTCTCCACAAACTCCCTTTCGCAGTCAATGGTTTTGGAACGCCACCGCGTACTAAGCTTGCTCCCCAATCTTGTACCCAGTTGCCATTATCCGCGGTGCTCTCTTCCGAACCTCCTCGCCCATTTTCCACTGAGCTTTTCCTGTACCCTGACAACACCTCGCGTGCCATGTTTATTGTGTTCTTTGTATTGAAGTCCTCTGGAACCGTTTCTGAAGAGGAAGTAGACACAGCTGCTTTTTGGTCATCCTCCAGCTTGTTTGCCATCAAAGCACGAGCTTCCAGTACTCTTTGCAGTGTGAGCTTCAAGTCTTCTCCGGTCCGATTCTCAGGCAAATACTCCTCATTCAAATCTCCTAATTAGACTCAAAAAACCAAACATGAATACGAACTGAAATAATGCAAAAACACGAGAGAGTTTGGCTCTTTTAGTAGTACACAACATGATCTCTCTAATGAAGTCTATTGATTGAGTGATCTCACACTCGTACACTGTTGGTTAAAATGCTTGTAATTGACGCAAATAGAATGATAACCATAGTTGAAATAGAAAAAAAAAAAACCCTAAGAGAGAGAGATACGAAATGCAGAGAAGGTGACTTACTAGGTGCATCTAAACTAGCGGAGGTGGACCTCATGAGCTCATCTTCTTTGGCCTGAGCTCCACCGAGTTTTTGTACATTCCGTGATACTGCTTTCCCATTTGAATTCTTTGTGCTGGTTTTTTTATCTTCCTTGGATGGTACAACAGGCCGCGTGTCATCCCAACTTGAATCTGCCAATGTGTTGAATGAGAATGTTTCCTCAATTCAAATGGCATAATCTTACTTCGCTTGGCAACAATCGAAATGATAAAAAGCTCAAAATTAGGGTAAGGTAGTGTGCTCTAAAAGCGACACTCTCATGTAAAGAGTTCCGTAGGTGACTCAAGAATAGATATGAATCGGTCCTTGAATGGATGGATCTCTTTAAGTCATAGAAAGAAATGTGTATTCTATTGCAAGAGCCAATCACACTCCTTGGTTTCACCTCATCATCTCTTTATAAGTTGCAAGGGAACTGTTTTTATAAGTTGCAAGGGAACTGTTTGTGAGAGACCTAGAGTCACAAATAGGTGTCTACTACAAAAAAAAAATTGAAAATTCATCAACAATTCAATAATGCTTCAAAAACCATGAAAAAAAATGTGTTACATTTGGCATCCATTTCTCTTTGTCTGAAAAATTAGACAAAAAAATCTTCATGTCTTGAAAAGCCCGTGATAAAGCAGACCAGCCCTTAAAGTGACAGTTTTAGAGGAGCATACTAAAGGTAGGAGGTTCTAAAAGCGTGCACCTCCTCAAATGTACTATGCTTGTACATGTTGTTTTT
Source organism: Ulota crispa (assembly GCA_963920765.1). Taxonomy (NCBI): domain Eukaryota; kingdom Viridiplantae; phylum Streptophyta; class Bryopsida; order Orthotrichales; family Orthotrichaceae; genus Ulota; species Ulota crispa. The sequence continues at coordinate 29,674,776 of OY987244.1, forward strand.
CATAGCCCTTCAATAATGTACATGCAATGTACATTGGAGGAGGTGCCCCATTTTAGAGCCCTATGGCCTTTCCACTTCAAAATTTCATAACTAATTCCACAAAGCTCCAAAAAAAATGAAACAACTTGGGTTAGATGCCAATTTCCTCTTGTTTTCAAGGAAAATTTACTGAAAAACATTTCAAGAAGTTTCACCTCCCCAAAATTCAGTTTAGGGTTTAGATGCTCCATACATGATTCTCCTACCTTACCCTGGGTGAGATTCGTGTGTGCCAGGTTTAAGGCATGGCTTACAGAATTAGGGTTAGGGTGTGCACACCTGGTGACGTCGTTTCCAAGGATTCCACGGTGCGCGCCCGTGGAACCCTAACTTGGGGAGTGCCATCAGATTCGCTGAAACAAGTGAATCCCGCTGCCTCATGACTCTTCCTGATCTTCAGACGCGGTCTGCAAAGAGCTGAGCTCGCACTTCTAAACCCTGCAAGCTCTGTTCCCCAAAACCCTAATGGCGAGAATCGGCCATCTGGTTGCACAAGCGAGCCGGAGTGGAAGCAAGTCGACCCGGCCATAGCTCTTTTCAATTCGAGGACATCTCCCAATGCAAGCAGCCACCGGCCATGTCCGCAACGAACACGGTCACGATTCTCGTCTTGAAGCCTCAAATTTCTCGAAACCGGTCCACGAGCACACGGGCTGCAGCAGCTCCATCTGTCGACGCTATTTGCTAATGCAACCATTCGTCTTCTCGTCCCATATCCGAAAACACAAACAGACAAGCCTACCCTAACCCTTCACAGTCTTAGCTACACTTTTCTTCTGCAATTGTTGTCACACACGGGTACCAAATTGCCCTAATGCAACCATGCCTACCAAAACTTGCGCTTCGATAAGCAACTCAGCAGATGCCGTGAATTGAATCGAAGGGGAAATTGAGCGTGAGAGCGGCAATTCGGGAATGACAAGGCATAAAACCTTGGATTCGTGCAGCACACACACTCTCGTTCTCTCTCTCTTTCTCACTCTGTTTGAATCTGGTCCACAGAATAGAAGTTATAGTGAATCGCAACGGCGTTTGTCTTGTTAAGAGAGAAAAATGGTGCTAAAAAGGAAGAGGTACAAATTCGAACTTCGTCGTTCAGTGGTGAGTTTGCGAAGTTTGTTCGCGTGAGCATCATCCCCAACTGGTGTGCCGGGACTGGCTCGGCCTTGCAATTGCCCGTCCCGCCGTCTCCATGGGGAGGGCGAGTGTCGGAAATGCACGGATGAAGGACCCTGAACCTCGGAGCGTGAATCTGACGTGGCAGGAGTCCTCGAAGCTGGAATCTCCACCAGTAATTCCAAATATGATTTCTTATGGAAAAAAGGGAAAATTTCATGGCATAACATTCAGTAGCCTGAAGAGAGGCTGCCTTTCCCTCTCTTCAGGTATCATCCATGAACTTCATTTTGACGACATGATTGACCCCCACATTGTCATATGTGCACTGAATTGAGCTTCTTTTTCATAAACTCCCTAACAAATTCAACCAAGTGTCTCATAGCTAAAGATGGATGTGGAATATTCCACACCATTTCATTCGGAGGGAGGCGCTACCTGGTAGCACTATTGAACGTTATGTGGATAAGGTAGAAATACCAAAAACGGTTAGTGACCACTACTTGGAGAACTAGACTGCTCTGAAACTAACAATAGCTGCATTTGAAAAAGTTTCTGAAATATTCTAAGAAGATGCTATTTCCTTGCGTTTGATTGGTCCAAACTTATTTCGGAACAAGGTACTAGAGGTAGCTGTTTAAGGTGCACCTATGAAACCAAAATTGGTCCAAACCCTAAATCCACATTTATATTGCATAAAATATTTGTTCTTGAGTGAATTTTTTCTTTCTTTTTTGCAATCTTCCTTATCCTTGTTCCTCCACGGATTGAGCATAATTTCTCAAGAAATCCCCATATCTTACAAGCTAAAGTGGCTTATTTTAACCATTTATGGTATTTCTACCTTACCTCTGAAAGTTTGCAATATTTACATAGATATCCCTGCTTTTTCAGAAATTACACAAATGGTGCCCTTGGACCAAAAAAAATCAAGTGAACATTTGTTTTGTTGTGCATGTCACTTCTCTTCTTCCTTTGTGCACGCATTGTTTCTTTTTGGTTTCATTACATTCCCTTCTTCAACATTGGTCATGAGGAAAGTGCAAGCACAATAGATGAACACCTAGAATTTTTGGTCCAATGGTATTTGTGTAATTTCTGAAAAATCAAGGAGATCTATGCAAATATTGTAAACTTCATGAGCTATCCATGAAATTTTCCCTAAAAAAAACTGAAGTTTAACCCCTAAACGTCGAGGCGGATGAAAATCGTCCGCACACTCTAAAAAAGATTCTAATTTACAGAAAAAAATTGTTTTTCATCTGATTTTTTTCAGAAGTGATCGTAAACACATGATCCATCATGGAATGCAAAATATTATCTCATTAGATGCACTGGCATATTGTTAGGTAACCCAAATTTTGAGAAGATACAGAGATACGGTGTTAGGTCCCAAGCTGCCCTTCTTGCAATTTTCAATAGGGCACCATGCACTATTGACTTTTGCAACTTCAAGAAACAATACTATAGGGTGTGTGCTTGCCGCTACTATAGAGAGAACTCTGCAGAGAACTGTACCAGGCTGGTCATAGTGACCAACCTGGCGTTTAAGGGTTAAGTGGCTTAAAACATTACCAAATGTGTTCAAAGATACAATTTTAACTCTTCCTTTTGAACCATAAATGAACTTGGTAAAAAATTCTAATTACTTTGGTATTTACGTTTTTGTTTGATTTTTTTTCCTTTTTTTTTTTCTTGTTGTTGTTGTTTTTAAGAAGAAAGAGGAATTTGGTAAAAGCTTTGGAAAAATTGGCTGCATTTTGGGAACATGGCTTCAATTTTTGGGGAGAATTGGCATTTAGTGTATTTTTAGCTGGTTGAAATTGCAAAAAAATTGGTTGAAATTGAAGCCATCAAATAATAAACCAATCAAATGTTACAATAAATACTAATTATAGTTTATTATAGTATAAATATAGAAAACATGTAGTGTAATCTAGTGAGAGACCAATTGAAAATAAAAAATGCTAGGTATTTGGCAATGAAGTTAAAACTTCTCCTCAAATGTTGCATAGCATAACACTGCTTAGCTTGTAATTGTTTGCATTAAATTTCAAGAAGTAGAATATTTTGTTATCGGTATGTAAGGTAGCAACATCCATAAGGGTTGCGTCCCCATGTCCTCACCTAAAAGTGGCATGGCTAATCAATAATATAGCAAATGGTTGTAGGTGGTTGGTGATGGTTATGGGTGATTAAGTGATGGTTGTGGGTGACTAGCATGATGTTTTGAGTACCCATCTCACTATTTAAGAATCAACAAGCCTTGTTTTTAGCATCTCTTACACATGATTCTTACAATTTCAGTGATTTTGGACTTTGAAAAATCTTTGTGAACAAATGCTTGCAATTGGAACCTTGAAATTGATGCCAATATTTTTGGTTTCCATTTCCTAACTTACATTTTTGTTTTTTAAAGTTAGTCAACTATTTTACCTACTCCAAAACCCTTATTTCCACGCTTATGGATGCGCCTACCCTAGTTATAGATTTGACAAACATGTTCAAAAGAAAGAAGAAGAAGCTGACTTTTGTAACTGAGAGAAAACTAAGTCAAATTATGGAGAAGATTGGCAATTGGGATCGAGAAAGATGTTTGGATCATGTAGGGAGTTGAAATGAGAAGTTGGTTTATGTTTGATTTCTTTTTTTATGCTTTGGGGCATTTTACATTATAATTCATGTCCCAACTTTACAATATTTAATTAAATGTTAGTTCCTAACTTTGTTGGATTGTAAAAGGGAAAAAATAAAAACATCCAAAAAAGGATTTCAAAGTTGTTGGTGCTTGGCTCCCTAGTTGGAGTCTTTGTTTTTGTTGCACCCACCTCTTTGGCAAATCCTTGATAGTTTGAGCCAAAGTTCTCAAAAATGTTGGCATGTAGGCATTTCTTAGTAAATTAGGAGTTGGAACTTAGGACATAATGTGGAGCTAGAAGTACTTGTTCTTAATTCTCCACCAATCAAGGTTTGAGATTTCAATGGGATTTGAGACACAACACAATGAAAACAACACTTTAAACTGCACATGATACCCAATTTTATTGTTGAATAATGATATGATAATCCAAAAATTGGCAAATTAGATAAAGAAAAAACAGTAAGGTTGTTAATGAATTAGAATCTATCTAAATAATATATAGGGAATTGCTATTGTGACACACTAAATTGCTAATGGGACACCCCCTATGAGCATGAAATATGATTTTTAATGCTGATTTTTTATTTGGATCAAAAGATTTGTTTCACCTTTATCATTCTAAGGCTATATTAAAAAATATAGTTGTGCTTGAATTTGAAACTAAAAAAATAGGACTTTTGAGTTACTTAAAGAAAAAGTACATCAAAAAATAATATTGGTGCAATTATAAATTTGTATTTGTCATGTCTTCTTTCGATGAGGTGGCAATGTTGTGATTGAATGAATGATGGGCCACTTGAATAAATAATAAATAACACTAAATTATCACATTTCATGCTCATGGGGTGTCTCGTTAGCAATTTAGGGTGTCACGTTAGCAATTCCCTAATGTATATGATTAATTAGCAGCAACGACATGATATTCTACTATTTGTAAATTTTGTACTTTAACCCCTAAAAGCCCATTGTCCCCTTGGGGGACAAATGGGATTTTGGGCATATACCTATGGCTAAACTACATTTTGTAATTTTTTGAAATTTTTATTGAAGGTGTGCAATTTAAAGATCTACGTGGGCATCTAATTTCTTCTTCATTCTGGCATTTATTGAAGAAGTTATGCATGAATTTTTGAAAAAGGGCAAGGGCGGGCAGCCCAAAAAAATAATTCAAAATTGTATTTTTAAAAAATAAAAATCTGAAATTGGTTCTTTAGATTTTTATATACATGGTCATCTTTGAATCATTCAATTATGATAGATGAGATGAAAGTTATGAGAAGTTTTAGTTTGCAGGTAGGTATGGGACTCCCAAACCTCCATTCCTTTTCCCCTTGTAAAACTTGTTGCTTTACTTTGTTGAGCTCTTTGTGTGTTTGTATTTTGACTGTTTTTTTTGCAAGTTGTAGTAGACTAAGATTCCTTGGTTTTCACCATTTGGATCAAAGTAATTTGGGTTTTTGAATTTTCCATAAATCCTCCAATTTTGCCTTGTGTATATACAAATTTCATGACCTTACAACATTGCAGGATTTTACAAAGTATGATCCACACCTCCATTTCATTTGAAAATTCTCCGACATTTACCTAACTTGGTCTTCTACATGGGAAAAATAAACCTCAACTTTGTGTAGAGCAATTTTTTTGGTATAGGAGCCGTCAAAGGCTTTTGAAATTTCTGGGCAGCAGTGAAAAAAGCTTTTTTTTTCACTTCTTATGTGAATATCTCACTCCTCACCATCTAGAATGAGCTAATTTTTTTTCCATAAGTACCTCCCATTGTCTAGGGCAAGATCTTATGGTTGGATTTCCAAAAAAAAAAACAAAAAACTTTTCTCCTCACTCTCCCAAAAGTGGCAGTTTTGAGTGATTTTCACAAAAAAAAGGGCTTGGGCCTTTAGGGGTTAAGATCTCCTAATTGGAAAATGTCATAATGCACTTGAACATTAAGGTTTCAACACCCATAAGTGTGAAACTAAGGACTTTGGAGTAGGAAAATCAATTGATGAACTTTGAAAAAAAATATGAGGTAAGTAAGAGGAAATAAAAAATATTGGCCTCATTTCAAAGGTTTCAATTGCAAGCATTTGTTCATGAAGATTTTTCAAAATCCAAATTCACTAGCAATAGATAGTTGTGTGTAGGAGATAGTTAAAAAAAATGCTTATTGAAGTCTTCATTGTGCTCATATGCTCATAATACTAGCTTGATACTAGCTTGAATAGTCACTTAAATAGTTAGATAGGACACCCAAAATTGTCATGAAAAGTGACAAAATACCATACTTAAGGTATTTGAATGGTGTATTCACCTACTTTGCTAATTTACTCATGGTATTGCAAAACTATTTAACAGCATTCACTGAACTTATTTCCATACCCGTTGGCACTCAAATGGGATGCACTTGTCATCCATAACCATTATCTTGCCACCCCGAACCATTACTTTGTCACCTGTAACCAATTTTATTATTTATTTGTCAATCATGTGACCAAAAAACACAAATATGGGTGCAAATGTAGGTCATGCCCATTGAGACCTCACATTTATGGGTGCTACTACCTTAGATACAATTTATAAACCATTGTCTATGACTTTTTGTGGAAAGTCATCTCTCATAATTTTCTTGAATTGCATCTTCAAATTGATTTTCATTCTTTTATGAATATAGAGTATCCTTTGGTCTTCAAGAAGTTAAAAAGATGTTCTTAGATCTTACTTTAACCTCTAAGAGCTCCAAATTCTACAATATAAATAATGAACAAAGTGCATTAGGATAAAGTATTGTCCAAATAACTTTTCATTCATTTAAAACCATTCTTGAATTTCAAACCCCCTAACCACTCACAAATCTATATTCTAAGTAAAAAACAAGTAACATAGTGTCTTTTGATATCCAAAAGTTTCATTTTTCATTGGTCTAAAATTTTCTTGGTTTGTATGAATTGACTAATGATTCTTGGAGACCTTTAGAACTACTTTCTACTAATTTTATCTATATCAAAAATTGGAAGTACGTTAACCCCTACAGGACCAAGCCCCCTTTTTGGGGACAAATGGGATTTTGGGCATGTACCTATGGCTAAACTACTTTGCGTGATTTTTTGAAAATTTTATAGATGATGGGGAATTCAAAGATTTACGTGGGCATCTAATTTTTTCTTCATTTTGACATTTATTGAAAAAGTTAAAAATGAATTTTTGGAAAACAAGTGAGATTGGGCAGCCTAAAAACTTTTTTAAAAATTGCATTTAAAAAAAATTAAAAAATGAAATAGGTACTTTAAACATATATACATATATATATATATATATATAGGTGGAGAGCTTTGAATCATTCAATTTTGATTAATGAGATGAAAGTTATGAGAAGTTTTTGTTTGTGGGTAGGTGTGACTTCTCTCAAAACCATACCTATCCACAAACAAAAGCTTCTCATAACTTTCATCTCATTAATCAAAATTGAATGATTCAAAGCTCCCCACCTATATATATATATGTTTAAAGAACCTATTTCATTTTTTAATTTTTTTTAAATGTAATTTTTAAAAAAGTTTTTAGGCTCCCCAAACTTGCCCGTTTTCCAAAAATTCATTTTTAACTTCTTCAATAAATATTAGAATGAAGTAAAAATTAGATGCCCACATAGATATTTGAATTCCACACCTTCAATAAAAGTTTCAAAAAATCACAAAAAATAAATTAACTATACGTACATGCCCAAAATCCATTTGTCCCCCGAAGGGGACAGTTGGTCCTTTAGGAATTAAGTTCCAAACCACATCTACACAAACTGGTTTTGCAAATTAAATTTCTCATATTTACTTAGATAAACATCCATATTTAAGAAGATGCGCTTCCAGAATCCAAGAAAAACGACTTTATAGTAAACCATTCAATGTTTGCGGTGTAAATTGTATGTATAGATGTCTTGAACTTTTGTATTTCAAAAAGTTGTTCATAAGCACTGGAAAAAAGAAAAATTGAAAACTCACATCATAAATGTAACCAAAATTTCAAATCTTTTGTCCCAAAGCCAATTTCCAAGCTGTGCTTCAAGTTGTTGTTAATGACACATCTTTATAAAATTTCAAATAAAAAATTTCAAATAAAAAGATGAATCAATGTTTCAAGTGGTTTAACCCCTGAATGTCACAAAAGCTCTTTGTGGCCATATGTATGATTGTATGTATAAATGTATTTGAGCTGCTTTTAGAGCTTTCCTTTTTTTTTTATGCACCCACCATCATACAATTTTTCAATATGTATTGTTGTAACACTTAATTTTCATATGATTCAAACTTTTAAATATTGGTTGTGACCATATTTGGTATTGTAACTCCAGAGCCCAAGGGCCCTTTAGGGGTTAACCCCTAAAGCATGTTGCCTACCAAAAGCGTTGGCTTTATTCATAAAATTACTATTTAATACTTCAAGAAATGAATGTATGACAAATGCCAAAAATTCCCCCAAAAATCCTAGTTTGAGTTGTAGTATATTTATGACTTGACTTAAAATTTATAGCTCCAACGGGATTCATGTGGTACCCAAATATCACATCCGTATACAACTATGCCATCCGTATACAACTACGCCATCCATATACAACTATGCCATCCGTATACAACTATGCCATTCGTATACAACTATGCCATCCGTATACAACTATGCCATCCGTATACAACTATGCCATCCGTATACAACACAAGTGAGCGTATATGATACAACAACATCCTTCAGGGTTAAGATCCATATTTTCTTTTTCCAACTGATGCTAAAATATGTCGGTGCAAAAGCATGAGCAAAAAATACACCCAACAAAATAAACGGATTTAGGCGAAAGGGTCAACGAAAGTCCGATGATCACAAACTTGTGGATGAGACCCCACCACCGTGGACGTGGAGACCTCCAGCAACAGCAACTCCCGTGTCCCCACTGCGGATAAGGAGACACACTCCCCGCACCCCCCCACCCCCACCACCGTGCCCGTTCCAGGGCCCTAAACCGTGCCCGCCATAGCCAGAGAAACGCGAGCTCTCGACCAACCTCACGCAGCCACCCGCATTGCGCATTCTCACACCAGATCACCGAATTCCCGAATTCCCTTCACAATCTCGAGGCTCCCGTGAATTGGGTTGCACACAATTGTTGCTCCGATGGCGGCAGTGCTAGGGACGCAAGGATTATCGCTCCTGAGCTCGCATCCACAGGCAATTCGGGCACCACCCTCGTCGTCACGCGCCGTGCCCATCGCGAGCTTCTGTGGCCTGCGAGCTGACAATGCCAACAAAGCAAAGGTGGAATTATCACAAGCCAATAATAAATGTGTAGTGACGGTAGTGGCGATGTCGCGCAACAAAGACGAGGACGAGGACGTGGATGTGGCCGCGGTGAGCAGGCGAGATGTGTTGGCAGCGACGACGACGTTGTCGCTCGGGGGATTGTTGGGGAGCAGCAGCAGCGATGAGAACGGCGCGGCGCTTGCGGACGACACGATCTCCAGTTGGGAGCAGGTGAAGCTCCCCGTGAACCCTGGCGTCGTGCTGCTCGACATGGCGTTTGTGCCCGACCAGCCTAACCGCGGTTTGTCTTTCTTTCCTCCCACTACTACTAGAATTTCAAACGAGCCATAATTGCATTGGTTTCAACGCCGGGATTCTGACCTTGTTAACCCCTAAATGTCCAAGGTATCAAATTCTAGTGTAAAAGCCACCAGAATTTGGTGCCTTGGGCATTTAAGGGTTAACGTAGTTGTGCTGATTAGGACAGCTTGATTAGGATCTATTTTCATTCCAATTCCCTAAACATCAACCTTTGAAGAAACTTTCACATATGCAGTAAATCCACTCTTAAATAAACTTTACATTTACAGCATTGGATTTGAAGAAACTTTCACATATGCCCTTGTTAACCCCTAAATGTTCAAGGTATCAAATTCTAGTGTTTAAACCACCAGAATTTGATGCCTTGGGCATTTAAGGGTTAACATAGTTGTGCTGATTAGGACAGCTTGATTAGGGCCTATTTTCAGTCCAATTCCCTTAAAGATCAACCCTTCCAGAAACTTTGCATATGCAGTAAATCAGCTCTTAAAGGAGCTTTACATTTACAGCATTGGATGTCTTCACTTTGCATTTTACTTAACACTGTAAGCATCTACTTAATTCAAAGATCTTGAAAACCATGCAGCTACTAGTAGAAAATCTGTCCGAATCAAGTGGTCCTAATCAACACAAACATGTCCTAATAATCAACAGTACTATGTTCAAAAATGTCCTAATCTTAGGACCCTTTCAATCCAATTCTCTAAAACTTCAACCTCTGAAGAAACTTCAACTCTTAAAGAAGCTTTACATTTACAGCATTGGATTTCTTCTCTTTTGCATTTTACTTAACACTGTAAGCATCTACTTAATTCAAAAATCTTGAAAACCATGCAGCTACACTAGTAGAAAATCTGTCCAAATCAAGCGATCCTAATCAACATGAACATGTCCTAATAATCAACAGTACTATGTTCAAGATGTCATAAGCAAGAGCTCCGAATCAACAAGTATTGTTGATTGGGTCCTATTTCTTGTAGTGATGATTTTCTTATTCTGATATTCTCTCTTTACAATGAGCCTCTCAAAGGTTTTGATAAACCCCAAGGCAAACGTACAAACAAGTACATGCTCTTCAAAAGGTTTCATGAAATGGCTTCGTTCACACAACCTAATTCAACTCCTTCATTGCCTTGGATTTTCAGCCACAATGCTAGGTGAAGGTTCGGTTAATAATTCATGAAACAGCGCTGTTTGCAACTCCTGCTATTTGAATTTCTCACCCTGTCAATTATACTTCCTGTTTACATATTGATATTCTCTTGCTGGCGAATGAATGAATAACTTTAAATCGGTTCCAAACAATGAGTTATTTGGATATGCAAAAATTTAGGAAATGTTAAAGTTGTGTTGGTATGTGTTCTTAAAACTGAATCATGTGAAGAAGGATGATGTACACCAGCTGAACATTTAATCTTGGATCTTTACTTCACCAGATGGCTAATATTAGTACACGATTTGCCTGGCTTTTGATGTTGCTCTAACCTAGAAGCATTCCTTTTTTTTTCGTTGCTGCAGGGTTTTTGTTAGGGACAAGGCAGACGTTGCTGGAAACCAAGGACGGAGGTAGATCTTGGAATGCACGCAGTATCCCGTCTGCTGAAGACGAAGATTTCAATTACAGGTACAGAGAAACGTATACTTGCAATCTAGTATCTCATCCTAAACCCCTTTTACAAAACCTTGAGAGTCCTTATTTGAAAATACTTAAGAAATTTGGATGTGCTGGCACTTTGGTGTTGACGTGGTCGTAGGACGTATATGCAGGTTCAACAGCATTAGCTTCCAAGGGCAAGAGGGATGGATCATTGGCAAGCCTGCTATTCTACTCCACACCAGCAACGGTGGTGAGGACTGGGAGCGCGTTCCCTTGAGTATTCGCCTCCCTGGAAATCCTGTACTGCTCTTCTCACTCACCATAACTATTTTCAAATTACTGCCATTTCTAGAATCTATATCTGTTGAGAATGTATTATGATTCTGAAGCTGCATGAACTTGATTTTCTCTTAAGGTTCGGCCTTTGTAGTCCTCTCGTATTTTGTATCTCAGGTTTTGCAAAATGAAAATGGTCGATTTGATTAGGTCTCTTTGAAATAAAAAGCTGCAAGGGTTAAGGTTGCCTTTATCGTTGTTGTTTCTACGGACCTGAGCAGTGCCAAGGCCATGGTTTGGTGGATGTGTATGACGAGAGGTGGGTTTGGAAAATACAGGTGGTGATCAGAGGCACGGGGTCTCAAAGTGCAGAGATGGTGACGGACGAGGGTGCCATTTACATTACTTCCAACAGAGGCTACAATTGGAAGGCTGCTGTGGAGGAGACTGTGTCAGCCACATTGAATAGGTAACTTTTCTGAGACATGAAGTGAGAACAAGAGTTTTTTTCCTTTCCAAATCTTGCCATCTCTGACAGATTTGGGTTAATGCAGTCACGTCCCTCCAAAGTTTCTCTAATAACATGAGGGCAACAATGTGTATAATGTTCCACAGAAAAAATGCTGATTGAGAGCATCTAAACATGAATAAATTAGGGCCGGTTCACATCATGTCCTATGTATGAAGTGCCATTGAAATCTCAGGCTCCAATTGGTAAAGCACTGAAACTTGGGACTTGGTATTTTCAAATTAATCCCCAAGTCTCATGCTCGGCTCACTTCAAAATGCGTACATAGCTGCACTTTTTGGAAATTTTGGCACCCAGTTGAGCAAAAATGGAAATTGAACATCGAGCCCAACCTACCTATTTTTTGCTAATAATATTCAAGGATTTCTTCAACATTTCTTTTTGCATTCTATAACCTATTAAAGCTGGGTTCTGGCAATGAGGTGGGATTTTGAGAGTTGGAACGTGAGACAGGGTGTGAATCGCCTTCATTATGAGCTTGCACCATAACATGGACGAGCTATACTAAGTGGAGAAGGGCATGGAATTTCATTTTATTTTACCGATGGAAAAAGAATTGGATGAAAAAGAATTTGAGATTGAGTAGGGGATTCAAGTTTAGTATGTTTGAGCTTTGATTTAAGGGATGTAAATAGAGTCGCTCTTTTGGCTGTAACAGAACTGTGTCAAGTGGAATCAGTGGAGCTAGTTACTACACCGGCACTCTCAACACGGTGAACCGATCCCCAGCTGGTGATTACGTGGCTGTTGTGAGCCGTGGGAACTTTTTTCTCACTTGGGAACCTGGACAGGTACGCTCGAACTTTGCTTTTTTTCTTTCTTTCTGTTATCCTTTTTTATATATTTTTTTCAAATTCACTTTTCGTCTTCTCAATGTGTAATATCAGTTGGCCATGTATATTTCCATTGAGTGCTTACGTGAATTACCTCTTATTACATGTTGCAATTACTCCTGAAGGGACCAAGCATCATTTACTCATGTTATTTTAGAATCAGGTCACATGAGGACTTTCTTTTCTCCAGTTTGTTTTTGGTTTTAAATTCTGTTGGTTTCACAAACCATGAAGCCTTGGTCTTTTGGAGGTGATGGTGAAGTAGATATTTTGTGCATTTTTTTGAGTTTTATTGTTTTGCTGTGGCAGCCTTACTGGTTGCCTCACAACCGTGCCGCAGCTCGCCGCATTCAGAATATGGGATGGAGAGCAGATGGTGGTTTGTGGTTGCTTGTCCGTGGTGGTGGGCTCTTCCTCGGCAGAGGCATTGGTGTAAGCACTCTCTCTCTTTTTCAATAACCCATGTAGTAGGGGGTTTGAAAGCTTAGTAGATCTCAGCAAAATCCGGTTAGTCCTTTTGCAAGAGAAAAATCCTGATATTGCATTGTGGTTTCAAGATTGGTTTTTTTTATTGTTTTTCTTGTACATGGAAGACTTGCACTATTCTGTACCTTTTTAGGTGTGCAAAATGCTTGGTTCCTCATGAGAAAATCTAATATTGTGTGAGAAAGCTCTGATTTTCCTAGAGGTTTGAAACCCCCTAATTACAATGTAGTTTTATGCAATTGAACCACTTGGTTTGCATTTGCAACTCGAAATCCTTGTGGTTTTAAGTTTTTTTCCTAGTTGGAGCATAAGTCAATATCTATCAGAAAACAAACCGTCCTCTTTATTTATGCTTTTATTTGCACTAAGAAAATGTCTTGTTTTCAATTCCCTTTTTAAGTCGTTTGATACTATTGCAGGTGACGGAGGATTTTGATGAGCAGAAAATCCCCAGCAGAGGGTTTGGCATTTTGGATGTCGGTTATCGGTCAAAGGTAATGTACTTTCTCTTAGACAATCAACTGTCCTTGCTTGTTACTCGTATTTATTGACACTCACTTGGCCTAGAAACCAATAACAAATCAGAATAAGTAGTATAAAGTAAATTGCCTAATGATTCCAAATTAGTCTAGCTTTGTATTCTTTCAGCATAAATTGTATACGTTAAATAAGTTAAACTCAGTTCCGTTGGTAATATTGGAATGTAATCATTATCTACAATAAAAAAAATCCAGCACAAAAGTAAATCCAATACTACCACATATAGGTAAACAATGCAATACATTTTTGTGAATTTCTGTTATTTTGATATTCAATGTTACATTTACAAATAAAAGTAAAACGGCAGTAGCTCCTACATGAACCACCAAAATAATCATGGCAAAAAAGTCAAGACCTAACACAACAAGTAATCCCAAAGTGTTCAAAAAAACTAAGACGAAAAATAAAACAGAAAGTACTGGATTACTAGGACGTATTTCTATAACCATAGAGACTAAAGCAATGCTCAAAAAACAGAAAAAGCATCATGGTTACATTGTACACCTGGTGCTTTTTAATATTATTAGTGTTTCAAGGTATCCATCAGAGTAGAAATCCTTGGTGTGTGTAAAGATTTTTATTTTTGTAATGTTTATCTCACTCGCAAAGTGGGTTGCTTTGCAGGATGAGGCCTGGGCTGCAGGAGGCAGTGGTATTCTCTTGAGGACCACCGACGGAGGAAAATCATGGGCCCGTGACAGAGTTGCTGACCAAATTGCGGCAAACTTATATGCTGTAAAGTAAGATCTCTGGCCTTTTTCTGTAATTTTTCTCTAAGGATTATGTATCTCAAATTTTATTCATTTTTATAGAACTCTGGTGGGAAGAAGATTTTTAGAAAAGATTGCAAGTGAATTCACTGCAACACCTCTTGCTTTCTCTCGTGCCAATTTATTCAACAAATAAATAAAAACTCCACGCATGGTTTTGTTTATCCTAGTAACTTTTAAAGCGTTGAGCCAATTTCGCCATACTCCTTTTTTTTTGTTGATCAAAATTTAAAAATAAAATTACATAAAATAAGTTTAATATTGGTATCATTATTAATTATAGTATTTTATAAAATTTAAAGCAATACTTTATGTAATGATATATATATATATATATATATATATATATATATATATATATATATATATGTGTGTGTGTGTGTAATTTGTTTAAGATTAATAAAACAAAAAAGTTGCTTTTGTTTGAGGTTGTGGGACTTGATTTTATTCGTCTTCTTTCTATTTGAACATTTTGTTTCCTTCTTGAATGCTTTTTAACTAGTTTTGGAAGTAGTTCACTTTGAGCCACTTTCTGGGGTGATGTTTTTCTAAGACCTTTTTTCGGTGGGTGTAGGTTCATTGACAACAAAGGTTTTGTGCTGGGCAACGACGGTGTACTGCTGCGGTATCTTGGCTGATCGACACGTGTCTCTATCTAGACTTTTTGCCGGAACGAGCTAACTAAGTGCATTATTTTTAGTACTGAGCACTGTTTTTTTTTTTTTCCTCATTCTTTTTGTATCATGGTTGAATTTTTGTTAATGCACTCAGGATACCATTTCTTGACTGTAGTGGAGAGAAGGATTTTAAATTTTATAAAATAATAGATTTTTTTTGTTTCTTCGGAAAGTGCTGATTATATTGTGTATGGATTTTTTGCTTGAGGGGGAGACGATCTTGAAAGGATGATTGTCTTTGCAGTAACCTCTGATTTGTTAATTGGTAAGCCCACCTAACTAACCAATGACAGTAATAGAAATTTGAAGGTAGAATGTCAACCATTCCTAGAAATGCACTGTTTTAGAGCACTGCACCGATTTAGAGCATGCGAACTTACTTGCACTAATTGTAAACATCATTTTTATCTTTGTGAAGATCACTCCAACCCCAACCTAGTCATAATATTGTTAACCTTCATTGGGGGTTCCCTTTTGCTCCCCCAATATGAGGATCCCCCAAGCAAATCCAAACCTCAAGCTCTGGCCCTCCTCCAATCAGCTTTGTTGAAATATAACTATATGCTCCCCCTCAGGTATATAGGGGGGAATATCCCTCCACCTGGGGGGAGCAAAAGCAGCGGATGAACAATGTTATGGTTATAATTTGATGGCTCTTGACAATAATGGAGGAAGCTTTGCAAAAGCTACCTTGAGAAAGTTTGAGGATATATCTTCAAAAGCAAACCAGTGAGTAGCCCGTAAAGGACTGATGGATAACCGTGGCTTGCCCGGCCTAAAGCAATCTATAGTGTTTTGCACATGGGCATTAGTAGTATTGCTTCAAAAAGTTGGAAAAGTCAACAGTGCATGGTGCCCTCATGAAAATTGCAAGAAGGGTAGCTTAGGAGCTAACACCATGTTTCTAAATCTTATCACAATTTGGGTTACTAAAAAAAACGAATGCATCTCAAGAGGTAATTTTTTGTCTTCCATGATGAACCATGTGTTTATGGTCACTTTTGAGAAAAATCAGCTAAAAGCCGGAGGACGATTTTTGTCCTCCCCAACATTTAGGAGTTAAAGACAAACCTTGTAGCCACAATATTAAGAGCTTGAAAAGCTCTACGAGTGTATGGCTAGAGTGAAGTCATGAGCTTAGAATGTTGTGCAAAATAGAATCTATTTATTGAACCAGCTCATGAACAATATTATGAACCAAGGACCTCTCAAAGACGTAGTAGTGGGACTTCAGTTTTTTCTTTTTATACCCTTCTCCTCTATTCTTAGTTAGCCATCAAATGGCACTAAGTCTATGTTTGTAAGTTGTATGTCTAATAAATAAATAAAATTTTTATGAGTTCAACATAATATAATAGTAATAGTTGCATAATTCACAAGTCTGAATTGGATTCAAGACTGAATTTGAGCAAGGCTACAGAGCGTAGCTTTTTGCGGGGTGCGATAAAAAAAAAGAATTTTTTTCACAAATTGGCCTTTGCTAAAAATGAGGAAAGCACTGTGCCTCCAATGACTCTCTGTACCGTTTTATTTCTTCATCCTCTTGGTTGTCTCTAGCCCCATCATTTGTTATGCAAATAATGTGGGCACAGCACCGGTTTAATTGCGTTTTGCGGAGAAATGATCACCGCAGCATGAGGCTACACCTGCGCCCTGAATCATGACAAATGATTTCTATTTGCCAAGCAACGAAGCGGCCCCCTACATTTGTCTGTCACTCTCTTCTGGTACCTTAAGCGACAGAAAAAAAAAAAAAGATTTTTGGAGAAGAAAACTAGGTGAATAAAAACCCAAGCGGAAAAAGGGACTTGAACCCTCAACTTCAGCCTTGGCAAGGTTGTACTCTACCATTAAGCTATTTCCGCTAGCTCCGATAAGACAAAACAATAGGAAAAAAGTAAGAAGGCCTTTACACTTATCAGATGTATTCTTTTAGTAGAATTTGATGGATAAGCCCATGCTTAGAAAGATTCAAACTCTCAACCCCCAAATCCGTAGTTTGGTGCTCTATCTGATTGAGCTACAAGCACAAATTTCTTATTCTTAAGCACTACGTGTCATGTAGGCTGCATTATTACAAAGAAAAAACATATGTATATATGATATGAAAAAATATTTTAAGAATTGAAAAAAAAAAAAAGATATGCTTTTTTTTTCCCTATTCATTTAAATTTAAGCGATGGTATACTTTGTAAATTAGGATAGTATTACCCTATTGCATTATTTCAAGGCGTTTATGCCTTCTGTGACTCAAAAAAGTTTATTATAGCACTGTGATCAAATTAGTCAACATTTTGACCGCAGTTAAGTGATATGGATGCATTATAACACGTTAGTAATCAAGTTCAAAAAAGAATACTATGTTGATTTGATTAGCTCGCGTTTAGGTTTTACTGCTAAAAAAAAAACAAAATATATATAGATTTTGTTTTCTCATTTCTCCTACCTAATTTATTGGCTCTATCCAAAAAGCGGAAATGCAGACGTTATTAAAGGTTGCTCTTGGTGTAATGTTGACCAGGTACAGAGTTTTTTTTTAGTTGAAAGCGTTATGGATTATCATAGGTAAATGAAAAAAAAGGTGGCGTATAAACGGGCCACAGGCCACAAATTGTACCACTTTTTTTTCTTTTTATTGCAGCACAGCTCTGGCTGACCATTTTTCTCCGAAATAATTTTGTCCCTTTCATCTAGGGGTATAGGACATCGTCTTTTCATGGCGAGAACACGGGTTCAAATCCTGTAAGGGATAGCCTTACTTACATATGCTCTGAGAGCCAAGCAAAATGAGCTTTCCAGTGCACGTAGGAATTTTTTGTCTGAAAAAGAAAAGGACACAAAAAAGTGGAAAAAAGACTTTTTTTTCAGTGTCTTCGCCCTTTATTCTAGTTTTTCACTATTCTCCTTCATTCTTTTTTTTTGTGTCCTCCTGATGAATGAAAATCATAGAAAGCATAGTAATGAAAGGGCACACGATATAGCGGCCAAAGGCCCTATTCCCATAACGAATAGAGCATAAGAAATAAGAAAGAAAAATTTTATGCAACTTTCTAAAAAAAACCAAGTAAGTGAAATATGCCTACAATAAATCAATTGATTTGTCATGGTAGAAAGTCAAAACGGCGCACACAATGTACTTGAGCCTTAACTCAATGTCCTCAAAAGCAAGGAGTATGCCTGCGTGTTTTGACGAGAACACCAAAGAAACCTAATTCGGCTTTACGCAAGATAGCCAAAGTACGTTTAACCAATCGAAATGAGATAATTGCTTACATTCCCGGCAAAGGCCATAATTTGCAAGAGCATTCTATGGATATTGTTAGAGGGGGTAGAGCAAAAGATTTGCCAGGTGTAAAATACCATTGTATTTGAGGAATTAAAGATTTGCAAGGAATATCGAGTTGACGTCGAGGCAGATCTAAATATGGTACAAAAAAACCCAAAGATTCTATATGAATTTATTTGTCAAATCATCCAATTTCAGCTTTGTTTTTGGTTTATCAAAGGCAAAGGCGGGAATCAAAAAAAATGAAAATTGGCCATTTAGCAGAATTTTTTTTTTTTTTTCAGAAAACTTTTTTGCGCGTCGTTTATCGCATTGTAGATATTTATGCTATGCCCTAGAAGGGCATGTGCCATCAAGACCTAAAAGTCGTGGGGCAAGCATATACAATAGCTTAGACAATTTGGGCTATATCCGGGGCTTGCATGGTAAACAAAAAAAATTAATAAAAAAATTGGTCCATATCTGCATGATTAATGGTAGAAAAATGAGATCTTGTGCTATTGTTTATAAAACTTTCCATTGTGTAGCTCAGCATGGCGATATATTAAGACTTTTGGTTAATGCCATAGAAAATGTCAAGCCTATTTGTGAAGTGAAAAAGGTAAGAATTTCTGGTACTACTCAATTAGTACCATCTATTATAGCAACAAATCGTCAAGAAACGATATCCAAGAAATATAATCATCCAAAGAAACAGCTTCTACAACAATGGATAGGGGTCAAGAAGAGCCCTTGCCCTCCGAACAGTATGGGAGCCTTTCAGCTCGTACTGCTCACCTTCCTAGATCTTAACCTTGGACCTTAGGCAAAATAGTTAGAGTTCTCAGTATCTTAATTTGTGCCGCAGCCCACAAATCATTGTTGGCGGCGCCGTGGTATTTGTTGTCCACACAGCAGTTTTATACTTACACTAGTCATAGGTAACATTTCCCGAGCGAATTTTAGCTCTTATGTCTCTCACCTCTATGTATATCTCTCCAATTAGATCTGTAAATAGTACACAATCAAAAGAACCCCAAGCGAGCCAATTTTGACGCCCTAGCTTGCATCTACAATCTTACGCAAGAGAGCTAATTGCTCAAACTTAAAAACCTTTATGGCCTTCGGCCCTTAGCGGGCCCACGTGTAATTGGAACATATCCTTGGCTTCCTTTGTGAGGCCGAAATTGTGAAATATTATGCATTTTGTACAGTACAGTACTGCCATTTCTCAAAGTTTGGTGAGAGAAAAAACGATGTGAATCCAGAGAATTGGCGTTACCGAGGTTTGAGTGTGTAAGGATTGATTTGGGTCCCACTACTACGTCTTTGAGAGGTCCTTGGTTCATAATAATCTTACCATCCCATTTTATTGCGTCTCAAATAGTTGAATACAAATATGCAGATCAAGCCGTCGAATCTAATGTGAAAGAATCTTAGAATTCTTGATCAATATTGAGCAGGGAAAGAACGGTTCTTACTACTGAAGTTAGCTACTAACTTGAAGAGTTCTATATCATAAATGGTACACATTTGTGTATGGGTATACGAATCTCTTGAAGATGTTGGGAAGAACCACCCTTCACCTTCACAACATTCCCTTAGACCAACTTCGTAACTCTCTCCACCTCATGCACTTACTTTATTAATTTTCACAATGTTCGAGTAAGTTACTCCATACAACGAAGTGCATTTTAGGTGGAGAAGCTATGGAATTGAAGACGTCGGGGCCTCAAAATGACAATGGAAAACACATAGACAGAGCAATGTTGGACATAATTGAGATTAAAACAAGTGGCACTAGAAAGCAGACTTCCTACAGAGCTCAGTTGTTTAGGTCATTTGCTGAAAACTTCATCAATGGTGACGTATCGTCAGAACTCGCAAGTTCAAACTTGGGACTAATCTACAACAGTTGGGTAGCACAACTGTCTTTTTTAACGACTATATTCTGATTAACTTCAACATGGTTTTGGTACAGATTTGACTTAGTTGTTACAGCGTGTTCTAATTCTTGTTTTTTACTTATCTCAAACATAGCCCTCCCTAATTGAGGGGTAGCGGCTTCAAAACCGCCAAGGACATGATCCAGACGCCTACTGACTTACCAATGTTAGCAACAGCAACTCATCTATTCCTACACATAGTTGGACCTACTAGCAACTGATGCAAGCATGGCTCGGTATTTATCTATGGCCTCTGGCTTTTAAATAGAAATAAGGTTGGTACTGTTCATATTAGTACTCTACAACCTCTCTACTTAGACTTGAATAAGAAGATAATATCAACGCATTTGGCTCCTATGCTCGAGATAACTTTTTCTATCACGTGAAGTATTCAACATAATTAGGGAGTGTGATATCTAAGAGATGTATCGAAGTGTGGAAATACCACTTTTACCTTGGAAATACATCGATTCAAGAGCTCCATCGCCGCTCTGCTCTTCAATGCCTCGGCCCTGACGACAAATTAACTATGGGACAGTGAAAGCACGTTTGTCAAGTTCGTTCAGCAGGGCGCATGGTAAAAACGTGTCAAAATCCCAAGTATTGAGAAAATAGCAAAACAGAACCATTAGATTCGGCAAAATCAGACTTCAGAGGCTGTGAACATACATTATTGCAACCAGTGTGCAAGAGCAAACAATTAGGATAATCAACTTAATATCCCTCTTCAGCTTAAGGTGTCTGACCAAGTCAGCATAAAAATGGCTATCCAGAAAAGGAGACTGCAGATAAAATCCAAGAACTTTGTTGTAAAATATAGACATCTTTATGTCACAAGAGAATTGTCGAAAGAGTGTTTGATAGTACAAAAAAATGAGGTTGAATTTAACAAAAAACTAAAACACCTGCAGAGTTTCCACGTGACCTCCCTTTCTGCTGAAATCTCTATGTCATGAAAAGATCTGACACTAGACCGCAGAAGGCGCAGCAGACTATCGGGAGACTCAGATAGTTGTAGCAACTAGTCTTCGACATGTCCCGTTTATGCAAGGGGACTCATCCTCAGACCAATACAGTGCACAGCCACTCTAAGGCACATACATTGCTCAATAAACCTGTGTACCTACATTTATACAAAACCCTAAACTCGAAATCAACATGATGCAAATCATTCATCACATTGAGAAGCTGAGGGATGCCTTAGCTACTGATGTCTTCATGGCTGACAGAACCCCGAAACTTTAAAGCGCTAGCCGTTGCCCCCATTCTGTGCGCCCCCGCCGATGCAGAATCCACCATTCTCTCCGAATTTATCCCAACGCTGCCTGCATCAACTGCTGCTGCTTCAAGTTCGTCTCCATTCCTTTTCTGCTCTCCTGTATTCAACCATGTTTGGGGTGCTTCATCTACTTGCATATCTGCACCATCTTCAGATTCTTCCAACCCTGGAGAACGAAAACATCATTACATATAACACAACCTTGAATTGAAATCTATTTTAAAATTGTTAATTAGCTGATTATCCTCGACAGCAACGCAAGCTATATTGACGAACATGATTCCATTCCTCAATTATGTGCTGCCAATTTAGAGAACAGGTGTCGTTAAATGATAGACGCACCCTCCATACACTCCCTAGGCAGGTGATCACATTTGAAGACAAATCTGCTATAGTATCAAAGCTGAGGTTGTATACCCGATGATGGTAATTTCAACACCTCTGGACTAGGAGGAGCTTTCTTGTGATCTCCATAATTATGCAGCCGCCTTCCAACAAGATACCGATCGTCCCGAATAGAATCGTGAAGATCCAGCAGCCCTTGATGAATTCGATGTCCACCATACCAGAAAATTCCAAAAAAGAGGCATCCAAGCCAGGCATACCGATACACAGCCGAGTTTGTCATCAATGAACCACCGAGAAGAGGAAACAATCCTCTTGCAAAGACATATGGCACACACAGAGCCGTCAAGAGATGGATGAGTACTGGCGCAATGATATTTGTAAATACCCACCAACCCCTAAGTTGGGAAAACCCGTCATTCCGAACTTGTTCAAACTTCACGCGCCAGCTATCATCAACCAGGGGCACGATCTGTCCAAGCATCACCTGTTGAGATAAGAGCATTGCTTAAAACTTAACACGTTTTGCTTGACCAGAACTACTCATCATCATGCCAAATAATACGTAAGCCACTAAAAGAGTTGCGCATTAAATATACAAGAATCTGTGACCCTGTGCCAACAACGACAAAAACGTAATCCTCAAAAGTGAGAAACAACTGCACCATATAGGCAACTCACCAGTCTTGTCCAGATCTTCAAAAACACTAGTCCCAATGCCCAATCTTGATAAAGGAGAAATACAGGACTCTCATTAATAGGTACTCGCAAGGGAACAACAATGAGTAGCTCAAAAAGAAGGCCGATGAGCACCGGGATAACCACAATCTGCAGAGCCCAAAACCCACTCAGCATTAAATATAGCAAACTATCAAATACTGGTCAAATGATCTAAAGCTGATTTTTCATAAAAAATGCCACGTGAAGTATTTGATAAATGAACCAAAATGTTATTCACTGAACTTAAACACTGGTTAATCAATCTGTACTACCAGTAACATTATCGTGACAACAGTTGAAGACGAAAGGAGCTCCTCTTACCCAGAGTGATAGAAGCACAAAGCTCTTCGCTAATATGGATGACCACTTGACAACCTGTCGCAAAAAGACCCGTATGTCGTGGGTCCGGAGGTAGTCTACGACATATTGTATGGCAGCAGCAGTAGCCCAAAGCACATAGCACCCGATGTTGAATGCGTACAGATCTACAAAAACAGAAGAAACCATGTCAAGACTCCACATTCCAGTTTCACGAGCAAACTCAAAACGAAAAAACAGTCCTTTAGTCACCGCCGGAAACACATGTTGATGTTTATAGAAATCCAAATGTTTCAATTGTGGAAATGTAGCACAAATACATACTAGTAAGTGACTACAAAGATTCAGAATTACGGCAGAACCAAAGCATGCTTCTCACCATTGCACTTTGCACCACGGGTAATAGGAAGACGCGAGAAGGAAGTGAATATAAACCGCCCAATGGATATAGGAAGGAGCACCATGGTCGAGTTAAACGCAAGCAGAGTTAGCCATGCCCCCAGCAAAAGAAGCACAATTCGTGATGCAAACTGATACCTGGTAACCAATGGAGTCCAACAGTTAGTACGTTAGATCAATGAAATAAAATCTAAAGAATAAAAATGCAAGATTATATAAATTCCCTCTCAAATATACTTTCTGATTAGTACGCCATACAGCCACAAATGCTAAACACGCAGAGCATGAATTGTGGCTTACAAGGATCGGCAGAAACAATGAAATACCCCACACACAAAATAACTGGGGCATAAAAACATAGACTCGGGCAAAAGGCAGCTCTTGAAACAAAAAAATACATATTTAAAAGTCTAGAGTAGCACAAGCAGACCAAGAGGAGGAGGATGCATACTCTTCAGTGTCATGTTCGTCATCAGAGTCAGATACGTCATTGCCCTCCGCAATACCAGAAGCATTTTCAATCTGGTGCCGATTTCCTGCGGCATCACCAATTCCAGCTGCTCCTTGATTCTCATCAAAGATATTGTTGACTCTGTCCTGTCTTCTCTCTTCATTATTATTGACAACGACTCCATTCGCCTCCTCAGTTCCAGGAAGAAGAAATTCCGACAAGCCCAGAGCCCAGCCTACAAATGAAAACCAGTGGAAGAGGACATTCTTGATAGTTGCACGAGGCCTGAAGTGCTCCACAGCGAAGGGTATACAAATATGAAATAGCAACATATCTGCTGGGATCTCAGTGAATGGATCAGAAACCCTGCAAAACCAGAATAGCTCCTTACCATTAGTGCCCCTAGAAATTAGAACTCTAGGAACTGTAACCACTCAAACTAATCTGCAGAAACAACAACATGAATGGAACAAGTTGATGCCTAATGTATCTGTCAAATCAAGATTACTAGAGCATGTCAAGATCCATTTTCACAGATACGGCACAACAACGAATTGTTCAATCGACTGCAGAAGTTGAGCCTCACCTTATATCCAAAGGAAACATGTGAGGAGCAATTGAAATTGCTAGTCGGACAGGCAAGAACACCAGCATAACAATAAGACTGCCATAGACCACCACAGAAAGGAGAACCCGACGCGCATGCTTGTGTAAAGGATCATCGATAAGGTCTCGAAAAGGATTGTAGTTTGGATCAGCGGGATCTCGTAGGAAATATAAAACCCCTGGTTTGAGTACCTGAAATGCAAAACACGACAATCTGATAAGGAAGAGTAAAACAGATAAAACTACATGTACATTAATCGATCCCCATTAGCCGCTACCTTTTCTGGTTGCTGCAAATAATTTATAATCAATCCAGTAAGTAAGGCGCAGCAGACTAGGCCTAAAATTATCAATAAATTCCGTACCAACACCACTAACAAGGATACGAAGGGGTAGGGTTATGAAAGAACCAAATAATACCTCTCTCAATAAGCTCACAAATATGCTGATCTGTAGCATATAGACAATCCCAACTAGCCAATGAAGAAAAGAACTCATTGAGGGCGACGACGTGAAAAACGATACGGCTTGAGTAAGTGTAACGTCGCGAATTCCCAAAGTGCAGATATCCAACCACCATCCACAAAGTAGCGGAAACACTCCAAGCTCGATAAAGAGCAGAAAGGCAACCTTCGTTCCTGTAGCCATATAGCTCACCCCGGCTATGATCTGTCGAGCTACAGAAGGCGCAGCCTCAGCCATAGACGCAACTCCCCTGATTCTTCCAACAGTCATAGGTTCCCCTCGACTGTATCTTATGAGAGCAATGAGCCCCAAATAGAACAATACAGCTGAAAAGATTGCCATATAACCTACAACCACTGTTGCTGCGTCTGAAAACCTGAAGGCTGACACCATGGCTTCTGTGACTGCATCAACTGGAACCGAAGAATTGTCATCTGAAATGACACCTCCAAGCCCAGCTCCAGTCAATATGTTGAAAAAACTGTTATTACTTTCTTTCTGGTCCATCAGCAGAGAATCAGGATTCACGTCCAAAAGGACAGTGGAGCTGCTGTTGACACCAAAGACGCCGATAGAAGCCTCTGACCACCGCGTTATATTTTTGACGCTTCCTGTCGCTACCATTATCTTCGAGAAAACAGATATAATGATCCGACCTAGAGTAAATGGTATTAGGGCAACAATTCCAAGAAAGAATGCGTTGGTCAGCAACACCTGCACAGAAAAATCCAGAATCGTAAACTCTTAGTTATGTATCAGAGGGCAAAGACAACAGCAACATCTACAGCACCTAACCGAAATCAAATAAACGTATTTGCACTTATAACAGTGGAGCATAAGCGCCAAACCGCTTCTACAAGTTCCGACTTCACAAAATCTGATTGCTATATAGTGACAAAAAACTTACTGTAACTGCATTCTCAAGTAAGTGAAAGACAGGTCCTTGCATTCCCACAAGCTCATCAAACGGTACATCTTCAGCACCGTCAGCATCCTCAACTGCATCAAACATTTGTTCAACATGAGCCTCAAGTCGTGCGGCTTGCATTTCCAAGCGAAGAGCTACATTCTCAGCGTTTCGGCGCAGTAACTGACCAGCTCCAGCTGCAAGACCCTGAGCAGGAGCAGGCACAACAGCTACTTCATGATTGACATGAGGGCCTCCCATTGCCTGGCCCCCGTCACCACCAAAACCCCTAGCTCCGGCAGCAGCCTGGCCTATGCGCCTGCCAGCTCGCCCCCCCAAGCCCCTGTCCATCCCTTCGTCATCCCTGTCGCCATCTTGCCCTCCAGCAATTTCACGTAAATGCCGAAAATACTCCCGCAAAGACGTAACACCGAGAAAGATAAAAACAATGCCAGCTGACAGCAGAAATCCGTGTAAGCAGTCTGTGAGTAGCAGACCAAACGTCCACCGGCTGAAAAAGAGACGCTTGGCTTCAACCAAACTCCGCACGAATGTAAATCTCCAAATCCATAGTGTCACGAAGGGGATCAGCAGAAGCCACACACAGATTACAAATAGCAGGCGAACAAAGAACCGTGTTCCTTTCAGAGCTTTCAGCGTCATGCCTAAGAAAAGCTCTCGCACTGGAAGCCTGGCAGGTGCGTTCTCTGCATAAACAGGCGAAAAGGCGAACATATGCTTGCACACCTGCATCATCAACCGAATAAATGGTCAATCTCTACACCCACAATAACTCCATTCACGAAAACTGCCGTCCTACCAAGCCCTAATACCGAGATAACCAAAATCTAAACGTAAGAAAACAGAAATATCTAAGATTTCGATCCTATTTTCACCTAGCTGATGACGCACTCTGAATCTATTGATCGACAACAAATTGAGGCCATACTAGACTACATGTATTGCCATGTACAATCACATTTAACACAGCAGTAGCAATTGTCTCCCCTTCAAAACATGAATCTACAAAACTCAAAACCTAGCTTCTGCTGCACGAACAAAAACTCTAATAACAGGACGTTTTAATCTATCCACACACAAACCCCTGCACGGTTCCAAAAAATAACACACGCGCCGTACCTCGCACTGGCGAGCATTGCTGTGGTTGAGCCACTGCAGAAGGCAATCTTGGTGGACATACTTGATACTGCCACTACAAGCACAGGGATGATACAACGACGAATCTGCCTCTCCCGCCGTCCGACAGATTCGGCACACATCTTCTTCGTCATCGGGATCTCCGTCCGGCAATTGTTGTTGTTGTTGAGGAAAATGATGATTCCTGTTGCCCGCTTCTTCTTCGTCCCCTACACCACTGCTACTGCGCTCTCCTTCCTCTTCTACTAAACCTTGCGCATCCGTGCGTGGCGGCTCAACCGCACCAATCTCCTCCATACCCGTTGGCACAACAACAACAAAACAAAAAAAAGGAGAACAAAAAATTTAATCTGCGACGACGACGATGTGATGAACTAATTTGTAGTCTCACCGCTCACTCTACGGGCTCCGACATTCCGTACAATCCGCCCTCGCAGCAATTTGTGATGCGGCTCGAGCGACGAGGTGGTGGCGAGAGAGATCTAAGTTATGAGTGACTTGGTCCGTCGTCCGTCCGAGATTGCGAAGCTTGGCTGAGTTTGGGTTTGCACGAGTTCAGAGGAGCGGGTGTTGGCTCCGCTAGGGTTTGGGGCACCATGATGGATGGGTCAGAGAGAGGCCGGTCGGGGATCATCGCAAAATCAACACATGGACAGCCCGTGGCAGTACCCTTCTGGCATGGCGATGCGCAACACGACGATGACGACGACTTCGTTCGTTGGGCTTCTTTCGTTCGTCCATTTCGACGAGGACGGCACCTTCGTTCGCTCGCTCGTTCATTCGTTCACTTCGTCCATTCTTATGGGTGACTCCCCTTTCATTCCAAATGGGAGTGACTAAGGTAGGAGGCTCATAAACCGACCATCTACGGGCTGAAACTCAATTTTGGAGAGGTGGAACTTCTTGAAATATTTTTTAATGCATTAAGAAGAATTGACATCTTGTTTCATGTATTTTAGAGTTTTGTGAATTAGTTATGCAATTTTGAAGTTGAAGTGGTATAAGGCTCTATAACTGTCCACCTCCTCAAATTTATATATGTTGTACATTTTGGAAATCCATGAAAAATAGCATGTACATAAGAAGTACATTTTTGAGGGTGAGTAGTTTTAGAACTTGGATGGTTTATGAGCCTCCTACCTTAGGTGGACACACCCAATTGCTACAGGGACACCTCATAGATGAGCCTATTAAGTTTGAGATTGTTATTATGCTCAAGTATGAAATAAAATCAAAAGCAATATTTTAATGTACAATTTTGTTTACAAGCATTGCAAACATACAACAAATCTGCCTCATTTGCTCCCTTCATTTACTGGTTTAAGTGTTGACCACGTCACAAATGAGATAGATTTTACGTATGCTTGCAACTTGTAAACGCAGATGCATGCTAAATTATTGCTTTGATTTTATTTCATATATTAGCATAATAGTAATAACCTTAAATTTAGTAGGCTACGCTATGAGGGTGTCCACGTAGCAACTTGGGGGTGTCCACTTAGTTGCTCCCAAGACTAACATTGGGCGTTAGCTTGGTGCCCAAGCATGATGCCTTTAGAACAACTCTCTACCAGGGCTTGTAATTTTTTTATGTTTTATTTATTTATTATGGATTTAGACTTAATTTGTAGAATTTAGGAAGATTTAGACACCACTCTCAATTTTAAAACATCCAATAGCAAATTTCCAAATTACAAATTATAGGAGTTAGTGTATGTTTGCTCTATACCAAAAATTTCTTTTGAAAGCATATTTATGAAAATTTAGAGTTGCATTTAAAAATAAATATTGAAGCATTACGTAGAAACATAGATGCAAGTTGGATGGAATTCTTGTATTAGCATTACTAGTATAGGCACCCGTCGGACCAATGGGACCCAAAATGATTTCAAGCCCAATTAGGCAATTATGCAAAATATTTCCTCTACAAGAAATTAATTTTTACTTTTTATTTGTGCACTCCAATATCAAACTTTACCCAAAACACATGTTTTTGTTTACGAAACATTCTTTTGCAATAAAGCATTTTTTGTTTTATACCCATAAAGTTTTTTACCCAAACAATATAAGGAACTTCATTGTTCACTCATGCAATTTATCATTATTATTTTGTTACCTTCATAACTTTTTTACCCATGTAATAATTATTCATGCAATCTTTTTATATGGGCACATGTCAGTTCAACGAGACGCAAAATATTTTCAGGCTCAATTACGCAAAACATTTTCCTTATTTTTATTTTTTACTTTTCATCCATGTAATTCAATCTCAAACTTTACACATGTTGATAAAATATTGGTTTTCATTTACAAAACATTCCCTTGCAATGAAGCAGCTTTTGTCTTATACCCACATAATATTTTACCTACACAATGAAAGGATTGCTACTATTTTCAAGTGCAAAAAAGTATTATATATTTTTTGCCATGCAATTGTTTAACCCACACAATAATTTTTCACGCGATTGTTTTACATTTTTATTTACCCACACATTTTTTCACCCATACCTTTTTTTTTCACCCAAGTTTTTACTTACGTAAGTTTTTACCCAATCAAGTTTATTTATCAATGCAGTAAAAAATCATGGTAAAAGGATCGCCAAATGGGCTAACTTTATTTTTTGTTATTCAAAAATGAGTATTTTTTGGTAAAATGTGAACACTCATTGCTCAAATCTAACAGCTCACTGCTCATCGCTCCCTGCTCACATTTTAGCTGCGTTGTGAAGTTCTAGTGGTCAAGTGATGAGTCATGAGATAAATTATTAGGGTAAAGTCTAATTATCAAGGCAACCTAAACCTAAACGCAATAATTAGAGTAACATTCCTCCCCGGACACTACCTGGAAGAGCACCGGTGGCGATGCCCTAACCGTACACTACAATGCGTGTGGGAGAAATACAGGATTATTGCCACCAAGGCAACCCCTCAACCCAACGCCCACCGTCCGATGCCACACAACGTGGCCACAACAGCCTTCCGATCACCTCCAGACGAGGCGAGCGCTTTCCTGCATACTGGCATCAACGAACTCGCGGCTACGATGCGACGAACTTCTCAAACGATCGTCCCCGTTCGTTGGGACATCCGAAATGCCCAAATCCAAAATTTCAACTTGCTCCTGCAAAACCTCATCCGCCCCAACAAATCTGCACAGACTCCGAGACGACGACGACGACGATGCCAACGAAGCCGATCGTCGTGGGAAGGACGGAATCCGCCCGGAGCATGGCGTGTGTCAGTCGTGCAAAGCTCGGAATTACTACAAACGGGGGGCGGGGGGTGGGTTTGTGGCGCAAGATCAACGAGCGTAACGGCGAATTGATCATGTTGCATGGTGCCTCCTCTGCCTGCACACTTAATTTTTCCAACGTGTAGGTTTAGGGGACGGTGTTGCTGTAGGGGCGGAGCTTCACAGATGAGTGTGGCGTCCGACGCAGCCAACGTCGTCCAATCCGTCCAGCCTGGCGCAGACAGGCCCCCGCGCGCACGGATTCTATACCAACATGGAAAAGCTGGGATGCATCTAATCGCGGATGGCGATGTGGCGCCTGGACGACGACGCATGCTGCTGCTGCTGTAACGTGATTTCACTCTCTCTCCATCGGAATAAGTTACGCTAAAGAGAAAATCGACACCGGCGTTTTATGGTGGCGATGGCCGTGCAAGTCTCGGTGTGGCTGCTATGATGTGAAGGTGTGTTTCCGATGTTTCGTGTGGTACGTGGATCAATGTGATTTGCTTTTAGCTGGTGTGATTATTTCTTGAAATGTGGATTTATCGTCTTTCGGTTTGTTGTGTACTTATGACTTGCTGTGTTGGCAATGCTGATAATTATTCTTTTGCCCTAGCTCCAGATTGCATGTGAAGTCTTGCGTGCTTGAGGTGTTTCGCTGTGCGTTTGTGTCGTTGATGCTTTTAGGTAGCTCAGCTGATTTGGAGTATAGGCCCATGCTAGCTGGGGGGACGTGTTCGATAATGCATATGGTTGTGCGAATATGGTTGTGCGGTTGTGGGAAGAAGGGGGTATGGCCGAGGTTGAGCGACGCACGTGAATGTTCCATGAGATTGTAGAGATTGTGTCGACTGCGAGAGTGTACTAGATGAGGGTTTTCGTATTGGGAGAGTCGTTTTTGCTTTTACTCTGCGTTTACGTGCATGGGGTTTGTGCAAAAGTTGAACTTCTTGGGTATGGCGGATAATGAAAGAAGCAGAGCGAGAGAGACATGACCGCAACTATGCAACGTTAGATCTCCATCGATGGCCATGGCGGCGGATGTTGGACGCGGGAGAAATTAAATCTTCTTGACGTGCAGATCGCATTTGATTGTTCGACTTCAGAGTCTTCAAGGTAGCTTTGGTGAAATCATGGGCATGCATGCTTTATCCTTTGATTGCATATGGCTGATCTTTTAATTTCTTGCTGCAGTGAAATGCTTTTGATTTTGCATTGGAGACGGTGCTGCCTGGAGGAAGATCGGATTCGATTTGGGTGATTGGCAGCATTTAGGGTGCCTATGACGGTGCCGAATGCGACGGCGTTGAATTGTGTCGAAGGCCGAGGGGTGGCTGGTTGGGAAGAAACGATGGGGAGAGAGGACGGCGCGTACCAGGAAGTGCGCGTCCCGAAGGCGCCGCTGCTGACGTGCCTGACGTGCCCGCTGTGCCACTACTTGATCCGCGAGGCGACCACCATCTCGGAGTGCCTGCACACGTTCTGTCGCGACTGCATCACCGAGGAGCTGAGCCATGGCGAGGCGGATTGCTGCCCCATGTGCCACGTGAACCTGGGCACGCTCCCGCTGGAGAAGCTGCGGGCGGATCACCAACTGAACGACCTGAAGGAGAAGCTGTTCCCGTGCAATGCGAAGAAGCGCAAGCCCGGCGTGTCGATCGGCAGCCCCGGGACGTCCAACGCCACCAGGCGCAAGGAGAGGTCGCTGTTCTCGCTCGGGATGAAGGGCCCGCCCGCCGTGAATCCGGGCTACGCCAGTCGCAAGACGCGGGCGTTGCCGGGCACGCACGGCGGCAGCACGGACGAGGAGCTCGAGGATGAGGGCGACGAGGACGACGATGAGGACGACGATGAGGACGACGAAGGCGACATCTCAGATGACTCGCCCACCACCATGCTGAAGCTGTCTCACAATGGCGGATCTCGACGGGCGTCTCCGGAGGAGGTCCGTGAAGCGAAGGTGTACCCGTATTCCGACCCCCGAAGGCGGGAAGAGGACTCGGCAGCGACACCGCGAGGGGATGGGGAGCTGCACCTGCGAGGAGGACCGAACGTGGAGCCGTGGTTGACGACGATGCTGAGAAAGCGGCTGGCTCGGGGTGCCCCCAACGGCAACAAGGCCTCCTCAGCGTCGCTGCCGAAGCCGAGGATCGGTCGGGGCTCCCGAAAGAGCAACATTTCCCCCGTCCCCGCCCGAGCCCCTCAAGCTGAAGCGTTTCCATCGGCTCTGGACGCTCTGGCTCAAGTGGCCAACGCAGACGCGGCCATGGAAGAGCCAGGGTCCGGGCCGGCGTCCCCGTCTCCCTCGCCCGAGCTGCCCATCCCAGGCAGCGGCAGCGGCAGCAGGGCCGTGGCCGGGCACAGGGACAGCAAGGAAGGAGTGCTGACCAAGGGCGGCTCCAGCGCCAAGGACAGCTCCCCAGCCGCGACGAACGGCCAGTTGTTGCAATCGCGTCTGAAACAAACTCTGAACGGCGTGATGGAGCGGCCTTCCGTGCCGCGGAACAACAACGCCCGTCGCTCACCCGGAGGCACGGCCGCAGGGCAGCCGTCCCGGACGTCGACGAACGCCATCTGGTTCCACCTGGAATCAGGAGACGGTCAGGCGAGCGAGGACGCCCTGCCGCCGTTGTCGTCGCCGTTCGTGCGAATCAAGGACGGCAAGCTGCCGGTGTACCACGTGAAGACATATTTGGTGCAGAAGTTCTCGCACAAAGTGAAGAGCGAGATGGAGGTGGAGATCACGTGCCGGGGTCAACCCGTGGTGTCGAGCCTCCCCCTGGAGAGCATCCGCGACATCTGGTTCAGCGCCCAGATCTCAGATCTACCGCAGGCCCAACCAGCCCAAGCCCAAGCCCAAGCCCAAGCACAGGGGGAAACCTCGACGACCCCAACAGACGCAAGCAGCGCTCCCGCGGAGTTCCCGACGTCAAAAGACTTCCTGATGGTTCTGACGTACAGACGGCATCGGAAGCCGCGAATCAACTGAGGCATGGTAATTGGGGTTGGTATAAATTTCTGCGTGTGCTGCTGCTGGAGCGGTGCAGATGCGTGCAAGTCCTGGACAGGCGTTGCTGCACAGACGCTTGCCCTGCGGGGGGGCAGCACCACTAATGTAGCAGTGCAGCACAATCTCAGGGACGTGTGTGAGCAGGAGGCAAGGTCGGAGCTGGAGAGGGTGTACTGGAGGGTGGCATGGCAGGGGTATGGAGGGAGCAGTCATGGAGCCCAAAGGTGGGCGATTTTGCAGATGGATCGAGTGCCTTTGTATTGTACCGTGGTTGTTTATTGTTTGAAGCTGCCTCCGACATAGAGTGGTGTGGCTTTTTTGTTTGTTTTGAATTAGGACTGTGATTCTTAAGGCTGCGTGATTTGCTGCCTACGATATGTTTGTGCTGCAGTGAATGAAGTTGCATGAATTTGCTACAGGTATTTGCCATTTACATTTGGGCTTTCAAAGCTGCAGCTAATCTATTTTGAGATGTGTTACTTCGTTTCCTACGCTATTTCACTTGCTTCTCACCCACCACATCTCTTATTCTGTACTACTGTACATCCTATGTGTGATTTGGTCAGAGAATCGGACATGTAGGGGTGGTATAAATCTTCGGTGCGGGATGTGCTCTGTTGAGTATTTGACTCACTTCTAAGAGGTAAAATGAGAATCGAGTGCTATGAAAATTGTTACTTGTAGCTTTCTTGTACTTAGAATGTTAAGTTGGTTTACAGAAAGTGCGCAACGAAAGAATATGCATTGAATAAGGGATAGTTTTTGCTGCAAGGGTGTATTCCTTTTGCATTTGTAGATGATTTTGTTTTGGTAACTGTCATGTAAGCATGTTGGAGTTGAAGGAGTATAGGCACCCGTCGGTCCGACGGGACATCAAATAATTTTAGTCTCAATTACGCAAAACCTGTTCCATGTAGTAAATCATTTTTTACCCACGCAAGAAATACTTTTTTGCTTTTACCCACGCAGTCTAGAAAAGGGTCATATTTTTCCACCATTTTTTTCCCCACGCAATTTTTTTCCCACTCAATTTTTATACTCACGTATTCTTTTTAACCGCTCTTTTTTTCACCCACACAGTTTTCTTATCCCACGCTTTTTTTTTACCGCTCAGTAAAAGGATCGCCAAACCGCCAATCGTATTCTGTTATTGTATAGAAGATATAGATATAGATAGATACTAATGTTGTTAACCTCCTTCTTGGAGAATGTATGATGAAAAAATTCAAAGTTTAGGAATATATGGAGCTTGCAAAATGAAGCAACAAGGCAACTTTGCCCAATAATATACTTTTGTATCTTTATTCAAAGTTTCACCATAATAAAAATTCAATTAAAAATCAATGAAATGATTTGACTTAAAAAAAAGTAGATAGGAAGCACTTGATTGTAATTTGTTAACCCCTAAAGAACCAACTATTGCTCGAGGGACAATTAGGACTTTGGGCATGTACCTATGACTAAACTACTTTGTATGATTTTCTGAAACTTTTGTGGAAGATGGGGAATTCAAAGGTCTACGTGAACATCTAATTTGTTTTTCATTCTGACATTTATTGAAGAAGTTATGCATGAAAATTTGAAAAATAAAGAAGGTTGGGCAGCCCAAAGACTTTTTTTTAAATTTCATTTAAAAAAAATAAAAATCCAAAATTGGTTCTTTAGACTTATGTATATGTGGGAAGCTTTGAATTATTCAATTTTGATTGATGAGATGAAAGTTATGAAAAGATTTAGTTTGCGGGTAGGTATGGGACTCCCAAACCTCCATTCCTTCCAAACCTCCATTCCTTTTGCCCCTTGTAAAATTTGGTGCTTTACTTGTTTGAGCTCTTTGTGTTTTTGTTTTTTGTTTTTTTTTTTCCAAGTTGTAGTAGACTAAGATTCCTTAGTTTTTACTATTTGGATCAAAGTAATTCAGGTTTCTGAATTTTACATATATCCTCCTATTTTGCCTATTGTATATGCAAATTTCATGACCTTATGGCATTGCAAGATTTTACAAAGTATGATGCACACCTCCAATTCATTTGAAAATTCTCCCACACTAACCTAACTTGGTCTTCTGTAAGGAAAAAATTAAACCTCAACTTTGTGTAGCAATTTTTTTAATTTAGGAGCGGTCAAAGGCTTCTAAAAATTTTGGGCAGCAGAGAAAAACTTTTTTTTTTCACTTTAGATGTCAATATCTCACTCCTCTACATCTAGAATGAGTTGGTTTTTTGCCCACAAGTACTTTCCATAGTCTAGGGCAAGATCTTACATTGAATTTCCAAAAAAACCTTTTTTTCTTACCTTTCTACTCATTCCTCCAAAAGCGGCAGTTTTGAGTGACTTTCACCGAAAAAAGGGCTTGGTCCTTCAGGAGTTAGTACAAAAAGAAGTTATGTCTAAATACTTTAAAAAAATTCAATAATACGAACTTAAAGCACAACAAAAGATACAAGCAAACAATGAAGCTGATAAGTTAGGCAACATATTTTTGGATAAACTTTGATAAAATAGGTATTTCTTGTATCGTTCACAAAATTAATTCCCTTGAGCAAAACAAAGTTCATGTATCCACAAAGATTTCATTATTGAAAGAGCCCTCCAACCAAAGAATCAATTCAAGTCATAATCTCATAGAATTTGATACATGCATTCTTATTGTTGTTCAAACGTATAAGGTAGGAGGCTCATATTCCGCTCAGGCTCTAAAATTGTCCACCTTTTTAAATGTATTTCATGTGTACATGTTGTTTTTCATAAGTTTCAAAAATGTACAAGCAAAGTACATTTGAGGAGGTGAACTTTTTTAGAGCCTTATGGCCTTTTCACTTCAAACATTTATAACTAGTTCCACAAAGCTCCAAAAAATATGAAACAACTTGGGTTAAATGACATTTCTTCTTGTTTTTCAAAGAAAATTTCCTAAAAATAATTCAAGAAGTTTCACCTCTCCAAAATTCAATTTCAGCCCTTAAATGGTTGGTTTATGAGCCTCCTACCTTATTAGATATGAAACGAAAATTGCTTGTTTGCAATGCTAAAAGTGGAATAGGCAATTTACAAGAAAACGCCGTAAGTTTGATCTTTTTTCGTAGATTTGGACTTGTCAATTTGGACAGGTTTAGTCAATTTAGATGTGTCAATACAAATAATGTTTTCTTGCTCAACATTAAAATAAGATTTCAAGAGGACTTTTTGTGTTGTTTTTGCATTTATGTTGAATATAAATTCAATATACATAGTAGCATTTATCTACATTTCTAATTTGCACCATTTTCATGTTTGTCCAAATTGGACAATATTTGTTAGTTTGGGAAAAAGTTTCCCAAAATTAATTATGGGATACTGAATTTTGCATATATGAGAATATTTTGGTAATTTAAAGTAACTTTTTTGATAATTTCTTCAAAATATTTCATCCTTAATATAAGGTCACTCAAAATAACCAAAAATTTCTTTAAAAAACATAAAATCTAAAAGTCCCAATATTACGTTTTTCTCCCACATTAAGAAATATTGCGTTCAATGCATTCTCAACATCATCAACAACATTTTGATATCAAACTTAATGACCATTGAAATAACATTAAAAATCCATCAAGTCCATAAGTATTATATTTATGGATGGCAAAGCCAACAAGGACATTACTAATGTGCAATATCACAAACATGCTCTTAAAGATGCACAACAAAGTTGATGTTCTTGTGAGGTCAAGGCAATGACACAAGGGTTGTACTGGAAATCTCATCTAGCAAACAAAAACACTAGTCCATTGAAGTAGTTCGTTATAGAAGCATCCAAATAAGAATTTGAACGTGGTTGTTTTATCAAAGACTTTAAAGTTTTTGCAAACACTTACTAAATCACAACAGACATGAACTCTTTAACATAGCAAAATACCACTGTCTCCCATATCATCAATTAACTCTTCTTTGCCTCTTGTTTTTTTTGTAATCTATGCGTAAAGTAAATTTTTAAAGTAGTGCCCATCTCTTTCTGAAATTTTTAAAGTAGTGCCCATCTCTTTCTGATACTAACATATCAATGATTCTTGATTTATATGTTGTAACTCAATTCAGAAAGTTAAACCTAAGGTAAATCACTATTACATTAGAAACAAAGCTACTTTCAATATCTTTTGCCATTGACCAGTTGTTGATAAAATACATATAACTAGCAAGTACCCTCCAATTAATGACACCTATAAGGTTGGATAACTGAAACCAAGGATATACTTATTGCAAACTGTCCAACACCAACACATTGAAATAAGGTTACTAATTTGGAAAATCTACTAATTGGATAGTGGCCTCTTATAACTTTAGCATACAATATTCAAATGCTGTTCTTCAACTTCGTGATATTCATATCATTACAAAAATTCTTTGTTATCCAAAACTAATATGTTTGAGATTTTTAAATCAATAGAAAGCCCTCAACATAGTGCATCTTTCTATACATTGCAAACAATGTTTGAACACATGTAGATAAAGACCCAATTGCCCAACCACCTACTTGGACCATCTTCCGACCCTCAATCCAAACTTCCTAGAAAAACATGTTTTTCAATCCCAAGCCTTCTTGCACTACAAACACATAAGTAGACCTTGCCCAACATACAAGCATGGTTGTTAAGAAATTTGCTTAGCAATAAATCATTCATTTGCTTAACAATAAATCATTCCCACTTAACCCAGCCCTTACAGAACAGGGTCAAGAACTGACTGGATTCCGAAAGATGACAGCTACCAATTCTACATCGGTAGATATAGTGAAACGTTTGTACAACGTGCAATTGCTTGTCCAAAATAATGCTGCTAACAGTGCTAAATTGAAATATCTGTTTACAAAAGATTGAAATATTTCTGCAAAGAACTAAAACCAAGTGAGCTGAATTGGAACTCTCATCCAAATTATCAGGCTCTCCACACACAATCATATCCCTAGATTCAACGATGAATGATAAAATTTCTTACACAATGGTGAAGTCCCACTACTCAGTGCTTGGCAGAGGGTTTCAACTCCTTCACACATTTCTGTACAGCTGAGAGCACCGCAGGCTTCAGCTTCTTATTGGTTGCAACGATACCATGGTCTAGATCAAGCCATCGGCCTCTGGAAAAGTCCAGCGGCTTTCCTGCTGCATCGAACACTTCGCCTCCAGCTTCTGTGATTATGCCAACCCAACCAATTGCATCAAACGAAAACCCATACAATAAACTACAAAGTAGTATAGATGCACCATAACTCCTTCACAAGGCGGCGAGCATGTGCATTCAGTCAGCAGCAACAAAACGGATAAAATCTAAGGTGCACGCTAGACTAGGTCCCAAGTCCCAAGTACAAGTCCCACTTCTTTTCTCAAGCTTTGATTGAATGAGAGCATAAAAGTGGAAATTGAAGGCTCACGCTAAGTTCCCAAGTCTCCTTAATGTTTCCTAATCGAGAGCACTCTTGGGAGACTTTGAGGGGCGATTCACACTATGTCATACTGAAATTACAAAAGTGAGAGCTAAAAATTGGAACTTGGCAATTCACACTATGTCTCAGGTCCCACATCCTAGTTCACTTACAAATGCCTCTATGGTAACAATTTTTGAAAGTTTTGGCGCCAAGAAGGTGGGACTTTGCTCAAGAGTGTGATTGAGCAAGAACAAAAACGCAACTTCAAGTCCAAATCCTACAGCCGTATTTTTTGCCTGACATATTCTTTAATATTGCTTTTTATAGGCCAACAGAGGTGGGATCTAGTTTTGAAGTGGGACTTGCAGAGATGTGACGTGGGACATAGTGTAAACCGTCCCTGAATAGACCCAACTTTTAGCGTCAAGCCCCACTTTTGGTGCAATACATTCCACCAACGGAAGTGGAACTTGGCTTTGAAATGGGACTTGGAAGGGAAGTGGAACTTGGACTCTGTGTAATGAGGCCCTAACAGACCTGTTATGACGATAGCTCCAGCAGCATGATCCCAGATTTTCTCACGATATCCCAAATGAGGAAACCGAAGATAAATGACAGCGTCCCCTCTGGCCATAGCTCCGTATTTCGCCTGGCTGTCTATTCGAACTGGAGGTGCTTTGACACCCAGCACCTGAATTAACAAAGAAGCAATGAAGACTATGTAAGGGGACATTTTTAAACACATGTGCAGAAGTCAACGATACAATAAGCGATTAAAATTTTGACAATCGAGTTGTAAAGGGCTTACCCCTGCAATGCTAGCCGTTAGGTCTTGCATGGAGTGTGCAGATTCGTAAGATTCACAGAATGTTGCCAATGTTGTATCCTCGACATTGCTCACGTGCACCTGCACTACAACAAAATGTCACCGTCAAGTATTTAATGCATACCACCAGAAGAAAATTCATCACCCCCTTTTCTGAGAAAACTTAGATGCTTTAAACCTCGCCAATTGTAACGCCACTTACAGCACTTCCTAAAGAAAGCCATAAGGATTGTGATGCGCCAGGACTAGATTTGATAGAACACCAATGAAGGGCAGATTTTCTGCTACTAAAAAAAGGATTGCTCAGTATAATAAATATGGTACAAACGAAAATGTAATATGACAAAATAAATGATTACCGGTACCTAACGCACCGGTTTAGGCTTGACGCTCCCATCCAAAGATTCCACGATTGTACCAGCGCCTAGGCTTGCGGAGAATAAGCAGCCAGCAGGTTCGCTTGAACGTGCAGGAAGGCCATTGGCGATGGATTCCATCGGCAGATTAGGGCAGCCCAGGACTCCAGCCACAACCTTGCCGTTGTCTAGCAGCCCAAGAGCAATTGCATACTGGTCTCCTCTTACAAACCTAGAAAACGGAACCAGCGTATAAATTAGTATCCACATAAGAGAACAAAAAAAGAGAAAGCTTCAAAAATATTTCCTTACAGTTACTAGTAGAGAACCCAGCGGCAGAGGTGTTCTACTACATCTGGCCGGGTTGCCTTTGGCAGGGTTTATACAGCCTTAGACGGTGTTACAATTGGCAGAATTGCTAAATTTTCTAGAAGGGGGATATAATATCAAAAATAACCCTAGCTGTATGTAAGAATAGCAATTTTACCCCTTGTTCTTCGGGGCCCTCAATTATCATGAAACATCAAATATACCATTGTATTATTTGAATTATAAAAAATATACCCAACTCTCTTGTACCTCTTTTTGCAGATTTTTGAAGATACTTGGATACTAATGGAAAGTACAAAAACTAGATGTAAGTTGAATGTGAGCCAAATCTTAAAAGCAAGCTCTTTAAGCTCTATATAGGGTGTTTGCATGTAAGTCTATTGTGTTAAAAGCCATTGCAATAATTACATAGCAATATTTGTTGTCATTTTGATATTTAAAAAAAATTGTAATAAAGAGGCACAAAAAACAAGGGGTATCAATAATATTCTCAAAGACAACTAGGGGTATAATTGATATTCCTACAACAAAGCTAGGGTATTTTTGATATTTCAAATAATATAGGGATATATTTTATCTTTTGAAATAATTGAGGGGTATTTTTGATATTTTCCCTATATTTTGCTAGTGAATATCTGCAAAGAGGCTGTCAATGGAAGAGGAATGGATCATATCGAATTACCCTCGAGTTCCATCGATTGGATCTAAAACCCAATGGCGTCCGTTGCTACCTCCTTCAGAATTGCCCCGATCAATGGCTTCCAACACCTCTTCTTTGCTTAGTGGAGCCACGTCCAGGCTCGCATCAGAGGCAATCGTCTCATTCACTAATTGCGTAATCCGCTCCAGCATTGATGCCCCTGCCTCCGTTCGCAGATCCTCTGAATCCTATCACCGGAGGATATGAAATTCAAAAAAAAAAAACACGGGAGTAGAAAACTCCAGGAAGAAATAAAAAGGAAAAAAATGATTGACTATTTTACCATCAATAAAAGGATTTCTGAATACCTCTTCAGCAACCATTGAGAATGAACCAGGTGGAAGATCCCGTGCCAGTGACCAGCTTACAAGCGCTTGTGAACCTGAAACATACCATCCTTGCAAGCATCAGGATCTGTCCACGTTGACACGCGTGCAACACAATCGATACACCAAATAGTGCATTTAGGTTGCCCCACACTAATTTCTTGACATTTTACACTATTTAAATACTCCATCCGTCCCAAAATGATCTTGTTGGAGGAGGAAGCAAGCTAGAGACACTTGCACATAGTTCAAAAGTATGGGCATGCTAACCAATCTCATGTCATCAAGTGAGTGGCCACATGTGCTCTTCAAAAATACCTCAAAAATTCAATTTTCAAGCATTATGAAAACTAACTTGAAACCCAAAATTTCAAAACAATAGGACATCAAACTCTATGCATAGGTCAATTTTTTTTGAAAAATCGTTCTTTTCAAGCTCAATCTAAAACATTTTGTGTAATAGGAAGATCATTTTGGGACAGAGGGAGTATTTATCAAGACTACAGTAACTTTTGTTAATAATTATTGTAATAAACATTGGAGGAAGCAAGCAGAGGTTGAACGCGGAAGCTAGAACTCTAAACAAAATCAAGAGATTTATGTAGCATAAAAAGAGTTGCTGTAGCATAAAGAGAGTTGCATGCCCCTCCAGGTGGCCAAGGGTGAGTCAGAAGATAACTTTGCCAGGGTAAGGCAACCTAAATGCACTATTTGGTGTAGATTTTAAGTGAGACACTGTAAAAACTGAAACGAATTGAGATGGCCAAGTTACGCACCATAATCAGCAACCGTGACTGGCGACTTGTCGGATTTAGTTTGCGTCTCTTGTGCGAGCAGACCCCTCTGCACAGTCTACACACGATCACAAAACACCAGAAAAAAATTCAATCACAAACAGGCTCTTTCGACTGTACACATCTTTCCACCGACTAAATCAACAACAGTAACGATGATCAGTAGCACATTTCAAAATAAAATATCACACAACCAAAACATGACAGAATTTTGCAAAATTCGAGAGGATCGAAAATCCATCACAGCCCGAGAAATCAGAAACACGAATCACCCAAGCCGATTCCATCTCACTCGAGAACGAAAGTATAAAAAGAAAAGCAACAATTCGTAATTCAAAATTTGCAGCTAAAGAATGCGCAGAATTAGGGTTTTGGAACAAAAAGATCACGAGTCACCCGAGCCGATTCCGTCTCACTAGAGAACGAATGTATAACTGAAAGTAACAACTCGTCATTAAAAATTTGTAGCTAAAGAATGCGCAGAATTAGGTTTCCGGAACAAAAAGATCACGAGCCACCTGAGTCGCTTCCATCTCACTCGAAATCGAATGCATAACATAACAAAGCACACGATTCGGAAATTTAAAATGCAGCGTGCGAGAATGTGCGAGAGTGTGTGAGAATGTGCAGAATTAGGGTTTCAGAACAAAATGATGATCCGGGCTTTTGTAAGAACTAAATTGGGCCAGGACATCCAATCCAATTTTCCGAGGAGGATTGCAAAAGTTTGAACAAGGCGTAGAGGAACGCACCTGGCAGAGACGCGACGCAAGACGGACCGCCTTGGTAGCCACAGCCACATCGGCACGATACGACGAAGCCATTGTGATTACGGGCCTCCAGCTCCTGCTCCTGCTCCCAGCTCTGCTGATTCTGGACCAGTCGTGCAGGCAATTGTGCCACAAAGGGTGGTGGTTGTGGTGTACCACGCCCTTCAACATCGAAAGGAGGAGTGGCTATGGCTGCCACAAACGGACCTCGCAATGGTGTGAGATGAATTCCTGCAAGGACCGGGGCTGGAGATGAGCAATGTGGAGGTCCGATATCAGTTGTCTGGAGGGAGGCAGAGTTTAGGGAGTCTAAGTAGTAGGGCATCTCCACCCGGCCTCGAAAACTTAGAGCATCTCCACCCGACCTCGAAAGCTTAGAGCATCTGCACCGGTGGCTTCAAACAGGGGAAATAGCTTGGCCGGAGGCCGGTCCACCAGCGACTGGCGGAGGCCAATTGCTTGCGCGGCCTCGCCAAATTCTGGCCTCAAGATGGTGACCTCGTGAGCATTTGTCTACTCATAGCACGCTCGTTTCTCGCTCTATTTTCAAGTTGCGGCAATTGCTTGTAGTGATGTTGGGGGTTTTGTTGTCGTCGGTGCAGGATAGCGGAGCTTGAGCAACTTGTAGCAGGCAAACCTTCAAATTTGAAGGGGAGCGGTTGGTAGAATGTAGAGCATCATCAAACAAACCAACCAAACATTTATCCGCTTCTTCCTCGCGATCGTGTGGCACATCCGAGCCCGCATCGACCGGTGGAGACAGCGCCAGCTGGCCGAGGAAACAGCACTGCCAGGGCTACGTCAAACCCTCTTCGTGAGTCTCGATTCATGCGGACCGGTGGAGATGCTCTTAACTACTGGAATATACAGTGTTCCTTGTTTCCAATGTGGACCACTTGTTTTCCTCACCTGTCCCAATTAACTTTCAACCAATGAAAAATCTCCTTCTTTGCAAAAGCAAATACAATGTCCATTATTCAATCTAGGGAAAGTTTCATAGATAACCTTGAAGTTTGCAATCTTTTCATAGATATCTTTGCTTTTTTGGGAATATCATAAATACCCTCAGACCAAAAAATTTAAGCGTTTGTTTTGTTGTGCATGTCACTTCCTTCCTTCCTTTGTGCGCTTGCATAACAAGAAGGAAGTAGTGTGCACACAAAGGGAGAAGGAAGTGATATGTATAACAAAATAATTGCCTAAAATATTTGGTCCAAGGGTATTTGTGATATTTTTTTTAAAGCAAGGGTATCTATGAAAATATTGCAAACTTCAAGGGTATCCATGAAATTTTCCCTTCAATCTAAGGTTGGAGCACCCAATACCAACATTGTAGCTAATGGCACCACTCTCTCCACAAGATGGTTATTCTAAAACTTAAATCTAGGTATACTATAGATAGCTTATTATTTTGATCAACAATAATAAGCTATCTATAGTATACCTAGAATTAAGTTCTAGAATGACCATCTTGTGTATAGAGTGACACCATTAGGTACAATGTTGGTATAGGGTGCTCCTACTTTACTACTTATAGAAGAAAAGGCAATATTGGGAAGAGTTATTGTATGTGCATAGATTTATTTTTATTTTATTTTTGTCAAAGAAAACATTTTGATTAATGCTTGCATTAATTATTCAGTTTTCATCCAAAAGTTCTTGTGTTAGTATTTTGCAATACAAAGTGCTGATGCCCTCAGAGCATCTACTATCAACCTCAAAATTTCCATCATTGTGGAACGCAAAGTTTCTTGTTTCTAGTGTTGACCAGTTGTTTTCCCTACCTATCCAACTAGATAAAGTAATGTTCATATTAACAACAAGCCTCCTTGTTTGCAAAAGAAAAAAGATTCTTCATCATTGATTATTCAACTTACTGATTGTTCAAAAAAAAAGGAATCTTTGAAAAAATTGCTAGTAAACAAGAAAAACACAATTTTTTCATGTCAAGGAGAATATTTTGACAAGTCCTTGCATAAATTGCTCCCTTTTTATCCAAAATTTCCCCAACTTGCTGTTTTACAATACATGAAGAGATACTCTTAAACAGTGGTTGACAACGCAATGATTACACATGGCACAACATTAGTAACATAATTTAGAAGAA
Source organism: Ulota crispa (assembly GCA_963920765.1). NCBI lineage: Eukaryota > Viridiplantae > Streptophyta > Bryopsida > Orthotrichales > Orthotrichaceae > Ulota > Ulota crispa. The sequence goes on from OY987244.1 coordinate 29,719,589, forward strand.
GTGTCACTCACCTAAGTTTACTTTAACCCCTAAATGCTCAAGGCTGCTCTGAGCTCCTTGTAATTTCCATGAAACTGAAAAATTTACCAACCTCTTCATAAATTTCATCAAGTTTTTTTATTGTAACTGTCCAAATTCAAACTAAACATGCTAGAGATTATGCGGAAAAATAAAACATAAAAAAGTTTCCTATAATTTGAAAGATTATAATGTTCGAACATGAGGGTGTTAAAATTGTAAAAGCTATTCAAAGTTTTCCAATCTTCATTTTGCATGTCAAATCTAAAAAGTTAGTCTCCAAAAAATATGAGGTTTAACCCCTAAAGGACCATACCTTGTTTTTTGGCAACATAGCAATTTTGAGCAGCTCACTACAAATGGAGTTTTCATTTTTTCCTTTGAAACTTTCAAAGATGACGTGTCCAAGGAGTATCTTTTACAACCCAATAATTTTCATAACTTTTGACTACTTGGTTCAAAAGTTATTGCACAAAATATGGCTTTCTTTAAACACCACATTGCCCAAGCAGCTTTTAAAAACCAGTTTTTAAAGAAATAAAAATTTGAAATAGGTTTTCTAGATTTAAATGTATGTTGAATGCTTTAAATCATTCCATTTTGATCAATGAGATAAAAGTTACAAGGAGTTTTTGTTTGCGGGTAGTTATAGATTCTCTACTCTAAAAAAAACTTTGAAGTCATTTATTTTACTCAATTTTCAATATTTTGGACAAAAAATAAAACTAAAAGCTGTAAATATTTTATTGCAACATTGGAATGGTTGGGATTGGCATTTTTTTCCGTAATTAGGTTCTTAACAATTGAGTGTTTTGAATCATTCTCTACTTTCTTTTACTTACTTTTTTTCTTGTGTGTTAAACGATTCCAAATAATTTGAAAAATTTCAAGTATGTGTCCAACTTGCATTGAGGAATGAATTTAAAGAGTTGCAACTATCTGGAAAAAAATTCATACAAATGTGGCCTTTTGAATTGCAGCTGCTATAAAATATCTTTTTGTCAACTCAAACTCAAATATCTTACAATCTATATTGTGGAAATTTCTATTAAAAAAATTGCATCTTTTGAAATTAGTGAAATATAGTATCTTATGGTTACACTTGTCCAAAAATGTTTTATTTCTAAAATTTGGTACTTGTAATAGAAATGGCGTTTTTGTAGCAACTTCAGTATAAACCTAGTCAAAGACCTTTAGCGGTTAAGGTAATTACATGTTCGACTTTAATCAATTTACAACTTTCAAAATCTACTCATATAAAAAGAAATCAAATTAATTTCTGTGAATTTTTCTCTAGTATTTTGTGTATTTGAGGCTCATTTTCAAGATTTTCCAACACTATAAACCTCAAGATTGTTGTGGACACCCTTTGTGAAAAGTCTTGAGTAGAAAAATCATCAACATTCATGTTTATACATCTTGAAATCTTGTAAAAACCCAAATTGGGTGCCTAGCTTGGGCATATTGGGATTAATCCTTAAATGCCTATAGGGCACAGTATATACGTTGACGTGTAATTATCATTTGCTACCAATAAGAAATTATAATTTGGGATCTCAAGTAGTTCACTAGAACCGCATTGATCTATTCTCTAGCTTATTTGTTGGTCTAAAATGTAGTAGAGGTGTGGATCCATTCCAAATTCAAGAAAAATACCTCATATTGTACTAGCCGCACAAGGCCTTCATGTCGTTTAAGGGTTAAAGGTAGTTCACACGTTGAAGATGTTTTTGCAACTTATGTGTATGTGTGCACTTTAAATGTATGTTTTCATTTGAACCCTTGAATGTCTAAGCATGCCATTGCAACTAATATAATACAAGGTGTTTTTCTTATATTTGGTATAGTTTCACCTCAAATTTCACATATTTTTTACATTTGAGATCAATAAGTAAGTTGAAGAATAGATCAAAATGATTTGAGTGAGCTACTTGAGATCCCAAATCAAAACTTCTTATTGATAGCAAATATCAATTATACTGCAGCTTACATACTATGGCCTATGGTCATTTAAGGGTTAAAGGATATGTTTGCACCCCCAAAGGTATTTTGTATCTTAAGGTATCATGGTTACAATTCGATTGTATGTTTGCAATTTAATTTAACATTTGCATTTCAAGGTACTATTTAACATGGGGTTTGTATTGCTGTTTGAAAAATGGATCCAATTTGTATGGTAATATTTGTTTGTAAAACCAGAATAATGGTATTCTGATCCTTGCAATCTTGGGCTATTTTGAGACCAAATCTACTACTTAAATCGTGTGTTTTGAGGAAAGTACTTGGTAGAAAACTTTTGGGGTAACTTTTTGTGAATTTGATGATGTGATTTTAATATAAATCGATTTTGTAATATGACAATTTGTCTTAGTTACTATACCCTTACCATTGACAAACTCCTAGCATTTAAAGGTGAAGTTTTGTTTTTAGGCATTGCCAATAGGAGAATCTTATTTCAAGGGCTTGTGGTTTCTAATTGTGTGGCTAATATGCCTTATAATTCTTGAAATTATGTTACATAAGTGTATTGAGAATATGTGTGAAATTTTTTTAGGTAGTTGGACTGAATTGTTGTGATTGCCCAAAATTGCGCCTAATTCAAAATTAGTGACATGAGTTGACATTTTGAAGGCTTGATTTTGAACTGAGTATGTTGCCAAATTCCCTAAACACAAAGATAATAATCAAATATCTGTCATCAATGTTTTGCAGAAATCCAACAAATACCACACCAAATAGGAAAACTTTAAAATTTAAAGAATTACCTAAAGCATAAGGAGTAAACCCCTAAAGGTCCAAGTAACCCCTTGGGGGCCAAGTGAGGTTTTGGGCATGTACCTATAGCTTAACTAGTTTGTATGTTTTTTTGAAAATTTAATTGAAGATTGATAATTCAAAAACTTGTGTGGGTATCTAATTTTTCTTCATTCTAATTTTCAACAAAGAAGAATTGCAAGAATTTATCAAAACTAGGGGAGGAGGGGTAGTTTGGGCAAGCCTCTTCTTTGTAAGTGGGTGTTGATTCCAAAAAGGATTAGTTCTTATGAGCACAATGTATGGACACATGTGTAAAGGGGAGTGAAGTGGAAGGAGGTAGTCTTGGAGGACTCCCAACTCTCCAATCCTTTAGCCCCTTGTAAAATTTGGTGCATTAATTTTTTTGAGTGGGTTGTGTGTTTTTTTTAGTTTATTTTTTTTCCCATTTGTAATGAGTGGAGATTCCTTGATTTTCACCATTTGGGTTTGTGTAATTCAGATTTCTGAATTCTACATAAATCCTCCAATTTTACTTAGTGTATAAGCATATTTCATGATCTTCTAGGATTCAAAGATTTTTTGAAATATATTTTACACCTCCAATTCATTTGAAAATCCTCCTACACATACTTAACTTGGTCTTCTACATGGAGAAAATAAGCTCCAACTTTGTGTAAAGCAACATTTTTACTACAAGAGTGGTCAAAAGCTTTTGAAATTTCTGAGCAAGAAGGAATTTTTTTTAAATTTATTATTGCAGATGTCAATATCTCTCATCTCCATCTGAAATGTGCTGATTTTTTTCCCATAAGTACCTCCTATAGTCTTGGGCAAGATCCCACAGTTGGATTTTCAAAAAAAAACTTGTTTCTTCCTTTTCTACTCATTGCCTTAAAAATGGCAGTTTCCAGTGACTTTTACATAAAAAAGGACAATTGCCTTTACAAATTAAGGGAAAATGAAATTTGACTATGGCTCTAAAGTAACAAATTAGTCTTTCCATTTTACATTCCTTAAGGTTGAGGTTATGCTAAATTTACCTTTAAGCATTGAGTTTTTAATAATTAGTTTGAACTATAGTTTAATTGAAAAGGTTTTGAGATTACTTTTAAAACTTGCATCCAATAATTAGGAGATAAGGATTGGAACCTCTATGAATCCTAAAATAATTACAATTTCTAATTTAAATTTGTCTTGAACATTGATGGTCTTTAATACTAGGGTAGTTGAAAATCTTGGGGAAGTCACCAATGTTGAATTTTTAGAAAACTAGGTGAAACAAAACATGGGGTCAATTTTATTCATTGGAGGTAAATTTTTTATTTTTGTTAAGTTTATCATGGCTTTGAAAATATGTTTCTTGCTTCATCATATGTAAAATAGGGTAGTGAATAATACCTCCACTTTGGTATACCATAAAAAAAATAGGGTAGAAAAAATAAGATCCCCCTAAAAATGCTTAGTATGATGAGTTTAATTGTAATGGTATCACTAGTAGAAAACTCCTTCCAAAACAATAGAAAACCAACAGTTTCTTATTGATTTGGGCACTTGCCCACGCTAATTGACTAATTTAACAGAATTCTATAAAAAACAAAATACGTTTTGTTGATTTGGACACCATTATCTAAATCAATAGAAATTTTGGAATCTTTTGAAAATCTTTTGGGAATTTTTTGTGAATCTTTAAGAATCTTCAAGAATCTTTTGGGAATCATTGAGAATCTTTTCATGATTTTTAAGAATATTTAAGAATCTTTTTGAGATTTTAGAATCTTTGAGAATCTTTTAGGAATCTTCATGAATCTTTGGAAATCTTTTGGAATCTTTTCAAGTTTTTTTGGAATCTTAGAGAATGTTTGAGAACAACTGAGAATGTTTGAGAACAATTGAGAATGTTTGAGAATGTTTGAGAATCTTTTAGGAATCTTTTAGGAATCTTTTAGGAATCTTTGAGAATCTTTTAGGAATCTTTGAGAATCTTTGGGAATCTTTTCAAGTTTTTTTGGAATCTTCGAGAATGTTTGAGAACAATTGAGAATCTTTGAGAATCTTTGAGAATCTCTTTGGAATCTTCAAGAATCTTTGGAAATCTTTGAGAATCATTTGGAATCTTTTGGAATCTTTTCAAGTATTTTGGAATCTTTGAAAATGTTTGAGAACAATTGAGAATCTTTGAGAATCTTTTTTGAAATTCAAAAAATCTTTGAAAATCTCTAAAAATTTTCAAGAACCTTTTTGGAATCTTTGAGAATCTTTTTAAAATCTTTATGGAATTTGCTAAAGTACTTCAAAATACTTATAGAAATAGAATCTCTTAGACTGAATTAGAGTCCTTTAGGAATCTTTTTGTAAATCATCAAAATTCTTTCAAAAAAACTATCACAATAGTTTAGGTTTGTTTTTGAAATCTTTCTAAAACCTTTTTGGACCTCATTAAATTTTTTTGAAGTTTTAAAAAATAAAAGAAGTTTTCTAAAAAAAAGAATCTTTTAGAAGTTTGAGTGTACATTGACTGGTTTTAGTTTCTTTACTTTTCACAATTTGGTAAGATTTAAAATTAGCAGCCTTTAAAGTCAAGTAAACACATGACCATAATAACAAAAAACTCAACAGTTTTTTGTTGATCTAGATACTTTTGGACACAACTTCACTAATTCAACAAAATTTTATATAAAAAGTCAACATTTTGTTGTTTTAAATACCAAAATTTCTTTACAAACAAACATAAAAGATGCTCCTCAATTCTTTGAAGAAATCATAAATGTCCCTTAAGGATTAAAAGTACCAAAAATATCTTTGTGTTACATGATAACCAAGTGTATAGTTTAATGCAAATTCTTACAAGAAACCAAAGGTGATATTTACATTTCAAATAACACAAGGATATATTTAACATTTCAAAATAGAAGAGTTTTTTAATTAATTTTCCAAAATAATTGGAGTATAATTGATATTCCTACAAAAAATAAGGACTATTTTTTATGTTTCACATATTTTCGGCGTAAACTTGATATTTTGAAAGACTTAAAGGGTATTTTTAGTATTTTTCCTTCTATTACTAACCAAATGAACTAAAAAAAAAACAATCTTATAAAATATTTTTATAAGCTTTAAAAGATGGGAATTGATATGTGTACCACACTCTTCCAATTACTATACCACACCATGAGGTAAATTTTAAATTTCTACCATCAAAAAGCTGAATTTGAAAATTTTGAATTCAGATTTGGACTTAGAGACCATGGTATTGTCTAGAACCATAAAAAAAGTTGCAATTCAACAACACCCAATGAAAAAGTTTAGTTAGGGAGAAAATTGTTAATTTTACTCTTGTTTGTAAAAAAAGATAAGCTTTTTCATTGGGTGTTGTTGAATTGCAACTTTTTTTATGGTCCTAGACAATACCATGGTTTGTAAATCCAAATTTGAATTCAAAATTCTCAAACTCAAATTTTTGATGGTAGAAATCTAAAATTTACTCCAAGGGTGTGGTACAGTAGTTCAAAGGGTGTGGTTCACATATTAATGCCCTTACAAAATATCCAAAACTATTCAAAAGTCAATAGAATTTTGATTTTATAATTGCAAGGATTTAATTTCGTAACTTTTCAGGACTTCATGTTATTTGAAGCTATCAAACTATGGAAGCTATTTTAACAAAATAAGGTTCTTTTTACAAAAAAACTAACACTAAATAATGTTTATTAATGAATCCAACCTTTGCCTACAACAATCCTTATGAGATTTGTGAATTCCAAAAAAATTTATAAACAAAATTAAAAGGATGGAAATAAACAATTTATTTAAAATTTCTAAACACCTTCTCTGATTTTAGCTCATAACTTTTGATAAAAAGATTGAAATCCAAAAAAAATTGATGGAGGTGAAAGTAAAATACATTTACCAACTTTTCTTGGTTCTAAGTTTTTTGAAAAAAAGCCTTTTAATGGGCGGAAATAGCCTCCAAAGTCTACTAGATTACTAAAGACATGAACATTTAATGTACAAATAGAATCAAGATGTTAATGTGTACATGTGCATTTGCACATTCTCTAGTGGTTTTGAGAATGTGCTAAGGTTGTGGAGTGTGAGAGGAGAGGTGGAGGGTTCAAACCCCGCTACCGACAGCTGCCCGGGAGTTTGGGCAGCTGCCCATCCCCCTTAAAAGTTCACATTTTTGTAAAATAATAACAAATTCTATGAAAAAAAAATTAAAAATGAAAAGAAATAGAATTGAACAATATAAAATACGTAATAGAAATCAACAACAAATTAACAAAAAATTGTAAATAATCAACAGAAAATCAACAAAAAAGTACCCAAATCAACTTGACCAAATTCATAGAAAAAATCAACAGTTTTTTGTTGAAATTCTGTTGATTTTGTGCTAAATTTTCTACTAGTGTATTACCAATTTGGATGAATAAGTTTGTGCTTTTTGTCCAAATTTTGGATGTAATGGATGTAAATGTGGATACAGTTTACCTTTAATTAGACTTAGTGCAGGTAAATGTTGGGTTTGTGAACGATATAGGGCTCTAAAATGAGGTTTAGGATTAAGTTATTGTTGCTTTTTGTGTTTTTCAAAAGTTGAGATTTTGGATTTTGCAAAGTTGATGTCATGGTCTACGTGTTAGGGTTTAAAGATCAAATTTTTAGGTTAAGTTGCCATGTGTTTGAATTTGGGCATTGTTTATTGCAATTTCAGTTCATGGTTGTTTTTTTATACTTTTGATGCTTTTGGGTTTCAATGGCTTACATGGAACTTTGCAATTTGTAAAAAAGATTTGGTGCTATTTTTTTCCTTAAACCATCTAGTATATCTTATCTCTATAAAAATCTTATCTCTATTAGTTGAGTAGTTGCAAGCAAAGTATGATTTAAAAATTTGTGCTTGGCCAAGGGCCAAAAGGCAAAGTCAAAAGTTCATGATTGGCTGAGGGCCAAGGGGCAAAGTGATGAACATGGGAGTTGTGTGTGAAAGGACATCTTTGGTGGAACCCATTGAATTTTTTTCCAAATTGTATTTGGAATTCACATAGACTATAAAGGGTGGGGAGGGAGATTAAGAGGCAAATTGATTTGATTCTAAAATTAAAATTGAGTTTATAATATCCCATGGAATATTTTTTGTGAATAGGGGGTGGCATGGGGATAACATGGGTACAATAGCCTTCTGCCAGAACGGCGGGTATACAAGTCCACTAGTATTTTTATAATAGTCTTATTTCTATTAGTTGCGTAATTGCAAGCAAAACGTTATTTAAAAATTTGTGAGTTTTGAAATACATGGATGACCACGAGCTTCCTCATTGCTAGACAGCTCAAATGATTTTTAAATATCTCAATGAATACATAAATTACGGAATTTTCATGCCTTCGATCAATAAAAATCAGCTCCATACCTATGTATACACCAATTGGGGATTAATCTTGACATGAAAATGTTGACATCTGAAATAGTTCACAAGCTCAAAAATCTGCAATTTCTTAGTCTAGTAAAATGCAATCAACAATCTCTCTATCTATCACAGAAGCGGAAATATCAATTTCTCACCAATGCAACAAAGAATAGTCTTTATTTTTGTAGTATCCTGAATGAACTTGGGTTATAAATAATAGGACCAATTATGCACTCCAAAATCAAACACGTAAACATTGAACAATATGTTATTTGAGATATTGCCAAAGAGATTTTACAAATACGTCAAGTACAAATCTCTGTGCAACATACTAATTTTTTAACAAAACTACCTTTATACTTCAATTTTGCATCCTTTAAACAACGCTTAGGTTTAATTCCACTAGACTCTATCTCTAAGTTATGCTCTCATCCAACTAGGAGAATTCCAACTAGTTAACCAAAACGCATGTCTAAAAACCATACGCTTAAAAGTTGGCCCCCAAAGATGTCATTTTATCTTCTTATTATACCAAAAAAATCCAAGTTTCTAAAATACCGTTCAATATTTTCATTCTTGTAATTCCTACTATCAATTTGTCCTATCAAAAGCCATTGCATGACAACTAGAAGACTCAGAAGGCATCACTCTAACAATAAAATCCTCATATTCTTCTTGTCTCCTTCAACTTTGCTGCAAAACATACAAGTACGCCTTGAAATGTTGTAAAATACCCGTCAAGCAATGAACGCCAACAAACACACCAAAGCAAATGTTAACCTAACACGTGCAAGATTGCCACTATCATTCTTCGATTCTTGCTACAATGACAAAGTTTTTCAAACACAATCAAGCTGTATGCATCAACAACAAGCAATTCTCATGATTGTGCAAATCTTGTACAACCTTTGTAAAAAATCAAAATGTAACATAACATCTTGTATTCCTAACGGATGACGTCCATAACTCCATATACAATTTGAACGCTCTTGACTCAATAAAACATTTCAAGAACAAAGGAATTGCTGAAGTTTATGCCCATTGTTTCTCATCCATCATTCACTGTAAACTCTCTATGTACTCCATTTATCACAAGGGAAAATTTCATGGATACCCCTCAAGTTTGTAATATTTTCATACATACCCAAACTTTTAAAGAAATTTCACAAATATCCTTGGACTAAAAAGTTGAGGCTTTTATTTGTTGTGCTTTTACTTTCTTCATGACCAATGTTGAAACATGACCAATGTTGAAACAAGGAATGTAATAAAACAAAAAAGAAGCAACGTGCGCATAAAGGACAAAAGAAAGTGGCATACACAACAAAAAAAAACTGAAATTTTTAATCCAAGGGTATTTGTGAAATTTCTGATAAAGTAGGGTATCTGTAAAAATATTGCAAACTTTCAGGGTATTCATGAAATTTTCCCTTATCATAAATAAAGCTCATCTAGTTTTTATCCGATGCTATACCCGCTTGTATATATTCAACTCTATTCAGTAACACAGATATGCTTGTTTATCATTTTTATTTGACTTCTAGAGCTTCAAAAAATTAGGCATTTAGCATTGTAAGCTAAAACAGCTGAAAAAAAAAGAAAGCATTAACAACAAAATTTTGCGCCAAATAAAGCCAAAGTGTTAATCCAACTCGTTAAGCCCTGCCGGGCTTTCTGCCCTTATAAATAACTCGTTTGATAGAGGAGCAAAAAAATGTAATTGTGTATTGTACCATTGAGAATTTAATTGTGTATTTGCACTATTAACCCTTAAGCGTCGGATGGGTCACCATGGCTTGCCCTGACTTTGGCTTCTACAATATTTTGTAGTTATGCACCAATAATATTGCCTCAAAAAGTTGCAAAAGGCAACAATACGTACCGATTTCATGAAAATTGCAATAAGGGCAGCTTGAGACCTAATTGAGTGATTTTGAACTTGGGGTACCTAAAATTATGAGTGTATTTGATGAATTTCATTTTTGCCTTCCATGGTGCACTACGCATTTGTGATCACGTTTGAAAAATAACAGATGATTATCAATTTTTTTCTACGCTACAAAGGCTTTTTTTGGAGGCAACGGACAATTTTTGTCCGCGCCAAAGTTTAGGGGTTAAACAAAGCTTGGCAGAGCTTAACTTTGCATTAAGCCCCAGCCCTTAGTTGTCATGCAATATTAAACGCCCTTGGGCTCCGCCCTTGCGCCAAGGCTTAACCGTATACAATATATTTTATTAGAAAAGCTATTGGAGGTGATAATGAGGGGCATTTTACACTACTTCCACATACAATTGTTGCAAGTCCCCCTTCAACTTGAGATTCCAACTTAGTTGAGCTATTGAGAGCAAAAGTGTGTATTAAAGAAAATCATGAATTTAATTTGCAATTAAGTTGGTTAAATTTGGGATAGGAGATGGGTTTTGTAAAAATGGTCAACCCAAACCTTGAGTGAAATCCCACCTTCTTTAACCCCTAAAGGACCAAGGGTGTTTTTCAAGATAAAATCTCAGAAACTGCCAACTTTAAGTGCATTGCCCGAAATTGAAAATAAAAACTTTTTTCTAAATTTCAACCATATAAAAGTGTGTAAAATAGATAGGTTCACATGTGCAAAAGCTTTCAACCCATTTGACCACACGGATTGTAAGATTGCTACATTTGAAGTGAGAAAAACAATTTTTTTTCATTTGTGCAAAACAACGTGAGCAGACTTTGAGTCTTCCTAGAGTAAATTTTTTGCTCTACACAAACATGAGTTTCTTGATCATTCACAAGTATATGATGTTAGGTTCACTCATGAAATCTTTCAAATGCAAATACAAAATCTAGCTTATTCTAAATCACCTTGCAAGGTAGGGCAATGGCACGATCAGGGTTCCCAAAAAGGACTCCTCAACTTCGATTTGGCCATATCCATGATACTTTTGCTATTTATTACGTCTTACTAGATAGTGCTTTGCTATTTATTTTTTGGCAAGAAGTTGCTTATATTTGTAGATTAGAAGAAAAAAAATACATTTTTTCAAATGATGAATGTTATCATGTCTAAATGAGCGATTATGTGAGAAGTTCCGGAATTGTCTCATTTCATAAAAATGAAGTAAAGGACTCATCCGGACAACAAATTTGGTTAGTAGGAATTAGGTCAATGCATTTATAGTTATTCAAGCTTCTATGGTCCATGAATTTGAAGTGTATTAGTCCATACATTATAAAAACTAGTTGTTATGAATTCTTTTAGGGACACTTTCAAGCAAGTTTTTCCACGTCCAATAAAGAACGTTAAAAATTTGTAATTTGTTTTAAAAAGTGGCAAAAGCATGCACATATACTTGTTTCTAGGTGCACATAAGGTCAAAATTATTAAAATGTTAATAATTCATTTTAGGGAGCCATTACAAATTACAAGTCAAAATTTTTTTGATCAGGACATTTGGGTTCTAATCACTTTTATGGTGTGAACAAAGATCAAGAAAGTCCTTTTGATGGAAGGAACACTTTCTAAATGAATGTCTGAACGTAAGGAAAGCTTACGAAAAATGTTTCATCACTTGCAAGTTCAAACTTTTACCTAAACAAAAATAATCCGGACTCCTCAAGAAAAAGTCCTTTCTAGAGGTCTGGCAGGCCCTTTCGAGGGTACCTTGATCGTGCCATCGCCCGGTAAGGAGGTTAAGTAATTTGGCAATACATCAATCATTCTTTCATAATTTCTTGTGTAATGCGGAAGTTTTATATTTGAAATCCAAATGGTGAAAAGTTGGAGACAAGCATTTGAAATATTTGGAAAACAAAATCAAGAGCTTTAGATTTATAAATTGAAAGATAATAGGGCCTGAAGTTTTTTTCTTGAAACTACTCAAACATAGTTAACAAAGTTTTACTCACTTCAAAATGTGATGTGAGAGCTATTTTGTTTTTTTTGACAATTGTACACCATGTTTTCTTAGTTACATATGTGCCAAATTTCAAAAGTTGATGAGAGTTTTAGCATAAGATTCTCCAAAGATGCCCAAATTATTAGAGCTGCCCAATTTCTTTTGGATAGCATGACTTTTGAACCAAGCATCCAATTGGGGAAAAATTTACATTTCCACTTGGGGATACATATTTGCACCTTGCATAACAATTTTGAGAACATCCAATAAAAATTGACTCCATATGACCCTACCCAAACTCTTAAGTGGCTATTGAACGTACACTTGGTCCTTTAGGGATTAACAATAACAAGTACTTGCCAACAACAACACTATGGAAGAACAAACTAGCAATGTCAAGGTCATAATCCATGTGAAATCTTGGTATATAGAGAGTTGCATGCGCCTCCAAGTGGCCAACACTACAAGAAAGCCATGCTCAAATTTACAAAAAGTTGACAAAGAGTATGACCTAATGTCCAATATATTTGTAAATTAGGTCACAATCTTTGTAAACTTTTTGTAGATTTGACCATGCTTTTCTTGAATATTGCTTGCAAGCAACAATTCATAAGATAACGTTCTAGGGTAAGCTCAACACAATTGTCAAGACAACCTAAATGCAGTATTTAGTGTACACCAAATAGTGCATTTAGGTTGCCCCATACTAATTTCTCAACATTTCACACAATTTCAATATTTACCAAGACTACAATAATTTTTGTCAATACTTAATGTGATAAATAATGGAGGAAGCAAGCAAAAGTTGGGCGCAATAGAAAGCGCCAAAGCCAAGGAGCAGAGAAGCTAGAACTTCAGACAAAACCAATAATTACTATAGCATAAAGAGTTACATGCCCCTCCAAGTGATTAAACAAGGTGAGTCATGAGGTAACTATGCCAAGGTGATGCAACCTAATTGTTAACCCCTGAGCGCCCCAGTGCCCCAATCTAGCCTCTTCATGTTTGATAGTTTGTTGTGTTTGACTATTATAATTTTTTGATTCGTGCAATGAAAACTTACCAAATTTTTCATACATTTGCAGACCGTAAGCCTTGTGCAACATTGACGGCTAACTCTTCTGGATGTTGTTTTTGAACTTGCGATGCCAAATTGTTTGCAATGAGGTCCCACACGGCACAAATTTGAGATGGGCACTCAAGCATGAAGGCAACCTAAATGCACTATTTAGTGTAAAGATTTTTGCTCTGTATTTTTGCAATGAATCTTTATTTCATTTCTGTCAAAAAGAAAAGATTCTACCCTTACTTTTGCTAGATCGCATGACCACAAAGAGAACTTGAATGATCTTCTATTTGAGGGTGGTATCATTTTTCGGATACAAAAACCGCCAACTACCCCACGAGGGATAAAAGGATTTAATACACTGCCCCTGCTGGCATCCCCACCCCCACTCCCGTTGGGAATGTTTGTCACCGTTGACCCTGAGAGGAACTTCCAAGCAGCAACCCCCGACGTTGACATCACAAAGTCAAAACTTCGTAGCTATTTCCTATGGATAAATAAAGTCAGCACCGGTTGTCAACCCAAAAGGGCCCCTGCTTCGGCGGCCGCATCACGTCAGATGAATGCGGCGCCATTGAGGCTGGTCTTCAAGTTCTATTCAAGGCCGGGCCACACAGACCGAAACCGGCGTTTCAAAACGTTAGTTTGTGAAAAATAGGTGTCTGAGTTAATTATTTCAGGAAAAGAAGATCCTTTGACTTTCGAGGGTTTATTTTTCTGGTTTGTTTAAAAATGTTGATTTTGAGAATTCACAAATCAACGTCTTAAACCTCTTGCTTGGGAATGGTGGAGAGGTTATCATTAGCTGAACAGTAAGGTAAGAACACCCATAAGCGTGAGTTTAAGCATCATAAGGTGTATACCTTGATCAAACAAGTTTGAAAATAATATTGCTAAATTAGCAAGAAGGAATGAAAAATATTGGGATCAGTTTCAAAGTCCTAATTGCAAGCATTTGTTCACGCAGATTTTTCAAAGTCCAAAATCACTGAAAATCCATGGCCGTGAGTAGGAGATGCTCAAAACAACAAGGTGGGGTTCTCAAAACCGTCATGCAGGTCACCTACAACCATCACTTTGTCACCCATAACCATCACTTTTGTCACCCAAAACCATCACTTAAGTTCTCATAACCACCAAATCTATTAATTTCAAATGATTGACAGCTTGTGTCAAACGTAGGTCACGACCACGCGGGTACACTCACAGTCATGAGTGTTCTTACCTTAAATGAAAACTTAAAAAAGTGATTATCTACTAATTTTCCAAAAATACAAGTTACTCTTTATCCGTTTCAAAAAGCCAATTTTGAGCTTGTGTGGCCCGGCATCAACCTCCCCAGAGGGCCAGACCTTTAGGGGACGCCCCCCACGTGAAGCCCCCTTTGTCCTTGCATTGCAATGCATTGCCTTTGCCATTGTCTCTATGGCACCACATTATTATTTGTTATTATAGTTCTGAACGTGTGTTGGAGTCCCTGGAAATCTGGGAATGCCAGCATCAAACTTTCAGGCTTCAACTACGGAGGAAGGCCCTCCGGAAGTAGCCGTTTTTGTTTTTTTACTGCATGCCATGGCTTTCGATGTCGTTTGGCAGTTCATGCGGTTTCATCGCTGGAACTACAGTAGCTTGCTTTTTAGCTTCTCCGAACAGTCCGAACAGTCCGAACATTTGCAAAAAGGTAAGTTGGAGCTTTTGAATTCATGACTGGGCGTCGGCACCTAGTCACCCTGCTTTTGGTGGGGATAGGCCGGATGGGGGTTCTGGGTTGACTTGGCTGTGCATAATATTAGCGGATTTGGGTAATGCTCGCAGAAAGGGCGCCATACATGTGGGTGCAGAATCGCCCAAGGTGTTGACAGGTGTTTAGGGCCGGGGTTCGAGCATCTCCTGCCACCTGTGAAATGCGCCCCAGAAACAAATTTGTTGTCAATCAATAAGGTAGACATACCTATTCCTGACCCCTTTTTGTAATTCCTTTCAAGGTGTTAATTTTCATTTCAGTTTGGAAATGAGCACCCTGATGCCCGAGCCACACTGTCAAACAAACCGGCAATTTAAGCAGGCAATTTTTAAAACAGTCGGTTTAAGCAACCAGTTTCTGGAATTTGAGCCACATTGCTTTTCAACCTACTCCCAGCTAATTTCCAACTTTCTAGGTCACCTTGGTTTCTATATCGTGAGCAGTAAGGTATCAAACTTCAATTTAATATTAAAGTAAAGTAAAGGATTGTACTTAAAAAAGAACTATGGTGGAAACTGCAGGTTTGAGGGTTGTAGAAATTGACGTTTTAAACCGGAGGTTCAAAATTGAAAAGTGTCCCCAAAAGCAGAGAATCTGGGCATCAAAGTCAAACTGATTAGGAACTACCAATTTCGAAGCCCTGCACGGCTCGGCCTTGAGTATGTATGGGTCGGAGTTGGGAAAGGGTCAAGAATGGGTATGTCTACCTTAACAACTTGCAAATTTTGAGTTTTTAACAACAGTGAATTTGCAAATATGTACGTCTTGGGCTTCCAAAACCAACCGCATCCATGCAAAATTCCTACTTTCTGCACATTTATTTCACAACCCTCTTACATATTGATCAAGTATGTGGAAGTTACAAATTTTCATAGCATCACTCCCTAGCCAACCGTACCTTTAATTAGGACATGTTCTAAAGCAACTGCAAACCTTGAACATTTCAAGGTGCAGGAGAGTTTCAAGCCACCTCCAACCACTTCATGCAAGTTCATGACATTGTCCCATTGGAAGTCCTTTGACGTGATCTATTGAAGCAGGTGACAAGAGATGCTTTAGTGTGGAAAATTACAATTTTTTTACTTGTCCAAAAAATGTAAAACTTTAGATATTTTACTTTAGGAACAATGTTTGATGAGAATTGGCATTTAATGTATTGTCGGCTGCTTGAAATTGCATAAAAATTGACAGATTCTGAAACCATTGGTGAAAAAACAGTCAAATTATACAAAAATCTAAGGGAATTGATATGTGCACATCGGGGGTTGATACTTGCACACCCCCTTGGTAGGTAAATTGTAGATTTCTACCATCAAAAATATGAATTTGAGAATTTTTGAATTTAGATTTGGACTTAGAGACAATGGTTTATCTAGAACCATAAAAAAGTTTGCAATTGAACAACACCCAATGAAAAAGCTTATCTTTTTTACAAAAAAAAGAGTAAAAGTAACACTTTTTCCACTAACTAAGCTTTTTCACTAAGTATTATTTAATTGCGACTTTTTTTATGGTTCTAGAGTAAACCATGGTCTCTTAATCCAAATCTAAATTCAAAATTCTCAAATTCAAATTTTTGATGGTAGAAATCTATAATTTACCTCCAAGGGGGGTGTACAAATATCAACCCCCCAGTGTGCACATATCAATTCCCAAATCTAATTGTAGCATATTATACTGTGAATATAAAGAGTATCCCACACCATTTAGAAAAAAACCAATTGAAAATGGGAAATACCAGATTCTAGCTGGTGAAGTCAAAATTTCTCCCCAATCACTTCTAAGGTAGGAGGCTCAAAAAGCAACCCTTTAAAGGCTAATCTGCTTTTTCATAGTCTTCCCCATACTAGAAGATTTAAGAGTAATCTCCAGATAAAGAGAAATGGATGCTAAATGTAACCCAATAATGTCTTTATTTTTTGAGGCATTATTGAATTGTTAATGAATTTTCAAAGTTTTTTGTAGTAGGTACCTATTTAGGATTCTAGATTTCTCATAAACCGTCCGCCTGTAATGTATAAAGAGATTAGGTAAATCCAAGATTTGTGATTGGCTCTTGCAATAAAGGTCATATTTTCTTTTAAGACTAGGGAGGGTCCATTCAAAAACCACCTCATATTCATTCTTGGGATACCTATGTGGCTCATTAACTAACAGGGTTGCTTTTCGAGTCTCCTACCTTATAGAGTTTGAATTTGGGAATTTTGAATTCACATTTGGATTCATAAACTTTGAATTTGACTAAAATCACGGAAGAAATCAAAATTGAACAGCTCTAATAAGCTCAAGGTGAATTGACCTCCTCATTGTCCTTGCCTAGATGAATGGGGCCTTGCAGCTCTATGCATTGCACATCCGTGTTTTAGAGCCAAGGTGAAAATGTTTTGTAATGTTCAAGCAATGGTAAATGTAATAATTTAACTCCTATTATTGGAGTGTTCAAATATATCTTCCGCTAAGGTTCTAGATTAAATGAAGGTCTTTGAATCCAAACATGAAGTAAAAATTTCCAGATTCAATCTCCTAATGGTAGTTTTTTGAACTCTTAAAACTTTTGAAATGTGAAAAAGCAAAAAAAATTCACCATGACCCCACAACCTCATAAAGTAATTGACAGAACTCTTGGCCCTAGTCATCCAAGAAGGGCAATGTGGGGGTCAATTTACCATGGCCCTCCTATGAAAAGACAGAGGTTATTACTTTTACCATTATCTATAAACAAACATTTAGAATTTCCACCCTTCCCCACAAAATGGCATGCCATCTAACCCCAGCCAATGTACTCATGTAAGGTAGGAGGCTCTAATTTGGTGCAGGCTCTAATATGATGCACCTCCCCAAATGTACTCATTTTGTACATGCAATATTTAATAGCCATTCAACAATGTGTATGCAATGTACATTTAAGCAGGTGCACCATTTTAGAGCCCTATTGCCTTTCCACTTTAACATCTCATAAGTAACTCCACAAAGTTCCAAAAACTATAAAACAACTTGAGTTAGATGCCAATTCTTCTTGTGAAAATTTACTGAAAATTATGTCAAGAAGTTTCACCTCCCTAATATTCAGTTTCAGCCCTTAGATGCTCCATTCATAAGCCTCCTACCTTACATAAGAAATTTGGCGCCGACTTTTCAATCTACAAGTGTATACAAGGTGATATTATGCGCCATGTAGGAATGTGCACCAAAGTTTGGGGAGTTTTTTGTTTCTTTCTTTTAACCCCTAAATGCCCAAAGGTGTTTTTCTTGTTTTTGGAAGGTATTTTTGAAGTTTTTGAATTTTCCGTGTAAGATCATTATTAAACATCAAAACAAAATTGTAACCGTTGAATCTTGAACTTCAAGGAGTCTAGATGGAGCTATCCAAAAAAAACCCAAAATGGGCACACTGATGATAAAATATTTGTGATTCAATGATGATGAGCATATATTTTTTTGTTTTTTTTAGCCTCCTGAAACCTCTAATGTAAATTGGCAACTTTTGGATACAAAATTGGGAAGCAGCCACTTAGGATGCTTTAGTGTTTATTGGTGTTACTTCACAACTATTGGGCCCCCTTCCAAAATCATGACCATAGTTTCACAAATGAGCTTGCAGTGCAACTATCAAAGTGCGAACACCTAATATAAAGAAAAAATTTAGCTTCATCATTGACCAAAAATCAATTTGAATGAAAGAAAATTCAACAATGAATGAATTCTAATTTCTTTAACAAAGATATTCCAATCAAAATTAGTCCAACAGCACTTTTAGATTTTATTAGATGTCAAAATTTCAGTAAAAGGGCCCTTACTGCCCAAGGGAGTGCCCAAAGGAAATCTTCATCTTTTGCTTAACTTGATGCCCGATTTTTCAAAGAGGCAACCTCTCATAGGCTCTATGACACTATTCATGACACTTTCATGACACAAAATGTATGCTTGCAATTAACCTCCCACCAAAAACAATTGGAACAAGATGAAAGAAGTTGAATTTGAACGGTGAAGCTAACTTCAACTCACAACTTTTTCAAAAAAATTACCTAAAAACAATAAAATAAGTGCCTTCAACAAGGTTTCAAAGTTGCTTGAATTTTTTTGGACACCAAAATTTGGTGCCATATGCATTTAGAGGTTAACAAATGATTGAAGAAACAATGCAATGGTCACTTGGTAAGTGCAAGACCCCAGGCAAGAGAAGAAGGATGTTGCTGTTTTGTATACGGACTCCCAAGTTGTATACGGATGGGGTATTTGGATAGCACATGAACCCCATTGGAGTTGTAAGTTTCAAGCCAAGTCATAGACATACTAGTTGTCAACTAGGATTTTTTGGGAAATTTTTAACACTTGTCATATAGTCATTTCTTTAAGTACTAAATGGTTTTTATACATATACAAACAACACTTTTGGTAGGCAACATCCTTTAGGGGTTAACTCTGGTCTCAAATATTGATGAAAATGAAGTTTTTGTTCAAAACGGTCTAACTTTGTAGGCCTCTTGGATATAGATGGCAAATTCTATCTTCAATACCATGGTATATTTTAGGAGAAATATTAAAATACCCCTCAAATTTTTCAAAATATCAAATATACCCCTGTATTATTAGTTAATATCAAAAATACCCCTTACTTTGAGTAGGAACATCAATCATATCTCTACTTGTTTTTGAGAATATCATTGATACCCCTAGATTTTTGTGCCTTTTTACTGCAAATTTTTTTAAATATTGAAATAACAACAAAAATTACTATATAATCACTACAATGGCTTTTATCACAAATGTAAACACCCTATATAAAGCTTAAAGAGCTTGCCTTCAAGATTTGGCTTGCATTCAGTTCACATCTAGTTTTTGTACTTCCCATTATCATCCAAGTATTTACAAAAATGCAAAAAGAGGCACAAGAGATTTAGGGAGAACTTTTATAACGCAAATGATACAAGGGTACATTTAATCTTTCATAATAATTGAGGGTCCCAAAGAACTAGGGGTATAATTGATTTTTGTATACAAAGTCAAGGGTGTTTTTAATATTTCAAGTAATAATGAGGGATATTTGATATTTTGAAAGAATTGAGGCGGAATTTTGATATTTTCCCTTATTTTAAAAGGAGTCTAGGTTGATGATGTCAGAGTAAACATCAGAGGTTTTCTTTAACTTGTAAAGTCCCAAGTGGACCTTTGAGGGCCAAGTGGGGTTTTGGGCATGTACCTACAGCTAAACTGCTTTATGAGATTTTTTGAAACTTTTATTGAAGGTGGGGAATTCAAAGATCTACATATGCATTTAAATTTTCTTCATTCTAACATTTATTGAAGAAGTTACACATGAATATCTGAAAAAATAGGAGAACCGGGCAACTCAAAAAAAAAACATTTTTTTGAATAAAAATTTGAAACTAGTTCTTCAGATTTTTATATATATGGGAAGCTTTGAATCATTCAATTTTGACTGACAAGATGAAAGTTATGAGAAGTTTTAGTTTGCGGGTAGGTGTGGGACTTCCAAACCTCCATTTTTTTTGCCCCTTGTAAAATTTGGTGCTTTATTTTTTTGAGCTCTTTGTGTATTCATTTTTTGATTTTTTTTCCAAAGTTGTAATAGACTAAGATTCCTTGGTTTTCACCATTTGGATCAAAGTAATTCAGATTTCTGAATTTTACATAAATCCTCCAATTTTGCCTAATGTATATGCAAAAGTCATGGCCTTACGACATTGCAAGGTTTTACAAAGTATGATTCACACCTCCAATTCATTTGAAAATTCTCGCACACATTCCTAACTTGGTCTTCTACATAAGGAAAAAAAAAAAAAAAAAAAAAAAAAACCTTAGTTTAGTGTAGAGCAATTTTCTTGATTTAAGTGGTCAAAGGCTTTTAAAAATTTTGGACAGTAGGGAAAAAACACATTCTTTTCATTTCAAATGTCAATATCTCATTTCTCTACATCTAGAATGAGCTAATTTTTTCCCACAAATACCTCCCATAAATTAGGGTAAGATCTTATGATTAAATTTTCAAAAAGAACTTTTTTTTCCTACCATTCTAATTATTCCCCAAAAATGATAGTTTTCAATGGCTTTCACAGAAAAAAGGGCTTGGGCCATTTGGGGTTAACTCTCGCCGTGTCAGATGTCACTCTCTAGAGTTGGTTTCTTAACATTCTTTGCAATCTGACATCTTGATTAATTATGGCCTAGAGACCCATTGACATAATATTTAGAGCCATGTTGATCGCCACGTTCATTATAGGAAAACTTGATAGATAATCTGTACCTTTAAACTAATTTGATGGATACCCTTGATTCTTTGGAAATTGTGGGGATATCCTTATAAAGGTTGGGTTTGAGAAGAAGGGATAATAATTGATACTCTTATTTCTTTCAAAAAAGTTGTATGCATGTGTGCATTGTAACAATCTGACGCGCGCTTGGTGCAACCAGAAGAAATGCTTCTTTTTCATAATTTTCCACATGTTAAGCATCTCAACGCTTGCTTGCACAAAGAATGCAACTTTGATATTGTGATGCTCAAGTGATAACGATGTGAAACGCCAACAAGAAAAATTTGACAATACTAAGGCCAAGGATGTAATTACCAAAATTCCTAGCAAATCCTCCCTTAAACTCTCTGCAATCTGTATATTCTCAAGGCTTTCCGTGCAATATTAAAAAACCAATAAAATTCATCAAAATAATATAAATTGTCGGGGTCTGTATCAAATTTATCTTTCATTAACTCCTAAAGGACCATTGTCCCTTTGGGAAACAGGATGGACTTCGGGAATGTACCTATGGCTAAACTACTTTGTGTGATTTTTTGAAACTTTTATTGAAACTGGGGAATTCAAAGATCTATGTGGGCATTTAATTTTTCTTCATTCCAACATTTGATGAAGAATTTATGCATTAATTTATGAAAATTTGGGGAGGACTGCCCGTCATGACAGCCCAAAAACTTACTTAAAATTTCCTTTATTTTTTAAATAAAAATTTGAAATTGGTTCTTTGGATTTTTTAATAAGTGAGAAGCTCTAATCATTCAATTTCAATCAATGAGATGAAAGTTATGAGGAGTTTTTGTTTGCGGGGCAGTTATGGATTCTCTACTCTAAAATAAACTTTGAAGTCTTTTTTTTTACTCAATTTTCAATATTTTGGAAAAAATTAAACTAATGGAAGTAGATTGATTATCACAACATTATGACCGTTGGGATTTGCATTTTTCATTTCAATAATTAAATCCTTAACAATATAGTGTTTTGACTCATTGTCTACCTCTTTATACTTACTATTTTTTCTCATGTGTTGTATATTTCCAATTGATTTGAAAATTCTCCTACACATACCTAACTTAATCTCTTACATGGAAAAAAAAAAGCGCAACTTTGGGTAGAGCAAATGTTTTGTTATAAGAGTGATCAAAGGCTTCTGAAATTTTTGGGACATGGAAAATAACTTTTTTTTCAATTTAGGTGTAAATATCTCACTCCTCTCCATCTGGAATGAGCTGACTTTTTCCCCACAAATACCTCTTGTAATCCGAAACAAGATCCTACGGTTGAATTTTCCAAAAAAACAAAAACAAAAACAAAAACAAAAACAAAAACAAAAACAAAAACAAAAACAAAAACAAAAACAAAAAAACAAAAAACAAAAAACAAAAAAAATTCTTTTTACTAAACCTCTTAGAAGTGGCAGTTTTTAGTGATTTTCACAAAAAAAAATGGGCTTGGTCCTTTAGGGGTTAAAAAGGCAAAGGAGGGTACAAAGCAAAGAAAGGAAAAGGTCAGTGTGCTACAATGTGGTTTGCAAAACGACGGAGTATGCTTTGTGCGTCCATTCTTTGAACCATAACCGGCAATGTCAAATTTCTACTTATTTATAATATCCAGGGGTATGTTTGGTATTTCCAAAATGTAGGATTTTTCACATAAAACCTTCAAAGACACTTCCTTTCTTCATAAGAATTCATAAATATTGTATTCAGGTTTTCTGTGGTCATGGAAAAACATGGGTCAAGTGTGTTGTTGAATTTTAACCATACATAAAGTTTGGTATATATATATATTTTTAATTCAACCGCAACACAGAAACTGGTTGGAAGACTGTTGATTGAAAGGTAAATTATACAATATTTGGGAGTTTTTTACCTATGTACTATACCTGTTAAGTCAAATTCATGGGATGTAGAGGGTGATGCTATTTGTAAAATAAACATGATTTTCAGTCCATTTCACTTTAAAAAAAACTGGAGTCTATTGTCCGTGGGATAGTTGAATATTTGCAAAAAATATAAAAAACGTTTGAGCCTAACCCTTGAGGGATATTGTAGATCGTAGTAGGGTAGCCCAAAAATCACATAAAGATTCGAAGCATATAAGTCGGGCATGCATGCATTCCCAATCACAATAAAGAAACAACCATATAGAAATCAATTGGAAACTTAGGCAAGAATCAAATGATCTTTGAAATGATCTTTGAAATTTGTTAGGTGTACATTGTAAGAAAAAAGCGATATTGTAAATAAGTAAAATGAATGACCCATATTGAGATGAAATAAGGAATTTTCCTTATATTAATGATATTGTTGCACAAAGGAAAATTATGTAAGTATCAGGACCTTGGGGTTGAACATATTGTTTAACCCTTAACTCATGAATGTCCCAGAGGATCAAAAATGGTCATCACATGATTTCTCATGCATGTTTGAAGTCTTGGATCTAATTTTTTGACCTTGCTATAAATTACAATTATCAAGGTATTCAAATGGTTCATGCAAGTGAAGTAATTGCAAGGCAAGTCAAATGTTATACAAGTATCTCAAGAGTTTTAATTGGGTGAAACACCATACAAGGCGTGGTGGCAAGTAATGTTTTACAAGCTACAAATAATCAATGCTTATTGCAAGCTTCCTTGCATGTGCTTTGTGGTAGCAAAAATTCACCAACGAGAGGTAACCCTTACCAATTGTGTTGGTCATCATTTTTTGTGCAATAGTAGTTGGACGCTCTAAAATTTAACATACAAAGAAGCAAAATCTTCAATAAATTCCGATTTTGTGCACTCACATCTAATCTTGCCAAAGATTGAGATGAATCAAGGGCTTATAGAATTTTGTAAGAATTGTTAAATAGAAACTACCTACCAAAAATGAGATTTTGCCATCACACGCTAATTGATCAAATGTCATAATCTCCCATCTCCCACAGTCAATTGTTTCCAAAATTTGCAGACCTTTTTCTAAGTAGGTGTTCCACTACTTTCAAAGGTCAATTTTTGTGGATCATAGGATTGATGGAAATACAATGCATCAAAGTTGTAGGTCTCCCAAACCTTGATTTTGGTGAAAATGGCCTCGGCGCTTAGGGGTTAAACAACTAAGCATGCCGCTCTAACTAGTACAATATAAGGTAAATTTTTTTGTATTTGGAATGGAGGCACACATTTACTATGTTTGAAATCAACAAAAAAGTAGGAATATATATTAATGAGGTTTTAGTGAGCTATTTGAGATCTCAAACTAAAACTTCTTATTGGTAGCAGATGCCAATTGTATGATAGTGTATATACTACATCCTATGGTCGTTTAAGGATTAAGAAGGAATTAGCTAAAAGTTTTTTCTTTTTCTATGGATAATTGGGTCTAAGTGAGCATAAGAGCATCTCCACCGGTGGCTCTGGCTCACTCAAAGTGGATGAAAAGTAGCCAGGCCCCTCTCAAGCCACGCTCAAACTCTCTTATTTGGCGAGTCTAGCAAGCCACTTTTCAAATCACTATTCATGCACTATTCACCGTAACTTTCGTGAGCTTTGTCCTCTACTTCCCTAGATAAGTGGTCAACTGCTTATTTATGGGGTGTCTTGGAGTTTTAGGCCACCTTTTCAAAGAGTATGGGTGGAGATTGAGAGCCTTCATGCCTCGCCAAACCAGATGGAAAACTTTGAGCGAGTCTGAACCGGTGGAGATGCTCTAATGGATATACGGTGTCCTCCGGAAATGATCCCACCATGCTCGTATCTAACACACTCCTGATTTTCAGTTGCTCTTGTCTCCCATAGTACCACCATTCCTGTATTCAGGATCTACTTCCCATGTCACACTGCTTTGTGATACCAAACCTTGGTACTTTCCAACCAACCAACATCCCTACAGTTGATGCTCACAAATGCTGTACTGTACAAGTTGGATAGTCGAAGGTGGGAAAAGAAATGTGCACTTATTTTGTCAATCCGATTTCTTGATCAATTGCTTGAGGAAAAACTACATGAATGAGTAGCTTTATTCAAATTTTTGAGTGGTGAAAATGTTGTATAGATTGTTTTGTCCCTCAAAAAATAAAATTCGGACTGCTTTTGTTTTTGCAAAAGTATGCATGTGACCATGTGACTTACATTTGAGGATTTTGAGCTATACAAAGCCTTCAATGCTCCAAAGCTAAAGCAAAGCTACACATTCATATATTTTCCTCAAAGTTTGGTAAATTTTGAAATGACAAAGTGAAGAAACGTAGGATACAAATGTTGTGAATGATGCTACAATAGGACTTACAGAGGGGCTAACTCATGACCATGTTTAGTATCTTGTTGAATGATGTTAGCTATTATCAATTCAATTGTCTTATGCTTATCTAGATGCTTATAGCATTGTGGCTCAGAAATCTTTTCAAATGTTATTGTGGGCCTTAGTGAGAAATCTCAAGTTTTCATGTGGCAAAACTCATTACATTTAAGAGGTCTACTACCAAAAGATGGAATTCGGAGATTTTGAATTCATTTTTGGGTTTGAAATTTTAGAATTTGATTTGGAGTTACAAAGAAGACAAAATTGACAAAATTCAAAATAGGGTAAATTTTTTGCTTTCATCTTGTACTCAAAAAGAACTATAGTTTATTCACCGCTAATGCACAAACACATTTGTTCAACATACCAAGGCGCATTATTGTTCAAACATGAGACTCACATACTATTTGCATGCATCATGAACTTCTAGAAACCAAAAATCCATGATTATCTTTTACCGTATATTGGCCTATCCATATTGTAGCCCAAGTTTAGGTACTGGATAAGTTGTAGAAGTTTGAGTATTTCGTACTTTTCTAAGAATTCCGATTTCAAGTCTTATAAATTCACATATAATGATTGCTCTCGTTCCATAGTATGTCATCTTGTGCTACAAAATTTATCAAGGTTTATCAAAAGCTTTGTTTGCTATTGTGTGTTAAATTATGTATCCATAATTGACTAACGTTTGCTTGTCTTGGCATTGAAGTAGAGAAAGAACAAACAACTTTGTTCTTTGAAGGAATGTGCATACATTAAGAGTCTTGCTAATTCAAACTAGTTCAAGTACCGTTTCAAAGCTCACGAGGCAATACCTTGAAACCTTTTAAAGGCCATTTTAAGGAAGTCATACATATTGTGCCTTCATGACAGTTCAAAAAACACTATCCCACTTCGATTCATGTTAGAGTTCCAAGACCTACATTACTTGATTGGGACGCTTTTAAATTGTCGGAAGTCTCAACAATGAGAAAGAGGAATCATAAGTCATATTTCCCTACTTACGGACTATTCAAAATCCACAAACAATAATCCAAAAAATTGGTTTGGTTTGCAAAAAATCAAAAAACACTTGCAAATCATGAAAATATACATACAAAACGTGGAGAGATCTTTGGGTGTTCAAGAACATAGATAGTTCAAAAAGTACATGAGCATACCATGAGTGATTAAATAGGACTTTTGTCAAATTCAATAAAAATTATACCATTTATACAATGTCCATAAAGAATCACTATGTAATAGAGTGTTATCCAAATAACTAAGGAGAAAACAAAATAGTAGATCTTGCCATCTTGGAGCTACGGGGAAACCATGGTCAAATCTACAACAAGTTGACAAAAAAATGTGACCTAATCTATAGTTACTGTAGATTAGGTCACATTCTTTTGTCAACTTGTTGTAGATTTGACCATGGTTTCCCTATGATGAAATCAAAAAGCATTGAGAAAAAGGGGTGCATTTCAACAAGAGGAGGAGCATTATGAAGATCTTCAAAAACTCCCCTAATTTTGAACCATCAAACTTTTTGGGCAGATCTTGTCAGAACCTTACCTTTTTACCTCGGTACTAAGAGCATCTCCAACTGACTTGTAGTTTTTTCTGTACCAAAGATTTGTAATATTTCTTGTTTGCAAAATTAAACGGTAATTTCCCACACCCATACAACTAAATAGAATAGTGCTCAACCAATAAGAAGCCTTAACATTTGAAAAAGTAGATAATTCTTCATCATTGAACACCCAACCTATTAATTGATAAAAGAAAAGTAATTTTTAGAAGAGTTGCCGTCCTTTGAGCAAATGTAAATTTTGCAGTGTAGGAGATAATGTTTTGGTGGGCCCAAGCATTAACCGCCCGTGAAATTGTGGGTGAAATCAACCAAATTCTTTCAATATAAACATTCGGTTCGCAAATGTTTGGATAAGAGCTCCTATTAAAAAATAGCTACATTTTTTGGTGAACATGCACATATGGATGGTTAAATCTAAATTTTCGTAGCCTGCATGCATTCTAGGGTACGTGTTGCTTCACTAATGGTTAATAAATGATAGAAACAAAATAACTCCCTAGTCTACTCATAAGGCGAGCCCCTTCTTCGCAAATGGGAGCTCAGAGATTGATTGCTACCAGGCACCAGCATTCTGGGAGTTTCTGTAAGGTAGTGTGCTCGTAAACCGTCCATCTAAGGAGGTGAAACTTCTTAAAATATTTTCCAGGAAGTTTTACTTGAACGATAAGAGGAATTGGCATCTAACCCGAGTTGTTTCATATTTTTTGGAGTTTTGCGGAATTAGTTATGAAATTTTGAAATGGAAAGACCATAGGTCTCTAAAATCATTCACCTCTTCAACTGTACATTGCTTGTACACTATTTAAAGGTTATGAAAAACAACATATACTAGTAGAGGTCATTGGGGAGGTGAGCGGTTTTAGAACCTACGCGGTTTATGAGCACACTACCTTAGCACCCTTTTGGAATTCTCCTCCTCTCCCACGTCATGAATGCACCAGCTCCAATGAATATTGCGTTTAGGTTGCCCCACACTAATTTCTTGACATTTTACACTATATAAATATTTATTGTTGCCAGAGTAATTTTCATTAATAATTACTGCAATAAACAATTTAAAGGTCTTGACAACAAAATTGATGTTGCAAAAGAAAAAATTATATACATCCATGTTGTAAACCATGAAAAATCCATAAATTTAGAGAGTTGCATGTGCCTCCAAGTGGCCAAACAACTAGTAAAGAGGTAACTTCCCATGGTAAAGCAACCTAATTATCAAGGCAATCTAAATGCAATGTTCAGTGTAGTTATTTCGTCCAGCATCAAAATGTATTAGCTCCTTACCTTCAAACACTAAATTTTGCACCACTTTGAATCCCCAAATGTCATGAAAGTGCTTTTTAAAAAACACCCAGAGTACTCATTTATGTTGTATATGCGTAAAAACAATTTAGTTGACTTTGCCCTTATCTAAACAGAGATAGAGGACCCTCCCAATTTATTCAAGATCGAGTGGAGATTGATAAGGTAGAAAGCAATTTATATGGTCACTCTTGTGAAATCAATTCCGGAGGAAGGTGCACTGAGATTTTGAAATCAAATTTTGGTTAACAACCGGGCACAGATGGGCAGAAATTTGCCCTTATATTATTTTGCCATTCTTGCCAAAAATATAATAAGAAAAAGAAATTTAGGTTTTGAGTTTAATTTTTTTGATGTTATAGCATTCTAATAAATGCAAGTTTTAACTTTGATATTAGTAGGTTGATATCCAAATGATTATGGGGGGCCCTTCAAATCACTATTCATCTTTATTGAGCTTAAGTTTAGTAGACTTTGTCCTTTGCTTTCCTTTATAAGTGGTCAACTGATTATTTATGGGGCGTGTTGGAGTGCAAGGCCACCTTTTTGAAGAGCATGGTGGAGATCAAGGGGCTTGAGGATCGACCAAAACAGATGAAAAACTTTGAAAGAGCCCAAACTGGTGGAGATGCTCTAACAAGTCCCTCACCTAGGTGCCTCTTGTTGATTAAATTTATGAAATCAACTCCAAGTCCATAACTCTAAGAATCAAGATATATATTTTTGATAAAAAAAAACAAGATCCAACACTGCTTTAGGATTTTCTTAACGAGCCTACCCTAAATGGAAAACTTATTTGTGGCTTTACAGTCATTGTCAAATCTTATTAAAATACAAGTATTAAGGACTATTTGTCCGTTTGGGGGACAAATGGATTTTAGGCATGTACCTATGGTTAAACTATTTTGTGCAATTTTTTGAAACTTTTATTGTAGGTGGGGAATTCAAAGATCTATGTGGGCATCTAATTTTTTCGTCATTTCAACATTTGACGAAGAAATTATGCATGATTTTATGAAAATGTGAGGAGGATTGCATGTCTGGGCAGCCCAAAATTTTCTTTAAAAATCACATTTTTTGAATTTTTATTTTTCGAAATTAGTGCTTTAGATTTTTTTATACATGAGAAGCTTTGAATCATTCAATTTCAATAAATGAGATCAAAGTTATGAGGAGTTTTTGTGTGCGGGCAGCTATAGATTCTCTACTCTAAAATAATCTTTGAAGTCCTTTATTTTACTCAATATTCATTATTTTGGAAAAAAAATTAAACCAAAGGAAGTAGATTGTTTATCACAACATTTTGACCAATAGGATTTGCAATTTTCATTTTAATAATTAAGTTCTTAACAATTTAGTGATTTGACTCATTCTCTACTTCTTTTTACTTGCTATTTTTTTCTCAAGGGTTGTATAGTTCCAATTGATTTGAAAATATTCCCACATATAACCAACTTGATCTCCTACATGGGAAAAATAACCTCAACTTTGTGTAAAGTAATTTTTTTGATATAAGAATGGTCAAAGACTTCTGAAATTTTTGGGTAGCAGAGAAAAGAACTTTTTTTTTGCACTTTAAATGTAAATATCTCACTCCTCTCCATCTAAATTGACTTTAATTTTTCCCACAAGTTCCTCTGGCAGTCTAGAGCAAGATCCTACTGCTGGATTTAACAAAAACAAATTTTCCTGCTTTTCTACTCATTCCCCCAGAAGTGGTAGTTATCAGTGACTTAGCTTGAAGAACATGCTCAGTCCTTTAGGGGTTAATAAGAAAGAGAAAAAAATGTGTCGGCTTTTACTGCTGCAAGATGGAATTGAACTCTCAATAATTCCACTCAATCTCATTTTTTGTTCCTCCTCTCTTTAGAAATTTCAAAGGTTTGTAGTTATGACCTCAACTTTCTAGTGTCAAGGCTATTAAGGGAATGCTATATTGTGAGCGAAGATTTGTGATATGTGAGCTATGAGCCTAGATTATTCGTCAAAATACTCAATTCTACCTGCAACCATGTACATAGGGCCCTATAGTTGTGCATTTTGAACTTTTATCATTTTACACTCACAAAATAACGTTGTCCAAGGTTATTACAATCAAGGAAAAAGAAAGGCCCCAAGCACACTATTGTTCTAAAGAACCTTGAGTGATGAGTGACCCTTCGGTTGTTGCTCTCTTGCTTTGGTATCAGGTCATGTCTTGTGTCATTTCTGGGCTTCCCCAGGTTATTTTCTGTTGGGGTTATGTGTTTTTGTTGTGCAATTAACTTCCTTTTATTTGTCTAAAAAGAAACCCCCAACAAGTTGATCTTAAGCTCAAGTCTGGTACAAAGGGCTTCAAGTTTTGATGGTCTCAATTCCTAGCATAAAGTGGTCCTAACCAAATGGAACTATTGACTAGGAAAGAAATATAGGTGCATTTTGGTAACTGAATATAAGATACAAATTGTCAAACATCCTTCAACCAACAAACTTCGCCACATGGAACTTTTGTTACTCCTTTAGTTGAGTGACATGCACCCAAGAATGAAAGCATGGAAAGAAAAAAATGAAAAGAATCACCTGTGTGTGGGCACTCATTCATTAAATTTGATTTGATTTTTTTTTTTTTTTTTTAATTTAAATTTTTTGAAAAAGTTGATGTAGCATCAATGATGCCACATCAGCCTGCGCATGATTTTATTGGGAACTTGGTTCTCATGGCTAAAGACCCCCCAAACTTAGGGCCTTATTGAGGCCTCATATTTTTCCTAATGCTTGGTGTTTGTTGAGAAGATTTGACAATTTAGCCCGTTGTTTTGCCCAGAGTTTTTTATATTTAGGTCCTAGAGGGAACAACTCCAAAAAGTGTAGAAAAAACAAGAATCAAATACAAAAGTCAAACATGCATGCATAACCAATCAAAACAAAGAAACAAAAATAAATCAATTTGAAATTTAGGCAAGAATCAAATGATTCTTCAAGCCTCTTATATGTATGTTGCAAGCAAGCAATTCTTTTTTTTAATGTTGCAACACAAATGCAATAAATGCCGTGCATTGAGTTGAGCTATAGGACCCCACCTAGGCTACCACAACTAAACAATACTATTGCACAAAGAATGACTTTGTGAAAAACTGACCCCTAAGACTAGATATGCTACACAAGGATCATGATAGTAAGACTGGCAAAATCTCCTTGCTTTGCAATGGACAAGTTTCTATCCAAAACAAAGGACACAAACTTGTAGACTTTTTCTCATCCTACAAAGGCGTTGGGGACCAACATTGCTAGTTTTTTTTGGAAAAGTTTTAGCTTCACCATCCAAAATCCAACATTTCCCATTTTCAACCAACTTCTCACTAACATGCACTAGACATTTCCTATGTTGATATTGTAATATATCATAACAAGATTTTTTTGATAAATTGACCAATTGCTATCCTCTAATTTCAAATCTCAACACATTGACAAATACACTAAATGGTGGTTCTCCTTCAACACTGACACACCTAATATTTGTGGAGAAATTTTTAACTTCACTACATTAAATAGTACATTTTAGTTGTCCCACACTAATTCTTGACATTTTACACTATATAAATATTTTTTGCTATTACAATCACTTTCATCAATAATTATTGCAATAAACAACTTTCAACAACAACAATGACGCTGAGGAAAAACATACTAGCATTGTCTAAGCCATAAACCATGTTAAATCTTTGTATTTAAAAAGATGCATATGCCTCTAAATGCCTATCATTAAGTCATGAGGTCCAAGGTTAGGCAACCTATTTGTCAATGCAAACTAAATGCTCTATTTAATGTACACCATATAATAGTGCATTTAGGTTGCCTTAACCCCTGAGCGCCCAACCCATATTCATCAAAATCTAAACCCACTCACACTCAATCCAACCAAATTGTTATCACAAACAAGATCCACAAAATCTAACCTTATTGAATGGTAGGTGAGACAAGCTCCAAAGTATAAGGAAAAAGACAAATGGTTTGACTATACCAATAGAAAAATTATAACAAGTCAAACAAGAACTTTTTAATTTCTGAGCGCCCCATTTTGAGGTCCTCGAGAGCTGGGGGGTTAACCTCTAAAGCACTAAGCTCAAATATTCACCAAAACTACACCAAAACTGCCATTTCTAGTACAAGTACCAAATTTTAGAAAAAAACTTTTTTTGACAAATGTAGTCATAAGATCTTGTACTAAACTATTATCAAAAGATGTGAAATAAAAATTCAAGAGTTTTCACCATGTATATTGTTAGATATTTGAGTTTGAATTGACAAAAAAAAATTTGTCTTTGCAAAAATTTGGGCAGTTGCACTTCACAAGGTCATATTTTTATGAAAAAACTCCAAACTTGTTATAAATTTAGGATCTGTTTTTCAAAACAAATTAAGTAAACACTCAAAAAAATTCAAATCACTTGGAATTGCAAAACACATGGATAAAAAATAGTAAATAAAAGGAAGTAGAGAATGATTCAAACCACTAAATTGTTAAGAACTTAATTATGGAATTGAAAAATGCCAATCCCAATGGTTGTAATGTTGTGATAAACAATCTACATCTTTTAGTTTTGTTTTTGTTTTCTAAAATATAGAAAATTGAGTAAATTAATGGACTTCAAAGTTTATATTAGAGTAGAGAATCCATAACTGCCTGTAAACAAAATCTCCTCATAACTTTCACTCATTGATCAAAACGGAATGATTCAAAGCTTCCCAAGTTCATATAAATCTAAAGAACCAATTTCAAAAAACAAAATTTTAAAAATATGAAATTTAAAGATTTTTTTTGGTTGCCCGCCGAGCAAAGAAAACAACATATCATGTGATAACGTTTGAACTACGGAGTCAAAAGTTATGAAATTTGTTGGGTCTTAAAGCTACTCCTTGGACACATCATGTGTGAAAATTTCAAAGAAGAAAAAAAAAAACTCCATTGGTAGCAAGCTGCCCAAAATTGCTATGTTGCCAAAAAAGAGTGTTTGATGCTTTAGGGGTTAACAATTAGGTTGCCTTAAATTGGTCAAGTTACCTCATGCCTCACCCTTGGCAACTTGGAGAGACATGCAATTCTCTTTATGCTACATGAATTTGTGATTATATTTGAAGTTCCAACTTCCTTACTCCTTAACTTTGGCGCTTGTTGTTGTGCCCAACCTCTACTTGTTTCTTCCATTGTTTATTGCAGTAATTATTGACAAAAATTACAATAGTCTTGATAATTATTTAAATAGTGAAAAATGTATAGAGATTAGTTTGGGCAACCTAAATGCACTATTTGGTGCAGCTGAAACACACCATTCCCCATTTTCAACTAGGTTTCACGTGCATGCACAAGATATTTTATGTAAATCTTTTATATTTACACTGCAACATACTATTATTAGTTGTCTTGGAAATTCTAACGGGTTTTTTTAAATCCAAATTGAAGTTTCAATCATTTTTTTCTTGCAGTTTCAATCAATCTCTTGTTTTGCGCAATTCCAGTTGATTGACAACATACTAAATGCCAGTGGTGCCATCCAGTAGTCTCTGGGGGATGCAGTCAATGGCAGCCACAAGTTCTCATGATGCCCATTCAAGCTCCCATAAAACCAAAATTCCTTGGCAGCATCATGGCCCTGGAAGCCTGATGAGGCAAGTCAGGGCTTCTTTTTTTTTTTGATTTCTTGGTGCCAAATTGCACCCAAAAAAAATCTGGCTAAACATTTAAAAAAATGCCAAATAACTTGGATGATTTGGCCACTAGTCTTCAGTTTTTTTTAATAAATTGGATAAAATCGCCAAATTGTGTGTGAAAACCAAATTTTATGCATAGAGTATGTACTAATGTGATATTTTCTATCCAATATGTGGATGAATGTTGAAATTTGGAGCACCACTAAAACGTTTTAAATAGTCACCTTCACACTTCTTAAAAAATGAAAAAAAAAAAACCCTGAGCCTGATCTGGCAATCCCCCCATGGCAAGGAAGTGAAGGAACAGTGAGTGCATTTGGCTGTAAGTACATGGAAGTTCGGATCAGGTCTCCATGCAGGGTCAAAGCACCTGGTCCTCCTTTGTATGTTGCCCCCACTGCCCCTTCCTTTCCGCCACCCGGCCCACCCCCACTCTCCACACCCCTTTTTTAGCCTAATAGTTACAGTGCATGGGGCTCACCATCTCAAAACCCTGGCCCATGCCCCTAGCCCCCCCTACCCCCAGCATACCATCATTCTTTAACTGCAATATTCTATTTTTAATGTCACCCGTGCTAGCAATCGTGTTCGCTGTCATTAATTGTAAAATACTGGTACACTTCAGTGCATTAATTGTTTTCTGAAAAATCATTTTAATAGATCAACGACGTAGAATAGTCCAACAATCCCAAAAGTCCTTAACCCATTGTCCGTGACAGGGAGTTTTTGGGAATTTGCAGTCTTTGCAGAGGCCCAGCCAGGAAAGTTAATTTTGTTTTTTCCTTCGGTTGGAGCGGACATGCAACTCGAGATGCAAGCAGTTAAAAAGGGAAAATGGATAGAACCATCCATGTGTGATTGTGTGTACATGCATTAAAAATGGAAAATGATATGTGTACCACACCCTTTCAACTTCTATATCACACCCCAGGAATTTTTTTAGATTTCTACCTAAAGCTGAATATGAGAATTTGGAATTCAGATTTGGATTTACAGACTATGATTTAGTCTAAAATCATAAAAAAATTGTTATTCAACAATATTCAATAAAAAAGTTTAGATAGAGAGAAAAGTGTTACTTTTTTTTTGTTAGTAAAAAAAGATAAGTTTTTCATTAAGTGTGTTGAATTACAACTCTCTTTTGTATGATATTAGACTAAATCATGATCTCTAAGTCCAAATTTAAATTCCAAATTCTTAAATTAAACTTTTTGATGGTAGAAATCTAAAATTTACCCCCACGGGATGTGCATATATCAGCCCCGGTGTACACATGTCAATTCCCTAAAAAAATCTACCGACATTATTACATTTCAAGCAAGTCGTGCGAGCCTGGTGGATTTTGCAATTTCATCCATATTTCCATCTAGCTCTTTTAGTGTTTAGGTAGCTAAGGTCAAAACGAGATTAGTTTGTGGCAAAAAAAGAAGTCCTTATGGGCAAAAATTCTTAGGTCAACAACACACAACTTTCTTTAGGAAGGTTCTACTAGAAAAAATAAGAGAATGGTCTTTCAAAATCTATTAACCCTAAATCCCTAAAGGACCAAGCCCCCATTTTAGCAATATAGCAATTTTGGGCAAGTACATGTGATTGGAGATTTTCATATTTTAGGTTGAAGGTTAAACAGAATGTGGGAACAAGGTTTATCTTTCATATGTATTCAATTTAATGTTATTTGGAAGTATGAATAAGAAGATATGGCTTATATTATGTTGTATTCTTCACTCGGCGAGTAGCCTAGGCAAATTTTTACAAAATTCTTTTTTCAAAAATAAAATTTTGAGTTTAGGGAGATTCAGATGAAAGTGGAAAGCTTTGAATCATTCTATTTTGATCAATGAGATGAAAGTTATGCGGAGTTTTGTTTGCAGGCAATTATGGATTCTCTACTCTAAAATAAACTTTGAAGCCCTTTATTTTACTCATTTTTCATTATTTTTGAAAAAAAACACAAACAATGGATGCACAGTGTTTTTTACAACATTACCACTATTGGGATTGGCATTTTTCATTTTTGTAATAAAATTCTCAACAATTTTGTGTTTTTGATCATTCTCTACTTCTTTTTATTTACCATTTTTTTTCCATGTATTGTGTAATTCCAAATGATTTAAAATTGTTTTGACATGTACCCTACTTAGTGGAATAAGGAATCTAGAGAGGCACCACCCACACGACCTTTTTTTCTTAGGAATTTCACCTTCTGAAGGGTAGCTGCCTGATTTTTCACAAGACGTTTTGAATATTCAAACACTTCTATCTTCCAATCCATGCGGTGAATAATTCTGATTTTTTTTATTCTTCTAAAACTATCCTACTAAAAGATCCTATAGATACATATGCATAAAGATGTTTTTGTTTTTGAATTTGGTTGATGCTCTAAAAATGACAATTTTGGAGAGTTTTTGGTGAAAGTGATGCCTAGTCCTTTAGGGGTTAAATGCCCGAAAGGAATTTTTTTGCCCCCTATATAACAAAAAAATCTTTTGTAGGTTGGAAAAAAATATTTTTTATATTTTTTCTTTTAGATATGAACTTAATCCCTAAATGACCAAGTGTCCATTCAACACCCACTTGAGTACTTGGGTAGGGTTGTATGAGGTCAAATTTTATTGGATGTTTTCAAAATTGTTCTATAAAGTATAAGTTTGTATCCCCTAAGTGGAATTTTTTTTTCCCCAATCTAATGCCCGGTTCAAAAGTTATTATGCTCAAAAGAATTTTGGCAGCTTGGGTAATTTGGGCATCTTTGGAGAATCTTATGCTAAAACTCTCATCAACTTTTGAAAATTGGCAAGTATGTAACTAAAAGAACATGGTGTGCAAATATAAAAAAAAAATAACAATAATGATTTCTCATACCATGTTTTGAAGGTAGTCAAACTTTGTTAACTATGTTCAAGCAGTTTCAAGAAAAAATGATTTTCACTAACTTCAAGTCCTATTATCTTTCAATTTACATATCCAAAGCTTGTGCATTATTTTTCACATGCTCTAAATGTTTGTCTCTAACTTTTTACCTTTCAAATCCCAAATAAAATACTCTCTCATTGCACAAGAAATCATGAAACAATGACTAGTGTATTGCCAATTCACTTAGCCTCCTTACATTGCAAGGTGATTTAGAATAAGCTAAATTCAATATTTGCTTTTGAATTTTTTCATGAGTTGACCTAACATCATAGACTTACAATAGGTCAAAATCTCATTTTTGCATAGACCAAAAAATTGCTTTAAAAAGGTTCAAAGTCTGCTGACCTTGTTTTGCAGTACTACAAGGAAACCATGGTCAATTCTACAAAAAATTGACAAAGATTGTGACCTAATCTACAATATACTATAGATTAGGTCACAATCTTTGTCAACTTTTTGTAGATTCAACCACAGTTTCCTTATTCTTGTAGGAATGTAAAGAAGTTCTTTTTCTCACTTCAAACGTTATAATCTTACAATCTGTGCAATCAAATTGACTGATATTTTTTGCACAAATTGAATTATTTGTTTAAAACTCTTCTACATGGTTGAAGTTTAAAAAATATATATTTTCAAATTTGGGCAATGTTCTAAAAGTTGGCTGTTTCTGAGGATTTTTATTCTTGAGCCTTTAGGGGTTAATGCATGGTTCATCATGGAAGTAAAAAATGACCTCACCAAATGCACTCATGATTTAGGTTGCCCAAATTGTGAGAACATTCACAAACACATTGTTAGATCCCATGTTGCCTAGCAAGTACATTTAATTTCTACAACTTTTGGAAACGGTATTACAGTGGTGCCTGGTTAATATTAACCTCTCCGGACATAAAAAGAGTTCACATTAGGAATGCATTAATCTTAGCTCACTGCAAGGCTACTTTGAGCTAAGTCAGTGAGATGCCAGGTTGGGACAATAGTCTTAGCAAATTGTTTTTCTTACAAGGGTTAATCTTAGCTAGGTACTATTGTATAATGGATGAGCATTTGCCACACCCTTGTAGAACACTGTAGAGTTATTGTAGAGGGGAAATCAGAGTGACCACCCGAGTATTCAAGGGTTAAGAAACATTGCTATACACCCGTGAAAGGAGAAATGAAAATTTAACCCCTAAAGGACCACGCCCTTTTTATTGTGAAAATCACTCAAAACTGCCACTTTCAAGAGGTTTAATAAAAAGGGTTTTTATGTTTTGTTTTTGGGAATCCAATCATAGGATCTTGCCCTAGACTAGAAGAGGTACTTATGGGAAAAAATTCAGCTCATTCCAAATGGAGAGGAGTGAGACATTTACATCTACAATGAAAAATAAAAATCCATGTTGCCCAAAAATTTCAGAAGCCTTTTGACCACTCTTATAACAAAAAAGTTGCTCTACCCAAAGTTGCACTTTTTTTCTCATGTAGGAGATCAAGTTAGGTATGTGTGGGAGAATTCTCAAATCAGTTGGAGCTATACAACACATGGAAAAACTCAATAAATAAAAAGAAGTAGAGAATGAGTCAAATCACCAAATTGTTAAGAATTTAATTGTTGAAATGAAAACTACAGATCCTAATGGTCACAATGTTGTGATAAACAATCTACTTCCTTTGGTTTATTTTTTTCCAAAATATTGAAAATTGAGTAAAATAAAGGACTTCAAAGTTTATTTTAGAGTAGAGAATCCATAACTGCCCGCCAACAAAAACTCCTCATAACTTTCACGTCATTGACTGAAATTGAATGATTCAAAGCTTCTCACCTGTAAAAAAAATTTAAAGAACCAATTTCAAATTTTAATTTTAAAAAAATGTAATTTTAAAGAAGTTTTTGTGCTGCCCGGGCGTGCAGTCCTCCCTAGATTTTCATAAATTGATGCATAACTTCTTCATCAAATGTTGGAATGAAGAAAAAATTAAATGCCCACATAGATATTTGAATTCCCTAGCTTCCACAAAAGTTTCAAAAAATCACACAAAGTAGCTTAGACATAAGTACATGCTCGAAGTCTAACCTGTCTCCCAAAGGGACAATGGTCCTTTAGGGATTAATCCAAGCTTGTGTTATGTCTTCTTTATAGATAGTCTACGAAAGGGTAAAGTACAATGTTTGCACAAAAAACGCAATTTTCTTTTTATTTGAATTTTTTTGTTGACTCCGCTTTTCATGGAATTCCCATTTTGATTTCTTTTTAAATGTTTACACTCTTATAATGCATGCTAGTCAAGAAAATTATGGATATATTCATCCACCTGTGCATGTTTATCCATTTAGAGCTTGTAGTGTAGTAATTCCATCCAACTATCAGATAGAATAATAAGGTAGTACGCTCAAAAACCGTTCGCTCATTTTGAACCATCTAGTAGCTTGTTGTGAAATGGTGCATTCTTACATTAGCCTCTTATAACTCAATGAATGCATGAAAGAAAATTTGTTTTTAATTGCAAGAGCCAATCATTCTCCTTGCTTCCTCAAATTTCTTCACAACTTGCAAGTGAATGGTTCTTGGAAGGTCTAAGGCTAATAATAGGTACCTATGACACATGCACTTTGAGAATTCATAAATAACTCAAAAATAATTCAAAAAATATGAAACAACTTTTGTTGCATTCAGCATCTATTTCTCTTTGTTTGAAAAATGAACTAAAAATCCTTCCATCCACGGAAGACCATGAAAAAGAGAGATGAGCCCTTAGATGGGCGGTTTTCGAGCGTACTACCTTATCTCCAGGGGAAAAAATTGACGATTTGATCAGCCTCCTCAACCCAATTTTATTACTGTATCCAGTTGGGTAGCAACCATCAAAAATTAGGTCAGGCTATCCAAAATTCACCCAAAAAGAAGTATAAGTTGACCCGTACATCCGCATCCGATAATTCCAAGCTCCACAAATCAGATAATCCATAGATTCACACCAGCCGATTGGTAGGCCCTACGGGGATAATTGACGAATCGAAAATCTTGCCACTTCATAGATCTGAACCCTTCAGGCCTACAGATGTAATTCAAGCAGATGATAGATCTCAAAATAGAATAGGAAATCTAACACAATCGAACCGATTCGAACGCCCCGTTTTAGGCAGATTTGGCTGAAGGGGCAAAAAGGTGAAAAAGGTGCAGAAAGGTGGTCTTTGGCGTCTCTCGTATTTATATAGAATCATATATTAAAATACATTAAAAAACCTATATACCCTACACAAATTTTGTATTGGGCCAAGGGCCAAGGGGGGTATAGGCCTATTGTGGTAAGATCCTGTTCCCCGTGTCATATAAAAAGGTGCACTCAACCGTCTCGAAGAGCCAGTCAACTCTTCGGCTACTCATTGCTGCTAATCTTTTAATTTCCAGGGAATTTTGGCAAGAATCTTACTTCTCACCGGCTATGGTAACCCAGAAATAGGAATTCGGTGAAAAGTGAATGAAAGGCACTTACGGATGGATTTAGTTTTTTTCTTTGGTTTGTGGAGGTTCAAATCATCCGACAAATGAATGAACCTCATAAAAGCAAGCCCTAATTGGTATGCGATTGGATTGCTTTCAAAATCTCATGGCTTCCAGGAAAAGCTCACAAGCCTCCAAACAAGGTGGCGTCTATTAAGCGCAATTTCCCATCGATTTCAGCAATGGGGGCCACACGGATTCTCTATCAATCCAATCCCCATCTCTACACCATCTTCATCTGCCACGCTGGCCCAGAATTCATTCAACTCACAAAGCCACAATTGTCTCCAAAAAGCTGGGGGAGGGCTAAAAAAACCACCCACGTCTATTTTCTCATAGTTGTACAAACATAATATTGTTAACAATTTCAGAGAAGGTCCTTGCACGTCAAGCATATTGGAACAACTCAACCAAGAAGAGCATTATACTAAATAGCGCATTTGGGTTGGCCAATAAAAATTTCGACAATTTATACACAAAATTACTTACTAATACCGTAATAACTTTCATATAATTACTGCACTAAACAAACTTTGCCAAAAAAACAAGGACTTGGCAACAATAAAGCTACAGATAAAACAAATTAGCTTTATCCAAGCCATAAACCATGTGAAATTCTAATATTTAAAGAAAACATGCACCTCCAAGTGGTCAAACAATGAGTCATACAATAATTGCTCAAGTTATGGCCACTTAATTGTTGAGGCAACCTATATGCATTATTTAGAGTAATAACAAGAATTGACATCCACTGTGTAGCCAAACAAGGAGGTCCTTTTTCTAGTAATTCTTGATGGATTGAGTAGTACTTAACATCATTCATTATAAGGAAATGAACAAACAAGGTTGTATAGAAAAGGATGAAAAACACATAATCCATATTACTCAAGGAAGTTCAGTTAATGCTTTTTAATACCCTTAGATTGTTGAGTAACTTGTCCTCCATATGAATAGGAAATTTCATTGCAATGTTGTACAATGCCTATATCATAAGTTGGATTATAGCCTAGATATTCTAGACAATAATCATTTCTAATTTAGGATAATGGTCCAAGTCAAGAAACATTAATATAAAATGCTATTAAGCTTGTAGCTTCACATTGTATACGGAGTGTTAAATGTTCAAGATACAAGTTATTCAAAACCCTTTCAATAGTGGCGTTTTTTAGTGAACTTTTTGTCATAGCTCAAACTTACTTTCCACAAATTTTGTTATTTGTTTCTTGACATTTTGAGGAAGTTCAACAAATAATAAAAAATAAAACCCATGTCACATGACGGTAGTGACTCCTTCAAATGATTTCACAAGTTAGATTTTAAGGTTTAAAAACAATAGTAACTAATTAAGACTCTTGCAAAAAATCTACTACAATTTTTTTCTTTTTGTATTTATAGTATTCATATTAAAAGAAATTTTAGAATAGTTTAAAATACAAAAATATGTTTAATTTAAAATGTGTGTAAGTTTTTGTTAAATAACACCTCTCCAAAGTGAATTGAGGCCTTTAATGGTTACATTGGATTGATTTCCCTTTTGAGCTTCAAGAGCAACTCAATATAATACATCATATTGTCATTGTTTTATGCATATGTCATGTTAAGGGCTAAGAATGAAATTCAAACATGCCTAATTTTGTTTATGTTGTTCAAGTTGAAGCCTCCACTTGTTCTATCTTCAATCATAATCTATGAAGAACAACATAGCATGTTTGCTTAAGTTACCATATTTGTGTTCCTTAACCCTTGAGTGCCCAGCGCTTGAACTGCAGAACACAGTGAAAGTTGGGATAAGTCCATTCGCGTTGCTTCAGAAAACGGAGGAAGGGGATCAAAAGGAGCTGGCTGCTGAAAGTGAGAAGGAGCTTTGGTAGGGTTTAGTTGGAAAAATTTGGGAACTTTTGACCATGCTGATTTTGCTTTTATAATGGTTAAATTATTGTTGACCGCCCAAAAAACCCCCCCTCATCTTGGTTTAATACTTTGAAAATTTGAGGAGGCTAGAGGAATTGTTTGATTGTAAATTTTTTTTGTGGGTGTATTGGTAGTTGGGTTGCTAATAGCTGCACAAAATGGCAATTCTTGGGTAGGAATTCTCCACTCATAGCACAGCCCCGAAGTTGGACAAGAATTAGGTTCACCGGGAGGCTTGTACAACCGGGACTGCCATGTCGAACGGGATCACCGGTGAGTCCGTGCCCTTGCTGATCTGCATGAGCTCTCCTGAGACCCCAACTTTTGGTAACTGTCGATAGCCGGTACTTGGTCGCGAAGGCAGCTTGAAATCTCCAGAAAAGCGAAAAATGCTATTTTACTAAGCATACTAATGGCCACAGTTCCCAAGCACGTGCCCAAAATGAAAATCGTCCACTACTTTACATTACACACCACAATACAAACAACACCAGAACAGAATTCTAGATTCAGAAATCGGGAAGGGCCACATTCTGTCCTGTGGGGAGCTCACAAGTTAAACCAACTCTCACTAATATAGATTAGAGGTGACAAAAGGGAAATGGCTTGCAAAAGGTCCAGATTGGTTTCCTTCTTTGATTCTTTTTGTTGTTCCAAACAGACAATGTTGTAAAAGGTAGAAATTGAGCTCTAGGTACCCAATTTAAAATGCTTTTTGTCTTATTTGGAAACATTCCTCAAACTTCAAATAGGATCATCAAATCATATTTGTAATCATTTTTGCAATTGTGTCCATTGTTACTTCTCCATCAATCACATGTCACACAATAAAGAACATGCTTATCCTACGGGTGATCACCAAGTCACGACTTCCGTTCTCTTTCCTTTTGAAGTACCAAATGCAATTGAACTCAACTCTTCTAAGGTTTGTTGCTACCATGTAGTATTATCCCAAGGGAGAAAAAAAAGGGAGCAAGAGAATAGGGTTCCAAAACCTTTTGTCCTTCGTAAAATACGATTTTCTTTGCTCCTTTTTGTAAGAGAAGAGTCATCATCACTTGTGGTATTTTCAAAAATCAAAATCCTCCTTTGAACTAGTGGTTTCTTGTCCTTTGCATAATTTTAACACTGGGAGCTTTAGTGAAGTTTTATGCACCTGGCCATCTGCAAAAGAAAACATGTTTCTTTAGGGGTGAGAAGACCCAAATTTTGCGTAGGAAGA
This sequence comes from Ulota crispa, assembly GCA_963920765.1. Classification (NCBI taxonomy): domain Eukaryota; kingdom Viridiplantae; phylum Streptophyta; class Bryopsida; order Orthotrichales; family Orthotrichaceae; genus Ulota; species Ulota crispa. The sequence goes on from OY987244.1 coordinate 29,763,107, forward strand.
AGTTGGCTTTCTCCTGGCAAATTCTATCACTTTCACAAGCAAAAAAATCCTCAAGAAAATCAATTATCCATGAGCTTTGAAACAACCCTGATGAGTAAAATTAACCACTATATCAAATAGTTTCACCAACGTAAGGCTTGACTGCAAAAATATGGTGCTTTTACGTAGGTGATGTTACAAAGCGAAGCATACAACGTGATAAAAGCAAGAATTATGTGAAAATTGTAGGCAAAAGAATTTGGTAAAAATGAATAAAAAATACCATCCTTTTTACAAATGTTTTGTTTTTTTCACTTTTCTAGATTACAGTATACAATACCCACAAAGCGTAGACTTAGTTTTTCTCAAGATCAAACTTCAAAACCCATTTTCAGTGGGATAATCTAAATTAATTGAAATTTGCGTTTTACCACTTAAGGATGTTGCCTACCAAAAATGTTGACTATACTCATATGAGGATCATTTAGTACTTGAAGAAATGGTTTTATGACAAATATTGTAAAAAAATTCAAAAAATTATAGTTGAGCAATAGGATATTTATGATTTGGTTTTAAATTTACAACTCCAATGAGATTCATGTGCTACCCAAATACCCATCTGTATTCAACACAAGAGAGCATATACAATATAGCAACATCCTTTAAAGCATCTACACCCTTGCATGCAAATTGGAGCTCTCAAAAGCAAGTGTCTAGGGTGCATTCACAATTAATATTTGATGCCCCACCTTTACCCTCAAGCAAGTACAAGCAAGCACTTAGCACGTATCATGGAGGACGTGCGTCGAGTTTTAATTGTGGGCTTATTGTGTCAACCAATCAATAAGTTTCAATTGTCCTACATTTGAGCGCACTAATGATTCATCAAACCCTAAACGTTCCAGTATTCAAGTTACAATTACACAAGCTCTGTCTTGCTAGGGTGTGGCGTGTCAAACAAAACGGCCATGCCAAGTGCTCTCACAGGGCTACACGCAAGGGTGAGGATGCTCTTAAAATATCTCTTGCAACCCTCCAAATGTCCAAGTCCCTCCAATTCCTCTCTATCCATTTTTGAGGGAATGGCCACTTGTATCTCCAACAGTGCAATTCACTAAGTATAGTGCCAACCAATCACAAGTCAAAAAACTTCCAAAAGCAATAAAATAAGCTATGATCACTATACACTACAGCTTGTAGAGGGTTTAGAGGCCCCTTCAAATATGGTTTATTTGAAGGAGGAAGGCATGTGGAGGCCAGCATTGCTAAAATCAGTTGCTTCTCATCCACAAAGGAGCAATATCTAAACATTTGGCGGATGGTAGGAGACGCTCTTAGAGCATCCTCAATCTAGCTTGGTTAATACCATTGTATTGGTACTCTAACGGTAGAGAACTGCACACCTAGTCCAATGCAAGCGACAAGTGGGACATGATCTTGAAGGGGACAACAAAACCTAGCCCACACTCAGTACTTTCAGCATTCTTCAAGAGGCCTTCAAGTTCCTCTCTATACTATTGTCAGAGCAATGATGACTTCTTTGCAAGCTAAAAATAGAGATTGTGTCAGAACACTTGACAAAAGTCTAACAAAAACGAAGTTTAGAGTCTCGCTACCTGTGTGCATGTTGGGTTGGAGGAGCCAGTGTGCCGCTTGCTTCAAACCAGGCCACGCAATGAAGCTCGCCAATTGTTGTTAACCAAGCCCGATGCAGGCTCTAGACTGAAGATGCCCTTAGGGGAAAATTGAAAGAAACACAAAGAAGGAAAGACATCGTTTACAAACTATCTCTTCTAACATCAAATATGACGTCACCATGAATGAAACGCCATCAAATTTTTTTACTCCGCCCAACTTCCTATGGTAGTTTAACCCTTAAAGGACAACTGGGTGGCCATGGCCTACCCGCATTGTAAATTCAACAGTAATTATACTATAGCTTTAGCAGTGTTTTGGTTAATGGGCACTAATAGTATTGCTTCTAAAAGTTTCAAAAGTCAATAGTGCATGTCAACCTCATGAAAATTACAATAAGGGCAGCTTGGGACCTAACACCATGATTCTGAATTTTCTCACAATTTGAGTTACTTAAAAATATGAGCATATTTAATAAGAATGTTATTTGCCTTCTATGATGGATCATGTCTATACGGTCACTTTGAAAACATAAAACAAATGGAAAAAAACTTTTTTCTATTGTACATAATGTTTTTTCAGGGCTAGAGGATGATAATCGTCCTCATGGGCGTCTAGGGGTTAACACTTTCAGTTAATTTAGGTGTTTCAAAATACTCCAAACTCTACAGTACCCCCGCTTGGAGTTTTCCCAAAAGAAGCACTCATCCAAATCCAATTTCCACATCATCTTCGCACCATCCCATGTGCCAAGCTGGCCCAGACCGCGGTCAGCCCAGTAGACGACAAATAATAACCCGAACACGACAAAATCGTTTACCCAAAGGGAAAACGACCGAAAAGTCCGGGGCCCCCGAACACCTCCTAAATTCATTTCCAGGCAGAAAGGACAGCTGGGAATCAAGAAATAGATCGAAGTGGGCCCCAGTGGGACATCCTCGACGATGGGCCGCACAACCGGGGAACGGGGGGCCAAAAAGCTGGGGCAGCGCGAGCCCCCCGGGTGAATGGAACCACCCGTCCTGTTCCGAACCCGTCCTCCGCTCGCCGCCCCCCAATACGTCCGTCCACCGCTTCCCCGTTCCAGTGTTCCCCACCCCTCGTGCTAATAATACCCCTGGTTCCCCACTTCTCACTATATGACCCCTCCCATCGTTCCCAACACTTCGTCACGCTCATCTCCCCGGATACGGGATGCTTCATACGCCCCGGCCCGCATCGCATCGCATCGCAGCGATGTCGATCTTATAAATCCGATTCCGCACGCCATTCTTTGCGAGCACCGACGGCAAATCTCTGTTGCTCTCTCTTCTCTCTCACCAGTTCTCGTCTCTTAGTTCGCAATAATCCGTCAAGTAACGCTCCAGTTCTGAAGCCAGACAATCCCGGTCTTCATCTTGTTGCTTTTATTGTTGCTCGATCCAATGCACAGGCAGAGCATGAAGGTATAATTGCTCGACTAAATCCTATCATGCAAGTGTGACGGTTCGGATTTTTTCTTCTTTCGGTTCTGTTAGGAGAGAGAGAGAGTGTTATATGCGTTGCGAACAGTTAGTATCTTAATTTGTTTCCCGTGGAGAATTCGTTTCTATCCACTGTTGATTTGAAGTTTTTAACAGTGCGGTGGTTATATGTTTGGAGTAATTGTTTGCCGCATTTTCTTTCAGTTTGGATGTAACGGTGGTTAGGTAGATAGGCTGTAGTATATTAGAAGAGCGAGCGCCGCTGTGTTTTTAGTGTGCGAGTGTAGTTTGATTGCGACCTGGAACTGTATACACTGTCGCGGTAATTGTGAGATTTCGTCTAAGATTTAGGCTGTAGTATTTTAGAAGAGCGAGCGCCGCTGTATTTTTTGGTGTGCGAGTGTAGTTTGATTGCGACCTGGAAGTGTTAACACTGTTGCGGTAGTTGTGAGATTTTGTCTAAGGCGTATTTCGTGCAAGGGAGGATTATAATTGGTCGGTGCGTCTGTGTAACGTAAAAAATATATTGCTCATCGTTGTCGAGAATGGAAGCGTTTCTTGTTTCTTGCGCGGATTTGTATTAACTCGAATAGAAACAAATTTGTTTCGCCGGAGGAGAGGTTAGTGGCTGGCTGTTTAAAGAACCGGGAGAATATTTTAATGTAACAGTGTTTCTTGAAGTCAGGGTAATAGTTAATCGAGATTGTCTCTACTTTAGTATCCGCGAATGGTTAGAGTTTGGAGAGCAAGCGTCTGTTGAAGTTTCCGTTTATTAGTTCGGAGTGCTACTGATGTTGCGAATGGAATTGTCTAGGGAGAAAATTAGAACTCCGAATGCTATCGAGTTCAATGATTTCCTCCTCTACACTCTGATTTTAGACTAGACACGTAGTTCAAGCAACAAACCGAAGGAATTCTAATTCTTTGCTCTAACTTTTATTAACGAAAGGAACGGAATTGTTTTGCAGGTGAGTGTATGGCTGTGTAACGAGTAATACCGAAGGAAGCAGTGTCCAGTTCTCGTGGAGAGATCTGTTTGCGATTTGCGAACCTTCTAGAAGAGCGTGGTAGCGCGAAAATGTGTGCCGAGGGGATGGCTGTAATGGATGGAGCCATGATGCAAAACCACCGCGGCAACTCTCAGCCGTCTTATTCTTCTGGTACGTTCCCCTTTCCGAATGACTAGATTCATCGTTTGTACTATGCTGGAAATGTATGGAGCAGCTAGATTGCTAAGTGCAGCCAGGTGCTTGAACGCCAATTATTTGTGTTGGTAAACGGTCCATCGCAGTTTGCGCTCCGTTGCTGAAGTTAGGTGAACTACGAGTTCTCGCAGACACAAATTACAAGAAAATTTGGTGCAGAGGAACGTAGTTATTTGCGGTATGGGGTAGAGCCATGTGGCCCCATAAGGTTCTCTATCTTTACTCTCGTATAACTCAAACAAGGCAAAGAAGCAACTTAAGTAAATAATGCTTTACCTCTTGTGTGCACAAACTGGAAAATTACCATGTAGCTGGAAGACCGAATTAATTCTTCCAGATCGACTTCGGTATCATGTCTTTGCATAATCGTGGGATGACCGAGGTTGCTGATTACGCGATACTGATGGATTCCAGGAACGGGGGCTGTGGACGAAGAGATATCGGCAATGTTGAGTACAAACCACGTGCAGTTCCGACAAGCATCCCTCAACGGAGTCACCGCTCCAGCAGTGCCAGACCATCTGAACTCCTCGTCGTATCCTTACCATCTTTACCCGTCTGCATTTGCCGCTGGATCTCGACCGAGCGTGCGTCCACCGCCGCCAGTGCGGCAGAATCACAACCAGCGGGGACCGCCGCCGCAGCGGCGTTCAGCGTTCAGCATAGAGGACAAGTACATGCTGGAGGCCAAGGCGGAGATCTTAGACGCCACCACCGCCTTGCGCAATGGCGCCGCGTTCGGCGCCGTGTATGAAAATCCCGGCCCCGGCGTACCGATGGGGCTACACCGGTATCATTCCGCGCCGGCGAGCTCGTTTCTAGCAGAGCTGAACGAGGGCAGTCATCACGGCGGCATGTCGATGTACGAAGGCGGGTTGACGCCTATCACGGAGAATATGGATATCGAGCGCATGGGGAGTAACAACTTCAATTCGGGCGAGTACGAGCATTACATGACGCCGGAGAATGAGTTTGGCAGACGCGCGTTCCCCGCCAACCTCCGCAAAGAAGAAGCCGTGCCTGGTACGTCTCCACGTACGACGTCACAGTGAATGCGGCGCGAATGTGGTGCGAATGTGGTGAATGATTCTGTGTTGTGTGATGTTGGCAATTGGTGAAAGGATGGTTAGTAAAACGAAGGTTGGATTGGTTTGCAGATACGTTCGGGATGTCGAGGAACGGGGCGTTGATGCGACAGACGAGCTTGCCATCAGTGGGATTGTCGCAGCTGAACACCTCCTTGCATGACAGGATAGCAGAGAACAACGGTTCTGAGAAGAGCAGCTCCCGGAACTCGGACGACAACAACCACCTCCGCAACGGCTACACCGGGTCGATGTACTCGCAAGAGGATTTCCTCTGGAAGTCTCCCACCAGCCCCGCGAAGCGACACCGCGGCATGGAAGGCGAGAGCGAGACGTCCAGCGGCTCCGCCGACGGCTCCACATACCGAAACCAGCACGGCCTGGTCCGCCACTTGAGCATGCCCAACTCCGGCGTGGAGGAGTCTAACTCTTTCGGCTCCGTGCCCATGCGCACGCGGGCCAAGCGCGGGTGTGCCACCCACCCGCGCAGCATCGCCGAGCGCGTGCGCCGGACGAAGATCAGCGAGCGGATGAAGCGGCTCCAGGACCTGGTCCCCGACATGGACAAGCAGACGAACACGTCTGACATGCTCGATGAGACGGTGGAGTATGTGCGGTCGTTGCAGCAGAAAGTGCAGGAGTTGAACGAGACTGTGACGCAACTCAAGGCGACTGCTGCGGCGCAAGAGCAGCAAAAACAACAGCAGCAGCAACAATAACATCGTCAACATCAACAGCAAACAAAGCTCCAGTTAGGTTGGATTAGATAGATTTTTTTTTTTTTTTTTTTTTTTTTCCTTTTCTTTCTGAATTGGTAACCATGAATTTCGATCCAAACGTCGAGTGTAACATATTTTGCGGAAAAAAATGGGCATGGAACAAAGTTCATATATGGGCTTCAGTTCAGTTGATCTCGATGATTGCATGCAAATTTCCTCTGAGTTTTGAACGATGTACCTTCTTCCTGGTGTTTTTACATATCTTCTAGTATGCTTTTCGGATTTTTACTGACCCTCTTTGCTATGGATGCAATGCACTTTTTGATGTTACGACGGGATTTGGGTCAGTATTTACCGTTCTGGCATTTTCTAACTTATATCCAAAATACTTCTTTGTTATTAAAAAAATGTCAGTTTCAGAAAGTTGGATTCGGATGTTGGCTCCTTTTGCACGGTTTTCGAACATCTTAAGATCTTTTTGAAAATCGTATTTGGGACCACTGCCGATGGTTGAGTTGTTGGACCTTGGGATTTGTGCTTCGTGATGTGCAACTTTGTCATGATAACCTGATTGAAAGAGGTGAGTCAGTTTTGACCCCATGATGAGTCAAATCTTAAGAATGCTAGCAGGAGTAGTTTTGAGTACATGCAATGGCTTTGAACTTGGTTCCCAAGTTGGATTTAGGTTCTTAGTAAGGTAGGAGGGGTCACTTTAAGAGCTGATTAAATTTGGGAAGAAGTTAAACTTCTTGAAACAATTTTTAGTAAATTTTGGTAGGAAGAACAATGGAATTGGCATCTAACCCAAGTCGTTTCATATTTTTTGAACCTTTGTGGAATTAGTTATGAATTTTTCAAATTGAAATCTAGTGGTCATTAAAAGCGACCCCCTCCTAAAATGTACATCCTAGGTACATTGGAAAAAACAAGATGTACCTATGTTTTAGAGGTCGCTTTTAGAGCTGGGTCGCCTTTAGAGCTCTTACCTTACCACCAATTCTTTTTTGTGGTTTCACTTTCTAGGATGCCAATGCATGATGAATGGTGTTTTGTGCTTGACATTTTCTGAATGAACCGTTCAATAAGAGCATCTCGTGCAGCATGTTAAAATAGCCCTTTGCATTCAGCCCATAATGGCTTTTGCGATTCAAGTCTGCAACAACACTGTACTCATCAATGTGCAGGAGCGGGGTCTTATAGGCTTGGTCACTTTCACGTTAAATTTGAGCTTTCTCCAGGCCCCCTTCACAGTCCCTGCCAAGCACTATTCATGTAGCAATGCTAAACGTACCTTTGCGATTTGTTATAACGCAGGTGCAGGCCCTTAAACCTTCCAAGCTGTAGGGGAACTTCACGCCCTTTTATGCTACTTGCTACTCCCAACCCCTCCAAACCTAATTTCCAGGCGCTTCTTTAAACGTGGTGCAGGAGATGCTCAAAGGTAACGTACATGTGTGAAGCTAAAATTGTCAATTGATAACTACTCTAAATATTGAGAATTCTATGGAACTTGGCTCTTGATGCCATGGCCGCCCAGGCCAAAGTTGCCAATTTGAAGCAGAGGAAGAAATGAATTTTGTTTTTTTGATTATTGGGGGACAACCATTTTGCTCAATGTTCCATGCCTTATTTTTTCTAAAAATTATGTCACCGTCATTCAAGGGGAGCGATTTCCAAATGCCAATCTGAAAAAACTAAAAACAGCCGGTTGGAAACAAACCAAAAAATTGAGTACAAAATTTGAAGGATTTATTCTCACATAAAAAAGAAAATGCCCCCACTTGCCTCTTATCATACTAGAAGTTGCCTCTTATCATACTAGAAGTTGCTAGATCTAATCACAAATACAACCATCATCACAAGCCCAATTCTTGAAAACAAAGGTAAACCAAAAGAAATTTTATATATAAATAAAGTATCATAAACAATGTGTGATTAGATTGATAAAAAAATAGTTTCACGTTTCTTTTTTTTAAATACCTCCCAGCCAATAAATAGATACAAACAAAAATAACCTAACCACGTCAACAAAATGCCAATACCTAGCAGCAGCTTCAAAGCAAGGCCTTTTTTTTTTTTTTTTTTGCACTATAGATGAATAGTAAGAAGCCCCTGTGCGCGTCTAGGAATGGAGGTATTGTGGAGGTATGCAGCATTGATCGATATCAAATAGAAAAAAACAAATCTGGCGTCAGGCTGAAAAAAAACCATGCTTCAAAGTGATGCATTTGGGTAAAATGCCCTAGATATTGACAAATAGCACATACTGTTAGGAAAACAGTACCCATTAAGGTATGTAGACCCATAAGCGTCAGTGTCCCCATAACCGTCACCTGTGAAATCTTGGAAAATATGTGGAAGTAAATAGATGTAATGACAAGGATGTACAACATGTGAACATGAAATCTTAAAAGTGGTTATGGGTGCAATGGCCGTTTGCTCTTTAAAAGTTCACAACTTATTCTCACAATATCCAAATAATACATTCAAAAGTGCAAACTAATTATTTTTCTGTTCCTAATAGGATCCTATAATTTGCTAGCTGCTTGTTGATACTCATCATGTTCAAAACCCTTAATCTGACGCTTATGGGTGTATATACCTTATAACAGGAAAACCAACACTTTGTTTTGAAGCGCCTAAAGCAAGGTCCAAGAAGAACTGACCGCTAGTTCAATGCTAGCCAATTGAAATATAAGAAAAAAAACCGTTTGCAATTTACAAACTTCGGCTAAAATCAGTCAAAAATCTTCAAAAAATGTATTTATAGTATGAAATAGAGAAAATAACAGAAAGAGCTCCTTGATAAACCAATTCAATACAAGAATTGAAAGAAATCTACCAAAAAATCTCAAATATTTCCCGGACCCTGGCCTGGAGCCCTGAACCACCCCTAATGATTGATTTTTTTTTTCCCTCTAACTTATTTCCTCATATTATTTGGGATGGGGTCATGGCCTCATGGGCCATGGGGGGAGGTTTGCAGGAGAATGTCAGGGTGGGAGGAGGCAGAGGAGAGTGCTTGAGTGGGAATGCCATGCACATGGCCCCTCTTGAATGCGGCTCCAGCCCTGACAGACTCCGCTCTGCTTCTGGATATGAAGAAGAACAAGTGTGGGACTGGGGGCGTTGTGCATGCAGCTAGGTTCATGCACACCTGCGGTAACGTACTCAGGATTCGGTCCCTCTTTCAAGCTCTCACGTGTTTGCTCTTTGCCGTCCCCTCAGGTAGAAATACCATAAACGGTTGCAGAAACAAGAATAAGGAAGAATGCAAAAAAGAAAAAAAGAAATACTCAAGAATGAATATTTTACGCAATATAAATGTGGATTCTTCATTGGGACCCTATTCTTGTTTCATAGGTGTACCTTAACCCCTAAAGGACTGAGCCCTTTTTTCTGTCAATTCACTGAAAATTGTCACTTCTAGGGGATGAGTTAGAAGGTAGGTTTTTTTCTTTTTCTTTTATGGAAAATCCAACCGTAGGATCTTACCTTAGACTAGAAGAGGTCCTAGTGGGAAAAAATCAAATCATTCTAGATAGAGATGAGGGAGATATTTACATCTGAAGTGAAAATTAAGGTTTCTTCCGTGCTGTCCAAAAATTTAGAGGCCTTTGACCACTCTTACATGAAAAAAATTGCTCTACACAAAGTTGAGGTTTATTTTTTCCATGTAGAAGACCAAGTTAGGCATGTGTGGGAGAATTTTCAAATCAATTGGAACTATACAACACACAAGACAACACATGGGAAAAAATAGTAAGTAAGAAGAAGTAGAGAATGAGTCAAAACACTAAATTATTAAGAATTTAATTATTGAAATGAAAAATGCAAATCCCAACGGTTATAATGTTGTAATAAACAATCTACTTCTTTTGGTTTAGTTTTTTTTTCCAAAATATTGAAAACTGTGGAAAATACAAAACTTCAAAGTTTATTTTAGAGTAGAGGATCTGTAACTGCCTACAAACTGAAACATCTCATAACTAATATCTCATTGATTGAAATGGAATGATTCAAAGCTTCCCATGTGTAAAAAAATAAAAAGAACCAATTTCAAATTTTAATCTTAGAAAAATGTAAATTATAAATAAATTTTTGGGCTGCCCAAATTGCCCTTCCACCCTTAGGCAACATAAATTCTTGCATAACTTCTTTGTTGAATGTCAAAATGAGGAAAAAGCCCACATAGATCTTTGAATTCCCCATCTTCCACAAAAGTTTTAGAAAATTACACAAAGTAGTTTAGGCATAGGTACACGCCCAAAATCCCCATTGTCCCCCGAAAGGGACAACAATCCTTAGGGGTTAAACAGTAACCTCTAGAACCTAGTTCCAAAACATATGTGAACCAATCAAATGCAAGGAAATAGCATCTTTTCAAAATCTTTCAAAATCTTTTTTAGAGCCGGCTATTGTAGGTTTCATAACAATCTAATCTCCAAGTAGAGGGGAGGGGGATAATTGTTTATGGTATTCCTACCTTATACAATGCCCTCCAAGTTCTTGAGTTCTTTGAAACTCAGCTACATTGAATATTGCTTTCAGGTTGCCCCACACTAATTTCTAGGCATTTCACACTATATAAATTATTACTGCAACAAACATTGTTGAAGGGCCTCTCATCAACAACAAAGATGCACAAAAACAAACTAGCCGCTCCCAAGTCATAAATCATGTGAAATCTAAATATTTATAGAGTTGCATGCGCCTCCAAGTGGTCAAGTGATGAGTCATGAGGTAGTTTACCAATGTAAGGCAACCTAATTGTCAAGGCAACCTAAGTGCAATATTTAGTGTAGCCATTATTTCAAGTGTCAAATAATAACAAGTCTCATAGCCTTGTGATTAATACTAATATTTGCAATCATTACAAGAAAAAGGGCCATTTTTTATTAAAGGTTTTGACTACAAAAAAGACTAACACAACTAAGACTAATCGACTAGTCAATATGACCACATGTAGTCATAAATAATTTAATTAGTCATGAATAATTTAATTTATGACTACATGTATTCATAAATTAAACCACTTGTCTGATAATAGACTAGTCAAAAAGTCTTAGTTGTTGTATTATTTTGGTAGTCAAAATCCTTAGTCAAAAATGACCCTTTTTCTTGTAGTGAATTGGTGCTTGTTACTTTGCACATTCACCATTAGAATACAATTAGGATCTTTATATATTAAATAGAATGTCAGGATTTTTTTTAGTAAGTTATTAAATAATATCTATGTGATAATACTGCAAAGATTGAAGACTTGATATTACAGAGGTGTAAATGCAATATTATAGAGGTCCTTGTTGGCACTTGTTCCACTATGCATTTCCCATTAGAATTTATGTATTGAACATTTCAAATCATTTGATAATAGCAATAGAAAAGTGACATCATGAAAGTCCAAAGCTCCCAAAATCTCAAAAGTTTGAAAATAAAAAAAGTATGTAATATTATAAAATACAAGGAGATATCCATTGAAGTTGAGGTGATATTAGAGAGGATACAAAGAGTGATGTTGAGGAGGTCACATCTTTATTGCTTCTCTTTGCCACAGTAGAATGGAAAATGTGCTTAAGACCAAAGATATGATATTAACCCCTAAAGGATCAAGCCATTTTTTCTGGAAAAATCACTCAAAACTGCCACTATTGGGGGAATGAATAGAAACGTAGGAAATAAAGTTTTTTTGGAAATCCAACCATAAGATCTTGCCCTAGACTATGGGAGGTACTTGTGGGAAAAAAAAATCAGCTCATTCAAGTTGTAGAGGAGTGAGATATTCACTTCTAAAGTGAAAAAAAGTTTTTTTCACTACTGCCCAAATTTTTTGAAACCCTTTGACGGCTCCTATATCAAAAAAAATTGCTCTACCCAAAGTTGAGGTTTATTTTTCCCATGTAGAAGACCAAGTTAGGTAAGTGTGGGAGAATTTTCAAATAAAACGTAGGAGCGGATCTTACTTTGTAAAATCCTGCAATGCCGTAAGGTCATGAAATTTGCATATACACTAGGCAAAATTGGAGGATTTATGTAAAATTCAGAAACCCAAATTACTTTGATCCAAATGGTGAAAACCAAGGAATTTTAGTCTACTACAACTTGCAAAAAAACAGGTCAAAAAACAAATATACAAAGAGCTCAAAAAAGTTAAGCAACAAGTTTTACAAGGGGGAAAAGGAATGGAGGTTTGGGAGTCCCATACCTACCCACAAACTAAAACTTCTCATAACTTTCATTTCATCTATCAAAATTGAATGATTCAAAACTTCCCACATACATAAAAATCTGAAGAACTAATTTTAAATTTTCATTTAAAATTTTTTGCTGCCCAATTCTCCCCTACTTTTCAATTATTCATGCATAACTTCTTCAGTAATTGTCAGAATGAAAAAAAAATTAGATGCCTATGTAGATCTTAGAATTCTCCATCTTCCATAAAAGTATCAAAAAATCACGCAAAGTAATTTAGCCATAGGTACATGCCCAAAATCCCATCTGTCCCCCAAGAAGACAATGGTCCTTTAAGGATTTAAAAGGTACAAATATAATATTAAAGAGGTCATTGTAAATTTAGTAGTATGACTAGTTAGTAATATGATGATTTGTAGATATGTGACTTGAGACTATTACCGTACAACCTTCTGAGATTTTTGTGATTCGGAAGTGTTCAATTGTTGTTTTTTACCAATGATTGTTGTTTATTTGAGTTTCAAAAAATTCAATAACTTATTAGACGGCATTGCAGAGTACAATGCCTAGCAACAATGGCACAATCCAAGGTCTGGGCCCTCGGGAGAACTTGTCTAGCATTTAGTGGATTATTAGCCGGTTGAAACTGCAAACAAAACCGTTTGAAATTTGAAACTATTGCGTAAAACACCGGCTATTTTTATTTCAATTTAATATCTAATTTATAGTATGTTATAGTTCAAATGACGAAATTTGTATAAGATAACCCGTGCAAGCCCCTGAAAAACTAGTTGGAAATGGGAAATGCCAAACTTTAGCCAACGAAACTGAAATTTCTCCTCAAAAGATATTACAAACACATACTTTGCCGTTAATTAATATTTTTTTGCATAACATACAATACATCTGGCAGTTTTTGGTTTGCTTAATTAAAGCTCAATTCAAGATTATGCAATTCCAATCAAGCGTGTCAATAAATCTGTATACTGTAGGTTGATAGCGGATTCGGCATAAAATAATTCTCCTAAATTTTGCCTAATTATTTTATAAGTTATTCTCCAAAGATTTCCAATGTCAAACAAATCAAAAATCAAAATGCCGAATGTTATAAAAGTCATTAAGCTTAACTAACAATGGAAGGTCAATGGAAGATCAAGGTTGATCCCAAGAGGGCTCAATCTGCTGCAAATTTCTTACCAAGGGCTAATTTTAGAAAGTGGTAGATGCTTAGAGAAAGGCTTAATTCTACTAATTTTGTTGATTGAATGCCAAATAATAACAACTTTATTTGAAAGTGCCTAATCTTGTTTAATTAAAAAATCTAATGCCGAACTGATTTTTTTTGGAAAAATAATCAATTTGACATTGAGCAGCCAAATCTGCTCCCCACCTATAGTAGAAGGAATTTAGAAACTTTTTGGAGATTTTTGTTGGAATGAAGGATGTGCATATGGATGATTCCTACATATCCGTGTAATTTAATCTCAGAGATTCATCATCATTGTTTTTTAATCAATTATCAAGTAAAACCATGAATTCTATCTAAAATGATTCATCAAAAATAGATTTTTGATTTTTGAAACTCAAAATTTGGTATGCTTCATTGAGATTGTGTAAGAATTATACACTAGCAATACAAATTACAAAAATGCCAATTGTATTCTGTATAATGCTAAGTTCTTTGAATGGAAAAATGGGATGGGTGTAAAGATATACAAGGGCACTATACATAAGATGCATGAACAGCAATGCCACGTACACGAGAATTGCAAATGACAAGGCAACTTATACAAGGCATAGACAAAAAGGTGAAAAGTGTAGGTACAAAAGTTGTGAATAGTATTTACTTATATTTTTATGGATTGAGAGATTTAGCCTTGCTATAACGTACTTGCACAAGATGGGAATACAAAGGTGGACACAACTTATCCCATGAAGATATAATAAGGTGTTATTAATTAACTCTCATTTCTTTTTATGCAAATGCATATTTTCAAACTATCCTTTCCAAAATGCACATAAGATATGAACTCAAAGATATAAGTTTCTCCTTTATTTTCTATTTTATTTTTGTTTAACACAAGTGGTCTAAAATCCCATGCTTAGTGAGGAGAAGACCATACCTTTGAATATTTATGAATACTTACTTGATGTATTTGATTGCATTGTGTTTAAAACAACTAAAACTTATAAAGACATCAATGTGATGGTGGAGGTTGCATGACATCAACTCTTATGATGCCACACATGAAAATCTTTGACTTTAAAGACAAATAGGTATTTTATACAAAAAATAAAACAATTTCATTCACACATGAAAAGCTTTGGACTTTAAAGGCAATCAATTTTTCCATGCAAAAAAACCTTATTGATTTACATGTATAAATCATTTGGCAAGCACTCAAAAGGAGAGGATGTCCTTTTGTCTTTGGTACCTTTATTAATAACAAATTGATAGTTTCCAAGCCATGATATGAACTCTCACACTATTGTGTTGCTAGAAATTGCATAAAATATTTAAAAAGCCATTCAATATTTTAAACAAATTGTTGTAATATTCATTCTTCATGATTGTTAGTAACGTGCCTTTTTGTGAAAAAAGATGTATACCCAAAAAAAAAGACTGTGTTTAGAGAAATATCTTCAAGAAACTTTTATGATAAATCCAAGCACGTCTAATCTACTAAATTTTGTTCTTTTGCAGATTGTAAATAGTCTTGACAATATTTCTCAGTGCATTTGTCACAACACGCTACAGTTAGGTGTAACGTTAATATAGTTTTCTCATCCAAACCAAAATTTAAGCCTTTTAAGGCTTGATCAAATAGTTTGTGGTTGATTCTTCACAATTTCACCACACATATCAAACACCATAGCAAAATGAGAAAGTTACAGATGTAAACTTTGTAGGGGTTTATTTATAAATTTATTCCAATTTAGAAAGATATTCATCCATGCGCAAAAGTAATGGCCCATTTTTGTCAAGCAATTTACCACAACCTCCCTCAAAAACTGAGGAAAAGGTCATGTTTTCACTCTTAGATGCCTACTTGTGTGTTTAGAATTTGGCATCTGACTCAGAACACATCCTTCTGGCAACTCAAAATATGTTCTCAAAGTTTAAAAGTAAATGCACCTCTTTTTTGGATTACATCATGGTTACTCTATGGCACATTGAAGTGTTCAATCCAATCGTATCACCAAGTTGTCAATAAAAATTACACAATGGAGAATAGAAAATCCTTCAAAAGTGCTAAATGTAACCAAGAGCATCGAGGATTATTACTTACTGCTTGCATTATTTGAATGGGAATTGATATGTCTACCACACCCTTTCGGCTATTCTACCACATCCCGGGGTCAATTATAGATTTCTATCATCAAATAGTTGAATTTGAGAATTTGGAATTTAGAATTGGACTTAGAGACCTTGATTTTGTCTAGAACCACAAAAAAAGGTTGTAATTGAACAATAGCCAATGAAAAAGCTTAGTTTGGGGGAAAGTATTACTTTTATTTTTGTTAATAAATAAAGAAAAGCTCTTTCATTGGGTATTGTTCAATTAGAACCTTCTTATGATTGTAAACTAAATCATGGTCTCTAAGTCCAAATTTGAATTCCAAATTCTCAAATTCAGTTTTTTGATGGTTGAAATCTAAAATTTACCCACGAGGGTGGTAGAATAGCTGAAAGGGTGTGGTAGACCATTAGGGAAAATTTCAGCCCTCAATAAGGCCTCTATAAGTTTTGTTCTCGATGTGGGAACCACTCCTAAACCAGCCCTACTGGTTGCCCAAAAAATTTAATTTATATATATATATATATAAAATCTCAGAAAAAATTTAGGAACTTTTTTTGTTTTGATTTTTTTTTAATAATAAAATGACTTGGTACCAATGGTGCCACGTTAGACTGCGCATGTGCAGAGTTTGGTGTAATGTGCCGAAGGTTCCCATGCTTGGTAACTCAAGGCCTTATTGAGGGCCCAAATTTTTTCTAATGATATCAATCCCCTATTTTAATATACATCACAATCTTATAATTTTACAAATGTACACAATGTTGAAGACTCCAATTTCAACAATGGTTGTATTTTCAATTATTCAAAATCTACACTTACAACATTATTCAACATGCCACAATGTTCCTTGCAATAAATGGTTAGAAGTTAAATAAGTTATATTATTTGAATTCTCTTAACCCCTAAAGGACCATTGTCCCTTTGGAGGACAAATGGGATTTTGAGCATGTACCTATGGCTAAACTACTTTGTGTGATTTTCTGAAACTTTTATGGAAGATGTGGAAATTTAAAGATTTATGTAGGCATCTAATTTTTTTTTTTCATTTTGACATTAGACAAAGAAGTTATTCAAGAATTTATTAAAATTTCGAGAGGAATGCTTGTTTAGGCAGCTCAAAAAACTTCTTCAAAATTCACATGTTTTAAAACAAAATTTGAAATTGGTTCTTAAGATTTTGTATATGTGGGAAGCTTTAAATCATTCAATTTCACATGAAAATTATGAGGAGTTTTTGTTTGCGGGCAATAATGGAGTCTCTACTCTAAAATAATCTTTAAAGTCATTTCTTTTATTCAATTTTCAATATTTAATTTGAACAGAAGGAAGTAGATTGTTTATTTCAACATTATAACTGTTGGGATTTGCATTTTTTATTTCAAGAATTAAATTCTTAACAATTTTGTGCTTTGACTCGTTTTGTACTTCATTTTAATTTCTATTTTTTTCCATGTGTTGTAGTTCCAATTGATTTGAAAATTCTCCCACACATACCTAACTTGGTTGTCTACATGTAAAAAATAAAGTGCAACTTTGGGTAGAGCAATTTTTTTCATGCAAAGGTGGTCAAAGGCTTCTAAAATTTATAAACAACAGGGAAAAAACTTGTTTTTCTCACTTTAGATGTAAGTATCTCACTCTTCTCCATCTAAAATGACTTGATTTTTTCCCACAAGTACCTCTTCTAGTCTAAAGCAAGAAAATACGGTTGGATTTCCAAAAAAAAAAAAACCTATCTTCTTATTCATCCTCTAGAAGTGGCAATTTTTAGTGATTTTGGCAAAAAAAGGGCTTGCTCCTTTAGGGTTTAAAGAAAATTTCTGTGCAAGTCCAAAATTGGAAAACTTATAAACAACTAACAATTTTATAGTAAACACAATTTGTCATTTCTAGTTTTTATTTATTTTGGGACCAATGTTTGGCCTTCTACTTAACCCTTTAAAGACCACACACATTTTCCCAAAATCCACTAGAAACCGGGGCAATAAAACTAAATGTGCATTTGAATCATATATGAACTCAACTTGAATAATCCAACCATACAAATGTGAAGGACACCTTGTTTGTTGTAATGTATCAAAATTTCAGCTAGATTTATCGTTGGAGGTGAAACATTATAATGATTGATTGAGCCATATATGGAAAATCTCTAGTTTTTCATGCTTCTGTGGTTTTGAATGTTAATGTTTCATGCGAGCTTTGGTTGAGAAGAGCCTTACATTTCTATAAATAAGATTTCCCACCTTTCCAACAAGACTTGTTTCACACAAAATAGACAAAAATAGCAATCACAAGGTATAGCTAAGTGGACAAAAAAGAGTCAGAAATCCCATTTTCTTTGCTACCCTAAAACGGTTCTACAAGAAATTTGATAATTGTTATGGAAAATCCAATCAATGAAAGAAATCAAGAATTGGCCTTAAATGTAGGATGAATTTTATTAAAAATAAAATGATAGTATCATTTCAATGGATTCTCAAATACTGCAGTTGTACTACTACTATATAGAGAAACAATATAAGCGTATTTTTTAAGCATTTTAAATTCTTTAAGATTGCACAATTGAAATGTGGCATTCTTCTTGGATGATTGGTGTATTTGTGTTGTTGCTTTGATCCATCTTTGACCAAATATGGATACATATTCTGAGGCCATGATGTATAAACACCAATATTTATCAACTCACATATCCGATTCTATTGTTATTTCTTGGGCTGGATGCAAAATTCTTGTGATCATAAGCGTTCTTCAAGATCATTTTCCATATTGTTGAGCAATTTTATTGTATAGGTCAAAAACTACTCTCCCAAACCAAAATATGGTTTGGCGGTCTCTAAAGGGTTAACCCCTGGGCGCCCCGGGACCTCAAAATAGGGCGCTCAAAAATGAAAAAATTCTTGTGTGACTTGTTATAATTTTTCTATTGATACGGTCAAACCATTTGTCCTTTTCCTTATACTTTGGAGCTTATCTCACCTACCATTCAATACGGTTAAATGTTGTGAATCTTGTTTGTGATGACAATTTGGTTGGATTGAGTATGAGTGGATCTAGATTTGGGCTGGGCGCTCACGGGTTAACCAAACGAAGACTAAGCAAACTCTGCTGAAATCTGTTCATCACGTGCGTAAAGTCTGTCCATTTGAGAAACTTTATCCGTCCAAGCGAGAAACTTTGTCCATCCAATGGAGAGGCTTTGTCCATCCAATCGAGAAACTTTTTGTCTTTCCAATTACGAAACTTTATCCGTCCAATCAACAGAAACTTTGTCGTCCAATCGACAGGATCTTTGTCGTCCAATTGAGAGAAACTTTGTCCGTCCGTCCAATTGAGAGAAACTTTGTCCGTCCGTCCAATTGAGAGAAACTTTGTCCGTCCGTCCAATTGAGAGAAACTTTGTCCGTCCGTCCAATCGATAAACTTCATCCGTCCAATCCAAAAACTTAGTTCGTCCAATTGGGAAACTTCATCCGTTCGATCTAAAAACATAGTCCGTCCAATTGAGAAACTTTGTCCGTCCAATCGGAAAACTTAGTTCGTCCAATCAAGAAACTTTGTCAGTCCAGTCCAAATGCACGGTCTCCCACGGAATGGCGGAGGTCACGGTGACGACGCTCTTGCTCTTGCTCTGTCGCCGGCGGCCATGGCCCTCCATCTCTCTGCATTTCCTTGACCAACAATTCCAAAGCAATGTCATAGAACCGATCCTCTCGATTTCACTCATTCTATTCCCAGCGATGGCCGCAGCAACCCCGCCGCAGTTCCGTGTGGAGACCAGAGCACCCGGCAAGGTCATTCTCAGTGGAGAGCACGCCGTCGTACATGGCACCTCCGCTGTTGCAGCCTCGCTCGGCCTCTACACCTCGGCCTCTATCCGACCTGGTGAGTGTTCCCAAGCCTTAGGGTTTAAGTATCGTATCGATCCTTTCTTTGTACGACACATTTAGATCGGACGTGCCATTGGAATTTTATTCTTCGCAGATTTATATAATGAGCAATGGCGGATTGATGATTTTCAGAGACATCTCCGTTTATCTTACTTACTTGCCCGATCGCATTTCTTCTGCCACCTTGATCGATCACCACGCGAATGGCGAACATTCGAGTTATGAATCAATATTCTCGTTCTAGCTACTACATAGAAATGTTAGCTAGGGCTCGGTAATGCTTAATGAGCTGTAGATCATTTCGTCATTCAGTTCCTGTTCATCCGAGTAAGAACTACTCTATTTCAATTGCTTGTCAATTTTGGTGCAGGTATAGATGACTGACTTTCTGCATATCTATTTCTCTATTTTCTTGATTCTAAGTTTTTAGTGTCGTTCGATCTTCTTAATCATCTGTGGAGATTCAGAGTGCAATGTTAGATCAGTTGTGCGATTGGAATTTATTCTTCTCAGATTCGTGATGAGCAATGGCGGATTGATGATTTTCAGAGATATCTCAGTTTATCTCACGTACTTGCCCGATCGCATTTGTACTGCCACGTTGATCAATCACCACGCGAATGGCGAACACGCGAGTTATGAATCAATATTCACGTTCTTGCTGCTACATGATCGAAATGTCAGCTAGGGCTCGGTAATACTTAATGAGCTGTAGATCATTTTGTCATTCAGTTCCTGTTCCTTCGAGTGAAAACTACTCTATTTCATTAGCTTGTCAATCTTGGTGCAGGTATAGATGACTGACTTTCTGCGTATCTATTTCTCTGTTTTGTTGCTTCTAAGCTTTTGTTGTCGTTCGATTTTCTTAAATCATCTATGGAGATTCAGAGTGTGTTGTTAGATCAGTTGTACGATTTGCGAAGAATGTTGCTCACATTGGTAATGGCTGGTGATTTTTCGGATATTTTGCGTTCTTGTTCAATTATTTGTTTGTCCGAATGTCATTGAATGGATCGCAATTGCATTGCCACCTTGATCACCATTCGAGTTCAATATTGATCTTCATGCTACTGTATTGTTGGTGATAGAAGAGGTTTTCATTTAAGCACGGGTTGGTTAGTGTAATGCTTGATCTTTTTCGTTGTAAGTTTTTGTTGCTTCGAGTAAGCAGTATTTTATCTTACGAATGTGCGTATCTTCTTTGATGCAGGGATAGATGACTGCTGTCTGCTTGATTTGCCACAGCTCGGAGTGTACACGATATGGCCTCTTAAAATGATACAGGAAATGAAAACTCAGCCTGATTGGTTGGAGCCGAATCCCGCATGTGTCATTTCGTATTCGGAGTCAGAATGGCCGCAATTAGCGGCATTTATTGAGCAACAGCTTGAGGACAACGCTCCAAAGGGAGCTGAGGCGGCAATTACAGCTTTTTTGTTTCTGTACACGTCAATCCTGGGGTAAGCAGCTGCATGCTTGGTGCAAGTGAGTATCTAGGATGACCGTAAAAAAGAGGTTTAAGCAACATATTTAGTCAGGGTTAAGCATAAACGAGATACTTTATAACGTGCTGGGAGTTTTTTACGTCTCGAACACTTATGCTTGTACTAAAACGGGCGTGCTCTAATAGAGCTTGTTCGTCAGTTTGCAGTCAGTAACCGTGAGAGTAACTTCTGAGCTGCCAGTGGGTGCTGGCTTGGGCTCTTCCGCTGCCTATTGTGTCGCTTTGTCAGCTGCTCTTTTGGCATACGCTCGAGAGATTGATTTGCCAGAAGTTGGGAAAGAAACAGAAAATGTTGCAGACACAAAAGTATGGCTTGATGTAGACGAAACGAAGGTAGATTTAGTCAATAAATGGGCATTCGAAGGGGAGCGGATCATTCACGGGCGTCCTTCTGGCATCGACAACACAGTGAGTAGCTTTGGTAAGATTTTAACTTTTTACCCATTCCTTATAAGGTAGTATAGATACTATATGTGTCGATATAAGCGTTCAACAAATTTACCGTTTTAAATTTTCGGATGTGCATGGCGCTTTGGAGAGATCCTTGGGTGCAGGAACCGATCTGTTGAGATCAAATTTTGAGTATGTATGGAACTCTTCTGCAATTCAGTGGTGCGAGGTTGTATATCACTATCAGTGACATAAACAGCCTCTTTTCCATTTAAACATAGGTGGCATTAGTGCCATGTCATACGTACACCACTTGCTAATAAGTCCAACCAAGCGTATGAGAAGATTAGTTGTTGGTAGCAGAGTTCAGTACATGAGACGAGATCAGGTCTCTAACGGTTTCTGTATCCTTTACCTTACATGCTCTCTGGAGCTAAATTACTTTCATGATTTTCGGCCTTGGTTTTCTGAGAAGACACTACTGCCGTTCAGGTTATGTGGTGAAGTTCAAGCAGGGTCAGATCGAGCGATTGCATACAAAGATGCCACTCCGAATGCTCCTGACCAACACGCGAGTCGCAAGGAACACCAAAGCCTTAGTGGCAGGAGTGGGAGAGCGCGCTCTTCGTCATCCAGAAGCCATGGCTGCTATTTTCAAAGCTATCGATGAGATTGCGGAAGAAGTGGTAACGATACTGCAAACATCACCTGAGTCAAGACCGGGCGAGAGCAGGAGTGAGGAGGATCTCACGTCATCCGTAGAGTGCGGGCCTCATCCTGTCACAAAAACAGAGCTGGAAGTCAGGCTCGAGGAGCTAGTGGAGATGAACCAGGGCCTCCTGCAAAGCATCGGTGTCAGTCATCTCTCTATTGAGTCGATCTGTCATGTTACAGCAGCTTACAAACTACAGTCGAAACTCACAGGAGCCGGTGGTGGTGGTTGCGTCTTGACCCTTTTACCACACAGTATCCTCACACATTCCAATTTTAGCTTTAAATTGAGGGAAAATTTCATGCATACTCCTGAAGTTTGCAACATAGATACCTCTGCTTTTTCAGAAATTACACGAATACCCTTAGACCAAAAATTTAGGCATTTATTTGTTGTGCTTGTACTTTCTTCATGACCAATGTTGAAGAAGGGAATGTAATGAAACAAAAAAGAAGCAACGTGCGCACAAAGGAAGAAGGAAAGTGACATGCACAACAAAACAAATGCCTGAAAATAGTGGTCCAAGAGTATTTGTGTAATTTCTGAAAAAGCAGGGGTATCTATGTAAATATTGCTAACTTCAGGGGTATCCATAAATTTTTCCCTAAATTGAGTTGCTCCTGCTGGTGTTGTTCTCCATTTCTTGTCTTCAAAATCTCATAAACATATTGAAGTACAGCGGATCCTGGTTGCCTGCTTTGATCCTTGACAAGCTCTCCAGGATTGCCTGCGCTATCTGCGGAACTGGTGAAAGTAGACTTGGAAGGCAAAGGCTTCTCCTGCTTTGAAGCTGTAATTGGTGGCAACGGTGTACAAATCAGTTGGGAATATAGTTGAGGGATAAGAGTCCAGAAGCACAGCGATGATCAATCTCTTTGGACAGACCACAAACAGCGAGATGAAAGCCCTCTTTCGCCATCACCGTTGCGGAAGAACTCTTAAGCAGCCTCGTCTGCCTTCTTTGACAAGGCCGCTCCGGACGTCTCCCTGGATTTATAGCAGGCTGTGACATATTCATTCACATATATCATCAACTTGCGCCTGAAGCTGAAACTTTATACGAAGGGTGCACGCTCGTGCCCCTTATTCATATTTTCTCAGACTTTCTAAACGGTCATAAGTTCTGAACCATTGATACATTGGATTGCGGTATTATCAGCTGCACCATTCGGTAAATTTTCCATGACAATAATTTTCGCGCAGCTTATTTCGTTCTTGTTGTTAAGGTTTGCTCGCAATAGAGGACATTGAAGCATGCTATTATAAAGGAGAGGCTCTTTTCTTTAGTTACGGTTATTGTCATATATTTAGAATTGCAGCAGCTCTTTTACTAAAAATTGGTGCCGAAAATGAACTAGTACAAATAACAGCTTTATAGGCGAATAATATGAATTGTTCACACATAGATTTGTGGCTAGGAATGGAACATTTATCAGTCCTGGCAATATTATAACCAGTCAAATAAAACTGTCCTGGGATTCCTTGCCTCTTTGTAGGCAAGCCTACAGTTTTAAAATCACTATCATTGGCCTCGTGGTTAAAGAAGCTTAGTGATTACAGTTTTAGTAGTCTTTATTTGTCGTCATAAAACAAATCAAATGCTTGAAGGCAGGTACCATTCCATGTTCCATAGAGAGCATAAGGGGCCCCAAAAATTAATCATATTTTGCGTAGACTTAATAAATAGCTAGATTGCTTTTGTTATGTATAAATCTTTTTATTCTTTCCGTTTTTCTGTAAGAGTTTTGTTATTCTTCCAAAAATAATACGGTAGCTATCTTGTAAGTTTGAGACGTCTTGCAGGAACGAAAACCTTTTTGCAGTAAAGAAAAATCATCAAAGTCAGCATATTGTGTTGAGTTCTGTAAATGTGTTGCAAATGTTTTGACAATGAAGTACATGTTTTGAGCAGTATTTGTGTCTATTTGAAAAAGATTGTGTGAATTAACCGATTCATAAACAAGAACATCCTGTAAGTTTGATCTTTGTAGAATTGACCAAAATTGTTACTTTGTTTGATTCAACCTGTGGC
Source organism: Ulota crispa (assembly GCA_963920765.1). Classification (NCBI taxonomy): domain Eukaryota; kingdom Viridiplantae; phylum Streptophyta; class Bryopsida; order Orthotrichales; family Orthotrichaceae; genus Ulota; species Ulota crispa. The sequence goes on from OY987244.1 coordinate 29,787,212, forward strand.
ACAAACCACATGCAGTACATGCACTTTGTTACGACCACAACCATGATTAAAGAAAGAGCCTCTCTTGCAGCTTTGCTTATTACACCTTGCATATTTTTCTATAACATTAATTGTGTTAAAAGTTCACATGGTATGTAAAAAGCCCTATGCAAAATACTTGATGCATTTGGGAAATAAATTTGTTTTATATTGAATTCTACATGTTTAATACATAATAGAACCTAACTAATTGAATTGATGTAAGTGAATTAATATTTAGGTGAGTAGTGCCTTTTGGTCCCAACCCTATGTCCGTTGTTGAGATTGACCTCTATTGATGAATAATTTGTTCAAGTGCAAATCTCCTCTTGGATCAAAAAATGTATGCAATTAGAGATGTTTTGTGATTTGTACAAAACAACTACGAAGTTAGTATTGATAAAATAAGAAATTGCACACATGAAGATATGGAAAAAGTCCAATTAAATTTAGAAATTGTAATATCTCATGGAAAAATTTGTTTTTAGATTATTCTCATACTCCAAGATCAATGCCACAATTGATTCAATAAAAAAATTACTATCATCTCTATATCTACATTTGCAATATGACGTCAATAATTCTAATTCACAATGTAATACACTTCCATCATTTATTGGAAAGAATTTATGGCCATTTCTTAACCCTTATTTAAAATTTGCATGTAAACATGTATGTATCAAACATGTTCCCTTACTTTACTTTCAAGCCTATAGTTTTGTTTCTGTAACTTTTATGTAAAAAACAACAAAGTGCTACTTCCCATCTCACTTTGTTTTTAGATTTAACCCCTAAAGGACCAAGTCCTTTTTTCTGCCAAAATCACTCAAAACTACCACTTCTAGGGGATGAGTAAGAAGGTAGATCTTTTTTATTTATTTTGGAAATCCAACCGTAGGATCTTGCCTTAGACTAGAAGAGGTACTTATGGGGATAATCTAGATCATTCTAGATGGAGAGGAGGGAGATATTTACATCTAAAGTGAAGGGAAAAGGTTTTTTTCCTTGCAGCCAGTAGAGAGTTTAGTGCCTTTGACCACTCTTACATGAAGAAAATTACTCTACCAAAAGTTGTGCTTTTATTTTTCCATGTAGGAGATCAAGTTAGGTGTATGTGGGAGAATTTTCAAATTAATTGGAACTATACAACACATGGGAAAAAAGTAGTAAGGAAAAGAAGTAGAGAATTAGTCAAAACACTAAATTGTTAAGAATTTAATTATTGAAATCAAAAGTGCAAATCCCAATGGTCATAATGTTGTGATAAACAATCCACTTCCTTTGATTTAGTTTTTTTTCCGAAATATTGGAAACTGAGTAAAATAAAGGACTTCAAAGTTTATTTTAGAGCAAAGATCCATAACTACATGCAAATAAAAACTCTTGATAACTTTCATCTCATTGATTGAAATTGAATGATTCAAAGCTTCCCACGTATAAAACAAATTTGAAGGACCAATTTCAAATTTTTATATGTAAAAATACAATTTGTAAGGAATTTTTTTGGGCTGCCCAAATTATCCCTCCTTCCATAGTTTTGATAAATTCTTGCATAACTTCTTTGTCGAATATCAAAATGAAGAAAAAATTAAATGCCCACGTAGATCTCTGAATTCCCCACCTTCAATAAAAGTTCTAAAAATCACACAAAGTAACTTTTCCAAAAGTACATGCTCAAAACCCTGTTTGTCCCCCAAAAATACAATAATCCTTGAGGTGTTAAATATATTAGATAATAAAAAAAGTGCCCTATGTCCTCTCTTTGTTCTCTGATTTTAACCCAACATAGGCCTCACTCCAGTCCCATTTGGCTTCTAATTTCATTTTTATCGAAAACAAAATTAGACAGCCTTGTACTTTGAAACCAACCAATCATTCTAAGATCAAACTCGAATTTTGGAGTAGATGCTTGCCTCTATCCTACTAAAAATTTATTAATCAAATGAAATGAATATGGATATTTATTACATCACTTTCAAAAAAAATTTAACCTTCAAAAACAATACATTCATCTCCAAGTTTTTAAGAATTTGATGAGACAATGGGTATCATTACTTGTGAAAAAGGATGGAGAACCCTCATGATGGGCTAGGCCTTATGCGTATGTAAGGATTGTACATTTACACGGGTTTTTACTCACTTGCATAATGGCATATACAAAAGGACGAGCCACTTGTATTTCCAAACATGTCACTTCACTTTAAGACCAAACATGTCACTTCACTTTAAGACCAAACATGTCACTTCACTTTAAGACCAAACATGTCACCTCGCTTGAAGACTTCTCTTACAACACAATCATACCAAGGTGACCCATTTTTTAAGCCTCTTCATTCCACCATGAATACAACGTCCACATGTCCATATCAATCAAATGGTGCATTGAACAATACTCAAATTGTTGATATTAGATTAACTCCTAAAACCCTCAATTTGAGTTAATTTTAAAATTCTCTTTTGGGCAAGTTCTCTTAGTACGATATTTGTTAGATTCTTGTGAAATTTGGACAAGACATGTGTTACACTACTACCATCAAATGATTTCAAGTCTGACTAAACAAACAACTTTCTTTTTATATGTTCTCCCTCCAAAATTGATAAACTTCTCACCCAAAACTAAGTTCTTATGGGAAAATAAAAAATGACTTATGCAGCTTGCTAAGGATGCAAAAGTGCAAACATGGACTCATTTGTGTGAAAAGGAATAATAAAAAAAAACCCCTAAATCATTGTGAAAAAATCAAACCTTTGATTCTTGCAAGGAGGAACAAAAATAAAAACAAACTAAGCTGAAGAATGTACCATTAGAAGGGATTTGAGTTCAAGAAGGGGCTCATTCCCCAAATCCATGGGAACGTTGGGCCCATTCTCCCAAAACATGGGAACACTCCCACATGGGTAGGCTAGCATGGTCAAAGTCCGATCACGTTAGACTATACAATTTAAATTTTTTAATAAAAAAATCAATGAAATTTCTTTTTTTTTTTACAATTTTTTTTAATCAATTTTTTTTGACAACTAGTCGGGGCTGGTTTTTAGCATTGGGAACATCCAAACTCACAACTCCTTGGAAGGTTCCATTTTATCCTTGGGCCAAGCTTCAAACTAGACTTTTGATAGCTAGTAGATTTTAGTGCATTTCACCAAAATATTGCATCTAAGAAACCTACTTAGAAGTGAAACTTTTTCTCAAAAGTTCCGATTTAAGGTTTTAGGGATGAAAGAGAATTCATTGTTGCAACCAACCATTGGATAAAACAAATTAACACCTCTACATATATTTCTTTTAATGAGAACCCAAAAGACATAAACACCTTAGAGTAAAAGTTTTTTCACAATTGTTGTTTAGTTTGTTGTAACTTTTGTTTTCTATAGTTATTTTTGTAACTTATTTTTGTTGTGGTTTTGTTTTTATATTTTTGTTTGGTGTAGTTTCTTTACTCCTTGCAAGTTTTCCTTCTTTGTAAATTTTTTTGGGTTTGATGTAAGTTTTTTGAGTTTATAGTAAAAAAATAAATTCTTAGATTTTTTTGGGTTTGCTGTGATTTTTTGGTTATGTTGTTTTTTTTTTTGCGTTTGTAGTAAAATTTTTGGGTTTGTGATAAATCAAAATTGGGTTTCTTATAAAATTTTATGTTTTTTTGTAAAATTTTGAGATTTTTTGTAATTTTTTTGGGTTTGCTATAAACTTTTTGGGTTTGTTGCAAACTTTTTGGGTTTGTTGCAAACTTTTTGGGTTTGTTGTAAACTTCTTGGGTTTGTTGCAAACTTTTTGGGTTTGTTGCAAACTTTTTGGGTTTGTTGTAAACTTCTTGGGTTTGTTGCAAACTTCTTGTTGTAAATTTCTTGGATTTGTTGTAAACTTCTTGGGTTTGTTGTAAACTTTTTGGGTTTATTGTAAATTTTTTAGGTTTGTTGCAAACTTTTTGAATTTATCATAAAACTTTTGGGTTTGCTCTAAACTTTTTGGGTTTGTTACAAACTTTTTGGATTTGCTGTAAACTTTTTGGGTTTGCTGCAAACTTTTTGGGTTTGCTGTAAACTTTTTGGGTTCATCATAAACCTTTTGGGTTTGTGGTAATTTTATTTGGATTCGTCGTAAAATATTGTAATACCACATTTCAGAAAAACCCCTAAATATCCCCTAGAAAGAAGAGAAACGCGAGCAAGGAAAGAGAAGAGACAGACAGACGAAAGGCGTAGCAAGAGCGTCGTGAGGACTGAGGACGGGGGGTTTGGGAAGGGACAAGAGCCAAAGCAGCACTGCACTAAATCTTGGGATGTAAGCTTAGTTGTGTCTTGGGAATGGAGGAGGGGTGCCACACTGCCACTGCCACTGCCACAGCCATCGCCATCGCCACGATCATGATGCTGCTACGCCCGAACTACTACAGCGTCCCTTCTTGTCTGCCTCCCGTAACGTCAATCCCCCCCTCCACCACCTCCAAACTCTCTCTCTCTCCCCGTCTCGGTCTCTCCGCCTTTGATTGATTGATGGCACTCTCCAAGCCCGTTAAGCTTCAACAATGGCCCACTCTCAAGCCTCTCCCAATGCAGGCACCAGCACAGGCTATGACATGTTTTCGCAACACAAAACACTGCTGCGCTGTTGATTCAAAGCATTCCGCCATGACTTGCTGAGCATTTCGCCATGACTTGTTGAGGGCCAGCAGAAAGAGACCTGAGTTGCCGCAAAAAGGATCTTCTCCCTTGCCGAGGTGAGCATGTTTTCTTGTACCCCACCTTTTCTTGTCTCTTGAGAGTTCTTGCATTTATCTGCTGGGATTCTGGGTTAATCGGCTATGGCGATCGAGTTCCCTCGATTTCATTTCTTGGAAGTTTTCTGTAAAATTTGTTTCGAAATGTCGTCTTTGGGGAGGAATTTGTTGAGCAGAAGAGTTTCGCTTTCGTTCTTGGTCCAATTGGGGTTCCGTGTTGGTTTATTTCATTGCAAGGGGTTTTGTTGTAGTTGGATGATTTCTGTTCTAGAGCTCTGTGTGTTTGTGGTAACGATCCTCACTCCGTTGGTTTGTTTTTTTTGTAGCAAGTATACCATTTGAGAAAGTATTACCATTCGTGCAGGTTGTTTGATTGTTTGTTTGATGCTCTGTTTCTGTAACTTCGACCTGTTTTTTTTACATTGCTGGTAGTGAGACTTGATGTGAGTTAGCATTGCTGTGTCCCTTGGTTTTCTCCGATTCTCTTTAACTTACTGCATGTTGTGAGTAATCTCTTGGATGTCGGTCGATGTTGAGAGAATGTGGAGGGTTTATGGCGAGGTTTATTGATTTCTATGCTTGGTTGATTCTTTTGAAAAACCCTGATGTTGCTCTGTTTGACCGTATGCCACCTTTTTGGTTTTTCTTTCCTTTGGAAGTGGTACTCACATTGTGGGTTTACTGTATCATAGTTTTATAGTCCTCGTTGGTAAAGAGGCTCACCATGGTTGTCTGATTGTTTGATGTATGTTTCTGTAATATTTTGACCTATGTTGCTTTTAGATGCACTGCATTTGACATAGGTTATCATCTAGGAAGATACTATCGACATAGCTGATATATGCTAGACGACTCTTTCTGCATGTGTTCCAAAACTGCTCATAAACCAACAAGCCTAAGTTTCTAGTGGTGAAACCTGAGAGAAAGCTCCTCAGTCAAACCCTTCACATTTTACTGGTTTTGAGTGAGCCTTTTCTTCAGTCCAGTTTTAGTTTTAGTTTTTTTTTTACCAATGCACGCAATGCTGATTCTAGTGATGTAAGATTTAATACCCCGTCTGAGTTTACAATTGGTCAGTTTTTGGGGTTAAGTGTATGTAAAGTTGCAGGCTGTAGTGCCTGATTGGTTTGATTTTGTACATGCAAGACATCAAATGGTCCTGATTGGTTTGGTTTTGTACATGCAAGACGTCAAATGGAAGAAGACGGTTTAGTTGATGAGCTGCGGCGTGCACCAGCTACCCTGGAGGAGTTCGAAGCGATAGAGGGATTATCTCCCATGGGAGATTTCCCAGTTTTAGAGAATGCGAGAACTCCGTTGGATAGAATCCCAGAAGAAGAGGACAGGCCGGCTCCCATGGCCGTGGATGATGTGGAGGAGCCCATGGCCATAGATGAAGCTGCAGCAACAGCAGCATCTGGCTTTTCACCAGAAATTATTCCAAACGAAGAGCAGACCTACCGAAAGAAAGCACCGACTGTGAAAGACGAAGTCGAGGCACGCTGGGCGGTGGCGAAGATGTTTTTTGAACACCGAAGCCTCGTGGAGAATCAGCTGCACAGCTTCAACGATTTTCTAGAAACTGGAATCCACAGCATGTTCAAAGAGTCCACTCCCGTGGAGGTCCCTCCGGATCACAGTCCGGCTTCTGTGAGAATCGCCGGGTTTCCTCGCCAAGCTCGGTTTTGGTTCGGTGATGTGAGTGTTGGAAAACCGGACACACACTCAGACGAATCCAAAAAGGAGACTCGAGTCTTGTTCCCACGAGAGGCTCGTCTCCGAAACATGACATACTCTGCGCCAATCTACCTTGAGATACACTTGGAGGTAAAAAAAAAACAGACTCTGCATATGTGCAGGATATGTCATTGTCATAATAAAAGAGGTTTGAGAGTTTCTTTTGTTTACATGTAAGTGGTCTCTTCCATGTGCCTGTCTTTTCATCAATTCATTTTTTAGGTTTTGAAGTTGCGATATCTACGTGGCAGGTTTACATCAGCAAAGTATCAGCGAAGGGGAAGACCACGGAGAAAGAGGTGGTCCAGTCAATGCATGAGAAAGTCTGCATTGGTAGAGTACCAGTTATGGTCAAGAGCAAGTTCTGCAGTCTTTCAGAGTTGTCTGATGAGACGCTTCGGAGTAAAGAAGATTGTGCTTTTGACATTGGCGGCTACTTCATCATCAAAGGCTCGGAGAAGGTATCACAAGGAAAACACATACTCCCTCTGTCCCTCTAAAAACGTCCAAATCAGACACATTTCTTGTACCATTAAAAAGCTCCCTTTTGTTGATTTCAAACGCTGAGAAAGGGTTTGTCATGTTCAATGATCTCATGGGGGCAAGTTAAGAGATTAGAGAGCATTCCTCTGCTAGCAAGCTTGGCCTTGCCCATATGAGGTACCATTGTTGCTACTGATCTTCAAATCATCAATAATAAGGAGCTGGCAGTATGCACAAATATGGTATTTTTTGCAAGGAGTTTGGGTGCCTAAACGGCAATGTAAAAACTGGACATTTTGCATACATTTGGTAGGTGGTATATTGATTCTAGAATGCATGTGTCACTAGCACAAAGACTAAAAACATAGTTAATCCTTTGCAAGGAAGATTTTTGGACGTTTTTAGAGGGACAGAGGGAGTACCTTCGGATGAGTTAACCCCGAGTAGACCATAAATCTTAGGAGCATATGTTGGTCAAGTGACAAGTAGAGTTTGGATAAGAAGAAATGGGTAAAGTAGTTGGGTGGGAAGTTGAGTTTTTCGATGAACATGGGTTTTGAGTTTATGAGTGCAGGTACTGATAGCCCAGGAGGAGAAATGCGACCAGCAAGTGTATGTACAGTATGTGAAGAAGTCGAACACGTGGCTGGCCACGTGTCCACCCTCGCACAGGGGGTTCTACGACTACAGGAGCAAGTTTCCAGTGAGGCTGGTGATAGACAAGAACTTGGCAACGTTCAACATGAGCCTGCCTCGAGTGAACGATCCAGTACCAGTGGTGATCATCATGAGGGCGTTGGGATTGTCCGCGGACAAAGAATTCATGGAGGTGGTGTGCTACGATTTGAACGACTTGAATCTCATGGAGCTCATCCAACCGTCCGTGTTAGCCGCCGATGAAAGCATGGTCAGGTTTCTGCGCTCCAAGAACAAAGCTTCCATGACAGCCATGCGTGCAGCAAGGTCAAAGGAGAATGCCTTGGCATACATTGGAGCCAAGACGAGGAACAATGTGAAGTCGGATGAGGAGGCTGGCAAGGACGTGCTGGGCCTCATGTTCCAGCACCTCGGCGATGGGCAAAGACAGAAGGCGTATTTCCTGGGGTACATGATTCGGCAGGTGTGTCTGGCGAGGCTGGGCAGACGTGCACAGACTGACAGGGAGCACTACAAGAACAAGCGGCTGGATCTCGCAGGGCAGCTCCTCCGGCACCAGTTTCGAGGGGCCATGGCACATCTGCAGCGGGACCTGGCAAAACAGGTGCAGAAGCATTTGGGCAAAGACGAGGAGCTGGGCATGATCAAGAGCTTTGTGCAGGAGAATATTGTTACTCGCAACTTGCAGGGGGCTTTTACTCTGGGGAACTGGAACACTAGTGAAGGTCTGCGTGGGTCTGGTGTTGTTGGTGATCTCAAGAGAGCCAACACCATTGCCATGATCTCTCATCTCCGGCAAGTGCGAGTGAATCTCGCCCCCAAGTCCAGACCCACTGAATCTGCACGACATCCGTACGTTCTTTTGCCTCTGTTTTTTTGCTCTCATTTTATGTTGACATGCTTGTGGTTTTGTGATGCTGAGGTTAGGCAACTGTGGATGTATCTTTGCTCTTATTTTATGTTGACATGCTTGTGGTTTATGATGCTGAGGTTAGGCAGCTGTGGATGTACGCAGGAACTTCTCCTACTGGGGTAGAGTATGCCCCGTTCAGACAACGGACGGAGACGATTGTGGACTCGTGAAGAACATTTCGCTCACAGGGGTCTTGAGTTTAAGCACTAGTGAAGTGCCGGTGATGGAGATTCTTCGTGAGCATGGAATGTGCTACTTGGAGGAGATCGTCCCGTCCACGTTGGATCATGTCGACAAGGTTTTTGTGAATGGGAAATGGGTTGGCATTTTGGATCAGTCCCAAGTAGTGGTGGATGTCCTCAGAGAGCTTCGCCGGAAGGGAGCCATCTTCGAGGAGGTAGACCTCTCTTCTTCGCAACTTAATCCCATCTCATATCTCAAGCGTCACCAAAAAGTTTAGAATACCAGAACATTGTAATTATTTGGTCAAAAAATGAATACAAAGTTGCAAAAGAGTATGTTTCTTTATGGTGACAGAGGGGGTGGGGGAGAGTTTGTTGTTGTGTGCATTGTAGACGGAGATTGTGAAAGATGATCAGCAAAAGGAGGTCCGGATTTACACGGACGCTGGTCGCATTCTGCGACCGCTACTCGTGGTGCACAACCAGCACCTGGTGCTGTCCAAGCGGTATTTGAAGAAGATGAACACCGACTTGAGGTCGGGGAAGACGGCGAAGCAATGCTGGCAGGCGTTGCTTGCGGATGGTGTTGTGGAGTATCTCGGAGTCGAGGAAGAGGAACGAACCATGGTTGCTTTTGGATCAGATGACCTGGCAAAAGCGCGAGATTGCGAAGGTGCTCCAGTGTACTCGCACTGTGAGATTCATCAGTCCTACTTGATGGGATTAGGTGCCTCGACAATCCCTTTTTTAGAACACAACCAGGCCTCGAGGAACTTGTTTCAATCCGACAAGCACTGCAAGCAGGCCATTGGATTGTACACCACAAACTTCCTTGCCAGAGCTGATGCATCTGCTAGTCACTTGTTTTACCCGCAGAAGCCTCTGGTGACCACCCGCGCCACCAGCATTCTGCAAAAACCGGAGCTGTACAGCGGCCAGTCAGCTATTGTTGCTATTCTTTGTTATGGTTACAACCAGGAGGACTCCATCGTCATGAACCAAGCCTCTGTTGATCGAGGCCTTTTCAGGTTGGTCATTGCTTTTTGTAAATTTGTTGGGAAAATTTCATGGATACCCCTGAAGTTTGCCATATATTTACATAACATAGATCCCCCTGGTTTTTCAGAAATTACATAAGTATCCCTGGTCCAGAATTTTCAGACGTTTGTTATATTGTGCATGCCACTTCTTTCTCCCTTGTGTGCACGCTGCTTCTTTTCTGTTCCATCGCACTCCTTGTTTTAACATCGGTCAAGAAAGAAATAGCGTGCATAACAAAATAAACGCCTGAAATTTATGGACCAAGGTTATTTGTGTCATTTCTGAAAACCAAGAATATCTATGTAAATATGGCAAACTATCCATGAAATTTTTGCTAATCTTTTTCCAGTCTGTTGTCAAAAAAAGGTTTATATTTTTCCTGACATCATGGGATTTTTGTGCTCTGGTGCAGGTCTGCACATTTTAAGACGTACCGGGGTGAGGAGAGGAAGAACATTCAGGAGAGCTTTTCCAAGCCAAGCACATCAGATGCGAGAGGGTGGTACAACAAGAGCCTGGACAAAGTGGAAGACGACGGCTTTCCGTTTCTAGGGGAGAAGCTGGTGAAAGGCGACATCATCATAGGCAAGGTGACGGCCGAAGCAGGAAATCCCAGGCAGGTGGACAACAGCACGCACCTCAAAATCCACCAGAAGGGCCACGTGGACCAAGTGATGCTGAGCTCGGAAGAAGACGGGCACCGCATTGCCAAAGTCCGGCTTCGAGTCACACGAGCTCCTCAGGCCGGTGACAAATTCTCCAGCATGCATGGCCAGAAGGGCGTCATTGGAGCCATTTTCCCACAGGAGGATTTGCCCTTCACCCAGCAGGGCGTTGTACCAGATATCATCATGAACCCCCATGCTCTTCCCAGCAGGCAAACTGTGGGCCAAATCCTCGAGTGCTTGATGGGCAAAGCCATCGCTGCCAGTGGCATTCGCCGCTTTGCCACGCCCTTCTCTGGAGCTGACAATGCCGACGCCATCACCAACTACCTCCACGAGTAAACCTGTGACCTTTGTCACAAAACACAGCTCTCTTTCCATAAGCTTTGGTTTTTAAGTTTTTGGGAAAATTTCATGGATACCTCTGAAGTTTGCCATATTTTCATAGCTACCCCTGGCTTTTTCAGAAATTTCACAAATACCCTTGGACTAAAATTTTCAGGTGTTTGTTTTCCTGTGCATGCCACTTCCCTTCTTCCTTTGTGCGCATGCATAACACAAAAAAGAAGTAACTGTGCGCACAACAAAGGGAGAACGAAGTGACATGCACAACAAAACAAACACCTGAAAATTTTAGTCCAAGGATATTTGTGAAATTTCTGAAAAAGCAGGGTTATCTATGAAAATATGGCAAACCTCAGGGGTATCCATGAACTTTTCCCGAAGTAGTTTTTTAGCAGAGAACTATCAGTTGGTGCTTGCTAGGCCATGCATTCACCATGAGATTCTTATTAGAATTTTCATATGTTAGATAAGAATGCAAAGTAAAAAAATTCAGTAAGTCTTCAAATTGTATCTCTGCCGTGATGATATTACAGAGGCCCTTGTGATTTTAGTAAAATGATATGATATTAGAGAGGTCAGGATATGATACTACAGAAGTAGGGTTGTGATATCACAGAGGTCCTTGTGACTTGAGTGAAATGATGTGATATTAGAGAGGTTCGGATATGATACTACAGAGGTCACTGTGATTTTGGTAGTATGATTCTAGCTTGAGATGTGCTTTGACAGGGTTTGTTGTTGTTTGTTTGTGTGTTTTTTCAGAGCAAAGCTTTCTGGAAGTGGATGTGAGTTGATGTGCAATGGCGCAACAGGCCAGAAGCTGAAAGCGCTGGTGACCATTGGTCCCACGTTTTACCAGCGCCTGGAGCACATGGCGGAGGACAAGATCAAGTACCGAGGTAACACGGGGCCTGTGAACCTGCTCACGAGACAACCCGTGAAAGACCGCAACTCTCTCGGCGGGTTGAAGTTCGGAGAGATGGAGCGGGACTGCATGCTCGGCCATGGCGCCTCAGCGACGCTGCGAGAGCGCTACTTCTTGCTGAGCGATCCTTACAAGATGAACATCTGCAACGCTTGCCGAAGGCCTGCCAGCATGGACTCGTCTCGCATTCCCAAGTGCCAGTTCTGCAAGACGGGCAAGCACGTTGTGCAGGTGCAGATCCCGTATGCTTGCAAGCTGTTGTGGCAGGAGCTCCTCAGCATGGGCATCGTTGTTTACATGGACACCAAGGAATGTTAGAGTTCTCTTTTGTACCATTTTTGTTTGTTTGTTTGTTTATTTGTTTTGTTGTGTAGGGAAGAAACTTCATACGCGTTATATCCTTCTTACCTTTTCTCTCAAGACATTTTGCGTTTTGAAATGACAAAACTCCCATTTTTCCAGAGATTTTTTCTCCTTGTTTGTTTGCTTGGTTGCTTGTTTGTTGTATAGGGAAGAACTTCATACGCGTTATATGCTTCTTACCTTTTCTCTCAAGACAGAATGACGTGAATTTTGCGTTTTGAAATGGCAAAACTCCCATTTTTCCCAGAGATTTTTTTCTTCTTGCTTGCTTGTTTGTTTGTTTGTTTGTTGTATAGGGAAGAACTCCATACGCATTATATCCTCCTTACCTTTTCTCTCAGGACAGAATGACGTGAATTTTGCGTTTTGAAAGGACAAAACCCCCATTTTTCCAGAGATCTTTTCTTCTTTGTTTGTTGGGTTTTTTGTGTTTGGGTATTGTGGTGCGGATTTTTATGAGGTGTTGCTGAAGCATTCAGTGAGAGCTGTTTTTGCGTGTTTTTTTTTAAGCCAAATCTCTTCTGCAATTTCAAAGTAGGATGGTTGTAAACCACCCCATTTCTATTGAAAGACATATGGTGACACACACTCAGCCAAACATGTCTTGCAATTTTACTCTATAACTTCCACCTCAATTTGAGATCCCTGAGGCACAAAATAACACGGAGGAGGTTACCCGGAGGTAACATGGAAGAAGCAATACGGGGGAAGTAATATGGAGGAAATAAATTGGAGGAACGGAGGGAGAAGAGGGTATCTAAGGAGTAATATGAGAGAAGTATTACAGATGCAAAAGTAATAAATATAAGGGAAAATATCAAAAGACCCCTCAATTCATTCGAAATAACAAATAGGGAATTCCTAAATTACTAAAGCGATAACGAGACACCCCTTTGAGCATGAAATTTGATAATTTAGTGCTATTTTTGATTTATTAAGTGGTCCATGACATTATCACCTCCTTGAAAGAAAACATGACAAATACAAAAAAAAATTGAAATATTATTGCACCAATATTGTTTTAAAATTTAAGCACACCTATTTCTTTTTTAGTATAGCTTTAGAATGATAAAGGTGAAAAAAATCTTTTGATCCTAATAATTTTTTTTAGCAAATTCAACATTAAAAATCACATTTTCCTACTCAGAGGGGGTGTCCTGTTAGCAATTTAGGGTGTCAATGTAGCAATTCCCTAACAAATATATCCCTATATTATTTGAAACATCAATAATACCCCTAATTTTGTGTAGGAATAGCAATCAATTATACCCCTAGTTATCTTTGAGAATATTATTAATACTCCTAACATTTTGTGCCTTTTTATTGCAGTTTTTTAAAATATACAAAAGATAACAAAAATAACTATGTCATTATTGCAATAGTTTTGACCACAATTGACTTATATGCAAACACCCTATATAGAGCTTAAAGAGCTTGCTTTCAAAATTTGGCTTGCATTCAACTTACATCTAGTTTTATACTTTCCATTATCATACTAGTATATACAAAAAGTCACAAGAGAGTTAGGGATACTTTTTATAATTCAAACTAGTATACACACCTATTGTATCAATAGGCTAATACGTGAAACATTGATGCGTGTAACATTCTCATGTGTGAACCACATAAATATTCTTCAAATTTGAAAGTCAATAAGCTTCCTAATTGAAGGTGTTAAATTTATACCCTATTTTTATTCAGCAAGGTCATATCCTCCATGCCCCCATGCTCTCCTCCCATGCCATCCTTGGTTAAACTTGTACTTTGCTCTATTTTTAAGTAAAACAAAAGATGGTCTTTATAAAATTTTCGTCATCATTTATAAAACTATCAAGGATTATCATTGTAGAATTGTCGTCCTCGCTTATGGAATTGTTGAGGACTACCACCATATTCTATTAATTATATATAGAAGAAGATAATAATACAAGGATATATTTGATGTTTCATAATAATTGAGGGTCCCAAAGAACTAGGGCTCTAATTGGAGTATTTTGAAAATTTCAAATAATACAGGGGTATATTTTGATATTTTGAAAGAATTGAAGAGTATTTTTGATATTTTCCCTAAAATAAAACACCTTTTTTACACAAAGTAATGAAATAACAAAGTAAAAAGTATGCAGCAAAGAATCTATATATAAGGTAGAAGTACATAATCATGTATTAATACCGTCACGTTTAAATTCTTTTGTATATTACAACAAACTTATCTTCTCAAACGAGCATTCCACTCTGAAAAAGTACAAACATCCTACGTGGATATCAAGATTAGCTGACGTGCGCAGCCATACCCGACAGGAGCAGGAACGACGCCAGGTGGCCAACTATACGTCATCTCAAGGATAACGACGTCAGCCCTAATCGCCGTCTTACAGCCCTCCTAAAGTCGTCGTTCCGGACTCCTAGCTCCCTGTCGTCTCTTCGCCTGATCGAACTTGCCGGCCACGCCTCCGTAGAACCTCGATAATTTCTTAATTGAATCGCTCTTGTTTACCGATCTCACCGGATTTTATAACATGTGCAAAAATTGGCTGGAATTGGCATTAGAACCGAGCTCTTAACGATCGAAACCGGTACCTGCTTCGCTTTTAAAACTCTGTCCAATTTAGACGGTACGTGAATCTGATGGTATGATTCGGAATCGATGGAGTGAATACGAGTGCTGAGAGTCTGATGCGAGCGAGGAACAGCATTCCCTGGAATTAGTGACATAGTGCAATACTGTTGTTGTTTAAAGTATTGAAGCTTTACGCATTAGGTCTTTGGTATGGAGATTGTAATCTGGTATTCAATGCGATAAGTTAGTGATCGGAGTTTTTGATGATCCTGTTGTTGTATTTTTTTAAGGTTTGTAATCGAGTGGAGGTTTAGAGGGAGTTTTGAATATATTTTTCAATAGTTTCTGCACGGTTGCAGGTTTTTATGGTGCGGTTGTTTTGTACCAATAGAGTTAATATTTCAGGTCGTAGTTGTGTGGAAAATAGTGTTATTGGTGTGCAAGTGATGAAATAACCAGCGAGGAGCAGATTCGTAATGGAACAGAAATTAGTGAGGTGATTGAAACATCAATCGGTGTGCCACAATTGTCGATGAGTAGTTAATAAGCCTTGCGCGTTAGGTTTCTGGTATGGAATTTCGTACTGATCAGGATTTTTGGTGATCTGGTGGTTGCAGTTAAGAGCCGGAGGTATTTCAGGAGAGTTTTGATTCAACACCTGGTCCGAAGTTGTAGGTTCGATGGCTTTGTAACAATGGAAGAAAACCTCAGGCTGTAATTGCGTGAGTACAGTTTCATCGGAGATCGAAACGTTTTTGTACCGTTTTTAGTTGAAATTTTTAGCGGACGGTGAAGATTAGGGCATGGACTCGAAGCAAGAGCTGCTGGAGGAGGCTCCGTCTCGATGGGGGGAGAACATGCGTGCTATGCAGGTGCGTATCAAGAGCCGGTTTCGTATTGCAATGAGGATGAGACCGAAGCCAAGAAGGCCAGGGTTAGTTTCGGGAAGTCCCGCGTTCCGAGCAACAGCGACAGGTTTTGTCGTCGCGCGTGTTTTCCAAGGCAACGTGATATTTGCGAGGATGGCTCGGAACCTGGCGAAGCAGGAGTGGCAGCGACGGGTGGCTTGGATGTCGTCTGTTCGGCCCGCAGCAATAATACCGTCTTCGGTTTCTTCGAAGTTTTGGTCGTTATTGGGATACTCTGCAGCTGGTGGTGCGTTGGTGGTTGCGGAGGAACAGCACTCGTCGCCTGCACAGGCCGAGGCGCTAGCTTTGTCAACCCCTGTGGGATCAGCATATGGATCTGGGACTGAGGATGTCGTGGCTGCTAAGAAAACTGCGAAGAAAGCAAGAAATACTTATTATGAAGGTAATTATTCCGATTGGATCAACAGGTCCAAAGTGGACCTATCGGTTCTATGCAAAATTTCATTGGATACCCCTGAAGTTTGCAATATTTACATAGATACCCCTGCTTTTTCAGAAATTACACAAATACCCTTGGACCAAATTTTTTAGGCATTTGTTTGTTGTGTTCGTACTTCCTTTATGACCAATGTTGAAGAAGGGAATGTAATGAAACAAAAAAGAAGCAACGTGCGCACAAAGGAAGAAGGGAGGAGGCATGTATAACAAAACAAATGACGTGAAAATTCTGGTCCAAGAGTGTTTGTATAATTTCTGAAAAAGCAGGGGTATCTATGTGAATATTGCAAACTTCAGGGGTATCCATGAAATTTTCTCTATAATCATTGAGTGGTTAGAAGTTGTTTTTTGTTTGTTCCTCTTGCTTTTTCCTCACTAATCCTTGCAGTGTTTTCCACTGATCCTGATAACATAAAGTTCAACCTATTCTTGTGAATTGTATTTTTTGTCAACATGATCATTCAAATTGGTCATTCTAAATCCTTCTAGGTCCTCTACAGGTGTACATCGTAAAACTCTAGGGTTAATCCTGTACATCGTAAAACTCTAGGGTTAACTCCTAAAGGACCATTTTCCCTTCGGGGGACAAATGGAATTTCGGGCATGTACCTATGGCTTGAAGGTGAGGAATTCAGAGACCTATGTGGGAATGTAATTTTTTCTTCATTCTGACATTTATTGAAGAAGCTAAAACAAGGGACTCCAGGCAGCCCAAAAACTTCTTTAAAAATTGCATTTTTTTCAAATAAAAATCTGAAAAAGGTTCATTAGACTTATATAGACGTGGGGAGCTTTGAATCATTCAATTCTGATAGATGAGATGAAAGTTATGAGAAGTTTTAGTTTGCGAGTAGGTGTGATTTCGAGAGAAACCACACCTACCCACAAACTAAAACTTCTCATAACTTTCATCTCATCTATCAGAATTGAATGATTCAAAGCTCCCCACGTCTATATAAGTCTAATGAACCTTTTCAGATTTTTATTTGAAAAAAACGCAAGAAGTTTTTGGGCTGGCCGGAGTCCCCTGTTTTCCATAAATTCATTTTTAGATTCTTCAATAAATGTCAGAATGAAGAAAAAATTACATTCCCACGCAGGTCTCTGAATTCCTCACCTTCAATAAAAGTTTCAGAAAATCATGCAAAGTAGTTTAGCCATAGGTACGTGCCCGAAATTCCATTTGTCCCCCAAAAGAGCCCTTGGTCCTTTAGGGGTTAAGAGAATTCTGTAAACGGAGTTAGCGTTGGTTGAGTTGCTAAAGATTGTTTGGTAGTCTGCCTGGTGGATGTGGAGTTTAGTCCTTGGAACCGAGTGTCTGGTTTAATCTTTTTGACTTTTCTTGCTTAGTTTTAAAGGGCTTTACATACTTGTTGTTGAGCTTGTTAGATGACACCCGTCACATTTTGGGTTGTGATCCTATGGTGGAAAAAGCAATATTGTGACAAGTGCAACTTTTGTTATTGTACAGAATTAGCTATTGCACAGGCAAACGATGATTCATTATCATCTCAACTTGCGCAGGCAGTGGTGTTGCCAACGGTGGCAGGTGTTTGCCATGTCTTCATGCACGGCATGAATGTTACGGAGGTGTGTATCAGTTGTTTCATTCTCTGTAAGACATGGGCGTGTTGCTTTTGTCCGTTCCGAAGTCTGATGCTGGATGTTCAATTCCGAATCTAAGTTTTTGTTATATTTAGATGACTACTTTCCTTCCTCCATGGTTTCAGGACTTACGTTGTTTCCTTTGCTGATATAAACTTTGCAGGTGTACGGAGCTGAACATTTGCATGATGCCATTAAAAATAGGCCCGAGGGGCAATCGCTCATTACGGTATGGCTTTTGAGGGACTTTGTTAGGCATGTATCACTCTCTGTAGAAAATTGATATTCTACAGTTTTACCTTTTTGGTTGCCTTACCGTTGTAAAGATTGTGCTCTCGGTTGGGTTCCTTTCCTGTGTTTGTCTGTCAAAACATCGTCTCTGATTGTGAGCTTCATCCCCGTCAGGTTTGCAATCACGTGGCCTCTATGGACGATCCTCTGGTGATGGCTGCGCTACTTCCACCTGGCTTTCTGCTCCATTCAAAAAGTTTGCGGTGGACTCTTTGTGCTACTGACCGCTGCTTCACTAATGCTGCATTTTCAGCCTTCTTCCGCAGTGTTAAAGTGTTACCTTTGAAGCGTGGAGCTGGTCTACAGCAGGAGGTTTAATCCCTTTCCTTGCATTTGGTTGCTTTCTTTTTGGGTATTGAAATGCCATATTGGTTCCAAGGCTTCAAGATCTTTCTCTTTTTTTTCTTATCCTGATAGAATACGTTATGTATTTATATACGAGGGTATTCATTCAACTGGATCAATGGTGAAGAAGTAGGGGTTATATTAGTGTGTTGCAGAGCAGTGTTGTTCAATTTTTTATCATTTACGCCTCATCTCTTTTTCTGATTGTCAGTAAGAATATGCTCACATCCATTTTTCTATATGCAGGGTATAGACATTGCGTTGACTAAGCTTACTCGTGGCGATTGGGTTCATATTTTCCCAGAAGGTAGTCGTTCTCGGGATGGTGGTAAAACCGTGGGGACAGTGAGGCGGGGCATTGGCAGGTAATCTCTTGCTGCGTTTGTGCTGGTTTGTGTCAGGCACAACGTCGTTTTGTGGATGAGATATCGATTTTGTACTTAACGATGCACTGGTAACAATTGGCTAATCATGACACAATATGGTTGGTTCATTTGTTTTTCCATATGTGTTGCAGGCTAATTGCAGATGCTGAGAGGACTCCTTTAGTGGTACCTTTTGTGCACACTGGCATGCAAGATCTGATGCCTATTGGCAGCAAGTTCCCTACTGTTTCAAAGAAGGTTTGTTTTTTGATCGATTTATCACCTCCTTTGTCCTACTTGCTTTAACATTCAGTTGTGACTGCGTGCATGTATTTCATCAAATTATGGATGAGTTATTTTGACGTTCTTATCGACTGGTTTAGTCTCGTAGTTTCAAGGACTTTGCCGACGTTATTGTGGTATTGTAACCATGCTGTAAATAACTATTGCAATACTCCTACTGAAGTTGGAAGATCTTCATTGTTTAATTTTCCTCTTTTGCTTTTATAATGTCAGTTGCAAATAGTTGTAACTTGTCCTATATTTGTTTAATTGTGGCTGATGGTGACTTTTGTCCAGGTTTCTGTCTTGGTTGGGGACCCTATTGAGTTGGATGACCTTGTTAAAGAGAATGCCGAGAAATTTGCTTCAAAAGCGGAATTGTACGATGCAATTGCTGTACGGGTTGGACAACGCATGCAAAGGATGAGAGACGAATTAGAAAACCTGGTTGCAGTGCGAGAGCTCCAATTGGCTGCTGAGGAAGCGCAACAACTTCCATCTGTTGTGAAAGCCCAGAATCTTCTTCAATACGTTGATTGGGAAGCCCAAGGGCAGTTGCCTGAGAGTGATTCCTTTGTGAATGATCACTTTTTAGACCTCAGTTCGATAAGAAACAGTGATGCATATGCCAAGGTTTTTGGAGCTCAGGAGCTATCCAGAGGTAAACTACTTTTTAGTCGACTTTGTATCACACATGAGATTGACATATGTCGTAGTTTTGACGACCTGAGATGTGCCTGTTTAAGTTCTGTAATATTTTTCTGCAGTTTATTGTGTTTGATCTTTGATTGTTTTTATAACCGGCTTCTGTATGTGTACAGAGGAGCAAACAAGCAAGAGAGAGGAGCCAACCGGTTCCGAGCAAAAAATCTCTGAGTTTGAGATGGAGGAGTTCTTTGAAATGGAAGATGAATGGGATCCTTTATCGAAACCTTCTATTTTATCAAGGGTTCAAGGGTTTGTTGACACTCCCACGTTCTTGGGCCTAGGATTTGCTGCCCGTGGTCTTTTGAGTAGCAGGAATGAAGACAAAGGATTTGAGTTGAATGATTGGCGGTACTGGGGACGGTTGTCAACAAACCCCTTAAACTAAGTCAGTTGAGGTGCATTGTGTGGCAACGACACAATTCTTCCTAGCTTCCGGACCGGCAACAAAACCCTGGGGCATGGCAAATCAAACTCTAGATCCCAAGTTTCCTTGTCCTCGTGGGTTTCGTAAAGAAAAAGATTTGGAACTTCTACACTGGAGTATTGTGCAACATTATGTACATATTGAGAGCTTTCTATCATAGATGAACGGCGAGTTCTGTATACTGAAGAGTGATTTTTCATCACTATACTACCTCTGGCAGTGTAATCCTCTTCTGCAGGGAAGTCCTGAAGACATTCATTTGTCATTTCAAGTGCTACATTTATCAGAATACTCGTTTCACCTGCTTCAACCCTGGCATCTCTTGAATCTCAACCTGGATAGGTTGTCAACATTTTCCATTACGACAATCCGGTGTACAAAGTATGGCTGAAGTACTAGCCTTTCTGAAGATTACTTTGAAAACATTACTGGTTTCCAGTGCTGCGTGTACATATAGTTTAGCAGCAGATGATTGGCCAGAGGTGGCAGGACAATAGTCTCACATGATTTTGAATGAATAGGTGTTTCTGTTTTGAGATTTACCTTCGTAACTTTTTACTTTCTGCGTTTATTAGCTTGAATTTCAGGATTAGTTTAGGTTGGGTATTTATGTATTTAATTTTTACTTGGTTTTCCTCGGTTTTGTATGGTACAAAAGTTATTTAGTACTAAGAAGAGTTTGAATAGTGCAATACTGACCTAATTAGTGTCAAGGTGTGGTATGCCTCTCATCCTTGTTCTTCAAGTAAGGATTTTGGCTGGTCTTAACGTACAAGTACAATTTTGGCCACAACCTCACATTGCTCCTCAAGCAAGGTTTTGGAGGCACAACATCCTTCCTCCACTCCCAGGTTGAGGTGCATGCTCACAAAATCTCCAGAAGATTTTGGTCACTCCATTGTTAGAACCAACCGGCTCAATTGGTGGTATCGAAATCACCATAGTAGTCATCCTACCTGACATAACTTTGATATGTTGTAGGTACAATTAGACTAAATTATTGGGAACTACTTTGATATGTTGTAGGCACAATTAGACTATCCTATTATTGCATCTTGTCAAGTTCATTTATTTCTTGAATTAAGGTAAGAGGCTCGAACTCCGTTAAGGCACACCAGTACATGCCCTTATTCATAGTCTTTTAGAAACGTACAGTGGGCGTATATTTGAGGAAGTGATCCATTTTAGAGCCCTATGACCTTTCCACTTCAAAATTTCATAACTAATTCCACATTGCTCTAAAAAATACAAAATAATTTGACTTAGATGCCAATTTTTCTTGTCTTTCAAGGAAAATTTACTAAAAAATATTTCAAGAAGTTGCACCTCCCCAAAATTTAGTTTTAGCTCTTAGATGGTCGATTTATGAGCCTCTTACCTTAGTGGAAGTTGGTATGCAATTGAAATAACTTGCATTGTTGAATGATGTTTACTTGATAGTGCAAAATGATGTGGATTTTGTTAGATGCATGCAACCTTGATAATATAGATTAAGTCCCAAACCAAATAAGTATTTGTATTCATTCTAATTGTAATATACTCTTACTTCTATAATGTGTATCTATTGTTTGGTCACCATTGCAAAGTTTATTCTTTTATTAATTGTTGTACACTCAATTGGTCCCTGTGATTGCCAAAGGCCAATATTATCCACATGCAAGCTACCTTCACTATCCTTTGTGCAGCTCTCCTTTTTCCTCCGAGTAGGGTTAGTTCACCCAAGCTCCTAAGTGTCACGCCAAGGTCCCAAGTTTCATTGGTTTCACACCTTGTTCCATTCCACCTCTTTAGTCCATGCGCATTGTCTTCCTACTCCTCTCTACTACTTTGTGCTAATGGTTTAGGATTTTGCTACCCTATGGCTTCTTTGCTACTTTGCATTGTTCAAGTGCTTAGTTTTGTTGCACTAGGGCTTTGGGGTTGCTTTGCACTACTCACCTGCTCCTCGTTGTTGAATTAGGGTTTTGAAATTGCTTTGCGTTGGTGACCTATTCTTTGTTGCACTTGGGTTTTAGGATTGTTTCTTGCGGTTAGTGAATTCTATGATTTATTTCACTAGGATGCAATTACGTTCAAAATTGAGTGCAATTCTCTCTTAGCAATGTGAATTGTCAACATCATCAACCCTTGGAAATTAGCTTGGATCATCATTGTAAACACCACCTTTGAGCATCCATTGAAAAAATTTCAAGGGATTTTTTGGATTTGTATCATTGTCATTGAGGACAATTTTTTGTTGTTGATCAACATTTTACAGTAGTGGAGGATTGTTTGTGGCTGTCAACAATATGTGATTTCCATATTTTAACCCTTGAACAACCAATTGACCAAAAAGTGATCAATTCTCTATATTTATCATACCTATAGTTGTCAAAGGGTTAAACAAATGCCAATTTATTTTTATACTATATTTAAATTTCTATCCAATCTTGGTCCTTCAAAATATAATAGATTGGACTTGCAAACAATTTATCAGTGCTCAATTTGACTCTTCTCCATATTACATTTTGGAATCACTTTTGCAACTTTCAACCAAAATGCGTGTTAGCATGATCTTAAGTGCCTCATTTGTTGTTAAAAATTGCTAAATTATTACTCCCTTTTACTATTCTTCTTTTCTTTATTTTAATCTACTAAGGATTCCTCTAAAACAATGTGTTACTAAGCTTGTAGATTTTATAAAAATACTAAGGCGTATCAACAAAGTCAAGGGAAAGAACTGTTGCACTTGCAATTATGAAACCCTAACTACTATGAATATAGTCAATAATGACAATAGTTGTGATTGAAACCATCAAGTTTCTCAAGATTGTACCTTGTGAGCAAACAAGACTTCTAGCTTGCAATTGATTATTGCCACAGCTTTTAAAAGTAACGTCAATTTACCTATCTTTGAAGTTACTTAATTTTATCATATTTATATTGTTGAATTTTTTTATTCAACACTAACTCTATTTATGTTAGAAATGGTGGTTGGAGAGTGCCCATCCGTAAAACTACATGTTTTGCCTTGAAGGAAGAAGCCACAATATTACCTTTTCTAGAGGGGTTATTTAAAGATGTGCAAATTCCTCTATGTGCTGTTGATGTTGGCATTGTTCCTTGTGTAAGTTTTTTCAATACTTGCTACTTGTTATGACTCTTCTAAGACAATTAATGTTTTCTTCAATTGTTTATGAAATTTTGTATAAAAATATTTTATGTGGATACATTGCAAATAAAGTAGTATGAAATTGAAGGATGTTTTGAAAATGCATGGCTATATGGAGCAGAGAACCAAATTTGTATGAGTTTTATACTCAAAGTGAGTTTGAATGGATGTTCATTGAAATAAATTTGTGTTGGTGATCAAGTGGAAGGAGAGTCACTGATGCTAAGCGCTCCATCATTCCTTTCTATTACTAGTTATGCAAAGTCATGTGCAAAGATAAAAACAAACTTGAATATCATAGAGTATAGAAGTGGTGCAAAGGATATGATTACAACAATTTACTTGCTTTGAAAATGTTATTGGTGTGTCCTCCATAGAAGATTCAAAGGATAATAAGAGATTGTTTTACTTAACATAATATACGTCTTCTAAAAGCTGCAAGAGATAAGTATAACTATGTTGGTAATTACGAGGTGGATTTTGATTTAGAAGAGAATACAAATAACAAGACTATTTGTAACAATAATGATTCAATAAATAAAGATGTTCAACAACAAAGTATAGGAGCAAAAGCTACTGAAGAAGGTAACTTCTAGTTAGGTGATTCAACGGGCGTTGACACCTTGAATGTTGAATCTCTAAAAAAGCCAAAAAGAACAAGGACACAACATTCTCTTGCTACATATATCTTAAATCAAAATTCAAGCATTTTTCAAATAAGTAGGAAGTTCAAGTCAAGCAACGAAGCTATTTTTTAAGCAAATTTTAGAGAAACTATCATTGACAAAGAATAATGAAGAAACCAAAACGACAATCTAATATGAAGCAGACACCAACATATGATGCTGAGCATGCACTTTATGTGGAGTAGGTACATGATGTGCAACAAGCACTTCAAGTGAAGCATGTACATTAATTGGAGTAGATATATGATGTGGAGTAGGCACCTCATGTTGAATATGCACCTAATGCCAAGCAACCATTGATGAAGCAATCTTTTGAACCTCAAGCTTCTAGAGCAAAAGTTGCAATGGCTTATGCTTTGAAGGTCTATTTGAGTTATGATATTGGACAAACTTTAGAGGTACCACAAAATGCTCTAGGTTTACGTGTACTTGTATCTAAAACAAAGTCATTGTTTTAAAAAGGATCTTTGGATTAAAAAAATATAGGAGAATTTAGTCAACCATGTAACAATATCTTCCACTTTGCAACAACTTATACTTCAATATGAATCTTGTTTTTCCAATCATCAAATTAACATCAGCACGGTCTACAAAAAAATTACAAAACATGACAGAACAAGTTAAGAGGTGCTCAACAATTTGTAATTATATAGATATGTATAAAAACTTGAATAATTTGGAAAATGCTATGACAAGTTCAAAATGATGCAATCTTTATCCATTAATTGTTTGTTCCAAATTTTGCATCATTAGACAATGCTTTTTGGCCATGAAGAAGCATGACTTCTCTTTGCTATTATGTTTGAATCCCCAAACTAAAGATGCACTTCTATTTTGGTACCTCCATTAAATCCATGGATTCATGTTCATTGTAAAAGAAACATAATTCTATGTTTTCTTCAGCCCACATGCATACACTAATTGCGTCATGCTTATGTTTTTGCCATAGCTCCTCTACTTTTGGCTAAATCTAATACATCATGTGGCATAATGAAAGTGTCTTGCCTTGGCTTCTTATTTGATTGTATCATGATCAAGACATCCCTTTTAGATTGCACCATGAGTTGAGCAAGAGTGAGCTTGATTTGCAATTCAATTAAATCCATTCTTTTGTCCAAGTTGAAAGTCTACAATCAAATAAACTTTTGTATCCATTATAAGAGCTTCCGTGGCAAACCTTCCTTTTTGGATTAATATGATTTACGCAGTGATATTGAAGCTCAAAAAAATTTGGATAAAAATATACATGTTTTGCAACAAAGTAAACTTGACAACCTTGCTTCTATGACATTTCATTACGCTTTTGCTTGTAATTTGTTTCCTCTGATGTTTGCTTCAATTGCTTCTGACTGATAAGGTCCATCTTGAAACTTTGGGGGAAGTTGCTCCATTTTTAATAAGCGATGTTTCATTTTTTTGATTTTAAACTTTAATATCAAAGGTGTTGTTGGTTTGATTCTTGGATTTCTTAGGTGTTCCGCTTTTATTTGTCTCTTTAGAGATTTTTTTGGAAGACTTACTTGTAATCTTCCTCTATTGTTTAGCTCCATTTCTTCTAAACATTTGTTTACATGCTTCATATGTTGAAGCTTGAAGTTTTACTCAAATTATTATTTTTTGGAGGAAAAATCCAATTACTTCCAATCTTAGACTTTGCTTTTGATTCTCTTGATGCACGGTTTTTAGAACAACGCTAAAGTGTCTTTGCAAATAAGGATTCAATATCATGCTTTAAATCTCTAATTTTACCTTTTGCCCTATAAACACATATGAGTATGAAACAAAAACATAATATCTCATTATAAAAGTTGAATGCAAAAATGCAAAAAAAGATGAGAATATTAGAATTATGTATAATTAAGTGATTATGAAATTATGTATTCTATAACAAGAAATGCAATACTCTTTGTTTTATCATTTTTGAGCCCCAACCTCAATAATACAATACATCTAGCAATTTAAAGTGCACTAGAAATCACGCGTATTTTGCTCTCTTTGAACAAAGTCTTTTAATCTATCCCGAGGAATGATGGCACTACAAGAAAAAGGGCCATTTTTTATTGAGGATTTTGACTACAAAAAGACTAAAATGACTAGGACTTTTTGACTAGTCAATATGACCACATGTAGTCATAAATAATTTAATTAGTCATGAATAATTTAATTTATTACTACACGTAGTCATAAATAATTTGATTTATGATTACACGTGGTCATAAATAATTTGATTTACGACTACACGTAGTCATAATTTAAACCACTTGATTGATACTAGACTAGTCAAAAGTCTTAGTCGTTTTACTGTTTTGGTAATCAAAATCCTTAGTAAAAAATGGCCCTTTTTCTTGTAGTGTGGCCTTTAAAGTATTCACTTGCTTCTCATTGAAACTACTATTTCTTTGTTGGTCCCAATAGAGACCAAACCTGTCAAACCATCCTTTCAGATATTTTTGCACTAATGCTCATATCTTTTGTAAAAGAGGGCTTTTATTTCTAAGTTTCTTCTTGTTTTATATAGATTATTTTCTATGTGCTAAAAGAGTAGCATATGCAGCTAAGTTGACATCATCAGATTTGTTGATTACAAGATTTTCTTTCTTCTATACCAAAAACATGATTCAATAAATGTCTTTCATCCTCAGCACTAAAATCTACAAGTATACTATTGGAAAATATTCTTTGACTTTCAGAGAGCCCACTTTTCTGATTTGTTCAAAATTGTCAATTTTGAGAGGTCATAAATTGGCATCTCAAACCTCCTGCCCTAGAATGGTGGAGAGGTTATCTTTAGGTGAACAATAGATGAAAACTTGGGAAGTGATTGTCTCCTAGTTTTCCAAAGATACAAGTTACTTCTTCATTCATTTTAAGCCGCCGGTTTTGAGCATGTGTGGCCCCGGCATCAATGTTTAGGGGTTATGGGTGGGTTAAACATACATTCACCCTATGAGCACTAGCGCTCCCAAAATTGGCTAAATTTAGCTAGATTTCTACAAAAATAATTTATGCCCTACACATATATATGAGTTTTTTTTGAAAGAACTGGAAATTTGATCATAACCTCATCTTTGGAAATTTCAAATTGCAACTTGCTTTCTTCCCGCTTTGCAACTAGCATCCATCCCCTCCGTCAGCTTCAAGGATGTTGCTCCTTAGCTATCTCAAGGGTACACCTACTGCTACACCGGCAACATCTCCACCATTGAAATTAGAACCTCCAATTTGCTCTTGCACAAAAATTACAAGTAGAGGTTAGTGGAGAGGTTACTTGAAATAGTGGAATTTAGTTGAGTTTAGTGGTTTACCGGTTGAGGCGTTGATCTTTGTTGCAAGCTTACAACGGCACAAAACCACTTGCGTACTTGCTGTTGTGCACTAAATTGTGCAGCCCAATGCTCAATTTCTTGTTAAATAATGTGTAGATTAGGTTCAATTGTGTGGAATGCGTGTCAATGCGGTTGAATTCTAGCAAAGGGTAAGCATGCTTTGCACTTCTACAGTTGATCCTTAACCCTAAAGTGCCCTAGTGACAGGATCTTGTTGTTGGGGCCCACAACTTTATCTCACTTTTTTTTTTAACTTGTACAATGAAAACGGTCATGGCTGGTCCTCATCAGCAAAGTATGTAATCATTTTAAAATCATGCGGTCACTTTTTCTGAATGTAATTTTCCAAGCTGTGGTGGCCATTAAACCTCCCATTTTCTCCTAAATCCTAAAATAACTCTAGGCGCTCAGGGGTTAACTATAACAACCTCTACTAGATTTTACTTGAACTTGCTGGGAAAGTTGAAGCACAGAGTTTGAGGCTGGTGCAACTGCAATTTTTCATTACTTATGTCAATTTTAACTGATACTATTGTGCCTTGTTTTGTTTTTGTGCAAACCATTAATGATGCAGAATGGACAATCTTGCATTAGCAAGATGGGTTCAATTCCCAAAGTAGTGACTATTTGTGACAATATTTATTATGTAGCATTTGAAATATTGTACCATAGTCACTAATATTTTACATATTCCAAGATTGGTTAGGAATTGCAACAAACTAATTAACCAAAATTAGCCATCAATAAACTTGCAAGTCATGCTCTACTTCAGAAAAAAAAATGCCTAAAATTCTGCTTTTTTTCTCTAAGTGATCTACTGTGCTCTAGCCATTTTCCTTCTATATCGCAATAATAGCTCTTTTTTTTCCCATTGGTAGAGCCATTTGGCTAAAAACCCAAAATCAATTCTGGGAACGCTGATTAGCACACACTTTTAATATCGTTTTTAAGTTCCCGCCACGTCAGATTATGCCGATTGGCCAATGAGGTGACGCCAACAGGGTACAACAGTGCAGCGAACTCTGCCACAGTGGCAGTAATGACATCACGTGTCCGAAAGTTTAAGAACATTCAGTAACTTACAGAGAGAACGCGATCCCTATATTGGGAACTGCATCTCCTTCCTCCTGAGTTGCATTGACCGACACCCGAGCTCTCACGAAGGAATTCCGAGCTCATTTTTCTCATTTTCTTCATAAATCTCACTGCTTTTTTTCTGGTTCACCTGCATTCCCGTGCGGCAATACTGCGCTTTTCAGAAACTCTTGAAAAAAAACTCATCCCGGATCGTTTCTCGCCATTTCTCGCAGCTTTTTTATGTCCTCTGGAGAAGCAGGGGTTGCGTGCATTGCAGCATTACATCAAGGATGTCATCGCCTGGAGAGTGAGTGAATTACGATCATTCTTGTTTAAGCTCAAATGTTTATTGAAGAAACCGATTTTAGGAGAACTGCGGTTTTAGTTAGGGTTTGAATTAGAATGAATATTTTTCCAGTAATTTCAGCCGGTCGTGTACCAACTGAACGCGAGGTTACCACGATCTGACACGTCGAGAAAGATTTGGTCATTTTGAGTTTGAAGCGAATAAGGGAAACTATAAATATTTCTGTTCTTGCTCCAATCATGCTCGAATTGAGCAGTGCTCATCACAGAGACTGATTTTTTTGGTTCCTTCGATACATTACGTGAAGTGTCCAGGCGCTCGTGTTTTTTTCTTTCAAAATTCGGTACATCTTAGCTGGAGAACTGATATATTGCAAGCTAAAACTCTAAATGTATTGTACAGTGATAATGCATACCAGTAGAGAATGCGTCTTAGGGTTGCGGAATCGAATCTGGTCGTAGCATTGAAGGGGTGATTTTCTGATAATAAATACTACTGTTTGAAATGCGATACAATTTACTTAGATTTGTCCTGCCTTTGCAAGTTTAATGTTCTTTTTAAGTGCATATGTGCTTATTCGAGATTTAAGATAGTCTGATCTTCTTTTGTGAAAATATATTGTGCTATATTTGTGTGAGTACGTGACGTGGCCTTTATTATGATGATTGTCCTGTGAGAAACTGTGAATTTCTTTGTACTTCATGTGTGCTCTCTTCAGCTCGAACTGTAGGTGAACAATTGAGCTGTTTTTATCAATCAGATGCTTTTCAATCACTGCCTAATACGGTGGTTATGGCACTTGGTAACAGTCTAATAATATTCTTAGTTCTTCAACATTTTTTACTTGAGTGGATGATTTTTCTCATCAATTGTCTTCCTCATTCTTGCAGTTTTTATCAGTCACTCCCTCCAGTGAGCAAGGCGTATGGAACTCTCTGTTTTCTCACAACAGTTGCCTACCAATTGAATCTCGTCAATCCTGCGTGGCTTTATTTGGATTTCGGCTTAGTGACGAAGAAATTTCAGGTTCGTTAAGGATTGCTATTCTTACGATGTTGTTGAACCCGAGGTTTTGAGAGTTTGATTTCGTTTGGTCGTATTTACTATGGAAAATGTTGCTTAGTGAAGCAAGGAGCTGGATTAAATGAATTTTTTTATCCATGTGAATGCACATGACTGTGCGGATTTCTAGCTTATTTTGATTGCAGTGATTTCTTTTTATAATTGACGTGGTCTTGGCATGCAGATATGGCGACTCTTGACCAATTTCTTTTTCCTCGGAGGGTTTTCCGTACAGTTTGGCGTTCGGCTTTTGATGATGTGAGCATTAAATTTTGCTTCTCTTCGCCATATCTGTTTTCAAATTTTTCTTAGAATGATATAGCTATGAGTAGATCCAGGGTTCTATTTTGTGAATTTATGGAGTGATACTGTTATTGATGTTGTAGACGGTAACTCTAGTGTTTCATAGCATGCTCATGCAAAGTTTGTTGTGTGTTTCCGTATGAGGTGCATATAGACCTTTGTTATGGATTTATGTTGATATTACTTTTGTATGTGACTTTTTGGTGATGTGTTGACAGAGCTAGATATGGAGTTCAACTAGAACAGGGTCCGTTTGCTAAGCGCACAGCTGATTTTCTTTGGATGATGATTGTGTCTATGATATCATGTCTGGTATGTTATGTTCTTTTCTATCTTCATGTTATTCTCTCTCCTTGGTGCACCCAAATTCAGTTTATAGTGACATATTTAATCCTTAGATCGATTTCGTTCCACCAAGTCTATAATCCGTGTACGTATTCATTAAGTAGAATGGCATTTTTTCTCAGTTTCATAGTATTTTCTTTTCTTTTTTCCTCTCATTTTTTGATCTAGATATTGAACACACATTAGTTACTAAATATGTTTTCAGAATACCGTCTCCGTCTTTACCGTGTTGTGCTGATATGAAATTTAAATACTCGAGCTTGAACTTTCGTTCATTTTTCTATTCAAACTAGTGTGGACCAAATTTTCCCTAATCAATACACATGTGGGGAATTGGACTTGCCTCAAGAAAATATTTAGTGAGAAAGCATAAGAAGCTGCCATACACTCTTATCCCTTCATCTGTAATTAATTTGCGGACACCCAGCCCTATCCCCTTGTGTGTAATTGAGTTGTGGACGCCAGTGTCATATTCTTTTGAGAATTATCGGATCAGTAGGATTCATTAGGTTTTGAAGTAAAGATTTCAAGCAAATCCTCCAATAGCTGAAGTGGATGTACTGAATTCTAGAGCTTAGAGTTTCAGACATTCATGTCCTAGATTTTACTTTATAGGCGGGGGTCTATAATACAGGTGAAGGGATGGAGTCTGCTCTATTTCTTTAATGTCAAATTTTGTTGGCGAGTTTAGAATTTATGAACGAATCTTGGTCATTAGCAAATGAGGAATAATTAATCTGGACCACCACTGATAGTTTCTTGCAAATGTGTACAGATTGTGTCACTCACCATCCCGTTTTTCAATTCGATTTTTATGGGAGGTTCGCTGGTTTTCGCGCTTCTCTATTTATGGAGTCGCGAGTTTCCAAGTTCCAAGGTTTCACTTATGGGGTTGGTGAACTTACAGGTCAGTTCTTGATTCCGTTTTTGTACTTCATAGTTTTCTAGTAAGCTGTCAATTTGTTTAATGCACGAGCTTAATTATCTTAGATGTTGACCTATACAAATTCTCTGACATCAAGGTTCTCCACATAGATGCTCATGTCTGAGTCTAATCTAACCTTGTCTTCTTTGGCTCCTTATCTGGTTTCTTATACGAACCAAGTGTCTACTGTTTTCTAATGCTCATGGTGCTTATTTTGACTTGCAGGGTTTCTGGCTGCCGTGGGCCTTATTACTTGTCAACACCATGTTTGGGGCGCCCCTTATGTCAGACCTGCTTGGAATACTTGTAGGCCATGCCTACTATTTTCTGACTGTTCTGCACCCTCGAGCCAGCGGACAGAACTATCTAAAAACTCCAGTTTGGGTGTATCCTTACAAACAATTTCTGCTGCTTGGAATCTTTGCGTTTTAAATTTGGATGCCGTGTAACCAGTTACTTGGGTATTTGATTTTTTTTTTGGATTTGTCTAATTTGCTCTCATGTACGGTTGTATTTTAAAGATACTAGGTGCTTCAGAAAATTGTTACACGCATTATGCAACGCCATAACTTTTTGAAATGACCAATTTTCTAGTTGCTTGAATATCAGTGGGGGAGGGGATAATTGTTTCCCTTGACTAAGATTCTTCTGCAGACATAAGCTGGTTGGCAAGTGGAGTGCAGCTGGGCCTGCGGTATTTTCACCTCCAGTTGAGTCACCAGCTGCTGCTGCTGTTCAAGGAGTTAGGTCAGCATTTACTGGCCGGAGCTACCGCTTGAACCAATGAGGAATTGGTGACTACTGCCTCAATAGTGCATTCAACCGAGGTTATTGTACATTGCTATCCTTAAGGCAAATCTTAGAACAAAAAAACCCTAGCATTCGTTCCATACTGTTTAGGTGGTTGCTTAGAACACAGAATTGTCTCCCCTTTGAAGTATTCACGGCTTGAAATATTTACGTAGGGGAGAAGTGTTAACGCACTTCATGTTCGAAAGATGTAAGTGCGCACTTTTGCAACCTTTTGGCTTTTTAGTGCATGCTTTTTTTGAATAGCTACTCTCTCTGCGTTTTGGCAATCAAGTCATGCATCAAACAATTTCACCCGAAGGTTTACTTATGTGTTAATAGTAGATGAGCCGTGAACCAAATTAAGCAGACTGTATGCGTACCCTTCCTGTTCTTGAGCTTCCTATAGTTTGCTTGAGAATTACATCTCTTTGAAGTCCTAAAT
Source organism: Ulota crispa (assembly GCA_963920765.1). Lineage (NCBI taxonomy): Eukaryota > Viridiplantae > Streptophyta > Bryopsida > Orthotrichales > Orthotrichaceae > Ulota > Ulota crispa. The sequence goes on from OY987244.1 coordinate 29,819,622, forward strand.
TTTGTGAGATTGCAATGGCCATCAATGCCTAAACTGAAAATAGAAAGTCCACTTTGGAAGTTAGTGGTTGTAACTATTGCCGCTTTCAAGATGTGTCTGCTTTGTTCGAAGATTTAGAAGGTGGTTCTTTCTTTTCATTGAAACGTTTTGTCACTGGCTTTGATCTTCCCGAAAGATTTATCTCCATCGTAGATATGGAATCTTCTTGATAAATATTTCACCACTAGTCAAGTAATGCCCTTCATGTTGCCTAGCATCTGTAGTGGCTTGGGATTTTGATGCCTTGGGTGGCGGCAAAGAAAGTATCGCACGGGCTCTTGGTTTTGTCAACGCTCAGTCTCCTTGAAAGAGTCACAATGATGTGAGAAATGATGTGAGAAATGTAGTATTCCCTTTGTCTTGCAATAAGTGGTCCACTGAAACTTGTGTTTTATCAATCACTTTGAGTAGTAGGCTGATTAGAGGATTATTATTCCCAATTTTAAGTAGGTTGCAATAAACACATGCCATGCTCATCATTGATAATAGTGATATAAAATCTGGACCCTTATGAATACTGTAATGCATTTTACAACAGGATCAATGAAATTGGATTAAAAAGGCACAAGGTTTCAATTGGCCACCTGTTACAAGACAGAGGGAATTACTGTATGTAAAACAATCGAAAGTGCCAATTGTCATTCTCTCACAAGACTGCTGCTTCATCGAACCTTGTTCCTCAAAGTCTCTTTAAGTTACTTTTTGATGATCGTGAAACTTGAGAAGTCAATCCCAGCTGCTCCCATGATTTTGAACAGGAACATGCCACACTGCCCCCATTCTCCGCGATTGACATTCCTGAAAATTTCGGGCCTTGTTTACGTTTAGCACACCACTCTAGGGATGCTCTAAGCAAAGCAGTTAGAGTTTGGATCATCAATATGGCTAAGATATAACGAAGCCTGGATACACTCGGAGAGATGAGCGGTGGATCCACGAAGACTCTCTCTCGCCTTCTTCACTCGCTTCTTCGGAGGCCGAAATCTGAGCGTTGTTATGTCGAACGTGCGTGTGTCGCTGATCTCGCCATCGTCATAGCCAACTACGTCTAATTTCTTAAAATCCTAGCGCCTTTAGCTCCTGAATCTCTTCAAGCTCTTGGCAATCATGAGTTTTAGTTGCAAGCGAGTCCTGCTTACTTACCCCAGCTCTAATTAGGGTTTGGCTCCATGCGATGTCATTAGGCCGTAACTCTTTCGTTGTATTTTTTTGAGGTTGGCGCACAACGTTTTTCCATTCTAGAGCAATGCAACGCAATGCTCAAATCACGCAATTGGATTGAAGAGCATCGGTTGCGCAGTTAGGGCTGAAGAGCAGCGTTTTCGTGATGATTAGTTGACGAGGGATTTAGGGTTTTGGAGAACAGCATGCAGAGCCCTGGTAGCGCAGGAGGAGCTGCCAGGCTATGGCGACCAGCGGCGCAGCGACATGTGCGCAACGCCTGGGCTGCCATGCACGCAGAGCGCGCAGCATGGGCTTCTGCTTCCTCGGCTTCATTCCACACCGCTTCAGCTCTCGTCAATCTCGCTCTTTCTTGCCGGTTAGTACACATTTTCATTCTGTTAGGGTTTAGGGTTTATCAGTTTAGAATGACTCATTGAGTTTGAGTTTTTGCAGTGATCACATATTTAGGGTTTAGGGTTTATCAGTTTATAATTACTCTTTAAGTTTGAGATTTTGCAGGGATCACGTATTTAGGGTTTCGTGAGTTTTATGGAGTCTGTTTTAAGTTTTAGGATTTATCAGTTCGGAATGATTCACACATATAAGATTTTGCAGTGATCACGTGTTTAGGGTTTAGTGAGGTTTTAGGAGGGATGCACTATTGTATGAACAATATTAGGGTTTTCCTCTAGAACCCTAGAGAACCGTTGATTTGAAAACAGAGAGCATTTTAATTGTTTAAAATCAGCAAATCTCAATTTCGGATTTCTCGGTTTTTCGAGAGGTTGTTCCTTGCATCAGACATTTTTGCTTGGCTTTGTAGTGATATGTGGTTTAGATTCTTAAGGTAGTATGTTTGCAGGTTTATTATGACGATGGACCTGGGAATACTGCAAAACATGGATGCTATCTGTCAAAAGGCGCAGGCCAAGATGGGGCGTCAACAGGTGCTTTTTATCTGGTCTACTTTGAATCTGTATCAAAGAGAATTTTCGCCAGGATTCTATGTTTTTTTATACCTTATCTTAGGATTTTTTTTTATTGGCTGTTGTGTGTTTCTTATCTTGAAATTAGTGCTATTTTGCAACACTTCTTACTAATGAAGATGTTTCTATTTACTATTGGTACGTAGGAGGGGCATGTGGCACAGCTGCTAGCAAAATTTGATGACCAGGTATACAAAGGAAATTATGTTTTTCTGCAATCTTTTAAATGGAGTTTCTTATGTCGTTGTTAATATGGAGTCGATTTATTCTTTGTATGAGTGCACTGGTGCTTTTGCTGGAGGATTTTCCTGCAACCAACCAATAATATGCCGATGGTCTTAATCCTTCATAGTCTGAACTTTAGAACATAAAGTTTTCTTTGTAACCTTGTAAATGATGATAATACCTTCCAAAACATGTTTTTGCATTTATAAATTGTATGACATGGTTTGTTTCTTTTTGTTAGTAACTTTCGCTACTTTCTTAAAACGAGTCATTTCAACTCATAGAGATGTGGAAATCACCCTTTTTTTTTGCCCATTTTGGCACTGCAGGTCAGAGCTTTAAGCAATATGTTGCAAGCAAGCAAGTCAATGAGGGCTTATCGTATAGAAGATGGGCCTCTGATTATGTATTCGACTGAGCCTTCTGTTGAAGGTGACCTTGGTGACGGAGCCGGGGCACCTGTGTTTGCTACACTACCCATGGCTACCTTTGGTAAGTGAGTGACCTGCTCATTAAAGATGCCTCAACTGTGAAACTCGCCAACACCTTCAAATCCATTAATTTCATAAACCATCCGAAGTCTTGATAAGCTGCAAAGTCTTTGGTGCTCTTGCGATTTATATAATGCTCTCTTTCTTGACTGTTGCTGTTTTATCGAGTGTAATTTTATTTAAGCATTATAGATATTGTGGCATTAAGCTTGAAAGTGCGTGAATTGCAAACAGAAAAGCTGGCCGAAGAAATCCTAACTATGTATGAGACGGAGTTGAAACTGAAGGTATCAATTATATTCTCTGTACTGATGAATTTCGTTTCTATGCAATGAGTTTCTAGAGTGGCCGTAAATCAAGTGTGCTAGACTAAGCAATGCCAGCAACCTGGGCTGGGTCAAGTGCAGTGGATCACAAGCAATGATCTTCGCTAGAAAACGCATTACCTTATGTAACCTGTTTCTTGCGCAATGATCCCTAGTTTGTGACTCGTTGTGTCGGTGGCATTTGTTGCAATGTTTTGTTATCTCTATCTGTCAACCAGTTCTTGCCTAAAGCTTGCCAACATAACCCACTTTCATTAGATACTCGGACATAGCTTTACAAATGGTAATCAAGCTTGATAGAAGAAGATTATGCAGCAGGATGCTATGTTTGGTTATCTTTCCATTACTTCCAGTCCTATTGCTGTCTTATTGCTCTATCAAGTACCTGTTTTTTTTTTCAAGAATATGGGGGTGGTATTGTGAGAGATTATTGACATTGTCCATACGACGATGTTTGGGTTCCTGTATTTTGCAGTGGCTTTTAGCATCGGAGTTCAGAGCACTTTTTTATCCCCAGGTGCAGCCTGTCTTGAATCTTGAAAACATGGAATTTAGATGTGCCGGTGAAACAGCAGCGGCAAGCCGGTCCGGTCTACCAGCTCTTTTAGAAAGGTCTGAATTTGTCAATCTGGACTGGAATCAGTTGGGAGCCATTTTAAAAGGGCGCTCCAAGGAAGATGTGCAAAGAGAGACATACCAGGCAAGTTGTCAATTCTGAGTTTGATGTTTTAAAATGATGTCAGCTATTAGGGGGCTTTTAGATTTTGACAAAGTTCATTTCCGAAAAAGCATTTATATGGAATGAGATTTTTGTTCATATCACATAGAAACACTCGGGGGAAATATCCTGTCTTTGAACTTGGAAAAACCTGTCTATATTTGGATTTCATATTTTGTTTATATGGGCATTCAAACAGGTGCTTTTTATTTTCCAGGGCTGCCTTCGGGGTTCTTTAGAAATACCAGATTGAATGAAATGCTTATATGGTGTGATTTAAGGATTTATATGAGTTGGTGGGTATAGCTTACATAAACACAAAATGTAAGAGTTTGAAATTCCTTGTTAATATAACATCAAATTTACTCCCAGGATGTAATGTCACTTAAATGCTAGTTTTCTCTTTTAATTGTAAAAGCATGACAATAATACATCATTGACATTGACTCAGGGTTGTTAAAGTAATTGACTATACTATAAGAACACAAAGGCATAATTTGCAAGACCTACATGTAGAAAACCCTATCTGTGGTTGAGAATGAATTGACCAACATCGTAATTTCAGTTTCATCATTTCCATCGATAACCAAAAAAGAGCGAGTGAGGAAATGTTTCGTTTTTTCTTATGTCTAATAAGGTAGATTAGTCTAATGCCGAGTGATATCTTTATCAATAAGTTGAGCAAGTAATATCTTTATCAATCAGTTGATTTTTTTTATGTGCTTCAATAGATTTTTCATAATATAGATAACCATATAAACTTATTCAACACTCGACTTTATATTTATTATTTGTAAAGTAGGTTTGGCATCCATGAGGGTCTTGATGGATTATTGAAAAAGTTGAGTTGGATTACAGGTGTATTTGACAGCTCTTTTGATCGAAGTCAATATTGACAAGCAACGGTATGTTCTCTTCCTTTATACACATCCATAAATGTTTTTGGTTTTTTTTGTTAATTTTTGAAGAACTTTCTGGTGGTTTCTTAAACTAAAGGAATGTTTATTTTGTTGTTGTAGAGTTGAGGAGATTGTTGCCATGGTTAATGACGAGATGACAGGGCGTCCTGCTGCTGGTCCAACTTGACAAATTATCAATGGCTAGCAGATTAAAGTTTTTCAAAGATGATTGGAAACCTCTTATAAGAAGATGAAGTAGCATTTAACAAAAGTCTTGCTTGATTAGGTTTTTGTGATCATTCATGGGAATTGAACATGGGGTTATAATAATAGTGAAACACAAAAATAGAGTACAGTGCGTGACACTTACAACCAAAAACTCCTGAGCGGCCAGTCTATTGCTCTATCATTAAAAATTATCATGAATCCAAGATCACTACGATGAAGCTTGAGTTTTGTCCTTCTTGCTTATGGAATTGCTTTTGAGCTAATAGGTGTATGTGCTATGTTTTAGTATTTCTTGTCGTTGCAATTTAGTTGGTTATAAGTGTCATGCACTGTAGCATCCTCATATTTGTTGAGTACCCTAGCAAAAACACATGAAAGTGAGTCATTGTGGAAACTTTAATTAGTAATTATGAACATGATGTTTCTACTAGTGAATTGAGTTCTTTTAGTCCATTAGACAAGTTGCAAATACTAGAGAGGAATATTGAAACATTACTGAAATGGTAAATTTGTCTTAACATTGTTCTTTTTATTTGCAATTGATCTTTGGATACTTGTCATACTTCATGAGCCTTCTTCTACTCTTGGTTTGAAGAAGAAAATCAGTTTTTTTCTAGACCCACTTCTCCTTGCTTCGTGTAACTCAAACTTCGTTGCGTTTTGGTCTCCCTTTCTCATTTGAATTTGTAAGAGTGCAAGGGAATTAGGAGCATGTAAATTTGGAATTCCTAAGACAAAATAAATCATGACCTTTAGCAAATTCAAGAAAACAAAGTTTTTCATTTTTGCAAGTTTATTTCTTTTCTTACATCTTTGCATGAATTGAGTTAAAACCTTGCACAAATATCTTATAACATCCAATGATAGAACCAGTTACAAGTATGAAATATAAACAATAATATTTTCATATACAACAAAATTGACCTTCATTATATTCTTATTATATGCATTACACTCTTAAAGACAATTCACACTACATTCCATGTCCTATCTTTGCAAGTCCAACCTCAACATTAGATCCCAACTTAATTGAGTTTCAAAGGACAAGAAGGAGTACTAAAGAAAGCCAAGAATGTAACAGCAAAAATAATAGTAAGAAGTGGGCTAAAAATTTGGTTTAGCATAATGGCCTAAGGTAGTAACACTCATAACCGTGAGTGTACCCCTAGTCATGACCTATGTCTAACACAAGCTGTTAGCCATTTGAAATTAATAAACTTGGTGGTTATGGGAACTTAAGTGCTGCTTGTAGGTGACTTGCAAGATGATTTACAGAACCCCATCATGTTGTTTTTAGCATCTCCTACTCACGGCCATGGATTTTCAGTGATTTTGGACTTTGAAAAATCTTTGTGAACAAATGCTTGCAATAGGGACTTTGAAATTGATCCCAATATTTTTTATTCTTTCTTGCTAATCTAGCAATATTATTTTCAAGCTTGTTTGATCTGGGTATATACCCTATAATGCTTAAACTCACGCTTATGGGTGTTCCTACCTTACCCAAACCTTGAGTGAAGTCCCACCTTCTTATACACCAGAACTTCCAAAAAGTGCTACCATGTAAGCAACCAAGATGTAAAACTTGCACATAGTGTGAAATGCTAGGTCCTAACATTTAGCTTTAAACCATTTAAATTCTCAAATTTCAATGGAACTTGGGACATAGTATGAACTAGTGCATTTTTTTCTAGCAATTTGTTGCCAAACTGGCGACAAACTAATAGAATTTGGCTAGTCTACAGCATTCCCTCCATTTATTCTCCAATGAGTAGTCAACATTTACAATTTGAGGAATGAAAAAAAATGCCGTGGTATGAACCACCCCTTACTATAATAGGGAGTTTCAAATATCTCAAATAAGCAATGAACGAGTGGTTGTGAATGCATGCTCATTCACTCGTAAATATGCAATCATGACTCCAGAAAGTTGTCATGACTTGTTCACTGAGTGACTAAGCCGGATTGTTCACAAATCCTACTCACGTGAACAAAATTAGTGTGAAATGCCATATTTGAAACCTCTAATGAACTCACATGGACTAAAACGGACTAAAATTTTAATTGAAATGACCCCAAATTTTCATGGCCTTGACTCGCCCTTGGCTATTTGCACTCGGAGAACACCAAATTCTTCTTCCTATATTCAAACTTCAGATAATAGTAAAAATATTAGATTCTTATCCCCACCTCCCCTCCCCCAATCAGGTAATTTTGCAGGACAAAATCAAGTCGTTATAACAGCCGGGGGTCCACCGTGCGGGTGCTGGCATTCTATCAATTCGACAGGACACCAGAAGAATGCCAGAGACGGATGAAAATACCCCAACAAAGCCAACAACACTTCATTCATCCGACATTCATAGTCGCGGAAGCCAGCAGAGAACACCAGATACGGATGAAAACATCCCAACAGAGCCAACACCACTTCATTCATCCCAGATTCATCGTCGTCGAAGCCAGCAGGGAATACCACAGATGGATGAAAACACCCCAACAGCAGAAACAACAAAACTTCATTCATCCGAGATTCATCGTCGTGGAGGGCGACTGCTGCAGACTCCGACCCTTGCTCGCCTCCACCACGCCTGTGTTTTCAGGTCACCGCGGGCGTGCAAGCGGGGCGGTTGAATCGGCCACCAAAACCAACACACAACACAACACAACAGCCATCGCTACAACAATCTTCTACTCCAGAGTACGTCACACATCACCTCATCTCTCTTCCTCACAAATTTTCTCACCCCTTCTATCAAAATCCCCACTCAAAACACACGCGATTCTAGTTTCAACATTCTCAGCAACTTTCACATATCCTCCTCTCGTTCCATAGTCCTATATCGATTCTTCTCACCGAATCCATCTCGGTATTCATTCTCCAAGTCATCGTTTTTATTTTGCATTTTTTTGAACTTTTTTGTGATTTTTTGCCTCTCTGAGAATTGTTGTTAGTGTTTGAAGTTCGGTGTTTTGTGGTAAATCATCTCGGCATTGGCTTTGTTGTTGAAAGTACATGTAAGAGAATTGTTACGCATCGCGAGAATCGTTGATGTTTAAGGTTCGGTTCGGTTTCGGGATTATTTTATTTTTGGTTGTGTAGGAGGAGATTTTTTTCTGGCGACGTTTTTAGGGCAAAGCGGCTCAGTGTTTGGCGGAGATGGAAGAGAGCATTTAAGAGACGAGGAGGAGGAGGAGGAAGGAGGAGGGGGCTTGGTGTTCGTGTGCTTTTCCTTTTTTGAAAGCTGTGTTTAGTTTGAATAAAACGAGGAGCGGAGTCAGAATGCCAGCGTCAGCGGCATGGGCTCGGCCAGAGGATCTGGTGGAGAGCCTGAGCTCGTTGGACAACACGGCCAGGCTCAAGGCGATTCGGGACGTGAAGAATCAGATTATCGGGAACAAGACGAAGAAGCTTTCGTATATAAAGCTCGGGGCGGTGCCGCGTGTCGTGGAGATTCTGGCCAGCGATACGGAGGTGCCGCTGCTGGTGCAGTCCGCTGCCGCTGTCGGAAGCTTTGCGTGTGGGACGGACGCTGGCGTCAGAGCTGTTCTCGACAGCGGCGTCTTGCCGCACCTCCTCAAAATGCTGCAAAATGGAGATACCAAGGTAAGACACATATTTCTTCCAACGCTCTTCAACTCGTACTTCGCCTGTATTGTACTACTTCACCGATTTTTTCTTTCATAGGTGCTTGGAGATTTCAAACTACCTCAAGAGACTCTCGTCTTGTCCAAAGTGTCGCAGATGTCTTTTCTACGGAGTGCTCCATGAATGTTTTAGGGTTTGCAATTTGACCTATTCAGGACTTGTGCTTGAATTAGAGGACATGTTGGGCTTTGCCAACTCCCTACATGTCATGTACTTTAGTGGTACTGTATGACTTAGGTGTGCTTGAATTAGAGGACATGATTTGCTTTCCAACACTCTTCAACTCGTACTTTGCCTGTATTGTACTACTTCACCGATTTTTCTTGCATTTGCTTGGAGTTTTCAAACTACCGTAAGAGACTCTCGCCTTTTCTGAAGTGTGGCAGATTGTTTTTCTATGGAGTGCTCCATGAAAGTTTTAGGGTTTTCGATTTGACCTATTCAGGACGTGTGCGTGAATTAGAGGACATGATGTGCTTTGCCAACTCCCTACATGTCATGTACTTTAGTGGTACTATATAGTGCATGACACTTATAACCAACAACTATTGGCCAAACAAGAAATACTAAGGCACGACACATATACTCATTGGCGGGACAAAACCCTAAGCTTCACCTTGGTGGACTCAAATTTTTGATAACTTTTTTTTTGACAAAGCCTTAGGCTAACCACTTGAATTGGGAGTTGTTGGTTATAATATCATGCACTGTGTGACTTAGGTATCTATTTGCGTAGTTCAGCGTAATGCTCATAACGTACATTAGCACATTCCCCTTTTGGTGCTCTACCAAGTGCGCAACGAAATATTTTAGGGTTTGGTGGATGAGCAGTACACGGTTTGGCAAGTTGTGAAGAAGGCCTGGTAGATGTCGAGCTTTTGTACTGTTCCTTTATATGGTCTTATATTGCAAAGTGATATATGTGCCTGGATTTTCAGATTAGTGCTTGCAAAGTATGGTAGTAGATTCCCTGATGCTGTTCTACCAAGTGCTCAATGAACACCGCTTTTAGGGTTCGTGGTCTGGCTTGTTCGGAATACACGGTTTAGTAAGGATATGTTTTGAAGAAGTTCTGTTAGTTGCTGGCCCTACTATTTTTTTGATGGGGTTGTACTTTTAGGGTTTGTGTTCTTATGTAAATTATCGAGGTTCGTTCTGATGATTCGGACAGCAAGGTTAAGGGATGCTCTATTCATCACTATTTGTAAAAGTATGCTTTCATTGGGTGATCACTCAAGCGAGTTCATTAAAGAGATCACTTTGGGAAGTCATGCTTTGACCGAACTTGCTTATGAAATTTTACCAAGCGTATCGAGGAAAGAGCGTTTGTGATTTTTTTAGGTATGAGTTTACAGGATCAGGTTCGTAATGTTTTAGTTTCCTCTACATATATTTTTTGTTGCTGTTATAATTTTTTTGAGTTATCCAGGTGGTGGAAGCATGTGCACGTTCGTTGAAGATGATTTTCCACTCACCGTTGGCACCGAAGAGCGACATGTTCCAAGGTCATCGAATGGAGCTTCTCCTTGAGCTTCTCAATCACGACAACGAGAGCGTATCCGAAGTGGCAGCTCGAGTGCTGGCGAGGTGTTGTGAAACCAAGGAGCAGCAGCTGGCTCTTGCGAATGCTGGTGGTCTAAAGAGCCTGGTCATCCTCTTAGCAGGGTCGGTTAAGATTCGAGAAGCCTCTCTCGACGCCTTTGCAGCTCTGACCAAAAACAACAAGCAGCTGTCGGAGACTGTGATCAAGATGGAGAATGGAGAGGCTCTGGCTTCCATCATAAGGCTTATAACGGATAAGTCTCCTCTTACAAGACTGCTGGCGTGCATGTGTCTGGCCAATATTGGCAAGGCTTGCCCTGCTGGGTACGCTCAAGAGGCTGATGTTCGAGCCAACATGTTGAACATCCTCATGCGGTTGCTGGACGAGCCTGGTCAAGTTGGGCAAGATGCTCCAGGTATAATTTCATTCATACGAACCTAGTAGATAGTTTTATTGCTCTGACCTATTGTTTATCAGTGCACGAGAAATCAAGTGGTCATGTCATGTTTTTGTCCCTTCAGGCTAACACAGAATCGAACCCCTGTTCTACCCGTATATTGGAGTTTTAAATTAAGACTACGCTCTTCACCCCTGAGTGCCCTTACTACAGTACAAAGTCCACCTTTGAAGCTGAATGTTGGTGACACTTTCAAAACATACTTCAGGGTAGAATTTCGTCCTTGTGTTAGTGCTTCTAATTTTGCCGTTCTTGAACCTCCTTAAACGTTTTTATTTTAGGTCCTGTTAATATGGAATCAGCCACTTTTTGGCCACTTGGGAACTTAGGGGTTAAGCATCTGGAGCTTACTTCGTTCCTTGAGTAGAGGTTTTTATATGTGTTCTGTCCTTCACAGACGCACATAATTTTTATCTGTATCTGTGCAACGCCAGCTGCTGTGTTGGTGTTTTGAGGTAAAATTTAATTATATTTGTATCATCTTAACATGGAGAACTTGAATCAGGTGTGTTGGCTGATTTGGTCGCAAATAATGAAGAGTTGCAAAAAGCTGCGGCTGAACAAAATGCAGTTCAAATTTTAGCTGATTTCTTGCTTCGAGAGGAGGTTCCTTCCAAGCAGCTGGAGGGAGTGCTCTGGGGTCTTAGTGAGCTCTGTTCTAAACTGGAAGAGAGCAGGCGGCAGCTTCTTGATTTGCAGGTTTGCAGTTCATTTTTCTGCTTGAAAGTTCAGAAGTGGGGCAATTTTAGAAAAGGATTTTTAAAACAGTGTTGGGTTTCGCCAATTGACTTTTTTTATTGTGAACTGTATTTTTAGTAAATATATTGTTTCAGGGACTTTTAAAACGGTACCGCAAAAATAATCTTCCTTATGGAGAGGGTCTCTTTATAGTCATAGGGGGCGGGGGGGGGGGGGGGGGGGGGGGTGTGGTATTTCCATTTGACCTATTTTGCAAGGTGAATTGTTGATAGTGATGAGATTCCTACACTAGTTTTATCAGAACTCTGAAGCTTTGAGCTGAAATAGAACTAGGATGGGTAGCATATTGGGAAATTAAGCAGAAACGACTGATAGTAACCGAGGGTTTAGTACTAATTAAGGTGGGGATGGGTGGTGATAGGACTGGAAAAGTTTAAATACTTCATTGGCTTTGGCTGCACCATTGCTGCTCCGCCCCTTGGTTAGTCATCTTCTTGGGTTGGTTCACAGTGTTAGCGTGTTTGCTTCAATTCTGTACCACTTTTTTCCCTTTTTACGATGCTTGATTGTTTCTCCTACCCTTCATCCCTTTGTATTTTCACCTTGTCATAGATCACAGAAGAAGTGGTTGTCAAGTGTCTGTGACCAAATGATTGAATCTGGCTAACGAGCTATGTTGGTACATAGTTTTGACAAATTGGACGTAATTTTGATGGATGATGGTATGCTTGCAGGTCCAAGGGTCCCTTGTTGCTGCTTTGCGTCATCCTTGTGAAGGAGTGAAGGTGGCTGCATGTGCTTGTGTGAGAAGTCTCTCTCGTTCAGTTAAGGTTGGTTGTGCTTCACCTTTCGTTTGTGTAGCTCAATTATGAATACCGATAGTCACTTTTGAAGAGATAGAAAGTCCATAGTTTCCAAGCCTGAATTTTCACTTTTGAAGCTAACAGTTGATGATTGATTGCCTGTCTCGAGCAGCACTATCAGTACAGGAATTTCTGGCAGATAGTAGATGACTTGAGGTACCGACATATGTTTTCGACTATCGTTGAAACCTACTGAAAATCTCTTTCCTATTTTTGTTGCAGAACCTGCGCACTAGCTTGACAAGTGAACAATTTGTACGACCTCTTCTGCAATTAATGGATGACTCTTCTCCAGTCGTTCAGGTGGGTGCTATGTTTTAAAAATTCTTTCGCAAGTTGCTGTGGCATTTCTTATATATTTCTGAACTCGGTTCTCGATATGCTTTTGAGAGCATGTAACTTGAGGAGGATCTAACAGTTGAGCTTTTTTGGCTATTGTTGTTCATTAAATGCAGGCCGAAGCCTTGACTGCTGTAGGGAACATAGTCCTCGACTTCACTTCTCAAAAATCAGTGGTCATGCAAACTGATGGTATTGCCCAGCTCATACATCTGGCCCAATCTATGGATCATTCTCTGAGACGGAATGCAGTGTTGGCCTTGAAGAATTTGCTCTTTATGGCAGACATCCTTGTGAAGCGTCGAGTAATGGCTGAGCTCACAGTTCCTACTTTGTGTGACTTGATTCGAGGTAAAGCACGGGGTTTTATGCCATGCGTGTCATGTTCTGGTCTCTCACTGCAGCAGAAAAAAGTTATGTCTTATATTCACTCAAGCAATGTAGTTTGAGTGCGTCACAGAAGTTTCTCTTTGATGTAGTTTCAGTAACCTTGAAGTCTTTTTTAATGAAATGCCTTGATTTGCAGACGCCGAAGAGGAAGTGCAGGAGCAAGCCATCACTTTAGTGCGGAATCTTGTATACGGAGAACAGGACTCTGTTGACCAAATCTTTTCGGATGGAAGCATGCTGTTCCAGGCTATAGAGGAGCAGCTCACCAATCCCTGTCCTGACATATCTTTACAGGTGTGGTCTCACGCAGTCTTGGTGAAGGCTTTTGATCATAGAAATCCATGAAGGTGTAGGATAGGCCTACGAACTAGAGTTATGCTGTTGGAATCAGGTGTTTTTTGTGACTAATGCTTTTCAGCTTTTGTGAAGTGCTGATTTTTTTGTGGTTGAACGCTCAGGCTCTTTACGTATTCAATAATGTGGTATCTGGACGGGAGGTGCACAAGGAGGCAGTCATGACATCAATTTTGTCTTCGCAATCAAAAAATGATTCTTCTTGGCTGACTGGTTTTCTGCAAGACATGAGCAACCCTCAATTGAGAGTGGTAGCTGTGTGGTGCATTATCAACCTTTTGTATCCTATTGGAGAGGGCATTGGCTCACGTGTGATCCGGCTGAGAGAAGCAGGAGTGGAAGTGCAGCTCCAGAAGATGGTGGATGATTCATGTCTGGATGTAAAAGTATTCTTCTTCCACTACTTTTGTAACTATTTTTTATGAAGCTTTTACTGTAATGTAGGATTAAATTTATGTTAGCGCCGGTTCACACCACGTCCTACGTCCCAACTCTGCAAGTCCCATCTCAATGCCAGACCCCTGCTTTGTAGGGTCATATGAACTGCTAAAAGAAACCCTTAAGGGAAATAATTGGTGAGACTTGGGCTTAAAGCTGGGTTTCTGTTTTGGCTTGACCCAATTCTTGAGAAAAGTCCCGCCTTCTTTACACTAACTTCCAAAAAGTGCTGCCACGGAAACATTTCTAAGCTAACTAGGGCATGAGATTAGGGATGTTATGTGAATTGCTAGGTCAACGTCCCTTTTTTCATTCAGCTCTTGACTAATTAGATTGTGAGATTTTGGTGGGACTTGGGACAATGTGGGACATAGTGTGAACCGCCCGTTAGATAGCATCCTGTGTCCGTTAGAGTGAATATGAGAGAGATTTCGGACCTCAAGTAGTTCTCCTCATTAGAACGTGTTCGATTTTTCCAAAACAGCAGACTTTCACTTTCTGTGCCATGTAAGCACTTCTGTAATGATTGAGAGGATCAGTGGGCAATATTTAGAGCGTATTCTCACCTCTTACGAACAGAATAAGATTTTTTCTTTTGAGTGGACCTCAGCGATCTTTAAACTGGCTAAATAACGCAGGATTGCTAACAATTTTTTATACAGTTCATAAAAAATGTGAACTTTACAGTGTCAAATCTGAAAAATTTAGCTTTTTAACAGTGTTTTTAGCCACTTGAGCTGAAAGTGAAAAGCATTATTGGCATCACTGGTGGTCCTACTAGGCACAGTTTTTCTCTTTGATTTAAAAAATATATCTATCATTGTAACTAATTGGTTTTCGAATTTGTTTTTTAATCTTTTTTTTCCTTGCAGAGTCACGTGAAGACAGCTTTGGAATACTTCATGGGCACCACCACTTCACGGGCACCACCACTTCAGGGCATTGAATAGTAGGATTGAAGGTTGCGCTCTTACTGTTGCGGAGGGGGGAAAACGTTTAGCAAGCTTCCAACCTTCTTTGACATGCCTCCCTCCACCTTGCAAGTAATAGAGGGAAGCTCGCCCTCTTGGGCTTTCGGTGTGGGTTATCTATCCGGTAACCCCAAGCACAAAAATATACTTGGATGCGTGCAACGAAAATGAGAGTTGCAGCTTGATCCAAAAAATGGCCCATCTATACACATGCCCACTGCCAGCAACTTGGACGTTTATGTGCAAGTTCAGGGTAAGTTACTAAGCCTTTTTCTTATGAAACCTTCCTCCATTTGGTTGTATTTTTTATATTATCCCTTCACCTGAATTACAGATGCCCATGTTTATAAAATAAAATTTAGGATACACATGTCTAAAAAGTGAATCTTTAGTCTTTACTAGGTCTTCTTCAGCTATTGAGGATTTACTTGTAGTCTTCAGCGCAAAACCGTTTGAATCCTAGTGGTCTGGTAATTCACAAGACAACATAACACTAGTCACTAGTGTCTACGAATTAGTTACAGATGATGGAAAATGGTCAAGTGTCCAATCACAAATGAAGGAATAATAGTAGCTTTCATTATAATATTCTTTTGTGATTTCGACTTTTTGACATGAGTAAAATATTAGTGATTTGATATTGAATACTTTGCCAAATAAATATTTGCAAAAAAGAACTTTATCTTTACTTTCTTTAGGTTGTGACTCTAAATACAATATACGCCTATTTTTTTAAATGGTTGCTTTCTCAATCAAAGAGTGCTTGAAATGCAATGATTATTACGTGTTAACCAGTAGTTCCATTTGTGATTTTTATAGTTAGCTCAAGTGGCTAAGTTTACTGCTAAATGTGCTTCAACATTCAATTTTAAGACTCTGGTATTCATATTTATTGGAGCTTTTGGAAAAAAGAAGAGTGCCTTGCTATTTAGCCACACTGGTGTTAACATGTTTTATGATTTTGCAGGGGGGTTCGCGTTGTAACAAACTTCTCCGTGGAGGTGGGGAGCCTTCACTGACATGAGTTTAGGTTTATCTTCTGTTTTTTTTTGGTTTTTTTTTGGTAGGCTCTGAGGTTGGTCTTTTTTTTCATTGATTAGATGACACACTCACTGTTTTTAGTGGTATTGTACAGTAGTTGTTACTGAGCCAAGCTCAGATTATTAGGTCATTTGCTGTTTTTTTTTTTCATCATTGAAAATTCTTGGTCTCATTTTAGTTTAGTTGAGCCCATTATAAGTTAATGGTTAGTGTATCAATCATTTTAGTTTTGAAGAATCAGAATTTCCTACGGTTTAGTGCGAATGGCACTTAATGGGAGGTTCTTTAGGTTTGTATTTTACAGTACTTTCCCCTTTATTTAGGGTACACCATCAAAAAATAGCTCTTTGTTATCATTGTAGTAGTATGATACTAGTGACTTTTTGGTTTCCCCAAAGAAAAGTTTTGGTTTTCTTTTGTTCTTTTGTCTCAAATCTTTCTGGAACTTGCTGTCAAGTATCTTCCTTCTTTCGGATATGGCAGCAGCTTTTTCCGCAGCTATTTTTTTAGTCGTCCTTCAGATGTTTGAACTCTTCGTTGTGGAGTTTGTAGCTTGGATCTTCCTCAATATGGACTGTAAACGCGTAAAACATTCTTTAGCAATTGTAAATTTATATTTTCACTTATCTTTACACGAAGAATACTAAATTTTTGAAGTTTTATACTCCCTCCGTCCCAAAACGATCTTCCTGTTGGCCTTTTTTATTGTCCAAAAATTATCTTATTGGAGGAGGAAGGAAGCTAGCGACACTTGCACATAGTCCAAAAGCATGGGCATGCTAACCAGTCCCATGCCATCAAGTGAGTGGCCACTAGTGCTCTTCAAAAATGCCTCAAAATCTCAAATTTCAACCACATTTTGAAAACTAACTTGCAACTCAAAATTTTAGAACAATAGGAGGACATCAAACTCTATTCATAAGTCCAAAAAAAATGAAAAATGGTTGTCTTCAAGCTTAATCTTTAACGTTTTATGTAGTAGGAAGGTCATTTTGGGACAAAGGGAGTATTTGTTATTCCTTCTTTTATCTCTTCCACAGAATCAAACAATTTACACCTAGGGCATATCATCTTGGCAATTGTTGTTAATTTTCATAAACACAATAGGTTGAACATTGGCTCTTTGAGTTGTATAAGAGCATCTCTAGCGGTGCACTGCCAAGGTTTGATCCACTTCAAGCATGGATGATAAGTGCTTTAGGCCTCTCAAAATACTCTCATGGCACTCCATCCTAGTGTGTCAAAGCAATGGCCCTTCAAAACACTTTTTATCCCAAGTTTAGTGAGCTTTATTCTCTATTTTCCATGGTGAATGATCAAAGAACTAATCATGTGGCATGTTTGAATTGCAAGGGTGGAGAACAAGAATTTTAAGGGCTCTTTCAAAATAAATGCAATCTCTTGGAATGTTAAGTTTGAAGTGCAATGTTGAAGATGCTCTAACTCTTATGTGTTTTGGACAGCATTTTAAATCAAAACACACAAAACAATAAATTTGCTCTTAAGGTAAAAAACCACTATTGAATATTGGTGTTCTAAGGATGAGCACCAAATTCAATTTTAAAAGTCTTATTATCCCTTCACTTGTATTACAAACATTGTGTTGGTAAATTGAAGTTAGGACACATTTGGGACACTTCAATCTAAGCTTTGGGTTTCCCTAAGTCCCCTTCAGCTAATGGAATATTTACTTGTAGTCATTAGTGCAAATCCTCCCAATTCTAAGTGTTTGCTAATCCTCAAAAAAATGACATTGGTGTCCACAAAATTAACTACATATGAAGGGATGAGGTTGGGTGTCCACAAGTCAAATGCAAATGAAGGGATGTGGTCCTTGACACTCATATCTAAGGTAGTCGGCTCAAAAATCAACCATCTAAGGGCTCATTCCCCTTTTTCACGGTTTTCCATGTATGAGAGTACTTTCAATTCACTTTTGAGGTAAAGGAAAAGAGATGCAAAATGTAATACAAGTTGTTTCATATTTTTTGAAGCATTTTTGAATTACTTATGAATTTTTAAAGTGCATGTGTCATAGGTCTCTACTTATGACCCTAGACTTTCCAAGAACCGTTCACTTGTAAGTTGTGAAGAGTTTTGGGAAGGCAAGGAGAATGAGTGGCTCTTGCAATTAAAAAAATAACTTTTATTTCATGCATTCAATGATTGTAAGAGGACAATTTAAGAACCACCTCATGTCCATTTCTTTGTTGTCTACATGGGCAGATCAAAAAAATTGAACGGTTTTAGAACTGACTACCTTAACAACCCCTAAATTTGAGTTGTCAATGTACTACTCCATGGAAAAAAAGTAATCCAAAATCCAAAACCACCATGATGAAACGTAGATTTTGTTTTTATTGTTGGTGAAATTGCTATTGAGCTAACGGGTGTATGTGTTGCACTTTAGTATATTGTAACATGGCAATAGTTGTTGATTATAAGCATTATACACTACAAGATGAATGAATGCATTAACTAAAGTATTTTAAAAACTTGTTGATTATGAGGTGTAAATGATAATTATTGATGAAGTTCAAAAAGGTAAACAACTAGATTGCTATCTTGAGTGCATTTTCCGTGCAAACGTTTTTGCCTTCCAATGTCTAGTGTTTTAAATTGTGGGTTTCTTCATCTCTTCTTGCAGTAAAAGAATCTTCATTTTTGCAAGGGTTTTGAGATTGGTTCTTGTTATTTTCCCTCAATTTCTCAAGCAAGAAACCTCATGCTTGCACTTTTTTGCACCAATAGGGATTTTCATTGCTTGGTACATTTTCTAGCCATTTCCATTTTTTCCTTTGGGCATTTTTTGATGCTCGATTTTTACATTGGTTTCCTCATTTTCTCACGCAAGAGAGCCCATGTTTGCACTCTTATGCACCTTGATAGGTGCACAAAACATTTTGGTTTCTTGCAGTTTTACATGAAAGAATCCATCATTCTCCATGCAAAAAACTCCCCATTTGTAAGGTTAAAAACCCCGCAATGTGCAAAAACAACTTCCTAGTTTTTCTCACAAAAAAACCAAAAATCTTACCATCAATTTTGCAAGAGAGAATTACTTGAATAAAATTTCTCTCTTGGAACTTTAGTATAAGTTCTTCAAAAGGAAAAAATGGTCATTTTAGGTGCTCCTTCCTCAACAAGAGAGTCAAGACCTTTGGAGTAAGGCAAGGATTTGTTGCAAGAGAGGTTTTGGAGCAAGCTTAGGATTTGTTTGCAAGGCTAAAATTTGTTGCAAGAGAAATTTTGGAAAACTAGGATTTGCTACAAGGCTAGGATTTGTCACAAGGCTAGGATTTATCACAAGGCTAGGATTTGTTACAGGGCTAGGATTTGTCGCACAGCTAGGATATGTCTTGATCAGGGCTAGGATTTTTTTGCTAGGCTAGGATTTGTTGCAAGAGAAGTTTTGGAGCAAGGTTGGCTAGGGTTTGCGTAGTCACCTGGTGCCAATTGTGGAGGCATGGAGCAATTTGAGGCCCTAGAATCCGAGGGGGGTGGCTCTAGGAGCAACAAAACATGTTGACGCTCGTCCTCGTGTTGCATCATCTTCAATTGCTTCCTGCGTTCACAGAAGTGCGCCACCCGCTCTGCAAGCATGTTGTCTAACTTCTCTAGTGTTGCCACACCATCGTCGATCATGCTTCGCACCGTCGTGGCTGCCACTTGCCCGAACAATGAACTCAACAGTTGTCGACTCTTTGGGGGCCTCAAACTCTCCATACTCTTCTCCGCACTCTGTCCTGTCAGAGGTTCATGCGAATTGCATCCTGACATTATATCTTCACTCATTTTGCTACGACAAAAACAGCAACCCGCTCCTCTGCTTCAATTTCAGCAACTGATCAAACCCTAACCATCCCAAAATAAAGCACATTGCATTTTTGTTAAAATCATCGCACACGGCCGCAGCATTAGCTTGATTGCAATTCTCATAGCTCAATCAAACATCAACCAAAAAAAACAACGCTAAATGCGCAAAAAACTTTGCAAAATGTGTTGCTGTATCAACAAATTTCAATTTTGAAACTTTGGAATTCGATGTTTTTAAGAGATTCATGGTGATTTAGAGTGGATTTTATGAGGAATTATTCAAGACCTTGTATCAATGATGACATCTCTTGAAGGAATTATTAAAAAAAACTTACTAAACACCAGCAAAATATCCTCACAAATGCAAATTTTGGTATCCCCAAAATCCACTTTTGGAAACCCAAGTTAATGTTGTATTAACCCCTAAGTGTCCAAGTGACCAGATTTGGGTTGCGAGGAAATTTTGAAGATGAATGAAAATTTATCAAATCACCATTTTCAGTATTTTTTTTTCAATATAAGTTTGTTTTGAAGTCTACTTTCAACATCAAAAATCTGATTTTGAAAATGAATGTCCATGATTTTTCTATTCAAGATTTTGTACAAGGGTGTCCACTGCAATCTTGAATTTTCTGGTGTTGGAAGATCTTGAAAATGAGCCTCAAATACACTAGAGCTTGGAGAAAAATCTACATTAGGAATTCATTTAAAAATAATGTAGGAGTAGATTTTCAAAACCATATATTGATTTGAGTTAGACATGTAATGACCTTAAACCTCATATTTTTATGGTGACCAACTTTTTGGATTTGACATGTCAAATGAGGATTGGAAGACTTGCAGTCACTTTTGCAGTTTTAACACCCTCATGTTCAAACATTATAACCTTTCAAATTATAAGTGATATTGTTGTGTTTTCTTTTTCCATGTAATCTCTAACATGTTTAGCTTAAATTTGTATGATTACAATTGAAAAAAACTTGATGGAACCCATGAAGAGGTTGATTGATTGTTCAATTTCATGGAAAGTCCAAGAAGCTCAGATAGGGCTTGGGCATTTAGGGGTTAATTGCAACAAACTTGTTTGCGCACCATTTTTTATTTCCAATTCTATTTGTTTTTTTGTAAGATTTCTAATCATTATTTTTTTGTAGCTCCTCTGTCATTTTCATAATTCTTCAATTTTAATGGAGCATGGAAGTTGGCCTTACATGCTGCTACATGAACAGGGAAAGTTCCTCAATGTGATGAGATTCTATTTGTACATTGAAATATTCAAATTCTTTGATGCTACAATCAAAATTTTGGTTGAAATTGAGCCGCATTTGTGATCATGAATGTCTAAAAGCACTCTACAGATGGGTTTGAATTTTGTCATGATTCCAATCAAACGAACAACATTGGGTGTGTTTGGCACAACGTAAAATGTAATTGCACTAAAGGAAGTTCCTCAAATGACCTACTTAGAGTTAGTGACCCAAAAAAAATTGTTAAGTTTGGGCGATTGTTGTATTCCAAATGTACGGGACATGTCAATCAAAAATCAATGTTTATAAACCAAATCCTTCTTGCAAGGTAGTTTGCTTGAACGCCATGCATTTTACATTAATTTTACTTTGAGGATTGGAATTATCATTTTATTCCAAATCTTACATTGTTGATTCACAAACAAAGAAGTGACTTGATGATATTTATCATGCTTTTTTTGTCTTTTCTACAACTTATTCAACTCTAATTAAGTAAGTTAATAGACATGTATAGTGCAAGATACCATAAACCAACAATTTTTTGGGCAAAATGTTTAATAGTTGTTCATTGCAAATACAGACAATTTTTTTTGATAAATGATCATTCCAAACTGACCCTAAACCCTTTTTCTTAAGACCATCTTACTTACACTTACAAAAAAATTCAACTTATTGAGGGCTGCTATGAACAACTTATATGGTTGTTAGATTTCTCTTACTTTCTATATGTGTTGTCAACACTTGGATACAATAGGAATGTTCCTATTGTCAAGCTCTTGGTCACCACTCTTTTCACATTTTCCTTACAATACTTAGCCTCTTTTAAGCACAAAATCTTCCCAAACTTTGTAAATGAATCACGACTGAACATTCAATTAGCTCAAGGCATGTGATTCCCAAATCCCACTCTGAAAATGATTTTCACAAATGCCAAGATATTCCCTCA
Source organism: Ulota crispa (assembly GCA_963920765.1). Lineage (NCBI taxonomy): Eukaryota > Viridiplantae > Streptophyta > Bryopsida > Orthotrichales > Orthotrichaceae > Ulota > Ulota crispa. The sequence continues at coordinate 29,841,448 of OY987244.1, forward strand.
ATGTTTTCAATTAAACAACCACCTACAAAACAAAAACCCTCAATCACGGAGATGTTGTCAAAAGACATCTTTGCAATTTGAAGGCAGAGTACGTGTATTTTATTTAAGTTAAAATAAATAGAATGCTTTACCTCCAAAACAATTTCATCTAAATTTCAAAAGAGAAATACCAAATCCTCTTCCCCCTTACTTGTATCTCTTATCACTAGTAGAAAACTCCTTCCAAAACAACAAAAAATCAACAGTTTCTTGTTGATTTGGGCACTTGCCCATGCTAATTAACTAATTTAACAGAATTCTATAAAACACTAAATACGTTCTGTTGATTTGGACACGATTATCTAAATCAACAGAAATTTTGGAATCTTTTGAAGATCTTTTGGGAATTTTTTGTGAATCTTTAAGAATCTTCAAGAATCTTTTGGGAATCATTGAGAATATTTTCATGATTTTTAAGAATATTTAAGAATCTTTTCAAGATTTTAGAATCTTTGAGAATCTTTTAGGAATCTTCGTGAATCTTTGGAAATCTTTCAGAATCTTTTCAAGTTTTTTTGGAATCTTAGAGAATGTTTGAGAACAATTGAGAATGTTTGAGAATCTTTGAGAATCTTTGAGAATCTTTGAAAATCTTTTTGAAATCTTTGAGAATCTTTTGGAATCTTTTCAAGTTTTTTTGGAATCTTTGAGAATGTTTGAGAACAATTGAGAATCTTTGAGAATCTTTGAAAATCTTTGGGAATCTTTTAGGAATCTTTGAGAATCTTTTGGAATCTTTGGGAATCTTTTCAAGTTTTTTTGGAATCTTTGAGAATGTTTGAGAACAATTGAGAATCTTTGAGAATCTTTGGGAATCTTTTGAGAATCTTTTTTGAAATTCAAAAATCTTTGAAAATCTCTAAGAATTTTCAAGAACCTTTTTGGAATCTTTGAGAATCTTTTTAAAATCTTTATGGAATTTGTTAAAGTATTTCAAAATACTTATAGAAATAGAATCTCTTAGACTGAATTAGAGTCCTTTAGGAATCTTTTTGTAAATCATCAAAATTCTTTCAAAAAAACTATCACAATAGTTTAGGTTTGTTTTTGAAATCTTTCTAAAACCTTTTTGGACCTCATTAAAATGTTTTGAAGTTTTAAAAAATAAAAGAAGTTTTCAAAAAAAAAAAATCTTTTAGAAGTTTGAATGTACATTGATTGGTTTTATTTTCTTTACTTTTCACAATTTGGTAAGATTTGAAATTAGCAATCTTTAAAGTCAAGTAAACACATGACCATAATAACAAAAAACTCAACAGTTTTTTGTTGATCTAGATACTTTTGGACACAACTTCACTAATTCAACAAAATTTTATATAAAAAGTACAACATTTTGTTGTTTTAAATACCAAAATTTCTTTACAAACAAATATAAATGATGCTCCTCAATTCTTTGAAGAAATCAAAAATGTCCCTTAAGGATTAAAAGTACCAAAAATATCTTTGTGTTACATGATAACCAAGTGTATAGTTTAATGCAAATTCTTACAAGAAACCAAAGGTGATTTTTACATTTCAAATAACACAAGGATATGTTTAACATTTCAAAATAGAAGAGTTTTTTTATTAATTTTCCAAAATAATAGGAGTATAATTGATATTCCTACAAAAAATAAGGACTATTTTTTATGTTTCACATATTTTCGGCGTAAACTTGATATTTTGAAAGACTTAAAGGGTATTTTTAGTAATTCTTCCTTCTATTACTAACCAAATGAATTAAAAAAAAACAATCTTATAAAATATTTTTATAAGCTTTAAAAGATAGGAATTGATATGTGTACCACACTCTTCCAATTACTATACCACACCATGAGTTAAATTTTAAATTTCTACCATCAAAAAGCTGAATTTGAAAATTTTGAATTCAGATTTGGACTTAGAGACCATGGTATTGTCTAGAACCATAAAAAAAGTTGCAATTCAACAACACCCAATGAAAAAGTTTAGTTAGGGAGAAAATTGTTAATTTTACTTTTGTTTGTAAAAAAAGATAAGCTTTTTCATTGGGTGTTGTTGAATTGCAACTTTTTTTATGGTCCTAGACAATACCATGGTCTCTAAGTCCAAATTTGAATTCAAAATTCTCAAACTCAAATTTTTGATGGTAGAAATCTAAAATTTACCCCAAGGGTGTGGTACAGTAGTTCAAAGGGTGTTGTTCACATATTTATGCCCTTAAAAACTATCCAAAACTATGCAAAAGTCATTAGAATTTTGATTTTATAATTGCAAGGATTTAATTTCGTAACTTTTCAGGACTTCATGTTATTTGAAGCTATTAAACTATGAAGACTATTTTTAACAAAATAAGGTTCTTTTTACAAAAAAACTAACACTAAATAATATTTATTAATGAATCCAACCTTTGCTTGCAACAATCCTTATGAGATTTGTGAATTCCAAAAAAAAATTATAAACAAAATCAAAAGGATGGAAAAAACCATTTAATTAAAATTTCTAAACACCTTCTCTGATTTTAGCTCATAACTTTTGATAAAAAGATTGAAATCCAAAAAAAATTGTTGGAGGTGAAAGAAGAATACATTTACCAACTTTTCATAGTTCTAAGTTTTTTGAAAAAAAGTCCTTTAATGGGCAGAAATAGCCTCCAAAGTCTACTAGATTACTAAAGACATGAACATTTAATGTACAAATAGAATCAAGATACTAATGCATGCATGTGCATTTGCACATTCTTTAGTGGTTTTGAGAATGTGTTAAGGTTGTGGAGTGTGAGAAGAGAGGTGGAGGGTTCAAACCCCGCTACCGGCAGCTGCCCGAAGGTTCGGGCAGCTGCCCAAAAGTTTGGGCAGCTGCCCATTCTCCAAAAGTTCGGGCAGCTGCCCATTCCCCAAAAAAGTTCATATTTTCGTAAAATAATAACAAATTCTATGAAAAAAAATTTAAAAATGAAAAGAAATAGAATTGAACATCATAAAATACGTAATAGAAATCAACAACAAATTAACAAAAAACTGTAAATAATCAACAAAAAATCAACAAAAAGTACCCAAATCAACTTGACCAAATTCACAGAAAAAATCAAATTGCCTGCCAGTGCCAACTCTACAAATGCATCACTAAGGTAGACATACCTCTTTCCGACTCTTGTTGTAATCCTAAACGAATGTCTATCGCGTGGGTATTTTACCCCTTGAATCTAGGGATTCCATAGGTGTCCTATTTTTAGGTCCCAAAAAACAAGGCATCTATGGCATCCTTAGATTTTGGGGGTAAAATACCCACGCAACAAACATACGCATGAGATTATAGCATAGGTCGGAAACAGGTAGGTCTACCTTATTCAAGTTTTTGGTGATCCACATTAATCTTTGTCAAGACATTTTTTTCTAGTAGAAGGAAGCCAAACTAGTGATAAATATGATCGACTTGGACAAATGTGGGCTGATCCTTCCATTTATTATCCATTGGACTATGGACATTTGTAATCTGGCAAAAAAAATGTTAGGTACAAAAAAATGACCTGATCCTTGCCGATAGTGGTGCATTTACAGAGTCGATTTCTTCATACTAGACCATCCCAAACATCTCTCTATTTGCCAACCTTAGCATGGAAAAGGGGAATTTTCATTTAGGATTAGGTCGCATCAATGATCAACCTCGAAATTCAAAAACTGAAACTTGGGTATGAAAAGCAGAGATTTCATGGCAAAAGATGCCGTGGTTACTGTTTTTTTCTTCTGACAACGTTATTTAGAGTTATGATTTTTTCTTAAATCCAAGTACTGTAGGTTGAGAGCAGATTTGACATGTCTTTGCTGAATTGATTATTTTTTCAGAAAAACCCAATTTGGTATTAGATTTCATAATAAAACAAGATTAGGCACTTTCAAAAAAAAGTTGTAATTATTTGACATTCAACCAAATTTTTTAGTAGAATTAAGCCTTTTTCTAAGCATCTTTCACTTTCTAAAATTAACCTTTGGTATAAAATTTGCAATAGATTAAGCCCTCTTGGAATCAAACTTGACCTTCCATTGTTAGCTAAGCTTAATGACTTTTATAATATTCAACATTTTAATTTTTTGATTTGTTTAACATTGGGCATTTTTGGAGAATAATTTATAGAATAACTAGGCAAAATTTTGGGAAATTATTTTATGCCAAATCTGCTCTCAACCTACAGTAATCTGAACCACAAAACTTTAATCATAGTGAACTTGCAACTAAGCTTAAGCTTAACTCAAATTTTTCTTGGACTTGCAAAAACATTATTCGTAACATTTTTTTACGTGCTTTGACATATTTTCCAGAAGTACCGTGTTTGGGAGAATTTCCATTCTCTTTAGGAATTATGAAACTTAGAAAAAACAAACAAGGCTTGCACTGCAAAATTTGTTTGCTGCTTCCTGAGTTTTATAATTCCAAGGCAGGGATGGAAGTTATTCCTTAATGGTAAGAATAGTGGAGTGACAGTTGATACTATAAATCAATAGAAAATGATCACTTGTGATAGTATTAGACATGCTTTGTGGTGTTTTTCACAAACACCATGTTAACGGAAAATTAATGGAGCAACTAATTAATTCCACCTCCAAATTGATTTTACAAAATCATTAGTTGCCCCATTGCACATAGTTCTTTGGAATCAATCCCTCTCCTCAAAAAACATAATCAATTAGAGTTTGCAGCTTGCAAATTGTAGTGTAAGTTTTGTAGCATATCTGACTCAGTTGTAGACACGGCTTGACCTACTTTCAGGCAAATGTTCCAATGTTGGAGTTGTGAAAGTGGCACTTTTAGAATTTGTAAATAATTATTTGGAAATCTATATTAATAAAAGAATAGCCGTCAATCCGTTCGGGCCTATTATGTAATAGCGTTTAATCAGTTAGAGTTGGGCATAAGTTAGGTTTGGGCATGACTAGGATCAAAAAGGCATAAATGGATAAAGTAAAATCACACCTATGACTCTCTTTTATTTGCTTCGCTGAACGTTAACAACAAGTCACTGGCAGTTGCATCGTCATTGGCAATTGCACCACAACTTTCTCTTGGCCAAAAAATGGCATGCAAATAAGGGGGCACGGGGATAAAGGCATAGGAATAGTGGGCACAAGGATAGAGGCACAGGGATAGTGGACACGGGGATATGGGGGCACAAGGATTGCGGAACACGAGGATAGGGGGTTGGGGGCATAAACCCGTCGATACGACGGGCAGTATACTAGTAACTCAATAATTGCATGAGGATCTTATTGTTTGCCTATATATTGAAATCTAAGACACAAATGTTTGGAAAGCTAGATTTTAATAGGTCTTGTTCAACTATCAGAAGATTTTCTCACAGTTTGTAGCGTAAAATGTCACAATTCCAAATGATCCAATAATTCTCAAAAGAACATAACCATCGGGTTCACAAATCAAATGAGATGAAGGGAAAATACTGGGTGCCCAAAATTAATTTACAAATGAAGAGATACCATTTTTGGATGCAAATCTACTTATAAAACTATGACATTTTGACGCTTGTTGACCTAATTACAATAGAGGATGCAACTTTGTTCACTTCAATTTTGAAATCTTGGTGCCATCATATTCTGTGTGGCAATAACTCCAATGCCTCGAATTGGATACTCTTATCTTAACTTATATGATTTTCAAACTTTTGATCAACACACTTGAACTTCATTTCTTATGTTCAACTAGATTGTAACAAACCTACTTCTGTTCTTGTTCCTATTTAACCAAAAACAAAGATTGAAACAAGTGATTCCTATGTATGATTTAAATTTCAACACATTGAAAAGCCTAGTAGTTATTCCAAACCACATCTTTTGCCTTTAAAAGAGATAGTATTTTTGAGTCAATTATATAAAAAGCAGAGTTAGCTTTTCTAATGACGATTTGTTGCGATGGTCGATTTTGAGGATGTTAAAATTAAAAACAATTTGATTCTTGTTGTTTGCGCTTTGAGAATACATTTCACTCCTAGATTTCAGGGGAACGTGAGCCGCCGTGTGAATTGCCCCTAAAAGTTGGCCTCAAACCGAATTGGTATATGTATACCGCCCCTATTCAATTATTCTACCACACCTACTATACATGACGGATATTTACAATATTAAAGTAGGTGTGGACTATGTGAAAAACGCCTCTAATATGAAAATATAATTTGACAAAGAAGTTGTAATTTTAATTTTGTTTTTCAACCTTCAAATCCCACTCATAGTATTAATAAAAAATCTAAACCATGCTTAGTTTAATTTAGATTTTCAATATTGATACTATGAGCGCAATCTAGTGTTACAAAAAACAAAAGTTGATATCACGTTAGCGTTTAAATTCTTGGCAAATTTTTGTCAAAATCTTACCTGGATTTTTGTCTAGAGACAGCAAAACTAGAAATTTAGGGTGAGAAATCGGATGAATTTGTCATACTCTTACCCAAGCAAAGACTAGATTTGCCAAAATATGGATGAAAGTTACTAATATAAGTATTTTTTTGAATGAAAGCATGTTGTTGTTGATTCTCTCCATTTCTGTCCAATTTTTCCTTACCTGCTGGCATTGATGGGTGCCAGTCATGCGATCAATGATAAAACAAAATTTAACCCTGTATCACGTTGTATTTTCAATTTAACGATGTTTTCTTGTAGTCCACACCTACTTTAATATCGTAAATATCCGCCATATAGGGGTGTGGTAGAATGGTCAAAAAGGATGGCACATACATCAATTCCCCAAATCACGAGTATTGTGCACGAGTATTATGCACGTTTATCATCCATACTTATCATCCCATCCCTGCGTATCATCCACGAACGTCACCCCTACTTATCATCCTCATTTATCATCCATTTTATCATCCTCGAAAGTCACCTATGATACTTATCATCCTCAAACATCATTTACAGTACTATTCATCCTCGGATATCATCCATTATATCGTACTCGAATATCATCCACATTCATCCTGTCTCTCCTCGCACGCATCCCGACGAGGGCTGCTTTGGCCGCCCATTCGACCAAATTTGCTGTTGCTGCCGAAGTCGTCAAGAGCTTTGGAACGATCGTGTTTCCGAAGCAAAGCTTAACTCAAGCCCGCAATCGAAGCTTCGAAACATTCATATCACACGCAATGGCCGTTCTCGCTGCTTTCAAAGTTCTTACGAAGCGCTAATCTGAAAGGAAAGTCCAAATTTCGAGCTTCCGTACTTGCTTCGTCCACATAGCAGGTTTTATTGTTGAGCTTCTTTCCGCGAACGGCTCGGATTGGATCGATCAAATTTGATTCTCTGGTTGCAAATTGAGTGAGGTCTTCAATGGCCGTTCTCGCTTCTTTCAAAGCTCTCATGAAGCGCTAACCTGAAAGGAAAGTCCAAATTTCGAGCTTCCGCAATTGCTTTTGTGCAGATTACGAGTTTATTGTTGAGCTTTTGGCGTACGGCTTGGATTGGATCGATCAAATTTGATTCTCTGGTTGCGAATTGAGTGAGGTCTTCATCATCGTGTAGGTTTTCAATTATTTTCCACTTTAAGTCTTTTTTTTTTGGTTTCCCCTGAAACTGATGGAGCTGCTGTGATGGTGAGGAGCTGTGAGCGGGGAATCATCATGCGAGGTGTTCGGTCTCTGAGCTTCGAGTACATAGTCTTAGATTCTAAATCATCGAGCTGGTTAGGTTCTTCCATACAGTAGTTCGGGAGACTAAATTTAGTATGGTGAGAGAACTTTTTGTCTTTCGTAGTGGTGTGTCCGTCATGGATACTGGAATGCGGTCCCCGTCGTCTCCGGGGCCTTCAGCTTCAAGCTCTGCGTCCAAGTCGGTGAGAGCGTTGAATTCCGAGAGGACGCCATTACTTTCCCGCGCTGGCAGCCAAGAACGCCATAGCAGCAGTATTGCCGCATTGTCCAAGTCGAAGCTCCCGGAGTACGAAATTCCTTTCTGGCAGGTAATTGTCGTGCAGAATTGACATCTTCTGTGTTGCTAATGGTAGAAAAATCCTTCGATTCTGATTTCACAGTAGAAATTGCGCTTGAATGACAAGTATTTTTCTCTCGTTCGTGACGGTCATTTTCACCTATTTTTCCTTATTATTTATCTTTGTAGATTACGCATGTATGAAATCATGTTTCAATTGATTTACTTCACGGATTTATAGCCACTCTTAAAGAAACTTCTTTTTGAAAAAGCTGCATTTTGCAAGCGCTCATATCTTACTTGATTTTGCTTCATTTTTTGATTGGACAACTCCAAAAAATCTAATGTAAATTGCGAATGTCTTTGTATGCACCTCTCTGAAGAGCAGTGATCCTAAAATGTGCTTTTAATAGTTTGCTCTAGTGGCTACACACACTGCTAAACGTGCTAAGTTTTGCAAACTTAACATTCTGGAATTCAGCTACAAGAACTAAAATGGTAGAAGTTGTTCTTAATTTAGCCCTGTTTATGGAGAACTGTTTAAGAGTACATGTGTTCGATTTTAGCTCTACTGAACACCATTCCATGCTCTTTTTACATGATAATGCTTAGAATGATAGAAGGTATTACTGTTTGCATCACTAAATGCAAGGAACTCTGTGGAGTGACTTCCCGTTGAAAGCATACTAAGCTTAATGCATATTGGACAAAATGCTTAGATTACTTTGGAGACTCAAGTGCTAAACTCTCTAGAGATCTACTTGTTCTCACTTTCAATAGTCGATGATTGCTTGTTTAACAATTGGAGGTTATGTTGACCTTTATTGAAGTGATAGCAGACAATCCTGTTTCCATACTGAACTTGCTAATCAAAAAGCTAACAAATTGTATGAGAAGAGATGCGCTGTTTGGGTTACAGGGGCCAGGCAAGGATCGTTTTGAGGACTTCAATACTTGGTGAGGCTAAGGTTAAGGTTAACTATGGACTCTTTTTTTTTGGTGTGCCACAGAGCCAACCGATGTGGAGCACAGGGTTGTTCGATTGCTGTGCAGACGTACCAATGTGTTGTTTCACCATCTTCTTCCCATGCTTGGCATTCGGACAAAACGCCGAGGCGTTGGACGGGGCGAAGAATTCCTGTTGGACGGCTGCAGCAGTGTGGTGGGCACTGCAGCACACAATTGCACTGGGATGCTTGTTTTCCTCTTCCTATCGAGGCAGGCTCCGTGCCAAGTACAATATTCCCGAAGGCCCAGTGCCGGACTCCGTCATCCACTGCTTCTGCTGGCCATGCGCCTTTTGCCAGGAGCATCGAGAGATTCATTACCGGAGCTTCGGTCCCGAGTTTTGGAGCCAGGCTGTTGTCACTGTTGCTCCTCCTCAACAGCATTTCACAAAGATGCGGAAGCCTCTTCTTCTTCAATAAAGAATAAAAGTACTGCTGCATCCCCTTCATATCAATTTGAGAGATCTGCAGGGTTGCTTCATGACGTAAGTCTAAGATCTCTATGGTGAGTTTCTCTGCGCAAATTGTCTGCTTTCAATAGCAGAGGACTTTGTAGAGTTAGTTTCCCTTCAGCTTCTAAAGTAGTTTGCTGTCCAAGTAAGATTGATGAGATGTAGATATTTGAAATACCAGAATTGGAGGATTGCCTACTTTCTTAGGAGCTCACTGGTTTTGGTAGAGTTCGCGGAAAACACTCACTTATTGAGTACGTAAGTATGGTTCCCAGTATGCGCATTCTGTGTTGTCTGAATGTTGGCTGGTTCTTGCCTAAAGCTTGCCAATATATGGCTCACTCTTATTGGATTCTTAAACATTGGTTTATAACTGGTAAGTGAGCTTCGTAGAAATGAATATGCAGGAGGATGTTGAAAGATTGAGGTTGCACAATACAATAGAACTCCTCTAAACTGATATGGTTGGGACCCATGAACTAGATTAGTTTAAGTAAGTTATTAGTTATTTACCTTAAGGTTAGTGCTGGGACAGTATCAAGGAGTATTACTACTATTGAATTAATTGTTTTGGTTTATGGCTGACGTATGATCTGACATTGAGATTTGTGTTCTATATTAGATTATAGAGGATATCAATTTAGAGGATATCAATTTAGAAGAGTTCTACTATATTGCTTCTTGGTGTTGGTCACGGGCCATGACCTGACTTAGCCTGTCAGCTTTGCGTCGTCCTGTACAGTACATTGGTTCACGGCTGATAATTGATGCCAAAAAATTGTATAACCTAATACCAGGGTTTTTTTTTTGGTTTTACAGCCAATGCTTGTGTGGCATTCTTTGAAAATGGTTTGTAGCTTGCAAGCTCCATCCTATTTTTGGTTGGAGTTGAAGGTAGGCAAAAAATATTCATTGGCATTTTTTTGAAAATATCCGAATAATCATTGGCATTACTTAATTATTGCATGGAATTGGATTAGACAGTACCTCAAACAATTAAAGTAATGACATCAGTTTTTAATTTGACAAGAATTTTATGGACGCCTAGACTACAATGCAATTTTCATTATTGCAGTTTGGCATTTTTTGAAAAAAATTCCCCCTTTTTTTTCTAAAGGTTTGAAGCTCAGCTCTTTTTTTTATTCAATTGGGCCTTAAATTGCCCAAAAAAAAACACTGCCTAATACATAAGTGATAAGTATGGTTCTCAAAAGGTACAGTATCCAGACAATAAGTTTTGCCGTACCTTTTTACATTCACAGAGCTTAGCATATTGGAGAATATAAAAGGTATTTTCTTATCTTGCACCATTAGCATTTAGTTCTTACTAGCAAACCAATCAAGTATAGCAAAATTGAATTTCAAAAAACTCAAACTCAATATTTGAACAATTATTTTGTATATTGATCATGATTTTGCATGATAATTAATTGAAAAATATTGGTGATGAATTTTTGAAATTTGATTGCATGGATATGTAGGTAACATCCATATGCATATCTTTTTTTTAACAAACATCTCCAAAAATGTTTCAAATTCTCTTGACATAAATTTTAATGTTGGGGAGTTCATGTCCTAATTTTGTAAAAAGAACCATTCTTTATGATAACTAGATTTTGCTATTTGACTGATACATTATGGTTCCATTAATTCCTTTGAGCACAATAGTACAATTGTTTTGCCAAAAACTAGTAAAAAACACAACAATATTTCTTTTACAAAATTTAACCCATCCGGCAAAAATTATTGTCCGGGTACTGCACATTTTGTGATGTCAAAATGTAAAGTATGGTGCAAACAGCTTGCTGATGTTAGTAGCTGCAAGTGCTTTAGTTACTTGCAGCATCGTGAGAGCTTGAACATGATGGAAAACATGTTAAGAGTGCACCTAGATAAAGTGGATATAAGGGCTAATAAAAAACTTTTTCTTTTTTTTTTCTCAAAGTTTTCTTCGTTTGTCATGGAGGTTTTTCACTAAAACTATGTGATTGATTGATCTGACCTCAGCCATTGATGCATCCCACACCTTCCCTTTTTCCGACAAAGTCTATGTCATGGGTGGTATTTGCATTGAGTGACAATCGACCTCCATGTACCATGAGGTGTTCACATCTTGTTTACATTTCATGCCACTTTCTTACATTGCTTGTTAGGTACATGACAACAACTGTAGGAAGGACATTGTTGTATTTTTCTTTTCGTTCAACAAGAAAATGATTAAAATAAACTTTCTTCAAACTTGGGTGTTTAACCCTACACCGCCCAGGGTATCTCAAAATCAAGCTCTTCATTTTTAGGTTTACGCATGTTCATCTTTGGTTTAAAAAATTTAATCATAGAAATTGAGTATAGGGCAATGCCTTTCAAAAAAGACATGATGGAAAATAAGTTTTCATTGAGGAGGGCAAAGCGCAACTATTAGGGACTTAGTTTGCATCATGCCCAAAAGTGCATTACCTAGCCTTAGATGTTGGCAAAAAAGAATTGGATATAAGGTAAGAGCATCCTTAAGAGTCAATTTAAGGGTTTTGAACATGATGAGTATTAATAAAGAACTAGTAAGTTATAGGATCCTATTAGGAACAAAAAAATATTGAGTTTGTACTTTTGAATGTATTATTTGGATACTTTGAGAATAAGTTGTGAATTTTTAAAGAGCAAATCGCCATTGCACCCATAACCAAGACTAAGGTTTCATGTTCACATGTTCTACATCCTTGTAATCACATCTATTCATTTTCACAAATTTTCCAAGATTTTAGAGGTGATGGTTATGAGGACACTAACACTCATGGGTGTTCCTTCCTTAAAGCAAATGGGATGAAATGTGATGTGGATGAGCATGTAACGCCCCATTATGGAGATTTTTTTGTAAAACAATAAAACCCTTATCATGCCATGCAATCCGCTAGAGAAATGAACTACAAATTTTTGCCTGTGATTTACACTCTTAGGGCCGCTTTACACCACAAGTTGAGGATGGTTTCTAGCCATTGACACACTCAATGCTAGATTTTGGTTGGTTAATATTCTAAAAACAACCTCAAGGCCTTTACTTTAGGAGTTAAGGCTAATTTTTTAGTACATATGTTAGTATTTAAAAAACAAGATTTGATGTGACCTAACTTCAGAAATTGGATACTCCAAAAATTTGAAGCCAATTCTTAGCCCTGAGGCAGTTGTCAAATTTTATCAAAATATGATTCTCTCAATGAAAATAGTCTTTTGAGATATTCAACACTTTAGGATGGAGTAGAAATATCCACAACCATCTTTGGTCTCTTTCTTTATCAATTTTCTCCTCAAATTTCAAAATATGCTATGGTGACCTCAACTTTTTGGCCTTTACTTAAGAGAGTTTACCCCATTTCATATTATAATAGGTACTTAGGGCTGTTCTTAAGACCTAAAATTTTGGTTGAAATGGCCATGAGTTTTCATAGCTTTGACTCCTAGTGTAAAGCGGCCCTTAGTTATAGTGACTACATGGGGAGTGCACTATACATGATGTTTGTGGGTAACGTGCATTCAAGCCCTTATGAGATGAGGGCTATGTAGGTAAATTTTTTGATTTCTATAGGGATATATTTGCCTAAATTTCTAAATTTTGACAATTTTATGTACCCTAAACTTCATTTGAATTAAATTCTTGTGATTTTTTTGTACACCATGTGTTCATTATAAATACACAATGACACGAAAGAAATTACAAACATATAATCAAAGACCAAGCACTTCAAAACATAAAATTGAACCAATCACATAATACTTCAAACAAGAATTTGATAGAAAACAGAAAGTATGGAAAAGCATAGAGTATATCTAAAAGCATATTTATAAATTCAATATAGGATGAAGGAAAAAGTAGTCAAACCCATTCCACTTCAACCACACAAATCCCTTTAAAGTTGAGCACGCAGAGAAATCAGAGAAAATGTGGGAAATAAACCGGCTCACAAAGATAGCGTTGCACCTTTACTCTTATGAAGCCCAAAAACCGTGCGTGAACAAAAAGTGTTGTTGTAGAATCTAAGATATAAACCGTGCAATCAAAACCACAAAACATGCAAGTGTGCAAGCAAGAGTTGCTAAAGCATGACCCAACCCTCAAACCTCACGCTAACCCTAAGCCTAGGCCACAAGCTTGTAAATGAACAACAACGGAAGCTTCATCCACTTGTCCAATCTTGTATCATTACATGTACATCATTTATTAACCCTACGACTCTAAGCTATTGCTGAATTCATCTGATATCGGATACTTGGACAAAGATCAAACATGGGGTACTTTGTCATACTCAAAATATGGGATACTTTAGCTAACCATTAAATAATTAAAATATATCTAGTAAAGGTGTAGATTTTGTTTTTTGAATATTGGCAAGGCTATTGTAGAAATAAATTTTTTATAATTCACATTATTATGCCCTACCCTTCATTATTTATAAAGAGTCCACATCCATTTTGATGATGCTTACTTTTTATAAAGTTATGTCAAAAATTTAGGACCAAGGCAATTATAATAACCCTTCATTCAATTGCACGTGTACAATAAACAAAAAGGGAGTGCACTCCCCGTGAGTGACTACCAAAATTGTCTCAATGTTTGCTTAAACGTCAAGTTTTTTTCAATATCTCCACTATATATAAGTGACATTTTATCCTCAGATTTTGTGTGTGATCCTCGTGCACTCATGATCAAGCATACCATATTTCAGCTACTAAAAACCAAAATCCCATTTTGGTAAATTATTTTGTGCCAAAATCAAGAAAGTTGTTTAAATAAAAGTGGTGATGAATATTTGAGATTTGATTGCATGAGTATGTTGGAGACATCCATACGCACATCTTTGCTTCAAACAAATATTTCCAAAAAAAATCTTAAATTTTTTTAAAAAAAAATTTAGGCCAAATTTAGTAAACTTGATAATTCTTCATGGAGTCTATTTTTTGGCAAAATAAATATATCATCATGTTTAAAGGTACAAACTCAATCACAACATATGAGTTTTTTTGCCAAAAAATAGAATCCATGAAGAATTATCAAGTTTACTAAATTTGGCCTAAATTTAAAATATTTTTAGAATTTTTTTAGAATTTTTTTGGAAATATTTGTTTGAAGCAAAGATGTGCGTATGGATGTCTCCAACATACCCATGCAATCAAATCTCAAATATTCATCACCAATGTTTTTTAATCAACTTTCTTGATTTTGACACAAAACAATATTCCAAAAATGGGATTTTGGTTTTTAGTAGCTGAAATGTGGTATGCTTGATCATGAGTGCACAAGGATCACACACACAAAACCTGAGGATAAAATGCCACTTATATATAGTGGAGATATTGAAAAAAACTTAACGTCTAAGCAAACATTGAGACAATTTTGGTAGTCACTGCATGATTAACTCACTCAATAAAAACCAAAAAATAGGGTCTTGATATTGCCACCCCCCTCTTTTACATCATTGTTCAAATTTTAGTGGTTTTTGGGGATTTTTTTTTTAAAACTTATAAGTAAATACACATCAAACCAGGTGATTTTTTGTTGGTGTTTTCCAAAATGATAAACAACAATCAAAACTTTTGATGAGAAAAGATAATAGAGTATTGTAAATTTTTATCAAATTTTTTTTATTGATGTTTATCATTTTGAAAAAACACCTACAAAAAATCACTTGATTTTGTAAATATTTAATTCTAAATTAAAAAAAAAAAAAACTGTCCCCAACAACCAGAACAATGATGTAAAAGAGGAGAGTGGCAGCATCAAGACCCAAAAAATAATACCACGACGGCACCCACTCCGGGCATCGACCAGCAATCCGGGTATAGAGACCAATACTCGGCATCAATCTCGCTCACTCTGTCTGGGTTCAGGGTTTAGGGTTTAACAAGACTCTGCACAGCAACGCTTCCTCTCTTCCATGTCTCGCGTAAAGCTTCGGCATCGCAATCCCTGAACATGGCGATCCGAATGGCAGTGATCTCCAATCACACTCTCTGTGCTGCCATTCCTCACCGCTCTCATGCATTGGAATCAAGCAGCAGCAGCAGCAACAGCAGTGCATTCACCGGCGGGACTGATTTTCGGTCCTGTCTGAAACCTCTCAGAATGGAGCTCAATGCTCAGAGGTCCTTTCTCGTTTCTACACGAGCTGCAAGCTCTTCAAATTTCGCCGATTTAGCTGTCATGGTGCGTGACCGACCGAATGCCAACATTCGCTCAAATGCTTCGATTGTTCGCTGCGTTGGAATTTTAGAATTTCGTGAACTTTAGAGATTGTTGAATTATTTTGGTACATTTAGGATGTTAGAATTTATGAATTTATGAATTTTTTGCATGGATTCTGATGGTGAATGTGTGTGGCCAGGTGAATGATTGCTCGGGGAAGATGGGAGGAGCAGTGGCCGAGGCTGCTGTTGGAGTAGGGATGCAATTAGTGCCTGTTTGTTTGACAGGGCCTGGCATGGCGCGTGAGTTCAACATCCAGGGAATCACCGTGCAATCTGTCGATTCCAATGAGCGTGCAACAGTGATGGATCAAGTGATGAAGGACTTCCCGAATGTCATCGTTGTGGACTACACATTGCCGGCCGCTGTCAATGGTGAGACTCGCCTTTTGCCCTAATTCTCTTGACAGGGCTCATCCTTAGACGAACTCGCTTTTTTTGGACTATTGAAAGCCTAATATCATTTGTTGTACTGGAATAGATAATTCAAATTGCTGCCAGCATCAAAAGCTGTAAACCTCCTGAAGTTTATAAAGGAAAAGGTATACAATATCGAAACAAAGTTCTACATAAAAAACAAGGAAAAAATAAATAAATCATGTCATATATTTTAGGAACTAATTTAGTGCCGAATGAACAAGTAGAAATTGCTTTAACTACAAATGGAAATGCGCGTAATGTATGTTGCTATGGCTTGTTGCAAGATAAAATTTAAGTCGCCATTGGAGGACATCAAGATTGAAGTTCAAGCTTATTTTTAGTTTCTCTGGATTTTAAGATGAGCCTGAAGTTAAACTACATTTTTTGACACATTTAGAAATGAAATTTGACAAAACCGCATGGATGTATGGACACTCATAATTTAATGATTTTTGGCTACTGAATGTTATTCATGTTTGCAATTGGAGACATTGTGTGGTACTGGATATGTTTGTTACGCCCCTCTGTCCCTCTAAAAACGTCCAAAAAGCTTCCTTGCAAAGGATTAATTGTGTTTTTAATATTTGTGCTAGTGACACATGCATTCTAGAATCAGTATACCATCTACCAAATGTACGCAAAACCTTCAGTTTTGATGTCGCCGTTTGGGCATCCAAATTCCATGCGAAAAGAACCATATTTGTGCATGTTGCCAGCTCCTCATTAGTGATGATTTAAAAGATTTGTAGCAACAATAGTATCTCATATGGGCAAGGCTAAGCTTGCTAGGAGAGGAATGCTCTCTAATCGCTTAACTTGCCCCCATGAGATCACTGAACATGGCAAATGCTTTCTCAGCGTTTGAAATCAGCAAAAAGGGAGCTTTTTAGTGGTACAAGAAATATGTATGATTTGGAGCTTTTTAGAGGGATAGAGGGAGTACTTGCTAAGCTCTTGCAGTGGCTTCTATGCATGTAGGGGTTAAATGTTTACCTATGTTGTAGGTTTATTGTTATAGGTTTATTTTTACTGGCTATGCATGTGTTTCTTTTCTTTTTTTGGTGGTGGTGGTTGTCGATGTTTGGTCAGGTGTTTAAGGTGGTGTTCTTACAGGTAATGCTGAATTTTATTGCAGTCGTGGATTACCTTTTGTGATGGGCACCACGGGTGGTGACCGTGAGAAGCTAGTAGAAGATGTCCTCAAGGCTGGAGTGTACGCTGTCATTGCACCTCAAATGGGAAAGCAGGTAAGGTTGTTATAATGTGTTTCTCTCACTTTTGAGTAAGACAATTTGGCAAATGGTCGTCAGTCCTTTTTCTACGGTCAGTTCTTTGGGGCTTTGGAAGCAGGGCGTTGTTAAAACGGAGTTGTGGTCATTTCTCTGCTGTGAATGAAATGTTTGTGTTCCAGGTTGTAGCATTTCAAGCAGCCATGGCAATTATGGCTGAGCAGTTTCCAGGCGCCTTTTCAGGCTACAAGCTACAGGTGAGTAATGTTTTGTATTGAATTTTTAACATCACAGGTTAGATGCTTGGTTCAACAAGAAGAGGAAAGAATATTGTTCGCGTCATTTCTAGCATTTTATCTTGCATAGAAGTGTGTTATTAGTAGGTTTGCTGAGAGGTCTTTGGGTATAATAGCCAAATCTGTTGAGATCGATTTTTTTTGAATCTGCATGATTTTATTTATGCATTTTTTTTAAATTGAGAGGTTGTAAACGACTAGATGCTGTGGTAATAGAGGTCATACAGGGAATGGGATCAATCTTTGGCGATTTTATTATCCTCTTTTTTTTTTTGGTATGGAGACTTGATGGAGCTTGTATCCTGCATATTGATCCATGTGTGGAATCTATGAGTACGCTCAATCTTTTTCGGGTGTTGGATTTGACAGGTCACAGAATCTCATCAGTCAACCAAAGTGGACACATCAGGAACTGCCAAAGCCATTATTGGCAGCTTCCAGAAACTAGGCCTTGACTATGACATAGAAGAGGTGACTAATTCGCATACGCTCTCATGCTTGTAAATTCCTGCAAGTTTTATCTGTTCCTTGCCACCAAAACATTCGCATTCATATCATAACTGATGATTGTGTATGTTTGTCGGCAGATTGAGATGGTTAGAGACCCCAAAAGGCAAATTGAAGAGATGAAAGTGCCCGAAGAGCACCTCAAAGGCCATGCTTTTCACACATACCATGTTGTTTCGCCTGATGGCATGTGCGTACAACCAACTTCCCTGCTCTGGATGTGCTTTTGTTTCCTTTCAAGCTTTTTGAAGTTTTGCTTTA
The DNA here is from genome assembly GCA_963920765.1 of Ulota crispa. Classification (NCBI taxonomy): domain Eukaryota; kingdom Viridiplantae; phylum Streptophyta; class Bryopsida; order Orthotrichales; family Orthotrichaceae; genus Ulota; species Ulota crispa. The sequence goes on from OY987244.1 coordinate 29,859,779, forward strand.
TTTGCTTCCTAGGAGTTGTCCTCGTTGTTGGTCTTTTGGAGGATTTTGTTGTTTGACGTGGTCTCTTTGTTCATGCAGGGTAAATTTCGAGTTTCAGCACAACGTTTGCGGGAGATCCATTTATGCAGAGGGAACTGTAGATGCTGTCTTATTTTTAGCCAAGAAGGTGAGATCTACCCCTTTGTTTGATTTAACTTCCAAATGTCCAACATGTAAAATTGAAACGCCACTATGGAAGCCGATTGCCGATTGTAGTACTTTTCAAAACTTAGTTCTACTATTCAAAAATATATGGTTTGATTTCTTCTTTTATTACTGCATTTTCTTACCTTTCATGAAGCGTCATAACGTATTTGTTTCAGTTCCTTCAAATAAGGGAGCAGCCACTTTTGGCCATTTGGGCACTGAGGGGTCACAGTAACAATAGCCAACTGCCTGATTAATAGTTGGAAGTGGTCCTGTAACCGTGCGAATTCTAGTAATGGCCGTTTTGTAGACAATCTCTCTGAATGTGGCTTTAGACCGAGTGTTTTCTGACGCTGTGTAATTTTACTTCAATGCGCAGATTCGAGAGAAGGCAGATCAGAAGTTGTATAATATGATTGATGTTTTGCGTGAAGGGAGTATGCGGTAATAAATTTTGATGTCTTCTTATGATACCAGTCTATAAAATGGAAGAGAGTTCAGCATTCTCCTTGGACATCCAATTCACTCGTCCTTGTTTCGATCATATTTTGTCCTCGGCTACTGCTTTCGAATTCATTCTCTCCCTGGGCTGGATGTGAGGAAGTAAGGTGCTTTGTACTTGTTACTGTTTTTGGTTGCTGAATGAGTTCTGGATGACCTAGTTAATGTCTTTCACAGTACATTATGCCCGTAATATAAGGCCTAGAGGTGCTGAAAAAAGTATATTCATCTGATTGGTTGCAGCATTTATATCAAAAACTGTTGTATAAAGTTATGATGAAAGTCCATTTTTCTAGGAATGAGAGTTCACATTCTAAACTCTGGCTATTTGAACAGAATGCTAATTTCTAACCGTTCAATGCATCAAGTTTATACAGACGTCGTTTCTGTGGAGATAACCGTAGCGTTCTAACTTTGCTTTCACGTGAAGTTCAAACCTAACCGCTCAGTTCCACTTCAATCTTACAAGCCCTATCGTTAAGAATTTAGTTAGCAGATGTCGTGTGATATCTCCGCATTGATTTGATTTTCCTCATTTTTTGAGCTGTCAACTATTACTATGCTATCCTGATTTGTAGCCGCAGCCGCCGGCTCATGCATTTCATGGGGGTTTCGGTTTTTATGGATCCCAAGGCTCGAGAAAGGCGCTGTGAAACGTGCAGTGTCTAAAAAGTCATAACTCTGTGAATAGTCGATTTTGCAAGTGGAGCTACTTGAGACGATACAGAGCGTTGGCAAACGTGGAGAACCTTTGCCCAAACCGAGTTTATTTCTGTGTTCTTCATCGAGGTGAGATATGTTGCTGGCAAAGGTGGATTTATGAATCACTATCTTTTATTGATTCATCACATTACAAAAGAGGCAAAATCACTGGCTGCAGTTCCTGAATAATGTGTGAAAATGTTCGCCTTGTTGCAATATGGGAGGTTGGCAGTATCCTGGAGAATTTGTGTATACACTCCAGTTGGGACATGTTTCTGGAAACTGGAAGTCAAAGAGGGGGTGAAACATCCTTACTTCTGGGATGCATTTGTTCCTCTCTATTATGTCATATTAAGAAAGCCCAAACTTGAAGAAGACGGCATAGTTTGAATTGTTGCATGCTCATTCTTTGAAACAAGAGTATCAGCATATTATGGAGTGAAGGTAAAATCGTAACTCCAATGTACAAGTTTTTATTGGATCGAGGGGAAAATTTGGGCAGTGAATGCCTGGAAATGCTGAAAAGCCTAGATCTGGACGACCTCATATCTATGCCATGATGTTAACCGGCATATACAGTGCACCTTCGGATGTACTATTGTTTATTTAGGGTTCCGGAGTGTTTTTGAGATTCCGGTTCAAATCACTGCGAAGTGGTGGTCCATTATTCACTAAGAAAATGAATACTTGGAGGGATATTACATTGGCAAGTCACGTTCATCAATTAGAGACATCAGGTCCCAGAAAGGAGCAGCAATGACGATATTCGTGCTTTTGCTGCTGTCAACCTTGTGTTGTCCTCTCCATGCTCAAGGTACGCTTGGACTCGTACTTTGTTTGCAATTTTGCTACCTTTTTGTTAGAATCCAGATCTAGAAATCTTTGTAGACTTTGATTCTTGAGTTCCACTCAGTTCTCCAATTAGCTGATCATCCATGTGCCAAGAAGTAAAACACCTTACAAGACGAGGAGTTTGTGCGTGAAATGTATCTTTGTCATCATACAAAACCGAAGTCCTTCATTGATTGTGTAGTATGGAACTGTGTCTGACGGGCCAAATTACTCAGAATTTTTTTATCCTCGCGATTTGCTGTAGGACTGGGAAGCAAGTGGAATTCAAGGTTAATTTCAGAACAAGTACTTTCCGTTAATATTTGAGATGTTGCTGATCTTGGAATTTTGTGGGTTTTTGGGCAGATTTCAGCACTGGTGGTGGCTTCATAACGTCAGGAACAGATAACTTTACTGACAGTACGCGGGTCCTCATTAGTGCGCCATGGGCTATTTTTTCAAAATCATTGTACGTTTTCACCACAGGCATTCCTATCCAGCCTGTTTACATCCAAGCACCGTCAGGTAATCTTATCATCTTTCTCCGTGCACACACTTGTTATTAGCCCTCCACCATTATTTGAATGTCAAAATTTGGGAATTTGTTTTCTCTAGCTTTCAGCTGTGTTGTATGGTTTCTCCTATGAGAATGAGAACTTTGAATTTGGACCTTGTCTTCAATTTGGGAGGATTACAACGCATCAAAATATGCTTCGTATGGTTCTTGTAGGAATTAGTTATGGGGTTGTGAGAGTGGGTGATTTAAAATTGTTAATAGGCTATTTCTTCTCAACTATTTTTCATTGTCATGCTTTGTTAGATCCTAAACGTGTGTTTCTTGGTAAAATTTACTCACGGGCTATTCATGACCTACACATGACAAAACGCCTTCCAAAAGAGTGCGCTACCTTATACATGTGAATTTGTTCTCGTGTTTGTTCAGTTTGATTACTTGAGCTATGTCAACCTGCTATGCTTACAGTTCCATTCTCCGCCAACAGGGTTAAGTGTATGGATGACTATCCAATGCAAAGGGGGTGCTGCTCGAGTGACCGTGCCCAATTTTGTTGCCAACTTCTCAATGGTGCAGACGGACCCCACTGGCGAGTGGATTCTGTCGCCACTGCCCCGGAACAATTCATGGACAGTGACCGGCCTAGGCATCAAGTTCAGTCAAAACGTGTCCATCTGCAACGATGCTCTTGACACTCTTGTCTACGGAAAAGGCGCAGATAATGTACATACTTCTTAACCTGCTTCTTTTTGTACATTCTTTAGGAGATCGTGATATCCCATGTGCTGAGGTTAAAAATTTGAAAGCCCTCTTTGGGAAATTAATAGTTGATTGTAGTAACTTTGAGGCTGTATATTCATCTTGTTATTATTAGGTTTAATTATCTCCTTAACAATTATATTTCCACTCCTATAGAGATAAATGTGGACATTTAGAGGTTAACGCGCAGAGAAAGTTGTGTCTACGAGGATATGACCAGTACACTGAGATTTCTTTCTTAAGCGTGTCTTGAGATTGGTCAGACGAGGTTTTAGCTGGAATAGTTCAGAAGGTTGAGCATTACTAAGTTCAGTGCCATTCTGTATATACTGAAACTAAAACAGAAGTAATGACCAGAAGTGCTTCGGTAGGTGGGGGCAAGCAGGATATCGCTGGCAAGGCAACGATGACGATTACACTGAATTGGAATGCCACGACGACAGGCACGAATGCCATGGTCATTCAAACCGCGTCCACTATCATTTACATCTGGGCGCCAACTGCTTGTAACTTGTGCTAAAATTCTTTCATCATTGAGCATTGCTTTCACACTCTTCAATGGAATGTCTATAAAACTGCTGAACCAGATTTTCACAAGCTTTTTTTTAATCAGATAACTGACTTATCCTCTATCTTGGTCGACTGGAAAAGGCTGGTTCAATCAGGGTCATTATTTTGACACAATTAACAACAAAATAACTCTAGTAAAAGGCTAGTGAAAGCTTTAGTAACCAATTTTCCTTCTCAACCGTGTGTGTAACAGTGACGAATCTCTCTACGTTCCAGGCAACCGTGGCAGCAGTGTGCTTGCTCGGCATATTCAGCCTATGCTGCTTGGGCTGCCTCAATTCGTGTGGAGTTAAATATATTCGCAGATATAATGTATTGATGGCGAGGTTAACTCGAGACGAGCTGGAGTGTGAGCAGAGCCGGGTACGTGAAATCCTTAGATCTTCCAGTTTGAGGTTAACTGCTTGGTTTCTAGCTTTCATTGAGAGTAAAGTAAGGACTCCATTTCAGTGGCTTTCAGCGACTGGTTTTTGTTACTAGTGTAGAAAGTTTTTTTTGGGGGTTCTTCTACCCATCGTTGCAAGGATTCCAAACGATTAATATATGTTTCTTGTTTGGACCTTGTATGAATAAGTTATGACTTTGTTGAAGTTTGAAGTAGCAGGATACCTCAGTTAGGATTGAGCCTAAGAATAAGTACAAAACCATGCAGGTTTTTAATCCATTGTGGATACCGTGTGCTCCGAGCCGATCAGGATACAACCACGTCGATTCTACTCCAAATTCATTGATTCTGATGCAACGATACACGGAGATAAAACGCTTGTAGGTTATATATGCTGCCTGTATGTATAATATACAGTGGAGGATTGATTGTCGTAACAGAAATTCAGCATATGGGACAAAGGACTACCTGTAAAATTAGCAAAGAAATGATAGCTTTGTACATTTTAGGATCTGAGTGAGGCTTTTTGCTCTTTTTGGAATAACACCTCTGATTATGTGATGTGAACTCCTGTGCAGGATACTATGCACTCCAACTGCATTCTGCCTCATGGACAGGTGAAAACATCTTCATGACCCTTCTGTTGATTTGATTCGATTTTTTTCCAATGAGAACAGTTTCCATTTCATAAGCAGTTTTCCTGCCATGCTGAGTAGAAATAACACTTGTTGGTTTGTTGAGGAGAGGATTACATGGCATAACTTAGCTACTTTCTTTTGGATCCTTTGATGTACGAAAATGTGGAGTCTCGATTTCCACAATCGCATACATGTTAGTCATTTCTGTTCAATAACCTGTTTTAGCTGGATTTTTTTCATCATTTCAAATACTAACGGATTGGATGCTCCTCAAACTTATGTAGATTGATAAGAGTGAAGTATCTCAAGTCCAGCAATTACGGTAGGTTTGGGCTTGAACTTCCATGCGGAGCCGCCTCTCAGCGACCGCAAGACTCAAGCAGTGATGATGACTGGCCTCCTGTCTTTCGAAAGGCTGTTGCACGGCGGTCACAAATAGCACGACTGCAAGCAAGTCAGCCAGCTTTGGCGAGACAACAGCCAAAAAGACCATCTCGTGCTCGGTTGTCATCACAACTTATGCGACCAACTTATGCTCAACAAAGGTCTTCATTTTACAACTGGCAACAAGCTCAAGCTCTAGCCCAAGCTCAGGCGCAAGCTCAAGCTGAAGCCCAAGCCCAATCCCAAGCCCAATCGCAAGCCCAAGCTCAAGATCAAGCCCAAGTAGCAATGTATTATGCTCAGAACCCTATGTATGCAGATGCAACAAACTATCCCGAGCAGACGGCCATGTATCCTGCCTATCAATATGGCGCAGGCGAGGATCGAGGAGCACAGAGCGAGGATGGCCGGAATTATGAATCAATCACTGTTGGTTATGCTTTCATACACCATATGTTTGCAGAGAGAGTCTCTGTGCGCGCATTTCCTTCCAACGCCATGGTTTGTAAGCCTGAGCAGAGGCAGGGGAAGGAAACATCTTCCAAGGAAAATCTCAGATATGAGGATCTTTGTGGAGGACACAGCGCTTTGCTTGAGAGTAGGAAAGGGAAGGAGCCCGTGAGGCCTGAATCTCCTCTGGAGGAAGTCAGGGCAAGGTACCATTCTACCACTTTGTAGTCATGAAAGATCTTAAATGTTGATAGAAATTATTTTCAAAGTATCCTTACTTTGAGTTAATGTTGCTGTAATTGGTGTCACTTTATGTGAATGCAATCTTAATGCCTTTACCATACATTTGACACTACATTCTTTTACATTAGTATTGATGTAATGTGCTATTTTCTTAACATTAATTTTACCATGAAATTTTTTGTGAATGTAACAGGGGATCGTTTGAGATGGTGCACACATTTTGTCAAAGGATATCACCAGATTCTGCCTGTGAGTCCAGTTCACGTTGCTGTGAACTGGAAGAAGTGACCGAGAGTTTGGAGGTTAGGCCTGTGGGATTGGAAGGCTATGTTTCTGAGTCGTACCAAGCTGCAATTCCGTGCGTGGAGGAGGAGCTTAAAATTGAGAACAGAAGCCAAGGCTCTGACAGAGCCGACCAGGGCAATGGAACTCCACCTAGTGACATGAATGTTGTGCTTGGGAGCTGCTCTCCTACAGAGCCCGGCCTGGCGCAAAAAGCGATGCATGATATGCAGGATTACCAGGGTAAGAAACCTCGCCTTAAAGCATCCTTGAGTATGTTTTCTGTTGATAAAAAAGTTTTTTTTTTTTTTTACTTCTCTTGTATGCTGAAATTCATGTATTTAATATGGAGTAACAAGGGAACAGATCACAAAACCTGCCAGTAGAATCCCCCCAGCTCCTCTCACAGAACAGAAGAGAGGAAAGGTGTGAGGGTGTGTGTTGCTGGAGTTGAATCAACCAATTACGTATATTCAGTGACACAATTTCTATGACAGACAGAAAAATGAAAAATTGGGTGGAGAGAGAAGATCAGTTTTTCTATTTAGTTACAAATGTATTCTTTATGATGGGACCAATTTGGAATTCTCAATAGTAGATTTTAGTTCTCACAACATAATGCGTTAAAGTAATTATTTTCAAACCACAAATCCTTGGTTGTTAAATTCTTGGCTGTTTGGGGTTGACAACTCCGTTTAGCATACACGCCTTGTAAGCATTAATGTGTTAGAATGCTATCATATTCTAATGAGGCTCTTGTTGGCAACTCTTTCAGAGAATCAGGTGTGACAAGTATTCCTTTGAATGAGAAATGAAAGGAGGCTCTGAGAAGCTTTGAATCAATAGTTGTGATCCCTTTTCGCTTGTATAGTTAGGAAGAATTCTTAGTGTACTTGAAGGTTGAGATAACAAGTGAATGTCCTTGTACGATCAAGTTCAAGCATTTAAGTCACCGTTTTTTTTTTGGTTTGTTAGACAAAGGTTGTATTGTATAATCCTTGAGCTCAATGTGAGTCCTTTGATTTACTAGAAAAGTGAAGATCTTGACATTTGGAATTAAATGGTTCAACTTAGCATTGTGTCCATTAACCTCAAGCTTTTGGGCTATTAAAGGTAAGCTAATCAAGTCCTTTGTATTGTGTATCAATTCTTCTATGTTGTCATATTGACCATTTTTGCTCAAACTTGATTTCTTTTGACAACGCCTTGATTTTATCAAATAGAGAAGTACTTGCACATTGTTGTTATTGTTTGTATATTTCAAGGAAAATCACCAAAGTGCCCTTGACTTTCTTGTTAAATTATCAAGACATCCTTAGATTTTGAAATTTCCCAAGATGCCCTAGTTGGCACCAAATGTCGTAGGATACCACTTTCTTCACTAGACACAAAGTTGCTTGACAAGTTGTATTTGACAAATCAGAAACATTCTAATGCTCGAAGTTATAAAAGTAAATAACAGTTAAATGGGTGAAAATAGAAGATCAAAATTGCAAGAATAAACTTTGCCTTGTGAAAGATGTGAGCAATTAAGCCATTTTAGGATAACATGCGCACGATCAATCTCAAGTATTAGTAACAGAAACTTTAGAAGGGTGTGGAGATTGACATCCCATAGTCTAAAAGCACAAATCTCATAAATTTGTGTAGATGATACATGTAATATTTTGGGGTAGATGTGGAAATTTTCATAGTTCTTAATATTTTTTCATTTGATGAGATGTTAAGGTCATTTTAATAATTTTCCCTACGTTTTAATAATTTTCTCTCGGGCTCTTTTCTAGTAATGTAGCATGTTCTTGACTTGTTGAACTTTACAAAGCCTCAGACTTGTTCAATTTTGCAATTTAGAGTTCCTAAAGTTTTGGATAGGCATCCAAGATGGCCATACTTGTTCATATGGAAAAAATTTAGAGCTCAATCACCATTTTTTATTGTAGAACTTCAAAACTAGAATGAACTTTCCCATTGATATGCTCACAACTTTCCATATACAGTGTACTGTACTTCCATGATTAACCCCTAAATGCCCAAGGCACCCAATTTGGGTGTTTGCAAAACTTTGAAGACAAATAAAATCTTATCAAATCACTATTTTTGGTATTTTCTTTTGACCACAAGTTTGTTTTGAAGTTTATTTTCAACATCAAAAATCTGATTTTAAAAATGAATGTTCATGATTTTTCTATTCAAGATTTTGTACAAGGGTGTCCACTGCAATCTTGAGTTTTCTAGTGTTGGAAGATCTTGAAAATGAGCCTCAAATACACAAAGAGCTTGGAGAAAAATCCACATTAGAAATCCATTTTAAAAAAATGCAAATGTAGATTTTGAAAGCCGTAAATTGGTTGAGGTTAAACATGCAATGACCTTAAACCTCATATTTTTTTGATGACCAACTTTTTAGATTTGACATGTGAAATGAGGATTAGAAAACTTGAAGTCACTTTTGCAATTTTAACACACTCATGTTCAAACGTTATAATCTTTCAAACTATAAGTGATTATGTTGTGTTTTTTTTTCCATGTAATCTCTAACATGTCAAGTTTAAATTTGTATGGTTACAATTGAAAAAAACTTGATGAGATTTATGAAAAGGTTGGTTGATTGTTCACTTTCTTGAAAATGCCAAGAAGTGGCCTTAGGCATTTAGGGGTTAAAACTTCCTCTAACTATAAAAAACTTTGGACATCAAATAATTAAACCATGAAATCTCAATATCTCCAATAGAGATCTTTTGGATGTTGTACAGAGAATGTATGATATAAATATATATATATATATATATATATATATATATATAGTTTTTGCAGGACAAATTAAACCATGGATAGGCTTCAACGCTTGTATTGGTGTACATTGTTGTATTCACTAGACTCTAGAAATGTACTTATCAATAATATTTTTTCCATCAATGATTAATTTGCTACTTACCATTGCAAAAAGGTTCCTATTTGGGAAGAGCTCCTCTATGTTTGGTTCTTGTTGGACAATCACCCCCTCTCAAAAATGCAATCATGAAGGAAAACTTTAAACAGTAGTTTTCAGACTAGAATTTTAACACATCAAATAAAACCCTTGAAACTATAAAAACTAAAAACTAAACAAAGAAAACGTAGGAATGGAAAAACAAAATTAAATAAAAATCTTGTTGTCATGTCAATTCCTATAAACAACATCCCTATCTGCATTCACCCAAAATCTAAGAGTTGGAGCTTTAAAATAGCCTAAATTATATAACAACTTATTTTGACTGATGGGCGGACATTACAATTGAGTTAAATTAAGGTAGCAGCACCTCTTACCATGACTATCTCCATGGGCGTCACTGGCAAGTCACGGCCTAATAAACACAAAAATCTAATAGTTATGGGTGATGGAGTGATGGTTATGGGTGATGAAGTGATGGTTATGGATGACTAACATGATAAGCTGAGTGCCCCATCTCACTATTTAAGAACCAAAAGCCTTGTTTTTAGCATCTCTCACACATGGCTTTACATTTTTAGTGATTTTGGACTTTAAAAATCTTTGTGAACAAATGCTTGCAATTAAAACTTTGAAATTGATGTCAATATTTTTCATTCCTTCTTGCTAATCTAGCAATATTATTTTCAAGCTTGTTCAATCATGGTACATACCCTAGAAACCTTAAACTCACACTTATGGGTGTTCCTACCTTAACCCCTCACCGCCCACGGTAGTTTTGAATATCTTTGAATTTGCTTGAAAGTGAACAAAGTGCCAGCATTATGATCAATCTTATCAATTTTCTCTGAAGCGCAATTGTACAAATTCAAAGTAGACATGTTATAGATCACATAGGAAAAGAAATCACAACAATGTCATTTATGGATTGAAAGATTATAATGTTTGATCATGAGGGTGTTAAAACTGCAAAAGTGATTTGAAGTCTTTCAATCTTCTTTTTGCATCTCAAACATAAAATTGAGGGTACCAAAAAAAATATGAGTATGAAAGGTATAACATGCATAACCCCAATCAATTTACAGTTTCTCAAAATCTATTCTACAATCTTTTAAATTGAATTTTTAATGTGATTTTTTCTCCAAGTTCTAGTGTACTTGAGGCTAATTTTCAAGAGCCTTCAACACTAGAAAGTGAAGATTTGCAGTGGACACCCTTGCACAAAATCTTGAATAGACAAATCACTTTAATTCATTTTCAAAATCAGACTCCTAATGCTAAAACTAAACTTCAATAAGAATTTAAAAATAATAAAAATCACTAAAAAAATCCTGAAGAAAGGTTGTGCAACTCTATATAAAGTTCAAAGGGGCCCACTTTGGGCCCCTTGGGCGGTGAGGGGTTAACCCCTAAAGGATCAAGCAAAGTTTTCACCAAAAACTCTTCAAAACTGCCATTTTTAGAACATCAACCAAATTTGAAAACAAAAATGTTTTTATGCGTATGCGACCATAGGATCTTGTAGAAGAATGGTTGTAGAAGATGCGGAAAAAATTTCAGAGTTTTTCACCACATGGATTGGAAGTTAGAATGGTTTGAATATTCAAAAACTTCTTGTGAAAAATTGGGCAGCTACCCTTCAAAAGGTCAAATTCCTAAGGAAAAAAGGTCGTGTGGGTGGTGCTTCTCTAAATTCCTTATTCCATCTAAGTAAAGTACATGTCAAAAAAGTTTCAAATCATTTGGAGTTGTGTAACATATGGGAAAAAATTAGAAAGTAAAAAGAAGTAGAGAATGATTCAAAACACTAAATTGTTAAGAGTTTCATTATTGAAATGAAAAATGCCAATCCCAATGGTCATAATGTTGTAATAAACAATCTTTATCCTTTGGTTTTGTTTTTTTCTCAAAATGTTGAAAATTGAGTAAAATAAAGGACTTCAAAGTTTATTTTGGAGTAGAGAATCCATAACTGCTTGCAAACAAAAAATCCTCATAACTTTCATCTTGTTGATCCAAACAAAATGATTTGAAGCTTCTTACATTCACATAAATCTCCTAAACCAATTTTAAAATTTTGATTTTGAAAAAAGTGATCTTAAAAAATCTGCCCAAGCTGCCCGCCAAAAGTAAAAAGCAACAGATTAGGCCATAACTTTTGACTCATAATTCCAAATGTCATGAAATTGAGTGCATAAGAGAGATAAACCTTGTCCCCAAATTTTATTAAAATTTCAACCTAAAATATGAAAAGCTCCAATCACAGGTACCTACCCAAAATTGCTATGTTTCTAAAAAGGGGTCTGGTCCTTTACGGGTTAAGGTCAATTTTTTGTGCTGGTTCAAAATCATAAAACCCAAAAACCACAGACATATTTGCAATGTAAAATCATTTGTCCTTTTTGGGTTTTCTAATTCCGGGACCATCATGGAAGTTTGCTCAAAGTTTGACGTCCATTTGGTACACAAATACTTATTTTTGTTACAAACAATCTCCTGATGATGACGACTCATTCAAAGTAAGACAGTAAGTCCTTCAGGGCACCCCCCAGCATATCTAGACCGTATGTAGATTTTGGCAACCGCTTACCCTGCATCATGCACTCTTGAAAGCCCAGGGGCTGTACCACATGGCTGGTACACAGAAAATTCTTCCCCAAGACAACTGGACACTACTGCCAGTGAGTGCCACTTATGGTACTTACTCTTCAGTCTTAAATATTTCCTTAATCACTGTTTTACTTAAATCACTTACTCCCCTAGGACCCCTACGGGTTTATTCATATTGAAGAGCAGCCTCAGCAGCCTCAATGGCAAGACGATAAATGGATGCAATAAAAGGCATGTAAGGTAGGAGACTTGTGAATGGACCAGGAGCACCCATAAACGTCAAATTAAGGGTTTTGGACATGATGACTATTAATAAAAAACTAGTAAATTATAGGATTTTATTAGGAATAGAAAAAAAATGAGTTTGCACTTTCAAATGCATTATTTGGACACTGTGAGAATAAGTTGTGAATTTTTAAAGAGCAAACTGCCATTGTATCCATAACCACTTTTAAGATTTCATGTTCACATGTTGTACATTCTTGTCATTACATCTATTCACTTTCACAAATTTTCCAAGATTTCAAAGGTGACAGTTACGGGGACACTGATGCTTATGGGTATTCCTACCTTAAGCAAAAGTGTGCTCTTGTTGTAAAATTAGGGCAACTTGGTAAATTAAAAATGTTTTTGGTAGAAAGCCAAAGAAGAAATAGTTCTATGGTCATTTGAATTGAATCTTTTTAAGTTAGTATGAGAAATAACTACAATTTATCAAAGCAGTAGGTGCATAGGTAGCTATTCTTGATCATAGGTTGTAATTTTCATGATTCAAAGGCTGCTTGTAAATGGAGCACATGAGTTCAAAAACCAACCATTACAAAACTAAAACCTCTCAACTAAGTTCCTTAAAGTGTGCAAACACCCATTCCATATTCCAATACTCAAATCATGATTGAGAGCACCTTTTTATTTATTTTAATATGACATATATTTATATTTTACTAAAAGACAAATCTAAACACAATTATGATCAATAAGCACACTCAATAGTGGCTCATGTCACTCTCTTAAATTCCTAAAATTGTGCATGCACAAGTACCATTTTTGAACATAAAAAACATGACCCATTTAAGAACCTCTCTGCACTATTTTTGTGACTCCATGGTCGGTTCAAAATGCCTGCTACAAAATATGAGGCTCCTACCTTGGTGTTGAAATCTTAAGTGAGATGTAGAATTTGGAATGGAGGGACCTAATAGTATAGGTATATTAGGCTCCTCAAATATGGAACCAGCAAGTCATTCAACAACCTCACACAAGCATGGTTGTCGACATGAATTATTAATTGTGCTTTGTTACATCATTTGACAAACGCTATTGGGCTCTTTGTTGATGCACACAGCAACCACAAGCACGGTATACTGTTCTTGTTGGATCGTTTGTTTTTGCAAACCAAAGTTGCCCTCTGCATAGTACCCTTGCAATACCTACATGGCGCGGCCATTGAAGTTGTTCTACGGGTGATGAAGATGGGAGCACACTCAAACTCACGCTAGATTTAAGGACTTTAACCCCTCAAGGATCAAGCAAAGTTTTCACCAAAAACTCTTCAAAATTGTCATTTTTAGAGCATCATTCAAAATTGAAAACAAAAATGTTTTTATGTATACGTGACCGTAGGATCTTGTAGAAGAATGGTTGTAGAAGATGTGGAAAAAATTTCAGAGTTTCCCACCACACGGATTGGAGGTTAAAATTGTTTGAATATTCAAAAACTTCTTGTGAAAAACTAGGCAGCTACCCTTCAAAAGGTCAAATTCCTAAGGAAAAAAGGTCATGTGGGTGGTGCTTCTCTAAATTCCTTATTCCATCTAAGTAAGGTACATGTCAAAAAAGTTTCAAATCATTTGGAGTTGTGTAACATATGGGAAAAATTAGTAAGTAAATAGAAGTAGAGAATGATTCAAAACACTAAATTGTTAAGAGTTTCATTATTGAAATGAAAAATGCCAATCCCGATGGTCATAATGTTGTAATAAGCAATCTTTATCCTTTGGTTTTGTTTTTTTCTCAAAATGTTGAAAATTGAGTAAAATAAAGGACTTCAAAGTTTATTTTGGAGTAGAGAATCCATAACTGCTTGCAAACAAAAAATCCTCATAACTTTCATCTTGTTGATCCAAACAAAATGATTTGAAGCTTCTTACATTCACATAAATCTCCTAAACCCATTTTAAAATTTTGATTTTGAAAAAAGTGATCTTAAAAAATCTGCCCAAGCTGCCCCTCAAACGTAAAAAGCAACAGATTAGGCCATAACTTTTGACTCATAATTCCAAATGTCATGAAATTGAGTGCATAAGAGAGATAAACCTTGTCCCCAAATTTTATTAAAATTTCAACCTAAAATATGAAAAGCTCCAATCACAGGTACCTGCCCAAAATTGCTATGTTTCTAAAAAAGGGGGTCTAGTCCTTCAAGGATTAACACCTTAAGTGTGGGGCCATTGTGAAAAAGCTTTGCTATTTCATATGCCAAAAATGTAAGAGTTTCAAAATTTACCATTTGAAGACTGAACTTGAAAATTTTGAATTTACATTTGAATTTAGAGACCTTTCTAGGAGCCTAGGAAGTGTATAAAATGACAAACTCCAAAATAAAGGCAAATTCTTACTTATATCCTTGTTCATATTATATCAAACCTAACTTATCTTAACCTAAAAAACAAGGTGTTAGAGTTATCAACAGTGAGTTTTAATGAAATCCATGAAAACATGAGGTGTAAATCATAATCTTGCTTATGCTCTTATTCTCCTTCACAAAATATTATGTAAGTATTAACCCCTTGGGGCCCAAGGGGCTCAAACAACGCCCCTATGCATTGTTTTTTGAAATGTTTGACTTTTCTTTGAGATTATTTTTAGTGGTTATGATTTTAAAAATGCTTATTGAAGTCTTGTCTTAGCATCAAATATCCGATTTTAAAAATGAATGATTATGATTTGTCAATTCAAGATTTAGTGCAAAGGTGTCCTTTGCAAATCTTCATTTTCTAGTGTTGAGAGCTCTTGGAAATGAGTCTAAAGTACACTAGAACTTGGAGAAAAAATCACATTAGAAACTTAACTTAAGAAGCTGTGGAGTAGATTTTAAGAAACCGTAAATTGATTGGGTTTACACATGTTGTACTTTACATACTCATATTTTTTTGGTATCCTCAATTTTAAATTTGAGATGTGAAAAGAGGATTGAAAGACTTGAAACTATGAAAATGCTTTGAACACCCTCCTAATCAAATCTTATAATCTTTTAGTCTATAAGTGAATTTTTTGTGTTTTCTTCTCCCGTACAATCTCTAACATGTCTAGCTTGAATTTGTATAGCTACAATTCCAAAAAGGTTGATAACACTTATCAAAATATTGGCATTTTGTTCATCTTACAACAGATTCTAAGTTGAGGGGTTAAGAAAATCACATTTGAAATCATTGACACAAGCAACCAAATTTTTGATGAAGATTCCAGAGCAACCGTATGTTACGGTGCTGTACATTATCTTAATCAATATGTGCCTATAGTCAAAATACAAATTTAGCTGTCAATAATCAAAACAATATATTTTTATTATTATTTCAAATAGAATATCATCCTAATATTAAGAAGTGCAATTTCTAAATTGGAATCCTCTTTCACTTATGAATATTAACATTTAAAACGCTATTGGTTGTAGAACAATTTGTTTGCTCTAATGCTCGCTCTAATGATGATAAAAGTGAACATTGTATTCATGAAAAATGTCACATGACTTACAAAAGTGTAGTAAAATGGTGTTTTGCAAGTTAAAATTGAAGTAATGTTCATAATTAAGGCAACTAATAAGTGCATTATGCTTTGTGAAACATGTCAGTATATATGTAATTTTTATTTATTAACACAAACGATTAAATCCATTCTTTACATGGTTGAGTTGAATTTTCCTAAAAAATGTCATATTCAGATTTGACTTGTTTACAAATAGTATAATAAAGGCTGTTTGAGAGGGAAGTAAATGTGTACTTGCTCTAAGGTTACTATTCCTAAAAGCTTTCAAAGTTAGCAAATGAGCATAGTTCCAATTATTAAACTATATTACTTTCTATTGGATCTTGTTGGCAATTGGAATGGAAATAATAAGCTTAATTGGGTTCTTTTAGAATCTAGTTGTTGGGCATTATACAAGTAAATAATTATTTTCAAAGTATTGATTACTTGAGGTATTCAAAAGTATTCTGAGGCTCTTATATCTTAAACCATAGGGGATGTAAAGGAAAATTGTAAATTTACACTAGAATTCATATGGATTCATTTTGTACTAAAGTAGTCATTGGATGATTATAGATGTCTTGTATTTTAAAATTATGAGTAGAGTGAGATTTATGGAGAATGGATAATTGGATTCCATTGAAAGCATTGGTCCCAATACCCCAATTGACAAATTTGGTTATTCAAATATATCCAAATTATTAAACACATATAATTCTCTTTCATCATTGTTTATTTCATCCATAATAACACTCGTTGAACCTCTCCTTCACCTTCTTACGCACAATTTAACGTGAGTTACTTTATATACAAGTAAGCTTTCAAATGTTGCTCAAAATATTCAAAACTCAACTACAAGACCATCCTATTCAAGTAAGCATCTGAAGGCCTCATATTAGAAAAACAAACTTAAATACGTTCAATAATGATTCGTCCAAACAACTTTTTATTGAACATCATCAATTCTTCATTCTCAAAAAAAAAAAAACAACCAAACAATGATGATGATATTCAAGTAAGCAATACATTGTACAAAACATAAGCAAAAATATATTGTAGCTTAGTAAAATGATGCTAGGATGAGGTCAATGCCTTCAGAGTAAAAAAAAAAAGTTGACTGCATCCAAATCCAAATAGTGACTGTAAATAAACATTTCATTTAACTAAGCCTAGAACACAAAAAAGAAAGGGGGAATATGATATTTTTCAAATGTTTCTCTTACGAAGGTTGACCTTATTCAAGCATTAGTGTAGCATGTTCATCATAACACAAAAGGGAATTGATACATGTACCACTCCTTGACTATTTTGCTGCACCCTACTACATATGGTTAATATTTACAAAATCAAAATAGGTTTGGACTACAAGAAAAACATCACTAATTCAAAAAGAAAACTTGACATAAGGTAGGAACACACATAAGTGTTAGTTTAAGGGTTTTGAACATGATGACAATTAATAAACATCTAGCAAATTATAGGATCCTATTAGCAACATAAAAATAATGAGTTTGCACTTTTGAATGTATTATTTGGATACTCTGAGAATAAGTTGTGAATTTTTAAAGAGCATACTACCATTGTACCCATAACCAACACTAAGGTTTCATGTTCACATGTTGTACATCCTTGTCATTACATCTATTTACTTTTACAGATTTTCCAAGATTTTAGAGGTGACAGTTATGGGGACACTAATGCTTATGGGTTTTCCTACCTTAGAAGTTACCACTTTGGTTTAGTTTTTTAGCCTTAGATCCCGCTCAGAGTGTCAATTAAAAAATCTAAATTAGATTTAGTTAAATTCACATTTTTAAAAATTGATAAGTTAAAATTGTATCTTCTACTTCAAGTTGTATCTTCAAATTAGTGATGTTTTTTTGATAATCCACAAATATTTTGATATTGTAAATATTGAGCATATATAGTAGGGTGTGACAGAATGGTCCAGAAGGGGTGGTAAATGTATCAATTCGCAACACAAAAAGACAGCTTTGCTTAAACGCGCCACGTGTCGCCGCCTGATTGGAAACTACCTGCCAAGCGCAGAGTTGGAATTATTTTTATTCCTGTGCCCAAGTCTTTTATCAAAATAGATTTGGGGGTTCAGAGTGAAATCAACTGGGGTTACTGGGCAGCTGTAAAAACTGTAAAAGCCGGCCGCCGCCAGCTGGATACAATAAAGAGCAGGGAACAAAAGAACGTTCCCAAGCAGCTGCTCTGCAGCTCAGGCCCAAGCTCAGGTTGCCAGGAGCCCAGGACTCAGGAGGACTCCGGGAGAGAGAGAGGACGGAGGGATCAGCACAACACTGTCAGACACTACGGTGCTCACTTCCATTGCGTCCAGGCCATGCAAGATTTGCTCTGATAGTCAAACCGCAGATCAAGCTAAGTTAGGAGGTGAAAGATCGAAGCTTCGACATTCGAGGACAAATCCGTCCCGGAATCCTTGCACAACAGGATTAAGATTAGAGCAAGCAGCCAGCCAGCAGGCGAGCAAGCAAGCAAGCTTGGCATGGGTGGCCAAGCTGCACGTCAGTTCTGGTGAGCAGTCGTGATTCTTAGTTTTCTGGTAGAGATGGATGGTATGCTATTGCACATGGAAGGCCAGTTTCAGATCGTGACGTGCGTAGAATTTCTCTGCCTGGCACATGAGCTAGCATGTTCAGTGATGAGGCCAAGCTCCATGGCGTTTCGCAACTGCAACTCTTATAATGTAATCACAATTCTCATGAATAAGTTAAGCCACACTGCGCAACGTTGTTTAAGTTCAAGCTAGCTCAGCAGGAGGTCTCACATTTTTCTTTCAGCATAACTTTTCTTTCGCCTTGCAAAACTTAGCCATGCACGTTTTGGGCGGGGTTGTTGAGTGGTGTGACGAGGAGGACCTGTTTGAGATACAGTATTCAAAATGATGTAAATGAAGCGGGAAAGTAAGTTAAGCCTGTTTATTGTTGCACCAATTAGCACTCTAATTCCAGCAGCGCGCTAACTTAAGTATTTCTCACTTTTTCTCTTCGGGTTTCTCAATGCTCATTCATTGCTTCGACAGTGTCTCATTGATGGATTTCTTTTATGCTCCTCGGTTGCCTCGCTAGCTTAATATCTTGCAGTCTGGTGTGTGTTGTGATCGAGGTTGTCAGTGTTGCGTTCCCGCCAAGCTACCCCTAGCGAAGCGCCAACTCATTCATGCTTGAACCTGGTTATAAACTTCCAATGACTAACTGTAGTCCTGTTTATGTCGCTCTTCGCCCCGTACGTTATCAGTCTCTAAGAAATGCATGTTTGAAGTCAGAATCCAAGGCTACCGTACTCACCAAAAGAAAAGAAAAGAAAAGAAAAGAAATCAACAATTAACTGTGCATTGCTCAAAGTACAATCTGAGTGATAAAAGGGTTAAGTTATTCCAGCAGTTGCTTGCATCACATTTCTTGTTGCGTATCAAAGTAAGGAAGGCCATTGAGCTGAACTTTGCTGCAATTGAATGGGGGAGATGCAGAGTATGATTCGTAAGGGATTGTATTCAATTGGTGTCGAGGAGCCAACGTACACCATTCAAGGTTAGATTGAAGCGGTAGACGAGAAGAGGATGTTTTGAGTTTTGACAGCGGTTCTGGAGAATTGAAGCAAGCATGGCTGCATTGTTGAGGAATTGGTCGACGTGGGTGTGCGTGGTACTAGTGTGTGCACTGCAACAGCTCCAGAAGGAGAAGAGTGTGAAGGCTGTGAGCGTGTCTTACGATGTAAGAGGTTTGAAGCTGGATGGACAACGTCGCATGCTCATCTCTGGTTCTATTCATTACCCACGCAGCACGTCCCAGGTAAGAGTGCAGTCTCTCTTTCTCTCTTTCACTCCCATGGCCATTGGCCCTGCCTGGCATGATTGTGTTTCAGTGTTAGGAAAATTTCATGGATAGTTTGCAATATTTACATAGGTATCCCTGCTTTTTCAGAAATTACACAGATACCCTTTGAACATAACTTCTAGGCATTTATTTATTTGTTGTGTTCGTACTTCCTTCATGACCAACGTTGAAGAAGGGAATGTAATGAAACGATAAAGAAGCAACGTGCGCACAAAAGAAGAAGAGAAGTGGCATGCACAACAAAACAAACGCTTGAAAATTTTGGTCCAAGGGTATTTGTGTAATTTTTGTAAAAGCAGGGGTATCTATGTAGATATTGCAAACTTCAAGGGTGTCCATGAAATTTTCTCTTTTAGTATTCATTCACTCAGCCATATGTAATATCAGGTTTGTAATTCAGAAATGCCACAATTTTGACTGTACTTTGCCACCATGATTGATGATGAGCCGTGGTGAATTCTTTCTAGGTCCTTGATCAATAGTGTGTTGAGTGGTGTTTACCTGATGGTGTTGATCAAGATTCGCATGGAGTTTGGCTGTCCTTGACTTGCTTGCCGTCTGTCATTCTCGTCCTTTATCTTTGTTGTCAAGTCTTGCTCTTGTAGCTGTAGGTATATTCTACAAGCTGTTTTTGGTTGGAGCTTTTGTATTCTGGTTGTGCAATAAATCTTCTTTTATTTTTGTCAAAAAAAGGTGTGATCGCACAAAGCTCTAAAGTTTAGGACTACTTGTAGATTTATGCGATCTAATGCTTGTTTTTAATATGGTGCCAATGTTTTGTTGTGAGTATCAACCAATTGACAGACTTTATGAAAACTCTTGGTACATTATGTGAATCTTGTTGGTCCCAATTTTGATTAAACCAACAACTGATTGAGTACTCTGTAAGGACAAATGAGATGCATGAAAGGGTTTTTTCTTGTGGTAACTAGGACAAATATAGGTTTGGGTTTAACATCATTATCCAGCTTGAACTGAAGTTCACTATCTTTTATGAAAATCTGAAAATCTTTATTGTGACTGAAGATACATTGTAATTGTAATACTAGAGTTTGAAGAGCCAACAGAGCTGGAAGTAGGACAATGAAGGTCTCTAACGCAAGTGCTAACCTCTTTTGAAGCTTTGAAGAAAGTCTCTAACGACAATAATAACCTTTGTTAAGCCTTGACGGATCAAGAGTCCCATATTGGGTCTTCATGTTTTGAATATCTTATTCATGATATTCTTTAGTGTAAATAGTATATATATGTTTTGGCATCATTTCATATTATGATCCCCAAGGAGACACTCTTTGAAAATTTGAGGTGCCATTCTAAGTGACAAGGGTGTTTTATTGGACCCTATGTATGTGTGTTTTTTGGCACTCAAATTCACTCTTAAGTATGTAGTAGTTTCCTAGTTTGCTGAATAAAAGAGATCTTATAATATTTTATTTTGACTCAAAACACACAATAACTACCTTATCATCTGATTTATGAAAATTTTAATTTGTAAATTGAAACAATAAAATCCACCCTATAATGTCTCTCAGGTGGTTCCTTTGTTTTATGCTAGAGATCCTCCCAAGTTATGGTCAATGAAATTGGTTGAATTGAAACCATGCATTTTTGGATTTTCGAGGGATTTAATTTCATTGAACTTGTTGCACTCTTGAACATGTCAGCCAACCTTCGTTTGGAATAGAAAATAACTCATAGAAACCACCTTCCTTATACAAAATCCACAAATAATTGTTTAAAAGAACCTACATAGTTAATTTTTAAAGTTACACATCAATATTGTCTATTTAGAAGGCGATTTCAGAGATTGTTACCAAAAGTGAGATAAGGCTTGTTTTCAATGTTTGATAATCAAATAATTTGTTTATTTTGGAAATTGTTTCATAGTTTGCTCCCAAATGTAGGAAAAATGCTGCTCAAATCTGTACCAAAATGTTGTCCAATAGAACTAAACCTTTTTTCGAGTTTTGTTTTGAAACCCGGATTCAAAATCTACCAAGGAATGCCAGCTTCAAGATGGATCCATGTTGCAGATGTGGCCAGGTCTTATTGCCAAGGCCAAGGAGGGAGGCTTGGATGTCATTCAAACGTACGTCTTCTGGAATGGGCATGAGCCTTCAAGGGGAGTGGTAGGCGTTCTTCTCCACTTAACATTCATTCTGACTCTGCGGAAAACCAGCTTCATAAAAAAATGTAAAAAATTACTAGCCTACTCTGTCTTTTTTATTTATCTACATCTTGGGGTGAGCAGGGGTCTCAAAAATGATACTTAAGCATAGCACAAATGTGTGACAACTGTTTGTCACTCAATAATAGCATGAGTGCACAATATTCATTAGAAGTACTAGAAAGTTCTTTTTTAACTGAATAGAAGTAGAACTAGGATATCTAAAAACAAATGTTCTCCAAAAAGCATTGGGCGGCTTGACAATCTTGACCGTTACCAATGATGATTCCTTTTTGTATGCCTGTGTTCTTGGATTGTCAATTATGTTCTGGAGACCATGCCCTGTTATTATGTAATGCTAAGTTTTATAGGCAACGTTAGTGTAGTAGTAGGTGTCCATTGAGCTAAAAAATGTTGTAATAGATAATGTCATACTTCAAAGGCTTGAATGCATTATTGTTATACAAAATTATGCTTGTAGTTAAAGTAGATGATTAGAATCTTATTATAATCCCAAGGCACTGCAAAACCCAAATGTTAGATGAGGAACATAGTATTCTAAGATGATATTTCATCTAAACAACTTCTTGTTCTTTGAAATCTTTGTTTCAATCTTAACATAAAAAACCTTGCATCAGGACCAGATTCGTAGTAATAATGTGCACTATTTATCTGAATTAAGATATGAGCAAGTAAGTTAAAATACTTCAAAAGCATTTGGGCATTTAAAGGCTAATTAAGCGAGGGTTGTTTTGTAAGTGCCTTTTCAGTATAATTATGCAGGGAGGTACGACTTGCCCAGGTTCCTGAGATTGGTGCACGAAGCAGGAATGTACGTAAGCCTGCGAATTGGCCCCTATGTATGCGCTGAGTGGAATTCAGGGTAATTTTCCAAACCTTTCTTTAAAAAAATTCCCAAGTCTATAAATTTTCCGTGCAATATAATGTTCTTCTTGGAGTGCACAAGTATCAAAATCATATGTTATATGTAAAAATTATCGAAGTTAATTGAAAAAGTTCAAAATTGCAGTTGTTTTATTGTAGTGAAGGTAACGAGTAGTAGTGACCACCATCCCCCAAGAGCCCATGCTAAAAGTGAAAAAAGTCCACTTTGGAAACGGTTGTTGAATTCCATTTATTTTCAGTTCATATCTGTATACTTTAAAAATGTTCGGTGTGATATTTTCTTCTACAAATATGGATATGAAATTTTCCTCATCTCTTTCCAATTGATTTATTTCAACTCTTGTAGATAAATAAGTATCCACTTCTTACCATTTAGGCACCAAAGATCGATCTCAAATTCTCTCAAAGTAAATATAGCCAGATCATCTAAAAATACCATATTTCAAAATGTTTGTGAAAGGCTACTTAAGTTTGAATATTACTTGTTTTTGTGAACCTCTTGTTAGACCATGGTGATGATGGTATTTGTTGCTCATACACAAAACGTCTCATTCTTCATGTCAATGAAGAATTTTCAGACAGACATGCTTATCTGTAAATCACAAAGCACTTTTCATTTGGCGAGAATTATGACCAACCTTTCTTGAACTTGAAAAAATGTCACTTTTGATATCTTCATATGCTATGTAACATTTAGTTGACACAATGTTGACTTTAAAAAAATTGTAACTCTTCCCAAATATCTTTACCATGCCATGATTCATGGAGAACTCTCCTTCGTTCTTTTCCATCACTACCATGCATAGTCCTCCTTGAAGCGCCTTCAATGAATAGCAATTGGATGGACTGGATGAAGTGGATAAATTGGATGAATTAAACGATTGGGATGAATTGGATAAATTAGATGAATATCAGAGAATTCATCACTCAGGGAGTGGATGATCCCATCCTGTAGGGTGGATGAAATCGTTGAAGATGACGTAGTTGTTTACCGTTTGCAGGGGTTTTCCGGCATGGCTCCGATTTATACCAGGCATCGAGTTTCGCACCGACAACGAGCCCTTCAAGGTTCCGAAACCTGGGATTTCCACTCTGACGTCCACAGCATAGCCAAATCAGCTGAAAAATCATTTACATTGTTAAGAATTTATCGTCGTTTGTCAATTGAAATCCATGTTTAGAAGCCTTAATCTGTAGTCAAGTTCTCACTGCCATTCGTTTTTATTAAATTCCTCATCTCTGATTCAAGGATTCAATGTTCGAGATTGTCCGATTTGTATTGTGATATGCATAAACTAGATAATTTCAAATCGTGTATCAACCTAATCAGTAAAGATAAAAGACCTTCTTCATGGTTAAGAATTTATCGTTGTTTCTCAGATAAAATCCATGTTTAGAAACCTTAATCAGTATAGAAGTTTTCAGTGCCATTTGTTTTTATTAATTCCTAATCACCGATTCAAGGATTCAATGTACAAGATTGTCCGATTTATATTATGTAATTCATAAACTAGATAATTTCAAATTATGTATCAACAGAATCAGTAAAGAGTATGGCATTTGTTTTTTAAAGAAGTCAACAGAATATGAAAGAAAAAAGAGTCGCCGTAAGACGTACTTATAACAGCTCTTAAAGAAGGCATTGCATATCAGATAGCACAGGGATTTGTTCACGAGCTCCCTGTAGGTGACGTTGAATTATGAATCAGTGCACTTGCTATAAAAGAAGTCAGTTGAATTTGAAAGAAAGAGTCACAACAAGACCTATTGAAAACAGCTTTAAACTGTGTAGGTAAATCGATAGAGATTCGTTGACGATCTTCTGGTGCTGATGCAGTTGGAGACTCAAAGGTTTGTGAATCATGTGGTGGCTATGATGAAGAAAGAACAGCTATTTGCATGGCAAGGCGGCCCGATCATCTTACTGCAGGTATGAATTGCTCCATTTTGCATTTGCATGCAATCCTCTTTTTTCATGGAATTTTGATATTAATGATTATTAGTGGGGAATTGATATGTGTACCACACCCTTTGAACTACTGTACCACACTCCGGGGTAAATTTTATGTTTCTACCATCAAAAAGCTGAATTTGAGAATTTGGAATTCAGATTTGGACTTAGAGACCATGATTTAGTCTAGAACGATAAAAAAAGTTGTAATTCAACAACACCCAATGAAAAAGTTTAGCTAGGGAGAAAAGTGTCACTTTTATTTTGTTTGTAAAAAAAGATAAGCTTTTCATTGGGTGTTGTTGAATTGGAATTTTTTTTATGGTTCTAGACAAAATCATGGTCTCTTAGTCCAAATCTGAATTCCAAATTCTCAAATTCAGCTTTTCGATGGTAGAAATCTAAATTTACCCGGGGTGGTAGAATAACTGAAAGGGTGTGGTAGACATATCAATCCCCTTTATTATATTAATGATTACTAGTGCGATGATTAGAACACTCTTTGACTTTTCGGATTCATAAGTGTGTGCAGATTGAGAACGAGTATGGAAATATTGATGCGTCGTATGGAGAAGCGGGCCAAAGGTATCTGACCTGGATTGCTGCTATGGCAGTTGCGACAAATGCGAGCGTGCCCTGGATAATGTGTCAGCAGCCTGAAGCACCTCAGTCTGTTGTATGAGAGCTTACTTCTTTTCAATCCTTGTATAAAATTAATCACAAGCTTAACTTTCAGCTTCACTTTTCAGGTCCCTTTGCATTGATTAGCGTCACGCAGTGCTTACAGCATTTATACAATGGAATGAACTAAGGAATTCAGTTTAACTAAATTGTAATTTAGAAATTCATAGATAGTACCTCTGACAGCGTAAATCTATCCTCTTTGCCTGAGTGGAAAGAATCTTTGTCTGCGCAGATCAACACGTGCAACGGCTTTTACTGTGATGGATGGAGACCAAACTCAGAAGGCAAGCCTGCCATCTGGACCGAAAATTGGACTGGATGGTACGAACCTATATCTGTGCCAAAACAAAAAACAATCAGTTTTCCTGACAAAAAAATCAACTAAACGCGTTATTCATTAAATTGGGAAAAAGTACTGTCCCAAAATGTATTTTGGGAATACTAAATTTTGCATTTGTGAAAATATTTTGGAGATTTGAAGTAAGTTTTTTGCTAGTTCCTATAAAGTATTTCATTATTGATGCAAGGTCTCGAAGAGATCATCGAAGTATTTACTCTAAATCACCTAAAAACTCTTTAAAATGATTTTTTTGAAAGTCCCAACATGTAAGCTTTTTTCCAATTTTATGAATCACTAGAAGTCTTCTAGTGATTTCAGTTAGTATGCAGATTCCATTGTAAATCCGAAGTCAAGATCATACGAACCAAAAGTTGATTATTGTTGAATTTCTATTGTCGCTTGTCTCCGACATTCACTATTGCACTTCTGGTCCGAGAACTTTTCAGTCGGTTTTGCTTGATGACATGTGGTACATCACAAAAATAAGTGTGCTAGCACAAATTTTGAATTTTGATATATAGCTTGCGACTGTGTGACACTTGAATGTTCGGCACTCTGGAGTTGAACGAAAGTATACTACCCAGGGAACAAATCCTCAAAGCGTCTTTTTTATTTTTGGTATTTTCTTAGAGCAATAGTCCTCATACTTTGCAGGTTTCAGAGTTGGGGAGGAGGTGCACCCACTAGGCCGGTGCAGGACCTAGCTTTTGCAGTAGCGAGGTTCTTCCAGAAAGGAGGCAGTTACCAGAATTATTACATGGTATATCTACTACTAATTACTGCATTTTAGTACTTAACTACAGAAGTACACATTGGTGTGAAGTTCAAATTCGTTCCCTCCTGTCCATAAACTCACAGACTGTTACGGAGTATTTCAGAATATCCTACAGCCATTTTTGCTCCCAAGACTGTTTCTTCGTCCTCTCTGAGACAACTCCTTGAGAACTTTGTTTCTACATGATAACGAAACGACAGATGTAATGCATGATAAATGGAATCTTGTCTCTTCTAAAGGTACAACTCTTTGACACATGGATGGTCAACTACTAATGCAACACAGGGATATATTTGCAAAGAAAGAAGGCATATCTAACATCTTGGCTTCTTTTTTTTGTTTAATTGCGAAGGTGCAGAAGAGATTACTCCTTTGATAATCTAGGCCTCGTACAGATTTGAGTTCAGTACGATGGTGCAGATATCCGATGCTTTATTGTGATTGTCATTGCCAATCTGAGTAGAATTCGATTGAAATTGCTTCTGCTAATGATCGACTTATGCTGAGCAGTATCACGGAGGGACCAACTTTGAGCGCACAGCAGTGGAAAGTGTGACCACCAGCTATGACTATGACGCTCCGGTGGATGAATTCGGTGACATTAGGCAACCCAAGTGGGGTCACTTGAAGGACTTGCATGCTGCTTTGAAACTATGTGAGGCTGCTCTAACGGCGGTTGACACAGTTCCTTCACCGACATCTCTGGGCCCTTCTCAGGAGGTACTCACTCTCTTATATTTTTCAAGCTTTTTTGAGTAGGTCACTAGGGAACTTTCTGCATTGTTCATTTAGTTTTGTTTGCTTCTTCATTGCTTCTGTGGATATTGAATACCGGTATGGCATAACCTGAAACGTGTTTCCGTGACGTGATCATTGAATTGGTCATTTTGAGAGACCACAAGTATTTTGTCATTTAGAAGCGTAAGGTTTGTAAGGTCAAAGTTTATGGGTACTTAAAAACTGTGACCCAGTTTTTTGAACCTAAAGTACTTAACCCTGGCCATACAACATTGCAACTGCTTTTAGTAGGTAGCATCTTAGACCGAGTTGTCTATGTAAATCCTAAAGCATGAGTGACTCTGATATAGTGGTGCATTGTATTGGGATGTTTGGTGAAAAAATTGGGTGGGCTCTAACACAAATTGATCTATATTTACGTTGCAACCTCTCATAAAATGAACTATAAAACCTGTCGCTGCTTTGTTGCCGAACTACGTCAAAGACAAAGCTTCACTTAGAGTAGCTGTTTGGAGACGTGAGAGAACTTAAGATTCGTCATGTGTTCACTGCTTAATAATGATAACACTTGGACTAAACTCCACTAATTTTTCTAGGATTTTCTTTGAAAAGCACATCACGCAGTACGCATAGTAGTTTGATCAGTTCATCGTATTACTGACATTGAGCGTTAATGTTTGCAGGTTCATGTGTACCGAAGCTCTTCAGGTCAGCCTTTTTTTCCCTTCCCTTTTTTCGCTTGTCGATTTCAAGAATTTTCGTTGATGCTCTAGGTAATATTGCGGAATGGTTTTGTCATTGCCGTGACTACAATACTATACAAGTTCTAACAATTAAGGCTGATATGTTATTGGAATTTGACCAAGGAATTTCATTTTTTCCTATATAATTACTGCAGGTTCAAATAAAAGTTGGATATGTGAGAACGTCACCTTTGAAAATGACATTTTTTTGTTCGGCTGTTCAAAGCGGATATTGTTGTTCGAGTGCCAAGTTTCTCATTGTAGGTGTCAAAAAATAACCTCAATTTAAACTCACTTTTTATTAAATCAGAATGCATTTTACATGTGTTGCAAATGGTGACCAACCTTTCTTGAACTTGTACAAACATTACTTTTGATGTTCGCATATGCCGTGCGACGTTTTCTTGAATTCAGTGTATGAAGCCAGTTATAAATTTTGTTGAACCTAGCAACGTTATACTTAAAATAGAATGGCTGCTTCAGATACATGTGCAGCCTTCTTGGCAAACTGGGGAGCCAACGATACAACAGTGGAATTTGGAGGCCAGTCATATGATCTTCCTGCATCGTCTGTCAGCATCCTTCCGGATTGCAAATCAGTTGTGTTTAACACTGCCAAGGTGCATAACACATAAGTATTAAATATGAAGTACTCTTTGGGATCTAGTAGCCAACTATAATTACTTTCAAAATATTAGTTAGCTGTCAATGAAAACAGTAGGAAAAATTATGGTTTTTGTTGGCTTATTTTGCTACCTTTGTTAAAGCTCTTTTAAAGGTTTGTTACATCTAATTTAGATTTGGAAGTTGCATAAGCATTGGACGACCTTCAAACCAATGGTCCTCCTGTTCTATCACCCAAAAAATACCTTTGATGCTGAAAATTATAGTTCTTAATAAGTTGTATTCCACTTCACAGTTATCGTAAATTTGCAATTAATCGTTCTAGCCCCTTGCAATAATGGCAATTATGACGTTGTCATGTCCCGTGTGACACAATTGTTGTTTGTGCTTGTAATAGGTGGGAGCACAAAGTGTGACAATGAGTATGCAAGGTGTCACCCCCATCACAAATTGGGTATCATCTCATGAGCCCTTAGGAGGTTGGGGATATAACTTTTCATCCAATGGGCTCGTGGAACAAATTGCTACCACCAAAGATTCCACAGACTATTTGTGGTACATGACAATGTAAGGACCAAAGAATGAAACAACTCCAACCTCCTTTGAAGTTAAGTGTCTATTAGTTCATTTTAAATCCTATGTTAAAGCCAAACAGCCCTCATTTCATAACAGTTTTAACTTTAGTTACGGAATTAATCAATTTGGGTGGCAAATAGCAATTAGTTTGATGAGATATATTTCACGATGTTTGGTAGTCAGTTTACAAGGCTAAATAAATACTATATCACCTCATGATCTTCGTGTCTTGTATAATATATCTCTAATGCTCGAAAGGAATGATAGATCAAGTTTGTAATTGTTCAGTTGATCTTTAACGGTAGGATGTGAATCATTGAATTATATTACTCCTTTCGCAACAGTTCGATGCATTTCCAATGTGCACTTAATAATGACACCAAAAATCCGATTTTATACATGCATTGGAAATTTGGAATGACACCTTGGTCCGGTGCATGTTTAGATATTTTTAAATGCAGGTTTAGTATCAGGTGTTTATTACAACAATGAAATCCAGCAATCCTATTCTTAGCGAGTTGGGTGGTTTCCAAATGAGATAAAAAAATTTAAAAAATGGAAACTAAGTATGGGTTGAAGGAATTTCACTCTTCTCTGATCCCATATAAACTTCTCAATGGTGACACTAGGCAAGACAGTGTGCAGGTTGCAGAAACTGACGTCTCCAATGGTTCGGCTCAAGCGACACTAATCATGTCTTCGCTTCGAAATGTTGCCCATATCTTTGTAAACGATATCTACGCAGGTACTTCATACAATTATACCCCTAAAATTCCTCTTTTGCGAAATGAAAACAGACTATCTCTCCTCAGGGGTCACTAGTGTAAACCTTAGAAACATGGGAGAGACTCTATACAATGGATTTTATTGGTCGAAGTTACAAATCTGAGATTGCATGGTTATATGATAGGGTAGTTAATATGTATGTTAAGTCAATATATATTACAAGGTCTCTTTTATTCGCCAAAATAGGGAATTAGATACTTTTGAAGGGACTTAAAAGCCAAAAGATTCATGTACTTAGGGTCCAATAAAATACCCTTGTCACTCACGGAGGTACCTTAAAATTTCAAAGGGTGACCCCCGAGCATTTCTCTTTGCTTGAAAACATACAGTTCCTTGCACAGAAATATGATAATACTAGAGACTATTACAGTGAATTTTTTTTTTTGCAAGACTTCAATTTGAAAAGAAGCACAAACTTTAGACTTGACATGAAGCTGAATTACATGAATAAATCCTAGATTTAGATGTGGAAATTAGAGATTTAAAGAAGTTCTTGACATACTGAAAGTTTGACAAATAATCAGGATTTTTTTTGTCATACTGAGCAAGGTGGGGGTGAATGGCAGGCACTGTGAACGCCAACGGTAGCCAGGCTTCGCAGAGAATTAACTTGCGGCCTGGTCCCAACAGCGTAACCATTCTCTCCATGACAATGGGTTTGCAGGTATGCTAGCAGCATTCCACTTGTATAATAGATCCTGTACTAACTGCTATATTCATGAGGCCAAGTTTAGCAAATATCTACCAAAATGATGGTCTACATTTCTTCACACATACAAACAATGTGATTGCCACTATGTGGTATTTAATGTTTTAAATTCAGGGTGAAAAGAGAACATTACGGGAAAACCAGGACTGTCGCGGAGCCTGACAAAGAAGCGTTTTTTTCTTGCATCGTTCTAATTATACCCCAACATAAACCACTGCGGGGAAATGGATGAACATAATTTGTAGAACTGGATGATCAATGCTTAATCCCCAGTTACTCGAGAAAGTTTGCACTTCTCAAAACCCTAGATTCATAAAAGAATTTGCCACATTAATAAACAGAAGGTTTTTCTGCGGTGGTTTACGCACACTTGATAGTGATTAAGTTAATCACGAAAATAGCATTTGAAACCACAGGAAGACAACGGAAAAAATACAGTGCCAAGTAGACCTATGATTCTGTTTACCCGAGTGCCCAGATAATACCGATTTAAAAGATATATTTTAAAGTCTATTTTTCAGACGAGCTTCAAGCTAATGATAAAAAAGCCTACCGGAACAGTTTGACCCTGTATTCATTTAGATTTTGCTCCGAAGTTCACCTACCTTACTATATATGGCATCTGCAAGGAAAAATATACCTTCTAAAGGATTCTCTATTAAATTTACAAAGCCATGATGATTACGATAGGATATAAAATCTAATATTACAATAATGTTGAATGTTCACTGAATGTTGCTATCGTTGGTTTGTTGGACACGGACTTGGGTTATTAACAGCTTAAGCACTTTGCTTTATAACTAAATGTCCATAGTAATGCTTCATTTTATTTTTCAAGGTTCCATCCAATTACAGTAACAAGTTGCGGTATCTGAAAATTCTAATGTTTTTTTTTGTCAGAGCTGGTAGTAGGGTACAACAGAGTAATATCAAGTAACACCGTATCCAATTAACTCGGTCAATATTCACAGTTTGGGACTATCAACAAACCAGTTTTAATTGAATATGAAAAATACAATGTGATTTTTCTAGAGGTAATACCGTAATACTGTGCTCAAAGTTATGTGAAAATGCGAGTTTGTAAGCTAATTCTTGCTTTATTGACTTGTAAATCTACAAACAATGATACGAGTGGAAATGGATATTTAGTTGGAGGAGAAATGAGTTTCATCTTTGCAAATCAGTTCTTTCCAGTTTTTTTTTAATAGGGTGAATTTAATACCAACTCAACTAAAAGTATTAGTCAATCAAATGCTTCTTTTCTGATGAACGACCAATCTCAGTGTTCACTAAAAAGTTTGTATGCTTTGCGTGTTGCAAGAATTCTAAAGTGGATTGCTCTGGTTGATGGAAAAGCAGGGATATGGCCCATTTCTGGAGAAAGAGAAAGCAGGTATTCAGTATGGAATTCGCATTGAGGGTTTGCCCTCTGGTACTATGGAGCTAGGAGACAACACTTGGACTTATCAGGTCCTAGCCCCCTCTTAACCCTCCTTACAAATCCATGATGACGAAGTTTCTACAACAGTACTTTATTGCTAAGCAAGTCAAAATGTTTTCTCACAACAAATGGCCTGAAATCGAAGTATTTTGTGTTTTTGAAATTGCTGACTTACAATAGAGATACTAAGAAGCTGCACCTAGCTTTGTTGCAATGTTTGCTAACACAAAGATGCAAATGGGTTAAAAGCCAGGTATCCAATTACAAACGACATAGGCTGGGACGGGCATTGCATAAAAGACTTAATGTTCCCCATTCTCTAACTCCCTCTACTTCAGGAACCCGGTTCACGAATTCTGTTGAGACTCTTTACATGGAAGTTTTAAAATTTTATAAGGTTATCGTTAGTCTCAAGTGAGTGTGAGATGGGATTTTTGGAGACCTAAGTTGTACAGCTGTGTGTGCAGGTTGGACTTTTAGGGGAGAATAAACAGCTCTACAGTGTCAATGGGTCATACTCAGCGGATTGGTATAGATTATGGCAGTCCAGCGATCG
The DNA here is from genome assembly GCA_963920765.1 of Ulota crispa. Classification (NCBI taxonomy): domain Eukaryota; kingdom Viridiplantae; phylum Streptophyta; class Bryopsida; order Orthotrichales; family Orthotrichaceae; genus Ulota; species Ulota crispa. Next base: position 29,892,369 of record OY987244.1, read on the forward strand.
CAATTTCCTGTCGTGGATCAAGGTCTGACATCCATGCAGCTCCTTTTTGTCAATAATTGCTGTTTGGAGATTATCTATTTTCAAGAACTCGGGGATTTGCTGGAAAATTTACCAAAACTAAGGTGAAAAGCTTTCTTAAATAGCAGTAAAATGAACATTAGGATTGCCAGACTCACGGTTTCAGCAGGTACTGTAAGTATCACGCAATTGGATCTCATCCTGTGTACAGATTCTTCGTCACAGTGAGTGGTTCTCACGAATCTGTGGATTCCGTCACATGTAAGTTTAGTTAGTGGTGAGTGTAACGTCCATGTCCAACGAAATTCAATCAAAATTTAATGTAGTTTGATAATAGAAAGCACGCTCAGGTGTTCCCAGATGTGTTCATTTGGATGGATATTGGTTGATTACCTGGTAGTTAGTGGAGGTTAGGCAGCTCCAATTTGCTGACAAAATCTGACCAGCGGGAGGTTTTCTGTATCTAATTCTAGTGAGCTAGAATTGCTACATGGTTAGTGCAAAACGGGGCTATTCTAATTAAAGGGCGGTTCATATCTGTCCTACGTCTTAACAAAGAAAATTCCACCTCATCCTGAACATGAGATGGCAGCTTTGTTCGGTTGGAAATCGAAAATAAAAATCGTAAAAACCTTGATAATATTTTTAGCAAATAAGTTGGCAAGACTTATATCTAAATTTATATGTCCGTTTTCTTGTCCCCGTATCTTCATCAAAAATTTCAAAAAGTGGTGACATGTAGGGCCTTTTTTAGTGAATTGAGGCGTGGGACATGGTGTGAATTGTCGAGTCCTAATTTTTTACTTCGGAGATTCTGAAATTGGAGATTCTGAAATTGGATAGTCTGAAATTTCAGTGGGACTTGGGACATGGTGTGAACCGCCTCTAATTTACTGTAGTTCCTTGCTGACTTTGCATATGAACTGAGGGTGTTATTTTGCAGACAAGTTTTGACACCCCAGCAGGAAATGGCACAGTGGCTCTGGATCTCAGCAGCATGGGCAAGGGCCAGGCGTGGGTGAATGGACGCAGCCTGGGTCGATACTGGCCCTCCTTTGTGGCCCCTACAGATGGATGCCCAACCAAATGCGACTACCGTGGCTCATTCACTAAAACTAAGTGTCTTACTAAGTGTGGCCAGCCTTCACAGCACTGGTAACTTTTTTTCCTTCGTTTTTTTCCTCAACAATGCTGCCTTCTGGTGTTGATCAAATGTTGTGGATGCTCAAAGCTTGTCACGGAAATTGTCCCAAGCTCGTCTCTGAACACACATACATCCATGTAGTGCCTTATTTAGTTGCATTTCGATTGTCCCAATTCCAAAAACAAAAACCATGCCATGAATATAGGAATAGAGTTGTAATTTTGTGACATTTATAAATTGCATGTGCAGATCCGATGTTAGGAGTCTATTCCATACTCGGAGAGTTTAATTTCAGACGATGTACCTGATGTTAAAATAGATCCCAATCACCATGGTCTTCAGCCGTGACATCAGACTGTCCAAACTTGCTTCTAGAGTCCAAAGTTTAATTTAACATGGCTTTAGATGAGTACTTGACCTCAGTTTTTAACAACCTCCCAAGACTTGGCGATTATACCCTGTCAGAAACTCTTTTCAAAGGAAAAATCATATGCAGGTTCTAACAGCATTCTTCAACATCAAGGTTCGTTCACTCTGCTTGTAGAGCTAAAACTGTTTGGGTCATTCTCGTCAAGGGCCACAAGAAAATTCTTGGCTTGAAAATAAAATCATAGCACTTCAAAAACTCGCATTATCTGTATTGAAGAAGAGAGTAAGTTACGTTTTCAAGCTCCAAGCTCAGGGTTGCTCCAAAAGTGAGTAAAATTAGACAAACATAGGGTATACTCTTTCTAGATATGCTTTCAAACATTTCTTTGCACTTATTCTGTAATGTTTTCTTATCATGATTTGAAAGCTACTTTTGGGACTGATCAATGAAGAACAGTGCAAGGAACTAAAAGACTACCTTCCATACTGCATTGGAACTGGCCACGCTAATCAGAGTTTTTGGACTTCAAAAAACTTAGATCCCTGAAATTCCCGTGCTTGCTGAAACACCATTTCCAATTTTGAACTCTTATTTTTCAACACACTTAAGGTAGGAGCACCCATTATCCAACATTGTACCTAATGACATCACTCTCTACACATGGTAGTCATTCTAGAACTCAAATCTAGGTACACTATATATAACTTATTGTTGTTGATCAAAATGATAAGCTATAAGCTATCTATGTTGTACCTAGATTTAAATTCTAGAATGACTACCAGGTGTAAAGAGTGATGCCTTTAGGTACTAAGGTAGGAGCACCCATAGGCAACGTTGTCCCCATAATTGTCAACTTTTGAAATCTTGGAAAATCTTTGGAAGTAAATAGATGTAATGAGAAGGATGTACAGCATGTGTACGTGAAATCTTGATAGTGGTTATGGGTACAATGGCACTTTGCTCTTTAAAAATTCACAACTTATTCTCACAGTATCCAAATAATACATTCAAACTTACAAACTCATTATTTTTTTGTTCCTAATAGGGTTCTATAATTTGCTAGTTGTTTATTAATACTCATCATGTTCAAAACCCTTAGATTGACGCTTATGGGTGCTCCTACCTTACCTTACCTCCATCCTTATATTTCAACAGTTCTCCAATTTTGATGCACCATGGAAGTTGGTCATAAGTCCAAGGGCTTGGCATGCATTGACCCAAGTTTTTCTCTGATTTGTGCAGGTACCATGTGCCGCGGGAGTGGATGCTGCCCCAAGGCAACTTGATAGTGCTGTTTGAAGAGCAGGGCGGAGATCCCGAGGCCATCACCATAGCCACGCGCATGCCGCATCAAGTGTGCGCCCATGTTTCCGAGGCCCAGCCTTTGCCACTGTCGCTAACGTCGTGGGCGAGGCGAGGCAGCTTGTCGTCCTCCCCACCCAGAGCGCCACTATTGCTGGAATGTGCTCAAGGACAACACATAGCTGGGATCAGCTTCGCCAGCTTCGGTGTTCCCTCGGGGGATTGCACGAGTTTTGTGCGCAGCTCTTGTCACGCCAATACTTCTGCTGATGTTTTGAGCAAGGTAAGTACCAGAGTACAAACTCTTCTTAAAACTCCAACTCTAAGGGGGCCGCTGCACACTTTGTCCCAAGTTCCACCAAATTTTTCATAATGTGGGTTGGTCATGAGCAGAGATCCTCAAAAGGATTGTCCTTTTTAGTTCAAGTGGCTAAAAACACTGCTAAAAAGTTAATCTTTTAAAATAAAACACTGTGAAGTTCACTAGTTTTTTAGTTGCATAATTTTTTTGGTAATAATCTTGCAAAATTTAGCCATTTTAAAGATCGCTGGTCATGAGTGGTTAAGAGGTTAATTATAGGGACTTTTATAGCTTCACACTACGTCTCAAATCTCAAGTCTCATTATGTTTGGGATCACCTTATGTCCTACGTCTCTGTGATATCAAATTTGTTGGAACATGATTGGTATAGAGGTTGTTGGTTGGGACTTCTATCGCTTTACACTACTTCTCAAGTCCTAATATATTCTCTCAAAATTTTCAAAATTTGGTTTGTCTTCATGCTGATGGCCGGTTGGCATTGATATCTTCATACCTCTATGTCCCTAAAGTCTTGATGCACTTAGAAACGCTTGTGGCACTTTTTGGCTGTTTTGGTTAAGTGGAATTTTGAATTATAGGTTGAATCTAGCAAACAATATGATCCCAACTTGGGAGCGAAGTTCCAATAGTTTTTTCGTAAATTCCATGTTCAAATGTTTTTTGCGATGGTTTTTTTGCCACTAAAAGCAAATAACAAGATTTGGATTTGGAGTTCAACTAGGACTTATAGAGTCGGGACATGGTGTGAACTGTTGGTTAAATTATAATCTATGTAACTCTTCTAGTAATTGAGCATGTTTCCTTCAATTAGAACCAGAAATTTTATCTTAATGGTCTCAAAGTTTTAGTGTTCTTATCAACATCTGGAAAGACAATTCTAACTCATTCTGGACACACATCAATGAAGGAAATATGAAAAGCAGAATAAGAAATGTGGTAAGACTTTATTTAACCTCAGAGTTTTGTCATTATCTTCCGCACTTAGGGATAAAGCGAGGCAGTCATTGTATGGTGGACTAAACCTAAGCCATCACACATGGTTTCACCTTGTCCAACTTTTGTTAACTACAAATGATTTACCCAATTACTGAAGGTTGCAATATTAGAACCACTACAAAATCAAGGAAGAAGTTATAAATTTGCTGAGCATGAACAAAATTTACTCGTGGAACTTAATACTCTAGAGATATAAAACTTGTGAAGCATCACTCTTGCAACCACAAATTTTGGAGAGCACATATATATGCCAAGCATTAATTTGATTTTATAGATGTAAGTGCAACAGTTGAAACTTTCTAGTCTGCACTGATTTTAACATGTAACAAATAGGTCTTTAAGGTAGAGTCGTACGTGCACAAATAGGAAAAACCAGTGGAGTTGGTCTATTTTGTTCTCATGTCATTTGCTTAGAAATAAAATGTCACAATGCGAAGTACGTGGCTAATGTTTCTCACAGATTAACTAACAAGCGTTCTTCTGTGGTTATTACAGGCTTGTGTTGGAAGACAAAAGTGTGTGGTACCTATTGTTAGCAGTATTTTTGGAGATGATCCTTGCCCAGGTCTGAGGAAGAGCCTGGCAGCAGTAGCTGAATGTGCTTGACATTTGGCACCCGTAAAGATCCAAAAGATTCAATAATTGCAAGTGTCATTGACATAGGTTTACATTGCAAGCCTCATATTACTATGAGATACTATCCTTGGTAGGACATTATTTTGTAAACAAATTTATTGTAGGTCTTGGAGGATCCTGTTCAAAAATTCGTTGATTCAACAAGACTGTTATGTCACCAGTTCACAGTATGTTCCATGTCTCAACTCAAGGTGCGATCTTAGCTCTGTTTGGTTACACAGGGCAAAAAATAAATACTAAAAATGGCCGTAATAAGTTTAACCGTTAAAGGACAGATGGATCACCGTGGCTTGCCTTGTTTGTAGCATTTTATAGTCTTTTACACATGGGCACTAGTTGTATTGTTTCAAAAAGTTGGAAAAGTCAACAGTGCATGGTGCCCTCATGAAAATTGCAAAAAGGGCAGCTTAGGAGCTAACACCATGTTTCTGAATCTTTTCACAATTTGGGTTACAAAAAAAAATGAATGCATCTCAAGAGGTAATTTTTTGTCTTCCATGTGTTTATGGTCACTTTTGAAAAAAAATCAGATGAAAAACAACTTTTTTTTTAATCATAGAATCTTTTTTAGGGTCAGAGGTTGTTTTTTGTTCTTGACGTTTAGGGGTTAAGCAAATAAATTGGCAGGGCTTGTGCTAGAAGTTGAGTTTTGGTGTATGCTCAACCCCAAATCGTCCGTGTTGCCATATACATATTTCTAAGTGAACTAGGGTAATAGACTTGGAACATAAGGTGGTGTGCTTGAATTGCGACCTTCTCATGTAAAGCATCACATAGGTAGTTCAAGAATGAATATGAAGGAGTCTTTGAATGGACCTCTTTACGTCATAATAGAAAAGGTGTATACTATTGTAAGAGCCAATCATACTCATTGGTTTCAGCTCATCTCTTCACAAGTTGTACAGGAACAGTTTATGGGAGACCTAGAGTCACAAATAGGTGCCTACTACATAAAAATTTGAAAATTCATCAATAATTCATAACGCTTCAAAAAAATATGAAAAAAATTGTGTTACATTTGGCATCTATTTCTCTGTCTGAAAATTAGACAAAATATCTTGTCTTTGAAAACCCATGAAAGGCATATCAGCCTTTGAAGTGTCACTTTTAGAGCACACTAGCATTGTGAATTGCCAAGTCCCAAATTCTCAGCTTTTGATCAATCAAACTCAATCACACTTTGAGTGGGACATAGTGTGAACATGGGCATTTTGGCAAAATGGAGCCAATTAGTGACAATTTTGAGAATGTTGACAACAACTAGCCCATCCTTTTAGAATGTGGACAACCAAGAGCTGGCGATTCTAAAAAAAAATCTCTGGTGTGAACCACTCCCTGTGAGTAAAAATGATGAGATTTTTTTTAAGAGGTGCATTTTGCACATCCAACGAATAGTATCTTCTGGTTCTTACTTTTCACTTGTGCATGATAGCTTAGACGACAAGGAAGAAAATCAAACGAAAACAGCCTTGGTAAACCTAGATATGCTAAAAGGAGGCTGTGTGAAAAAACGTGAACAAAGTTCTTGTTGACGTTCTACTGGGGAACTGATTAGTTCCCATGTTCTAAGATTCTATCACAAGAACTGTTTTGCATTGAAACAGCACAAGCTAGAATGAAAAAGGGCTAAGACACTAATGTTTCAGTTACCTTTCTACCTGCTTGCTTCTTTTCTGTCTTCACACGTGGCTTCTTCGGAACTCGTAGGTGTAATGGAAGAAGACTCTGCCGAGAAGAGAGCTCCGCAATGAAAAGCACGGTGTGAGCCCAACCAGCATGGCTTCCAAACCTCTGAACAAAGGCATCAGCAACTTCACGATGCAACTTGACAGTCAATTTCCGGCCTTCCAGCTCCGGCATGAGATATCGCACTGCAATCTGCAAGAATAATGGGAAATCATTAGTGGTAAAAAAATCTACACATGTACATCAATAATGAAATTTAGTGTTTGCAATACTAATTACAAACAAATGGAAACACTAAATGTCAACAACGGTGCTAATGTTACCAACACTAAATGCCAACATGGACACAAATTGTCAACTAGATTTCCACTAAAACACTTAATCTTATATACATAAAAGAATACATCCACATTTTGATTGGCTGAGAGAGTATTGTGGTGCAACTGCCAAAGACCTATTGTTAATGTTTAGTGAAGCGACTCAATCTAATTGATTAAAAGAAAGTGTTGTGGTGTTACTTCCAATGATCTGTCATACTTTATTGTTAATCACCACATGAGAGAGGGGTACATGCATAATGTAGTTTACACTAAGTCCTAATGGAGGACCATTAGGGGAGAGAGGGATACATGCGTAAAATGGTTTACATTGGGACTTTACTTTGATTCCAAGTTATTGCCTCCGTTGGTACAACAGGTACCTAAACTCGTTTAATACATAAATAGTTCTCCCTGCACTTTAGTACTATCCACCATGAACACTAATTGCCAACATGAACATTATATTGAACATTCATTGTCAAATTACATGAAAAGTAGAGTGAGTTGAATAATAGGGTATATAACACTGTAAGTACCATAACATTAAATGTCATTATTACTGTAGTGAAGTTATGCAGCTTTACAATAACAACAGCCACATCTTGTCATTGTAAAATGAAGATTAGACAACTTCACATACAGTGGAGGATACCAAAACCCTATTATACTGCCAGTAGAAACTCATAATATTCATTCACTTGGTTGGCTCTTGAGGTGGGTGTGAGCATGGCTTGGCTAAATATCCATAATTGCATGGACATTGAGTGTTCTATACGACCTCCCGCTTTAAAGAAATTCTTGCATGGTGTTGTTACGAATTTCATTTCAACAGATTTAGCTATTGTGCCTAATGATCTGTCTCTGAAATTTTATACTGATCTCCCAAACATCCCATTAAAATATATGTGAAAACACTTATAGTGACGAGAATAGTATCCTCCATCTAATAATACTGTGCGGTTGGAACGTACCTGCCACACATGAGTGTCAACAGGAATGGCATGATGCTGGTCTAGAGAGAAGAGTGCAATGCAGGCTGCTACTTTGGGTCCAATCCCCGGTAATGTACATAAGCACGTGACTGCTTCATCAAGCGGCTGCCCACGTAATGCCAGCAACCATTTCTCTCCTCCCTCCTTCTGACGCAGCATTTCTGTTGCTCCTACGATATACTTAGCCCTGTAAATTGGAAGATGTCAAAAAACACGTTCAGAGGTGGTGAATTGAAGCATTTTCAACAAGGTGATGGTCTGTGGTAGGCAGGCAACTTTGCAAATAATCCTCCAAAAATGCAGACTTTAGTTAATACATCAGTGTATTTTCTATTCACGGTTTTGCTTAGAATTTGTTGTTTCCAATATGTTATGTTAGTATTCTTAGTTCAATGAGAGTAATTGATGCATAGAAAATATTTTAACCATACCTGCATGATACATTTGCCAACAATAACTGTCTTTGCAGGTTTTTCAGGCTGAAAATTTTCTACTTACAAAGGTTGTAGAGCTTCATGTTTAAATCAGTTTTTTTTGCTTAAATTGCTTCACAGAAAGATGTTCAAGTTTCTTAATTGGTAGGAACAAATTATAGAAAGCAACTAAAAGTGAAAGAAAGACGAAATTTGATTGAGTAAGCTTACCGATACCCGAATCCATGTTCTCGAAGTTGTGGTTCAGAAAGAGGGGAGAGCTCCTCCAGCGACGGAAATTGATGAAAGCGGATTCCATTCACTGATCCCAGAAAAAGGCCTTGACTGGAAAGATAATCAACCATTGTTGTGATGCGTTGTATGTGGTTATTCGAAGAGCATATGAACTGAAACACACATTCTACTGGTGCTTGTCGAAGCAAGCGAGCCCCAGCAATGAAGGGAGCCACTGCGGCAAATCGAGCATCAACAGCAGTGAACTTTGCATAAAGCTCGATCAGACTTGTGTCCAGGTTCAAATACTCTCGAATTTCTTCTCCAACGTTGCTCACTGCAGCACTCACTGAGGACGCGTGATGCAAAAATTCCACCTCATCAGATACCTGACAAAGAGAACTCAGTATTATTAGATTTTCAAGTGATTTTTGAGATCCTAAACCCGTAAAAGACCTCGGTTTTCAAGGTTTGGAAGTGATCATCAAAAAAGTAATTACTATGGGGTCAAAACATATACATTGGTGCTTGGTTAACCGTCAACCTTTGTAACAGCAACGATTGGATAAGATCACAGCCCCACTCCCCTTTTGCCCAAAGCATGTATTAATGAGCTTGGTTAAGGTCAAGGTCAAGTGCTTGCGTATGGTCAAACACTTCCTTTTCATCAATGCCCATTTGGACTCATCAATTAGAAAGGCATTTGGTTAGTGTACCAAAAACATGGGTGGGAAAGCACCTTCAAAATTACAACCACCAAAACTAGGAAAAGTAATGCAAATGAAGTGTTTGTTTATGATCCATTGCTTGGATAAGGTTAACACTTTTTTCTAGCCTAAAGTGTTAGACCTTATCCAAGCACCACTGTATATGACCTGAATCACTGAAGATACTGCAAGCGTGGGTCCAAAATAAACAAAATTACACCAAAGAAACTCCTCACATGACCTATTCAAAATTGCTATAAAAATCAGGAAGAACAAATGATTTCTTCATCCTTGACGCAGTATTTTGAGTTTTTGCAGCTTAATGTTCAATATTGTGCACACCTGACGGAGAGAAATCAGGTGCGCGCCAACCACTCCCGTGTACTGGGACAACCCTGTCTGTCTCCATCTAAAGTTCTGCCCTGTAAGAAGAGTCAGGTCCAAACAGAGCTCCGCACGTCCCACTCCAAGACTGCACCACGTGCAATCTTCAAAATCTTCTGCCTTTCTCAATCTTTGGCAATCTCCTGCTAATCCTACTAAACCCTCGACAAGGTACAGTACAAGTCACAGAGAGATACCATTTGCAATGCAGCACCTAGATTTTGTACTAGAAGGAAAGCACATAAACTCCACAAGCTTTCCAAAGTCACCAAATGGAATGTTGAAGAGTTCAGCATTGAAGCATTTCAAGGATGTCCAACAAGTGTCAACATTCCATTTCCCAGAATCCCAACGTTGGGAAAAATGTACAATAATCTTATTGGAGAAGTACAAAAACACCTGGCGTTTTTACTCTTTTCAATTGTGAAAGAAAGGTCTGGGGATACCCTCAGTTAAATGGTGGACTCAGAAGAAAGTACTCCCTCTGTCCCTCTACAAACGTCCAAATCAAACACATTTCTTGTACCACTAAAAAGCTCCCTTTTTGCTGATTTCAAACGTAGAGAAAGCGTTTATCATGTTCAATGATCTCATGGGGGGGCAAGTTAAGCGATTAGAGCATTTCTCTCCTAGCAAGCTTGGCCTTGCCCATATGAGGTACCATTGTTGCTACTAATCTTTAAACCATCAATAATCAGGAGCTAGCAACATGAACAAATATGGTACATTTTGCATGAAAGTTTGGGTGCCTAAAAGGCAAAATCAAAACTAAAGATTTTGCATAATGCACAAATATGGTACTTTTTGCATGGAATTTGGGCGCCCAAGAGGCAACATCAAAGCTGGAGACTTCGTATTACATTTGGTAGATGGTATATTGATTCTAGAATGCATGTGTGACTAGCACAAAGACTAAAACCACAGTTAATCCTTTGCAAGGAAGCTTTTTGGACGTTTTTAGAGGGACAGAGGGAGTATCACATTAGGGTTTGGTTCCTTACCTTCAGTTGACAACATGAGCTTCTCACCAACACCGACTTCACTTTTCACGACAACTGGCTTGACATCCAAGGTTTCCAAATCTCCACGAGAAGAGAAGAGCTTCTTAGAGGCAGGTAATCTCACGCTAAAAAGACCAGGATCCTCATCACAAGACTCCAACACTCGACGTTTTCGACGTTGACTCCGACGTGGCAGAGAGATGGATGTCTTCTTCACCGACGCCGCGCATACCTGTTGCACATTGCCACCACCTGCTATAGCAGGTGGCGGGGCCAAAATCGGAGGCACAACTCGCAACATTGGAACAATGCGAGCTCCCGTAATTCGAAACCCTAAAAACACCTTCGAAGCCAGATTTGGTGCACACTCAACGCCGGAATCTCGCGGAATCCAAATCCATGCATCGCTCCTCGATCACACGATCCGACCATAATCCAATAGCATCCCGAAACCCTAATCTTTCAAAAATGGCTCAAAAGAGAGCGCATCTTCAGCTCACACAAAGCTAAGAATTCCAAATTTGAGCTGAACTAATGACTAGCCGCGGTATAACTGTTGCATACTCCGTTTTCACCGGAAATTGGATTCTCTGGAAAGCTTAACCTCTCATTCAGATTGCGACATGAGATCTCTGCTGAGTCTACTCTACTGAGAAACAAGTTCTGTAGAAAACAAGTGCGCAATCCAGGAATCGATTGTCTCAAGAATAGAGGAGATAAGTTGGTAGTGGAAATCCTACCGAGGATGGAATTTGGATTGCTCCTGGACGGATCCGGACTCCGGAGATGCTATCGAAGGGATCCCGAGCAATGATCAGGAAGAACCGGCTATCAATACAAATACAAAGTCAGCCGGTTAGATGGCAAGAAAAACCGCTTGAAATTTGAAACTACGGTACTGGAAAAAGGACTGGCCAGAATGCCAGATTTTACTAAAGTTTTGATTGTAGTCATAACATTGTTAACCCCTAAAGGATGTTGCTGTTTTGTATATAGACTCCCGTGTTGTATACGGATGGGGTATTTGGATAGCAAGTGAATCCCATTGGAGCTGTAAATTTCAAGTCAAGTCAGAAACATAATATTGGTTAATTAGGATTTTTTGGGGAATTTTTGACATTTGTTGTAAAGTTTTTTTCAAGTTCTAAATGGTTCTCTTACAAACACATACAATACTTTTGGTAGGCAACATCCTTTAGGGGTTAACCTTCACCGGGGTCCCTCTTGCTCCCCAAATATGAGGATCCCCCAGTGAATGCCATTTGCCAATTCTGGCCTCCTCTAGCTGAGGATTAATCAAAATTGAGAATTTATAACTAAACCCTCCCCCATGTATATATGAAGGGATATTCCTCTACAGCTGGGGGAGGTATAAGGGCCCCCTTCCATGTGGAGTTGGGGGTCGATCAATCTAATAAAAGATGACCGATAATCGGTTTGATAGGGGTATGGAACCAATTATTGATAATCTTTTATTAGATTGATTGGCCCTCGACTCCACATGGAAGGGGGCCCTAAACCCTGTTGAACAATGTTATGACTATGGTATAATAGTGCATGCCTGAGGAAACCAGCTAAAATTGGGAAATATTGGGTTTCAACCAATGAGGAGTCATCCCGAGCAGGTAATTGGTGGAAGAGAGGAGAAAGCCCTATATGTTGGTGCCAAGGGCACAGGAAGAACTGATCGCTAGTTCAAAGCTAGCCGGTTGAAATGAGAAAAAATACTTTGTAATTTAAATTGCAAGATCTTATACTAGATTAGTCTAAGGATGTGTAAAAAACCTCAAAAACTTTGGCCACACAGATTGCAAGATATTTGCATTTAAAGTGTTAAAAAAAACTTTTTTGCACCTTGTATGACTAGATTATTTGACTTTGAACTTTGCCCATTTAGAGTTTGGAGGTTTAAATCTCTATGGTGGAAAATTGAGTTTAGAATCTTTGGAAAATTTTAAAACAAAAAATACTTAATTTTCTCTCTTTTAAAACAATTAGGTAGAACAAGTATGAGATTGAACAAAAACTTAAATTGTTAATAACCCTGCAATGGAATTGAAAGGCAATAATCCCAATGGTAAGATTGTTATGGCAAGCAAACTTCACCCTTAACAACAATTGTTTTTGAAAAAATGTTAAACTTGCATTCAAAAATGAACTTTATAAGTTATCTTTACAAGAAAATGCTTAAATTGCCCAAAAAACAAGAGTGTCCATAACTTTCTTAAAACTAGTCCAAATGGAATGAATCAAAGCTTCAGATATAGAGAAAATTTTAATCTATGAGAGAAAAAAATTGAAGAATTTTTTTTTAAGTTTTTGTAAAAAAAAATTGTTGCCTAGTCTCCCAAAATTTGTGCTTATTTGGGCATAAATTTTGCTCCTAGACATAGATTGGAATAAAATTTGAATTCCCCAAAAGCTAATGTATATTTCTATCTCCAAAAAAAAAGGAAAAATCAAGACAAAAATTGAGACCGTAGGTACCTGCCCAAAATCTCATTTGTCCTTTGAAGGGACAATGATCTTTTAAGGGCTAACCCCTAAGCACCCCAATGTCCCAAATCTAGCCTCCCCATATTCAACAGTTTGTTGTCTTAGACCATTATAATCTTTTGATCCGTGAGATGAAATCTGACCAAATTTTTCATACATCTGCGGACCCCAAGCCTTGTACAGTAGGTTACCATAAATTTTTGTCACTCTTCACTTTTATTGATATCTCAATAAAAATCTAGGAAATGAGTCTTGTCATTACACAATCCCAACTTGTTGGATCCTTTTCATGTTCAACATCTCTTTCCTCTCACAAAAACTTGTTGTTGAAATTGAAGTTCTAATTATTTTTGGCTAGGAGGAAACAAAGTAGTGAAAATGGAGAGTGACAAAAATTTATGGCAACCTATTGTACAATATCAATGACTAACTCTTCCTAATGTTGTTTTTGAACTTGCAGTGTCAAATTATTTGCAATGAGGTCCACTACGGCATGAATTTGGGTTGGGCGCTTGGGGGTTAAGGCTTGCTAGACTAGAAGCTCTGAAAACAAAACCCTAATCTAGGGTTGTGTCATTTTGTATCAAAACATAATTCTAATTTCAATCTCCAGACTACCAGAGACAAAAAAATTGTAAAGTCCTAAGGTAGTGTGCTCATAAACCACTTAGGTTCTAAAACCGCTCACCTCCCCAAATGACCTCAGTTACTACATGTTGTTTATCATAGCCTTTCAACAATGTCTTTGTGACATATATTCTGGGGGGGGGTCACACCCCTTTACAATTGGGTACCACCTGCAATAATGGGGTAATTAAATGGGGGGTATTTAGATTCTCAAGGGTAAATTTTTCCTCCCTAACTTGAGGTAAAAGCTACTATAGTGCATTTTAGGGTACCCTATGCTTATTTCTAAAAAGTTACATGACCTAATTTTTCAAAAACTTTTTTTTTTACAAACACAAAAGTATCATAAGGAAAAATTATGCGTATACAATAGATTTATAGAAGACTTGTCTCGCAAGGAAATAGCGTAAGAATTTAACACATAGCAAGTCCCTTAAACCATACTTACAAAGTAGCCCTCCTAAACCCTAACCCAGTCCTAAAAATTCAGATTATCCTCAACCACATGCATACTCAAAAAATGGCAAATGACGAGCTTTGTAGCATTGAACCCTAAAATGGAGAAGAAAAGAAGAAAGGAAGAAAGTTGGGTAGAGGACAAGAGGTAAGTGTGAGCATGAATCCGAGCTCTTAATGTAGAGAATTGCAAAAAGAACTAAGCGGTGACGCCGATGTCCACCACTGTGGTTGGCAAAATAAGATAAAAAATCCAACCTTGAACGCAAACCCCACTAAGCTCACAGTCTTGCGCTTGCAAGTACAGCATGTGAGGAAAATTCTATAAGGAAGATGAGAAGCTTCAATTGCATAGTATCCTTGGGGCCACTTTTAGTGCGCTCAAATAATTTGGGGAAAGAAAAATTGCAAACAGCAAGAAAGCAATCTCAAATTTGATAATCCTAAGTGCCAGCAAGAGCAACGATAAGCTTTATCGTAACAACGTATAAAGAAGCCAACGTGTAAAGAATCCAATGTGCTCATTGTCACAAACCCTACTATTGAGATTCCACAATAATGTCAGCCTTTGCTAGCATGCCTAACCCTTTTTCAATTACCTTTCTTCAATTACCCTACATCTTTTTGCTAAACCCTAAAGCGTTGCAACTCAAAACTTGGAAAGAAAAAACCACTTTTCATCCATATTGCTCTTGAATTCTAAACCCTACACTCATCCTACTAAACTCTTTTAAGATAATCCTATAATTCCCACCCTATTTTACATATAATGAAATAAGACATATTTTTCCAATCTTATGATAAATCTAAAAAAGATATAAAATTTATCTTCAATGAATAAAATTGACCCTATTTTTTATCTCAAGTTTACTAAAAATTGGAGAGTGACCCCAAGCATATATTTGAGGAAATGGGCGGTTTTAGAAACCTATGGCCTTTCCACTTCAAGATTTCATAACTAATTCCGCAAAACTCCAAAAAATATGAAGCAACTTGGGTTAGATGCCAATTCCTCTTGTCTTTCAAGGAAAATTTCCTGAAAAATAGTGTAAAAACTTTCTGCTCCCCAAAATCCAGTTTCAGCCCTTAGATGGACGGTTTACGAGCACACTACCTTACTGCAGTGAGATATCATGAGTCATGACCAGCTTCTCCAAGGAACTGAATCTGGCCCCGTTTTGTTTCCAAATTCTGCGGTGAAAAGCGGAAACATAGCACTTCTAAAATTGGAGTCAGAATTTTTCTCGAGAAAAACGCTGAGTGGTGCACAATCTTCAAAGAGGATTTTCGAAGTCATGGCCACGGGCTATAACGAGGCGATTGGCTCCAATTTTGAGACTGCAAACACAAGCAGCCTCCACTAAAAGAACCTCGACCGCCATGATCGATCGAAGGGACAGTTAGGAATGTTTTTTTCCTCTTTTCTTTTTTGGATTTTTCATTTTCCTGGCCTTTCTTTCTGGGCCATTCCTTAGACTTCTCGGCTCTCGCCTGCCTATACAGCCTTTTTAAGCTTTTTGCAATTTTATACTTTTTCAGATCTTTTTTAATATGGTTTTAGGTAGTTTTTGCTTGGTCCTTTCTTTTTTATTCCCCAATTTAGACAAGGGGTCCCAAGGACCCACTGGTGGGGCCACCAGGCTGCCTGACAAGCCAAAACCTCTAGGGCTTATTTTAGGGCTTATCCAGCACTCCAGGCTGGTGTTCCCCTTCACCCTTTTGTTTGAATCCTCCATCATGGATCATGATCAGAACCTGTTGAGTCTTCCTATTGTTTGGGGGAATTGCTAAATCCACCACATTGCATTTGCACCATGTTTAGGAACTTCTTAATGAAAAGGAGGGTGAATTTTATATTTATTGCACAACAAATTGATAAGGGAGAATATCAAAAATAGGTCTATCGATGGGCCATATTTCAAAAATAGGCTTAACAAATTAAAAATATCAAAAATAGATCTCATCATATATCAAAAGTAGGCCTTGCAACTAAGGTGATCAAAATTTTGTATATGTTTATTTACGGGGTTTGATATATTCACAACAAAAAGGGGTATTTTTTACATAATTATCACCAAAAACTAATTTTGGAAAATTTGGATTTAGAGACCTTGATTTAGTTGAGAACCACAATGGAGGTTACAAGTGAACAACGCCCAATGGAAAAGCCTAGCTAGGAGACAAATTATTATTTTTATCCTTGTTTGTAAGAAAAAGTAAGCTTTTTCATTGGGTGTTGTTCAATTGTAACCTCCTTCATGATTGTAGAGTAAATCAAGGTCTCTAAATCCAAATCTAAATTCAAAAATTTCAAATTCAACTTTTTGATAATAAACATCTAAAAGGTACCGCTCCCCTCCCCATATAGGTTGCAATGTGCATAAATCAAACCCCATAAATAAACATGCACAAAATTTTGGTTACCTTAGTTTCAAGGCCTACTTTTCATATACATTGAGGCCTATTTTATATATATTTTAATTTTCAGCCCTATTTTTGAAATATGGCCAAGTGTCAAGCCTATTTTTGATATTTTTCCAATTAATAATGATGGGAAACGATCTCCAATAGTTTCTTACTTCTCTCTTTTTCTTTACCCACTCTTCAATTATTATTTTTTCTTTTTCGCATAACTTCCATAACTTAAAGTGTGCATAATCCCAAAATAGGTATGTTTGCCATCATCAATAAATGATCATCCAAATAGTATGAATTTTTTTGTATGGGACTCCTAAACAGATGGCAATGTGGTAGATTTTGCAAAAAGTGTGGTGGATTTAGTAATTTCCTTGTTTAGATTTTTGAAAATTAAAAGAATATTTGGTATCCTTTTCAAAATATGTTCTCTTGTTGTACTCTCTTGCACATGGCACGTTTTTTTCCTACAAAGGAGAAGATCTTTGGACGACAAGAGCATCCCCACTCTTACTTGCCAAATTTGATGAGCAAAAAATTTACATCTGTTTTTGAAAAACCCTCAAAATTATAGTCCCCCATCCTTGCTTACAAAATATGTCTCTTACATAGTCAATCAATCAATCATCACGTGAAATGTAGGATAGAGTTCCCTAAACTTAAAATGAATAGTGATTTCAAGAGCCATTGCTTGACAGGCTAAGATTGAATGCCGCGAGAAATTTTGAGGGGCTTGCAACACTTAGCATCCAAGTTTTGCAAAGTGTCGAACTCTTGACACGTAAGGGCAAAGATGCTTTGATATCAAAAACCAAAGATGGTTTGCTTCAATGTTTGGGGTAGAAAGGATAATAAACGAGTTATTAGCAAGTAAAATTTCCAAAAATCTATAATTGAACTTTAAAACTATATGATAAAAACTAGTCAAAATTTTAACATGTGTATGCAATTATAATATAAACATGGGCAATATTTAGGATTAGTATGTGGAAATTTGGTTGAATGTGGGAAATGGAGGGCGGTTAGCCGGTTACTTATGAAGTTCAAAATTTCTCCAAACCATTGTGTGCTTTATTGTATGATGCAAACATATAAAGCGACCCAAGTACAAAAAATACACGTACCAAGTTATCCACTGACCATATACATTGTTACACTGGAAGCACTTAACCCTTTAACGACCACACCCATTTTCACAGAATCCACTGAAAGCAGGGGCTGTAAACTTATATTTGTAATTGACTTAAATCTGGACCCATTTTCAATAATTCAACCGTACCAATGGGAAGTACACCTTGTTTATTATAAAATATCAAAATTTTAGTTAAATTTACTGTTGAAGATGAAATATTTTAAAGATTGAGTGAGCCGTATGCGGAAAATCTCTTGTGTTTCAATCTTGTTTAGTTCTGAATGATAACCTTTCATGCAAGCTTTGATTGAGAAGAGCCTTACATTGCTAGAAAGCAGGGTTTCCCACTTTTCTAAAAAGACTAGTTTCACACAAAATAAACAAAAACAGCAATCACAAGGTGTAGCTAAGTGGACAAAAAGGGTAAAAAAACCCGCTTTCTTTGCTACCTTAAAATGGTTCTACAAGAAATTTGATAATTATTTTGGAAAATCCAATTGGTGAAAACAATCAAGAATTGGCCTTAAATGTAGGATGACAAATTTTAAAGCCAAAATGACAACAACATTTCAGTAGATTTTCAAATACTACAATTATACCACTACCGTATATGAAAACAATACAAGCATATTTCTTAAGCAATTCGAAATTTTTTAGAAATGTGCAATTGAAATTTGACATTCTTCTTGCATATTTGATGTATTGTGTTGTTGCTTTGATCCATCTTTGACAAAATATATATGTATTTTGAAGCCATGTTGTATAAACACCATTATTTGTCAACTCACATACCCAATTGCATTGTTACTTTTTCAGATGGGTGCAAAAATCTTGTGATCACATGCGTACTTCAAGACCAAATTCCAAATTATTGAGTGATTTCAATCTATAGGCCAAAACCCACTCCTTGCGACCAAATATGGTTGCGTGGTCCTTAAAGGATTAAACCTCACATTTTTTTGGTGACCAACTTTATAGATTTGACATGTCAAATGAGAATTAGAAGACTTAGGTAACTTTTGCAATTTTAACACTCTCATGTTCAAGCCTTATAATCTTTCAAACTATAAGTGATATATTGTAGTGTTTTTTTTTTTCATATAATGTCTAACATATTTAGCTTAAATTTGTATGGTTACAATTTAAAAAAACCTGATGAAATTTATGAAAAGGTAGGTTGGTTGTCCAGTTTCATGGAAATTTCAAGAAGCTCCAAATGGTCTTGGGCATTTAGTAGCGTTTAAATTTCTAGCAAATTTTTGCCAGAATCTTACCTCAAATTGGGACTAGCTCCCACAACATTAAGAAAACTTTAAAAATGGATGAAATCACCAAGCTCCTCCCAATGCACATGCGAGGTTTGCCAGAATTGGATGAAAGCTACTAAAATAAGTATACTTTATGGATGAACATACATAAGTTGTCAATTTCATCCATTTTTGTCCAATTTTTCCTTATCTGCTTGCATTGTTGGGTGCCAATCGTGCTATCAACAAAAAAACAAAAATTAAAGGCTGGCATTTAGGGGTTAACCTTTTAGAGACCACCAAACCATATTTTGGTTTAGGAGAGTAGTTTTTGGCCTATTTAGTAAGATCACTCAACAATTTGGAAAATGGTCTTGAAGAACCCTTCTAATCACAAGATTTTTGCATCCAACCCAAAAAATGACAATGGAATCAGACGTGGGAGTTGATAAATAATGGTGTTTATACATCATGGCCTCAAAATACGTATCCATATTTGGTCAAAAATGGGTCAAAGCAACAACACAATACATCAAACATCCAAGAAGAATGTCACATTTCAAATGTGCAATCATAAAAAGTTCAAATTACTTGAGGAATATGCTTGTATTGTTTCTTTATACGGTAGTTGTACAATTGTACTATTTGAGAATCCATTGAAATGATGCTATCAATTTGTTTAAAAAAAAGTTCATCCTACATTTAAAGTCAATTTTTGATTGATTTCACCAATCGGATTTTCCATAACAGTTATCAAATTTCTTGTAGAACCGTTTTAGGGTAGCAAAGAAAATGGGATTTTGACCCTTTTGTCCACTTAGCTACACCTTGTGATTGTTAATTTTGTCTCTTTTGTGTGAGACTAGTCTTGTTGGAAAGGTGGGAGACCTTGCTTTTTAGAAATGTAAAGCTCTTCCCAATCAAAACTTGCATGAAGCATAAACATTCAAAACCACACAAGCATGAAAACTAAAGATTTTCCGCATACGGCTCAATCAATCATTATAACATTTCACTTCCAACCGTAAATCTAGCTGAAATTTTGATACATTACAGCAAACAAGGTGTCCTTCACATGTGTACAATTGAATTACTCAAATTAGGTCCATATTTGATTCAAATGCACATCGAGTTTTATTGCCCCCGTTTTTAATGGATTTTGGGAAAATGTGTGGTCTTTAAAGGGTTAATGGGATAACCTCTCATCACAACGTGGAGATAGTTTACCACTTTCCAAGAAATTTCTTGTCATCTTTGAAGAAATTTTACAGGTTACTTTTAGTATGGAAATTGAAATTTTGAACCATACTGACTGTAATATGCTAGACCTTAGGGTTACCGTATTGGTCCTTGGAAGAAGAGGGGGGCTCAAAATACGGTATAATTTTTCAAACAAAATCTTGAAACAAAATCCCCTTGCAGTTCATGCCCCCATCTTCATTGGCATGTTCACTGATTGTTCCGTCCTTCATGAACATTGTTCCAAATGTGTTACCAAAAAATTGTTCTCATTGGCAAAAAGAGTCGAAGGAATGAATATGAATAAAACATCATAAATATGAACTAAAAGTATATATTTGAGAACTTCGCCACCTCAAAGGCTACACATGATCATTCTCATCTTTTGAGGTTTTATGGAATCATCCCATTGGTTGCTTGAAATGGGAGAATGCGTCATTTGAGAAAATGTGATTCTTTGAAGCATTACCCCATACGTTTGTGAAGATCTATTCCCATTAGCACGTTGGGCGCATCTCCTCAATGGACTTTATTTCTATCAGACGTGAGTTCAAAACAAACATTCTTTACACAAATTTGAGGAACATGTGAGAGAATGTGTCAAGAAAATGCGTTCTCTCACATGACACATTCTCCAGTTCCAAACTACCAATGAGGTGATTCCAAATGACTCCCAAAAAATGGGAATAATCATGTGGGACCTTTTGAGTGATGGGGTGATGGGGTTTTGAGGCTTTCTTGTGCTTCTAATTTTTATTTATGCATTTTTGTTTGTGTTCATTACTTTGACACTGCGTGCAAATAAGAATGAAGTTTTTGATAACGCATTTGGAATGGTATTCATGGCAATCCAATTCGTCATCAAACGTGCCATTGAAGATGGGGCATGAGACGTATTGTAATGCCATGAGTGTGGACTTGTATCACAAAAGAAGATAAAAACATACTTGTCACCTAAATGTGTCCAATGTTCCATGGGGAATGGGCCTTCAATTGAGTTACAAGTGATGCCGAGGTCACACATGATCGAATAACCGGTTTAGAACTGATGAAGAAGTAAATTATATTTCTGGCAAACTGGAGGATAATCACTTTGCTCAAGGTTTTATATGTTATTTTACTAAAAATAATTTCTTCATTCAAGAACAAGAGGTTGGAGATGCCAATTTCTGAACACTCAGATCTACAACAAACAAAAAGTAAATACCACTACCAATTCTTTACAATATGCTATTTTGCAACACAATTTTGAAACGCCAGTTTATTTTGGTGCGGCCTGACCTTGAAATCTTGAATGGTGGCTCTTGCAAAGGAAATGAGTGCTGATGCCGAGTTGCCGACAGTCCAAGGATTCAGTAGTATTATAATATTTCGTGACATTACCTCTACCGTAACAGTATTTTTCAGCAGTGGAGCCACTGTGACGCATAGCCACATGCAAGCTCACAGCCACATGCAAAAATAGAAGATAATTTATGAACCCAATAAAGGGCCACTCGTTGTTTTTGAGTAACTATGAGCCCAAAAGTCATCCTCAATCTTAGTCTCGTTCTTCCTTTTGTTCCACCCTTGAGCGCCCAGCTCAGAATCAGTGCACTTCAAGATTAACCCCTAAAGGACTGAGCCATATTTTCAGTGAAAATCACTCAAAATTATCACTTTGGGGTTAGTAAGGAGATTTTTTTTTTTGAAAATTTGGGAAATCCAACCGTGCGATCTTGTCCTAAACTGGATTAGGTACTTGTGGAAAAAAAATCAGGTCATTCCGGATGGACATGAGTGAGATATTAAAAGTTATTTTTCATGATGCCGCAAAACATCAGAAGTCTTTGACCATTCTTACATGAAAATAATTGCTCTACGCAACTTTGGGCTATATTTTTCCCATGTAGGAGATCAAGTTAGTTATGTGTAGGAGAATTTTCAAATCAATTGGAACTACACAACACATAGGAAAAATCAGTAAGTAAAAAGAGTAGAGAATGAGTCAAATCACTAAATTGTTAAAAATTTAATTATTAAAATGAAAAATGCAAATCCCAACGGTCATAATGTTGTGATAAACAATCTACATCTTTTGGTTTTGTTTTTTTTCCAAAATAATAAAAATTGAGTAAAATAAAGGGCTTCAAAGTTTATTTTAGAGAAGTGATTCCATAATTGTCCGCAAACAAAAACTCCTCATAACTTTCATGTCATTGGTTGAAATTGAATGATTCAAAACTTCTCACATATTAAAAAATCTAAAGAACCAATTTCAAAATTTAATTAATTAATTAATTAATTAAAGAAGTTTTTGGGCTGCCTTGGAGGCAGTCCTCCTTTGCTTTTCAGATTTTCATGCATAACTTCTTCAATAATTGTTGGAATGAGGAAAAAGTTAGATGCCCGTGTAGATCTTTGAATTCCCCACCTTCAATAAAAGTTTCAGAAAATCACACAAAGTAGCTTATCCAAAGGTACATGCCCGAACTCCCACCTGTCCCCGAAGGGACAACAGTCCTTTAGGGGTTAAGTTTAAGGTAGAAATACCACAAACGGTTATTGCCGGATAAGGGTTTTGTAGAAACAAGAGCTGGCTTTGAAAGACATTTCAGAAAGATGCTCTTTCCTCGCATTTGATTGGTTCAAATTTATTTCAGAACAAGGTACTAGAGGTAGCTGTTTAAGGTACACCTATGAAACCGCAAACGGTCCAAACCCTAAATCCACATTTATATTGCATAAAATATTCATTTTGGAGTTTTTTTCTTTTCTTTTTTGCACTCTTCCTTATCCTTGTTTCTCCACAGCTTGAACTTAATTTCTCAAGAAATTCCCCATATCTTCAGGCTAAAGTGCCTTATTTTAACCGTTTATGGTATTTCTATCTAAGAGGACCTTGAGACAATCTAAACTCTATGATTTGTGCAAAAATAAAATCCATGGATATGAACCCTTGAAAGGGGTGGTACCTTGAGCCTGGAGACCATCTAAAAATTTGGAGAACTTTGACCGTCCTATTTCCATTATTACAATGGTCAAAGGCGAGTTGAAAATTGGCTGTTTGTCCAAATTTACGGATGAGTGACACAATTCTCACCTTATTTTGTCCTGATCAAGCAAAATTATGCTATGAAATTTTGTACCATGGTTTGAGAATAGGACATCTGCCCACCCTCCAATTTTCAAAGTTTTGGCAAGATTTAGGGTGCTAAAGTGGACCACAAAAGCACACAATTCACCAGCATTTGACAGTGGTTCTAGTGTAGTCTTAGTATTTGTTGTTGCGCTAAATTGCTCTATAAACCACTTTTCCTCATCCACAAGTCATCTCTAACAGAGCATGAGATCTTTATAACCATGTACTCCACTCACTTTAGTAGTACATGCACTAATTGTACCATTGGTACAATTGGACTCCTAATACCACCCAATCTAACTGATAAAAACCCCAAATTAAATTGAGAGAGGCCATATTTCAGGCACTGGGGCACTCAGGGGTTAACATACACTAAATATTGCATTTAGGTTGCCCCACACTAAATCTCATATCTTACACTTTCACTACTGTAAAAATGAATTTCATCACTAATTAATGCATAAAAACCAGTTTTAAAGGGCCTTGCAACCACTATAAAGCCGTTGCAGAAAAAATTAGCAAGGTTCAAGTTGTAACCATGTGAAACCCAAGCATGGTCAACCATTAGTGTGGGGTAATCTAAATGCAATATTCAATGTACATCAAATAGTGCATTTAGGTTGCCTTAACAACTAATTTGATTTATCTTCACAAAGTTACCTCATGATTCACCCTTGGCCACCAAGAGACGCTTGTAACTCTCTTTTTGCTATAGTAATTTTTTGTTCTTGCTTTTGCCTAAAGTTCCAATTTTCTTACTCCGTGACTTTGGAGCTTGTTGTTGCGCCCAACCTTTGATTGTTTCCTTCATTTTTTATCATAGTAATTAACCCCTAAAAGAACAAGGGGTTTTTTCATGGAACATTGTCAAAAATTATGCTTTTAGGTATGTTGATCAAAAATGAAAATTGGAATTCTTTTTTGAAAACTAAACCTTTCAAAACCATAGTAAAATATTTATCCAATGTGTACAAAAAATTTAGCCCATTTGACAGCAAGGATTGTAGATTATCATTTTTGAAGTGAGAAAAGCAACTATTTTCATTCCTGCAAAACAAGGTCAGCACACTTCAAGCACTCTTGGAGTACGTTTTTTGCTCTACACAAAGATGAGGGCTTTGACCATTCATAAGTATATGATGTTAGGTTTACTCATGAAAAATTTCAAAAGCAAATATAGAATCTAGCTTATTCTAAATCATCTTGCAATGGGGGAATGCTATTTTGTGAGCGGGGATTTGTGAGTCATGAGTTGTGAGCTAGGATTTATTGCCAAAATAATAAACTCCACCTATAAATATGTACATAGAGCCGTAGAATTGTGCATTTTAAACTACTATCTCTTGAAAAACTTGCTGTTTTTTTAATTAATCTATTGATTTTGAGTTGAGAGGTCATTCCTGCTCACAAAATCTTGAATGCCCGCTCATGGCTCACTATTTTATGCTCACCAAATAGCGTTGTCCCCTGCAATGCAAGGAGGTTAAGTGAATTGGCAATACACTAGTCAAATTTTCATGATTTCTTGTGCAATAAGGAAGTTTTTTATTTGAAATTTGAACAACAAAAACTTAGAGACAAACATTTGAAATATGTGAAAAAAGTTTCAAGAACTTGAATTTATAAATTGCAAGATAATAGGGCTTGAATTTAGAAAATAATAAAATTTCTTGAAACTACCCAATGTTGGGGAGAGAGGAGCGCGCTTTGAGAACACGCAAGGTGCGTGGCTGCCGCTGTATCAGAGTATCAAGTGAGAGATACTATGCACAAAATCCCTCTCAAAATCAAAGCTTCAAGATGATAAGAAATCAAAACATATAAGAACAAACAATTGAAATATATATCAAAATATGGAATAAAATTTGGTCTCGAAGAACTTATCCACATATAAAATAATAAGTGGTTTCTACGGACACCCTCTTCCAAATAGGATTTCATCTATATACTAAGGAGAGAGGATATAATGTAAAATGTCATCTTCTACCATTGGTCTATGAATTATTTTTCTAAAATAAACTCTAGTGAACTCTAGTTAACTAACACTTCTAAACGGTTGTTGCCTCATCAAAACCTTATCCAATAAAACCTTGTCAATCAAGGGCAAAACCGTGGGTAAAGGAAAAAGAGTAAAACACCTCATACAAACTATAAGCTAATCAAATTTCACATATTTACTACATGCCGTGATTTACATCATGACACCAGATATAGTTAATATAGTTTGACTCCTCTAAGAATGTGATTTGAAAGCTCATTTTTTTTGACAATTGTATATCATGTTTTATTAGTTGCATACATGCCAAATTTCAAAAGTTTATGATAGTTTTAGCATAAGATTCTCCAAAGATGCCCAAATTGCCCAAGTAGCATAGCTTTTGAATTGGGCATCCGCTTGGGGAAAAATCACATTCCCATATGGGAGATACATATTTACATCTTGTGTAAAAAAATTTAGATCATCCAATAAAAATTGACTTAGACACTTGGTTATTAGGGGTTAATAACAAAAGTTATTTTAATCTTGTTTAATATGGAAATCTTGTGGAATGTCAAGAAATTAGTATGGAGCAGCCTAAATGCAATATTTGGTGTAGAAGCACCCAACACTAATAATGTACCTAATTTTGTTACTCTCTACATAGCGTGGTCATTCTAGAACTTAAATCTAGATAAGCCATATAGAGTTTATTATTTTGATTAACAACAATAAGCTCTTCATAACTTATCTAAATTTAAGTTCTAAATTGACTATTTGATGTTGAGAGTAACAAAATTAGATTCATTGTTAGTATTGAGTGCTTCTACCTTAGTTAGATAATTGTACTTGCTTGTGAATGTTGGTTTCTTCTTCCTTTCCAACTTGTATATTGAATTTCCATCTTTAACAGCAATCCAATGTTCTAACTCTAGAAGTTTGATGTGGGAAACTTTCAAGTTAGTTCTATTCCTTCACTTGTATTAAGGAATCATATTTCATAAATAATAAATTCAGGAAATTCCAATCTAAGCTATTGGCCTCACTAGGTCCCCTTTCCATGTTTGAGGATTTACATGTAGTCTTTAACCCCTAAATTCTTTTGTGTTTAGAGGCCCAAAACTGTTTCAAAATACTAGTCTCCAAAGCAAGGTCCAAATCTTCATTGAAACTTACTTTTTAACAAATTCAACCATAGGATCCTTTGGTTGACTTGCACAAGTACATTGTCCCAAAATTTCAAAATGAATATCCCCACCAATTGCAAGATCAATGTGTCTAAACTTCAAAATGTAAGCTTTTCTAGTCCTTCCAGAAGGTGAAGTTTTGTTTTTCAAACTTTTTAGAGAAAAACCCGTATGTTGTATTTCTTGTGCAATTTTGGCAATATGTTGGAAAATGAGTTGAAAGCGTACATAAAAAAATGTAACCAAAAAAAAGTTTGGATTTATTTTTACAAAAAATGTAAAGTGAAAGGTATTGATGAATGAAAGATATAACTAATATGCTAATAAGTTTTGGAAGAATTTGAAAATTGTTAATCCCAATGGTGAGAATGCTCTAATCAACAATTAGTAACTTTGGTTTTCATTTTCAATTGAAAATTTTCAAAATTGAGAGTAAAAGATAACTTTATATGTTTTTTCTACCTTCTTCCTACCTTCATTGCCCGCAAAATAAAACTCCTTTTAACTCTTACTTCATTATTTGGAATTGAGTGGTTCAATCTTTTTTGAGTAGGTATCAATCTATGCAATCCAATTAAAATGAAAAAAAACAAAAAAAAAACAAAAAAACAAAAAAAAAAAACTTAGAACATATTTTTTGCTGCCCGATTTGACATTCAAATTGAAAAAACCTTCTAACTTTTGCATTACTTATCAGAATGACATGAAATAAAGCTTCACATGTAGATTATGATGAGTAACATCTATCCTAAAAATTTCATGGAAAATTTCCAAATTATGAAGTCAAGGGAGCCTGCCCGAGTTCTCATAAAGCCTAAAGTGGGCTCCTTGGTCCTTTAGGGTTAAGCCTAACCTCCCAAATTCAAAGGTCCAATAATTTCCAAAAGCATATTACATTGTACACAAATCAGTTACACATGAAGGGATAGGTCAAATGTCCACAAACCAATTACAAATGAAGGGATTAATGTTATGTGAAACTAAATGCTTATTTTTAGCTTTCAATTGATTTTCTGAATTTTAATGTCAATAGGATTTGGGAACGTGTGTGTTGCTAGGTAAGCTTTTATATAAGGAAAGATTTCAAAAAATACTACCTACACAATTCAATGAGTGGTGTGATTCATAACATTCAATAGCTTGAAGAGAGGTTGCCTTTCCCTCTCTTCAGGTATCATCCACGAACTTCATCTTGACTTTATTTATTTATTTATTTTATTTTTATAATTTTCTGACACGCCTGGCCCCCCTGACGTGTGCATTGAACAAGCCTCCCTTTCATAAACTCTGACAAATTCAGTCAAGTGTCCCCATATCTAAAGAAGGGTGTGGAATATTCCACACCATTCTCTTGGAGGGAGGGCAGCCTTTACTAGTGCCACTGAATGTTATGTTGTAAATGGATTAATGCAAAATATAAGGCATTTGAAAAAAGAAACACACCTTCTACTAAGCTCTACATGGCACGCTGGCATGCTCCAGCATGGTAGTCGTACTTTTCTTGTCTATTTTAAGTTATTTGACGTCTCTAAATCCAAATGTGAATTCAAACTTTCCAAATTCAACTTGTTGATGGTAAACATCTAAAAATTACCCCTCTTGTGTGCATATATCAATTCCCTTTTTTTTATAGTGATTGATCACGCATACATGTCTAATCTATGTATTTACTCTTAAGGAATTGACTCAATTGGGGAAAAATGAGCTCAAGAGAAGGCCCCTATGGGAAGTGGTTGGAGGGGTTAAAAGCGTTTAAATGTAATGTCCTTTTTGAAATAAAAAGATACTAATCCCTATACCCGCTTACAAGTTCTTCATGAGAATAGTTTATTTTTATAATATCATATGCTTTTTGTTTGATGAGTGTACTTGTTCAATTGTGAATTCTAGTCCTAGTTTGTTCTTGTGTCCCACTAAAGGTCCTTGCATTTTTCATTGTCATGTTATATTGTTGTTTTCCATCATCAATCCTTTTGTTATGTACCATGGTACATTTGAGTACTTCACCCTTGTGTAGGTACCTTACCTATGCTTCTCGTACCTCAATAAATAAGGTGGTTTGTCAAGGTGTAGGGGCCTTCTCTTGAGCTCATTTTTCCTCTAATGAGTATGTGCACACCGAGGGGTTGATATTTGCACACCCCCTGGGGGTAAATTATAGATTTCTACAATCAAAAGCTGAATTTGAGAAATTTGAATTTAGATTTGGACTTAGAGACCATGATTTAGTCTAGAACCATAAGAAATATTGCAATTGAACAATAACCATTGAAAAAGCTTAGGTAGGGGGAAAAGTATTACTTATACATTTGTTTGTAAAAAAAGATAAGTTTTTTCATTAGGTGCTGTTCAATTGCAACCTTTTTTATGGTTCTAAACTAAATCATGGTCTCTAAGTCCAAATCTAAATTCAAAAATCTCAAATTCAACTTTTTGGTGGTAGAAATCTATAATTTACCCCTCACAGGGGTGTGCAAATATCAACCCCCATTGTGCACATATCAATTCCCTTAGTCTTATTCTTTATATGATTCTTGAAGTTGTCCCATCAGGACCTAAAATTACTTTCAAGGATTAAGGGAACCACTAAACAGTCTTAAAAACAAGGTACGATTCTGGCCAAAAATACAAGAATTGCCCAATAAAAGTAGGGTCTTGATAATGCCGCCCTCTTTTTGATACTGCCACCCCCCCCCACTTTTACATCATTATTTGATTTTTATTGGTTTTTAGGGACAATTCTTTTTAAAAATTTAGAATTAAATATATATCAAATCAAACAATTTTTTGTTGATGTTTTTCAAAATAATAAATGCAAATCATAAATTTTTATAAGAAAAGACAATACTCACTTATCTTTTTTGTTAAATTTGTTTGTTGTAGTTTATCATTTTGAAAAACGTCAACAAAAAATCACTTGGTTTAATACTTATTTCATTCTAAATTAAAAAAAAAACAAATTGTCCCCAAAATCAATTAAGAATTGAATAATGCTGTAAAAGAAGGGGTGGCAGTATCAAAAAGGGCGGTGGCAGTATCAACACCCTAAAAGTAGCTGAGATTCATGCAGTAATCAGCATGGGAACACAACTATTCACGCAGTAAATGTCATGAGAACAAATGATCCAAGCAGTAATTAGCTGGGAATACTTTAGTGCTCGGGTATTGGACTATAGGGGTCCAAGAGATTGGTGTAATTTTCCGCCATGTTAGCCATTATGTACACGTAGGCCCCACTTCCAGAGAAAGAAAAGGAAATATGGAGGGGGGGAAGTACTAGGAAATGTTCGGGGAAAGCATTGACCAGGGTTTCCCACTTTCATGGTTAGTAGAGGATGGACTGACAGAGGGTTTAAAACTGCCACCAACAAGCAGCCAATGGGCTGAAGGCAGATGGCTTCCTGGGCATTCCAACCAAATTACATCAGTACCAGGACCACATTGTGAGTAACTTAGTGAGTCTAATAAGTAGTGAGTCTAGTGAGTAGTGAGTGTATGGGTATATAAAGCAAATCAGCATTCATTCTCAGAGTCACCCCTTCCTCTGACTCTTTATTCCTCTAACCCATTTCTGTCCTTTTTCATCTTTTAACGTGCATGCTCTTG
Source organism: Ulota crispa (assembly GCA_963920765.1). Taxonomy (NCBI): domain Eukaryota; kingdom Viridiplantae; phylum Streptophyta; class Bryopsida; order Orthotrichales; family Orthotrichaceae; genus Ulota; species Ulota crispa. The sequence goes on from OY987244.1 coordinate 29,922,398, forward strand.
GAGGTACGATTGGGCCGAGGCTAGATGGCATGGCTTATAACATTGTTAACTTTCACTGGGGTTCCCTTTTGCTCCCTCAATATGAGGACCTCCAGCGAATCAGAAGCACAAGGTTAGAGGCCCGAGCCAATCAACTGGTCCAATCTTAAACTGAATTCTCCCCCCAAGTATGGGGGATATCCCTCCACCGGAGGAGGAGGAGAACGAGCCGGTTAACAATGTTATGTTTGTGGGGTCAAGGTGGAAAATCTGACCTTTTTCACCCATTAAAAAATGTAAAAATTTAGAATATAAAAGTTTCAAATATTTACTACCTATAATTTGATTTTGAGGGTTTTGAATTCACATATGGATTCAAAGACCTTGATTTAGTCTGGAACAAATTGAATTGACCAACTTCAACAAGAGGGAATAAATTGTTACTTTTACTCTTGTTTGAAAAATAAGTTGAGATTCTTCACCTTGGTCTCATAAAATGGCATGCCATCTAACTGGAGTTGTACAAATGGAAAAGCTTTTAGTAATTTTTGGTGGCACTGTCAAACAAATTCTAAAATAGTATTCACAATTTCTAGCTTGTGTATGGATGCACTATATTAATTGTGTTTTAGCATCAAGTTTTGAGATTGGTCTACTATATATTTTAAAAAAAGTCGAGTTGCCAAACAAGTTTCATGTAGGTGAGTTGTGTGTAAATGTTCATCGATCCAAATGACGTGTATGGACCGTTAAAGGGTTAGCAAGGATGATATGTGTGACTCATGTTGTTGTATTATATATTTTGGCTAATAACCTCACATTAATTTACTGCCTAACGCATCGCCATCAATAATGTTACATCTTTTTGTTGCAACCCCCTTGTACTTGCTTCTCAACTTTCAAGACTGTCAAATGTTGAGATTCTGGTACGGTAATTTTTACCTCGGTCTACTATTTTGGACAGCTTTCCACTATTTGGTGAATATTGCCCAATAATTAAATCAACGACGCATAGTATTTTGCTTTTGTGGTTTTACTCTATCTCTTGCACCACTATGACAATTGTAGGAAACAAAATTTTGGAAAACCAAAAGCTTGTAGATGGCTATATTTAGTGTCTTCAGAACTTTGTTCCAATGGAGATGCTTGCAAGGCATCTCTCATTGCACTGTACAGTACATGGTAAACATGCCTGGCATATTAAATCTCAAATTTTAATCGGTAATAAAATATGAAATTATTGTTATTTGAAGGACATTGGAGACTTTGTTGTGAAAATACAGAAAAAGTTGGGTTTGGATATTGGATGATTTAATTACATTCCATCAGGTGTTAGCTAATTCCCAAAAAAAAATGAGGCCAAAGAGACTACACAATTTTTGTACTTTGTTACACTTTTGGCTCAATTTTCTTCTTTTGTGCTTGATTTGGAGAGCCCTCTAATTTTTTTGGAAAGTAGCTCACTTGTGATGGAATTTATTTAAATCAACTAAATACTCAAACCCAAATTTTCTTAAATATTTGCAATAAGTCTTTAATGCCCTTCAAAGTATAGTATTTTCAAATTATATTTTGTTGAAAAGATGATATTTAATATGCCGGACCTAATTATAGGGTGCATTAAAGATGCCTTTTCAATTAGTGTTTTCAAATGTGGGTAGCTTTAGTTTAAATTATACCAATATTTCTTACAAGTACCAAAAGAATGTGAGTATCACAATGTTAAATTATTTGTTTTTAGTGTATTTAGCAATGTCTTCAACCTACTCGAGCTACTTTAGAAAATGCCACTTGGAATCAATGTTTGCAACCCGGGGTCATGTGAAAGAAGTTAAAGAGTGTAATTACACTAGGAGATGAGGCTATTTTGAAGCTTGTACCACCTCCAATGTTAGAGTCTCATTGATTGACCCTCTAAACAAGGCCCTTACACTACAAGTTGAGGCCAGATTTTCAATACTTGTTTAATAATTTAAATGCAGAACCCCTACAGTTCCAACTCCAAAAAGCAAGTTCCTCAAAAATTGAAAAAAATCTTGGCTTGCAAGGACGTTGTTGTGTTTAATTGAAATACAATTATTTGAGTAAAAGTTCTTCTTTTAAAATAGTCAACACAATAGGATGGAATAAAAAAATTAATCCGCTCCACTAATGGCCTAAACTTTTTGGCCTTATTGCCATTACATTTTAGCAATTGGCTTCCATACTTTATCACAATGGGTGTTGGATGTTGTTCGTGAGGCCATTTGAATTGAAAATTTGGTTGAAATGTGTTTAAGCTTTTTATTCCAAGAGAAAGTGATTTTTGGATCAATGCCATTTGAGATATTTATATAGATGTAAGAGAATGTGCATAATGGCATGTTGTGCTAGGTCAACCTTAACATATTTTTTGGCTTCAAGACTTGCACCATTGCACCTCTGGCTCAAGCACCAAGTTGTCATGCTCTAGGCATATTAGAAAAGAGTTTGAAGATGAGAGTTTTGTTGTACAAAAGACTTCTCCGAATCTCCTTTGCAAAGTCTAAGCTTAAAATCATAATTAAAGAGGATGAAGATTGCGCACTTATGACCTTCCTAACAAAAATCAAGGAAATTAAACATTCAAAGAAACACTTAAAAGCTCCAAGCACACTGTGACACAGTGGAATGAGGCTTTGGATACGCCCACCCACTTAGGCCAAGGTCCTTTTAAACCTCAAAGAGCACTTTTTTTGGACTTGCCATACAAGTATTTGAAGGCCAGGTACAATGATCCAAATACAAGGGCAAGCCTAAACAAGTTTCCCAATAAATGACAAATGGGAATTTGTCAGGGAATGAGTTAGTATTCATTTTTAGAATGTTAGATCACAAAGAACTAAATCACGAACTTAGAAATTTTACCAATAGAGTCTTCAACCTTTATAGCTTTCATATTTGCCATTAAATTGTCTTTCTTGAAAATTTCTTAGGTTTAAAAAGACATTATTTATATGTGTAAGTAAAAATTGGATATTTTCTTCACATACAACACACGTATTAGGAAAATTTTCCTACTGATTGACTAACCTACCTTGATGTTTGTGGGATAAGATCTTAGAAGTTAAAATTACTCAAGGTTTTGGAACTTGGAATCACACAAGATTCGAAAGGGGAAAAATACAGAAATCTTGCACTTGAATTCCAATTGTCTTACACCCCACCCCCGAATGGTGAATTTGGCCGCCATAATACAACTCCTAGGCCAATTACAACAAGGGAATTGATATATGTACCACCTCCTTTTTACTATTCTACCTCACTTACTATACATGGCCAATATTTACAATATTAAAGTAGGTGTAGATCATAGGGCAAAACATCACTAATTTGAAAATACAACTTGACATAAGAGTTGCAGTTTTAATCTTTTTTTCAACTGTGGATCTTGCTTATAGTATCAATTCAAAAATAAATAAATAAAACTAAGCATGATTTAGATTTTTTAATTGATACTATGAACCAGATTTAGAACTGAAAAAAACAAAATTAAAATTGCAATTTTTATATCAAGTTTTATTTTCAAATTAGTGATGTTTTCATGTGATCCACACCTATTTAATTTAAAATTTGTAAATATTGACCACATATAGTAGATGTGGTAGAATAGTTGACAAGTATGGTACATATATCAATTCCCTAACAAGTTACAACAGTTGTCTTGTAAGTGAGTGTGGAAAATAAATATATGTCTTCTTCCTTCAAAATTTTGCTACAAGCTTATGTATGACCACAACTTTTGTTTCAAATTAGTAATATTGAGTAATAAAGAAAGAAACGTCATATTCATTAATTTGGGAAAAATGGTACATTTTGGGACTTTTAGATTTTGATTTGAAAGTTTTAGGGGGGCTCCTAAAACCGAGCTCAGCATTTTTTTTTGTACATGTGTCCTCACCTGAGAGGAGGAATTTGCGAGGGAAAAAATCTTAGTGGCTCAAACTAAATTTGGTACCTTTGAATCTGGTTTAAGGTAACCATAACATTGTTAACCGGCTGGTATTCCTCCCCCTCAGGTGGAGGCATATTCCCCCCTCAATACCTGGGGGAGAAACTTTAGTTCAAGACAAACCAGTTAATTGGCTCAGGTGGGGACCTTGTGGTTCAGATTCGCTGGAGATCCCCATATTGGGGGAGCAAAAGGGAACCCCAAGTGAAGGTTAACAATGTTATGAACTTTTGGGTTTAAGGTGGATTACAAAGTGGGACACTAATTTTTCCCAAATTAACGAATATGGTGTTAAGAGTAATCTCCAATTCGTGTCCAACTAGGAATGCATTTACATATTAGTAAGAAAATAAGATCCTGAGTAATTTCTAAAGAAGGAGCGGGCAAGTGGGAAAGAAACTGAAATGGACTGGGAGATTCAAACGGAAAGAAAGGGCGGGGCCAGATGAAAGCGACTTCAGGTGGACAAGAAACGGCGGGGGCGGTACTCGACTTCTTGTGGAAGGAAGGAAGAGTCTGGAACGACGACGAAGAACGACGGGGGAGCAAGTAACTTAGCTGGCAGGCGAGGCGAGGCGATGGCGGACAGTGTGGACGCGGGACGGGACGCGGGAGTTGCTGATTCCACACGGCCTGGCCTGGACGCTGCTGGCTGCGCTGAAGCCGATTGAAGCCTGGGAACTCGGAAGGAAGGGCTCGGAAGGGAAGGGCATGAGCCATGATGGCGAGAAGCGCGGCCCAGTGGTGACGGCACCGCAGGAAAGGCCGCTCTTAACTGCAGTCCTACACATGTCCGACTCGATCCTCCTCCGCTTTTCCGCTGTGGCTGTCTTGCACCTCTCGCCTCCCTTCTCGCGGTGGCCTAGCCTGCCTAATCTTAGCTTTAGCTATGCAGCTCGCCGCTGGCCCCGTCGTCTGCCGCCATCGGGGCAGCTCCGTCTTGCCGAGCGTAGGATCAGCTTGCTGCAGATTATTACTCCCGAGATCGCTCTCCTGAAGAAGCTGCTAATTTCGAATCTCTAACCCTCTGCTGTGGCTTTTCCTTTTCGGTTCCTCGGCCTCGGACACATTTGCTGGTTCCGTGCAACATTTGTAGCCGCCGGGCGCTGGCTCGCTCGCCAGGAGTCTCGAGGTTGCGCCATGAGAGTAGGCGCAAGAGTAGTGTCGGTACGGATTAGGGAGTTCGCAAACTTTTGCAGCTGTTCCCGAGGTTGAATTTCGGTTTTTCTGTCACGAGGTCGAGTGTGCGCCGTTTTTTTTGGCTATTTGTCATGAGGTGGCACAGAGAAGCTTGACGGTAGTTTGGTGATGAGAATCTTTCCGTCGCGTGCTTTTCATTTTCGCTACCGTCATGAAGTGGCGGACAATCTTGATTTTAGTTTGACGAAGAAGGATGCTCTGGTAGCAGATCTCGCTCCTCGATATAGCAGTTTCTTGAGTAGCAGACCTGTGTTCTTGAATCCTTAGTTAGCAGTGAGTGTCAAGCAGCGGCTGGATTCGGGAGCACAGATTTTGTGGATCCTATTAAGCGTACTGCTCTCTTTTTATTATAATTTCTCCCGTTTGCAGGATAAACTAACTGGACAAACTTTCCTCGCCGTGTTTTAAACGCGTAGAGATTATTGGACTGTTTTGGTTCAAGATAGTTTTAAACTCCAGCTTTAGCCCTTGCCAACTGGTAGTTGAAGGAAGGGCGCTGGCCTTCTTTTTACAAGTCTACGTAAAGTGCTCTTTCCGTGCTGTTAAGTCGTGTCTCGGTGGTGACAACTTTTAAGCTTGTCGGTTATCGAACGGTGACAAAAAATGTGTACAGTCGCATTCAAGGATTCAGTATCTTAGGAATGACTGCATTCTTTTGCAGCCATTTGAACTCTGCTTGAAGTTCTGTTAGGATGAGTGGACCTTCAAGGAATTCCCCGCCAGGTATTAACTTTGGAACTCCTAACAGTTTCGGAATTCAAAATTTATTGTAGTGACTCAAATGTAGAAGAATGTTGAGTAACTGAAATTATCCTTGACTGTGTGCAGAGGAAAGAGTCATGAGTGCAGGAGCTGGACCGTCATCTGGAGTATCACCAGTTGGTGCGAACGCAGCCTGCGCAGCATGCAAGTACCAGCGTCGCAAATGTGCAGCTGACTGCCCCTTGGCGCCCTTCTTTCCTCCCGACCAACCGAAGAGATTTCTGAATGTGCATAGGTTGTTCGGAGTTAGTAGTATTTTGCGCATACTACGTCAGGTAGATCCAGACAAGCGCGAGGACGCCGTGAAGTCGATTGTGTATGAAGCAGATACAAGAGAGAAAGATCCAGTACATGGCTGTTTGGGAATCATCCACTTGTTGCAGAACCAGGTCAACAAACTTAAGGATGAGCTTGCCTTAGCGCGGGATCAATTGTATCTGCTAGAGCAGCAACATGCTTCTTCTATTTTACAACAGAATTACGGACATCAGCATCCAGGGAGCCAGGCAAATTATCCCTATCATCATTTACAGCCACAGTCACAATACAGTGCGAGTACTTCACACCCGGGCGGGCAACCACAATACAGTGCGAGTACTTCACACCAGGCCGAGCAATCACAATATAGTGCGAGTACTTCACACCAGGGCGGGCAGTCACAATACAATGCGAGTACTTCACACCAGGGCGGGCATGGGAGTTATCAGGATTCTGCTCATGCACATTTGATGACATATCAGGATAGTAGGGCAGCACATGCAGGGTATCACGATCACGCAAGGTAGACAATCTTTTGAGGTCAACTCTCTCTTGAGTTTAGGATTGGCATTGTCTTAGATTTCAATTTGGACTTCCAATTCAGTATTGCTTTTAACAAAGAAACTGTAATGTAGGTGAAGAATTCATCTAAATTTATGTTCTCCATTTGCTTTTGTAGGTATTTAGTGGATCACGATTCAGCTCTGCAGGATATGCTTGGGCATCCAGTTAAGGTGGAGTCCGACCCTTACAACAGGAGTAACATGGGAAACGTGAGGTATGTCTCTGGTTCCGGGGGCTCATTTCATATGCCTGAACATCATCAAAATCAACAAAACCTTGGCTTGGAGCAACATCAGGAAGGTTCTAGCTATGCACTTGCAGGTGATCTTGAAAGGCGTGCTATTTATAATCCGCTTGTTGAGTCTCATGTAGGCCGTCATGTTGACCCTCTGAGGTCTGTGGCAGGCTTACAGGTCTTGGATCCTTTGAACAACCATTCATCCCATGTGGCGGATCCTGAACTTCGGAGTGCAGGAGTTCATTTATCCCTCACAAATCAGTACTCTATGTAGAAGAATCCCATTCATTTTTTACGTAGCATTTCAGTGGCTGATATCTTTAGTCTGTAGAAACAACTCATGATACTGGAGGATAGATGCTCAAGCAGTCGAGGGTATCAACCTTATCCATCGTAGGAACCAAGCTGGATTTGACACGGATTCATTTATTCAAAATACTTCAACTTTGTGATAGAACGGGAATCTTTTGTACCTCTCTTTCTTAGATTTCCTATTTAGTCCAATTCTGTCTTAGTTACTGCAAGTTTCAACGACCTTCCTTGGTCTGGACATGTTGAACTTGAACCAGTCCATTTCTTCTCGAAAACAAGAACTGAATGCTTTTTGCCTTTCAGGCATCTCAATGTTGAAGCTTTTGATCTTACTAGGAGTCGTACGCCTCCATTTTATGAGTTTGCTGCCGATGACTGTCTTGAGTGTGTTCACGTTGTGATTCTCGTGAGGAGAAATTCATGAACTTACTGTACTGCTGCAGAATTTAGGTGTGTCGAGATAAGACTGGGTCACCCAGCAAGTTTCCAAGTGGCTAGCTAAAGGGGCTGCATCGCAATGCGATCGTCTCATCTACATAAAGGAAATCTCTTTTGATGAGTCGGTGGTATACTGTACTGTACAAGTCTGAAAGTTGTTAACGGTAATACTCCAAATAGATCTTAGCACTCATGAATGGGCTCTAAATTCACTGGAGCGAAAATTTGAAGAAATGGCTTGACTTGGCATCACGGTTGAATGCTGGATATATGAGAGTACTTGCTATGTACTCATATTTGGCGCTGGAGAGGAATGATTCACATAATCACCATAGTTAGTCACACTAGCTACATGTTGTGACAGATAATCACTAATCCAGGGCATGATAAAGAAGCTATGAGCATGGCGAGGAGCGTATAGCAAGAACGGAATGTGAATTCGCAGATGTGCACGTGGAATCTGTTGCCACTTCTAGGTGTTTGAACGAACCGTTGATTGACCGTGATTACTGCTGATTATTTGCCGACTGAAGCCACCAGCCAGAAGACAAATACTTATTTCAACGCTGGTAGTGTTATCCCCTTTTGTCAATTACCAGAAAGCATGAACAATGTCAGTGTCCAGGTACATTTGTAGAAATGGCGTGTTTTAAAGTGGCGAATTCTGCCTTTCATATGTCTAAAACAGACAGGTCTAAGAAATTAATTGACTGAAACTATGTCAGTTTCGCTGAAATCTGCCATTTTAAGGAAAATGAAGCTGCTTGTTCCGATAATGCTTTGTATGTTGCATGGAGTTCCTGATCAATGGTATCTCTCGAATTGTTCTGGGCTAATGAAACTTCGATTACTGCAAAGTTTCCTTTCAGTATATTTTCAGGTCATGTACACACTCGTAGACCCATTTTAAAGGTCACCTTTGACTGGAAACTATGAACTGAACCAGCAGTCAGCAGTTCAGTTGCCTGACGTCTGAAGTAACCGCCTGACTACAGTTACTCGTTGGAATTTCAACCGCGTCAAGACTCAAGACAGATTCAGACGTGAATCAATCACTCAATTCTGAAACGTCACGAGCGACTCATGCAGCTTGAGCGTCCTACAGTATGGTAACCTACATCGAGCTGTCGAATACCAAGGTAACCAGAAACACGAAGAATATTAAGATTTGAATTGGTTGAAGGTTATTAAGCATTTTCCAAGATTATGCAAGGGGTTACTTACGCACTATATGATCTGTAACTTGCTATAATTAACACTGTGGACATACACCTGCTTTTGAATGGTAATGGCACAGAATTCTAGGATAATTATAATGTTTTGTTGCATGGATTCGCTCACTTGATTGATTATTGTCTTCCTTCCCCAGTTTCCATTCACGCCTTTCACGGTCTTCTTATGGATTATGGAGGATTACTATTACTGAAGTGTGCTCTCACAGTTCCTTGAGGTTTGTTGCGCTGGTCTAGGAGACGGAACCCCAACTGCGCTAAAAGGCATTTAACTTTGAGGTCTGTTGCACTAACAAGCACCACCATCCATAGGTGGGGCTCATGTGCATTTAGCATTACTTAAGGTAAGAGCTGTTGTAACTTGCAAGAACTATTTTTACTATTTTATGTTCCAGGTGATGAGGTGAAGAATGTATTTTTAGTACACAAGTAAAGAGTGACTGTTTTTTTGCTGCAGTTTTCGACTGTCTCTGATGGACTTGCATTTCGCAAGTATAGTGCATGAGAGTCATGAGAGTGAGTACTATATTTTTTCATAAATTTCTCGTGCTCTTCAATAACATTCTGGAATTTATGAACGCAATCAGTTAGATGTATGCTCTTGCAAGTTGCAACGTTGGCGCAGAAAAGGTGAGTTGAAGACAGCTAAAATCATCTACAACTACAAGGGTTACACGTATTGAAAATAGGGATTGATAAAAATAGATTTCTTTCACATCACTGGGATCATAGAAATTTTAGTTTTGGAAGTTACGTATTGATTCAATCATATTAGATAATCTGGGCAAAAGGGTACATTTTGGGACTTTTAGGTTCTAGGTGATCACCTAGAACCAAGCTCCAAGCTCAAGGTCTTTTTTTCTTGGTACACGTGCCCTCACCTGAAAGGAAGAATTTGTGAGAGAAAAAATCTTAGTGGCTCACACTAAATGTAATACCTTTGAATCTGGTTTAAGGTAACCTTTTGGGTTTAAAGTGGAATACAAAATGATACCTCCCTTTTTCCCAGATTACCTAATATGGTGTTTGAATGTTTGAATTGAAATAATGTCTGTTTCTTTCTCAAGCGGTACCTAACTACCTACTAGGCCACTACCTAGTAAGTAATAACTAACTAAGCACATGTTTATTTCACATTCAATCAACTATTGCAATTCTCTAGGGCCCTGGGCTAGTATTATTGATAGTACTTGTAGTAATCTATCCTAAAAATCTTAAAACTGATATTTTAACACAAATTTCGTGAGTATGGCTTTCACCAATTCATTGTAGCTTTATTTACTTATTTATCTAAACTATCTACCTTGTGAACGTTTAGAAAAAATAACAATTAAGTGAAGGACTCCTTAGGTCAACAAGAAATAATTATCTTTCTCTTAAACCAAGCAACCAAGTGATGTATTGATCTTATAGAGGTTGATATCTACTTGTATCCTACTTGAATCCTATGTATTAATTATATTTTTATACTACAGGGCGATGGGCGATGGCACAATCAGGGACGACTTCAGGGTATGCCAAAAGGACCGCTTAACAACTATTTGGCCTTATTAGTTACCTATGATACTTCTCCCCTTAATTAAGGTCTAATGGATAGCGTTGTGTTGTTGACATTTTGAAAATAAAATATTTTTACTTGTAAATTAGGATGCCAAATGTTATTATGTTAGGATGAGTCCTTTTGAAAGAAAATCCAAAATTGTATCATTTCAACAAAATGAAGTAAAGGACTCATCTGGACATTAGTAAAGTTTTGAGCCCTCCAAAAAAGCCCCTTACAAAGTCTCTAAAGGGGTTTTACAACATGTACTTACTACAACAAACAAATCACTAATCCCCTATTTTTGCTCACCCTTTGAATTCAATGCAATCACAAAAAATTGAAAACTATACTATTATGTTATCTTGATTGGACAAAAACTGTGAGTACAAATGTACAAGTGGATCATAAATTCTACTTTACTCTTTTTGAATAGATGAGTGAACTCAGTGAAGTACTTGGATAGTGAGTAGTGAGTATATTTACATATTTTGTGAGTACAATGCCTTTCATATTGTGTTGGGTTGTGCATGTGGCTTAGGTCCTTCATACAAGGTAGAGCGCCCTTTTCTTGTACTTACGCAGCCATGCTAGCCAATTAATAACTTGGTTTGTCAAACCTTAGGGGGCTCTTGGAGGGCTCAAAACTTTTCTAATGCTACAAATTTGTTTGATAGGATTAGGTAAAATGATATTGTAGTTGTGCAAATTTTTATTTTCCAGATATTAAAAGTGTATTAGTCCATAAAGTAGTAAAATTCGTTGTTGTGAATTATTCAAACAATAATTTCATGTAAGTTTTTCCATGCCCAATGAAGAAAATCAAATAATTGCAATTTTACTTTTTAGAGGGAACAATTTCTAAATAAATCTTGTAACTTAGGGAGAGCCTAAGAAAAATGCCTCAGCACTTGCACATTCAAATTCCCCCCTAAATATAAGAAATCAAGACTTACTAATGCAATTGGTGCATAGGTCCTTTCCAGACTCTAGGGCAATCCATTTGGATTTTGGGGTACCCTAATTGTGCCATTGCCCTATATTGATGAAATAGAAACACTCAATGACATTCAAATATGGCATGTGTTATTGCCACTATTAAGGCAATTCAAGCCATACTTAGTTTTTGTATTTGTTTCAGTACATATTTCTTTGAATTTTAGGTTTGTTCACAAATTTCTATTTCTTTATCTACAATCATGTAGTCTGATAGTCCATACTAAAGAGATTTCACTAAATACTTACTTTGACTATTGGTTTATTTTTACATTAAACGCACTTAAGCTATTTGATCTCTCAATTTCTAAATTTAAAAGATTGAAGATTTCTCCATAAACTGATCATCCTATTATGGAAGCTTTTTCTAACACTCAATCCTCAGGATTGTAATTTGTGGATTACTTATGGATTGTTGCCTCTTCTATGCACTTAGCACTTCATTAAAGTCTAATAGCACAAGGCCGTTCAAACCGTTCAATGTTAAAATACTTATGGGGAAATTCTACATTCTATTAGGATTTTTCACTTTTAGTTGTAAGGAGCCATAAAGAAGTAACATACATTTATTTTGAAAGTTTTTTTTTACAGAATCTTCATAATGTCAATCTGAATATTTGTAATCATGAAAAAATGATTATGTATCATTGTTTTTGTGTTTGTAATCTTACTTATTGGTAAATAAATAATTAAGTGACTTTTAACTTTAAATATGACTAAACTTGAACTATGACTATTCCTTTGTACTTTTTAATTGGATCCTAAAATCAAGGAGTTAGAAACTTTTTAATTGGATCCTAAAATCAAGGAGTTAGAAACTTTTTAATTGGATCCTAAAATCAAGGAGTTAGAAACTTTTTAATTGAAACTAATATTATTTTAAATAGAGCTTGTCATTAATGATAAAACTGCATGTATTTGAGATTGATTTAGACAAAAGTGAAGACAATGTTGAATAGGTTTTCTTTTAAAATATTTAATAACAAACATACTAAAAATCTAAGATGTTATTGGTAGCTCCTTTTATGTTGTGTTCACTCCACTCTAATTTTTGGCATATCAAAGTTTGAAACCCCATATATATTAGAATGAAGATGCTATCTTTACAAACTTTGAAGGTTTACTTTAACTTTGAATTCAAAAGTGTCATATCTCACCATAAAATTTACTTTATTTGTTTCCAAAAAAAATGTGTTGTTATTTATTTCAATAGTAAAAGTCATTCATTCCACCATAAAAACAATATGTCTATAATATCATTTAGTATATTGAGAAAAGAAATATTATACACATTTAAACATAATATAAATAAAGGGAATTGATATGTGCACACCGGGGGTTGATATTTGCACACCCCTCTGCGAGGTAAATTATAGATTTCTATCATCAAATAGCTGAATTTAAGAATTTTGAATTCAGATTTGGACTCAAAGACTATGATTTATTTTAGAACCATAAAAAAAGTTGCAATTGAACAACACCCAAAGAAAAAGCTTATCTTTTTACAAACAAAAGTAAAAGTAACACTTTTCCCCCTAGCTAAGCTTTTTCACTATGTGTTGTTCAATTGCAGTTTTTTTTATGGTCTGAAATAAATCATAGTCTCTGATTTTGAATCTGAATTTAAAATTCTCAAATTCAACTTTTTGATGGTAGAAATCTATAATTTACCCACAGGGGGTGTGCAATTATCAATCCCCGATGTGCACATATCAATTCCCCAAATAAAAATAACATTTTTTTGGTTTAAATCCATAGAAAATTAGTTGAACTTGGTTGAAACTAGGTTGAAGTGAGACCCAAGCACCCAATTGAAAAGACTAAATCTATAGTCTATACTCACTTCGCCTTCAATATTTCCTATATACATCTTGCTTCATTCTAGCATTTTTCTCAAACCTATAAAATTCTAAGTAGCAATTTGGAAGCCTTTGTGTTGTTCCATGAACTTTAACTCAAAAAATGCATTGATTGTCGTTAAAGGAAAAAGAACAAAAAGATAAATTTTAGTATGGTTACACCAATTTGATGAAAAATGCCTCTAACTTTTGTTATTGATAAATTCACTATTCCTTAACCTCTGAAGGGCTCAAACGTCCTTTGCGGTCGTAATGTGCTGTATTGTTGGTATTTGGGGATGTTGCAGCATTTTTAGACTTTCATGTACACTGACGACTTGTAGGAAATTTCAAGCCGGATCTAATCATGCATTTTTTTTTGAGAAGAGACCTTGTCGAATTTTGCAAGTTGAGGTTTGTATCCGCACTTGCATACGGTATAGGTACGGTACTTGATTTCTATGTCAACAAGACCACCCTGCCTCCACAACAACTCAAGCCATACTAAACATGTGGCCATATTGTGGAATTGCATGGCTCATCTTTGGGTGACCTAGCGCCTATTAAAGTCACCTAAACCATGTGTATCCCGGTCCGCTACAGATATGTACTTGTATCCTAGAGGCCCTAGGCCCTTCAAGGGTTAAGCATTATGACTAACATAGCATCCATTTATTTCATAGCATTTAGGAAGATGTAAAAAATTAAACCGCTAAGAGCCATGAAATAATTCAGATTTTTGATATTCGTAAAAAAATGTACACTGTGATGCAACATAGAGCAACAACCTATCAATGGCTTGCACATAAAATTTTCAAATCATGATTCAAAAGTCATATCCATAAGGTTAGATCTACCATAACCTTAATAAAAGTTTATGGGGAATTACAAATAGGGGCATGAAAATGAACAATATTACAGTTAAGGACATAATTACAAGTAGAGGCACAATTTCAAAATAATTTGCAAATTTTTGAAATTCATTTTGGTCTGAAAATTGGCTAATTTAGGTACATTACATTAAATATTAGTTAACTTTCAAAAAAACGTAAAGGCCTCTCCAAATCAAGCCTAAATTGAAAAAATTAGTAAAGGGGATGACAACTTTTGGAAAGACTTCTAATTTTTTTGGAAATTAGCTAACATTTAGTGTGATGTATTGAAATCAACCAATGTCCAAACTATTTACAAAAATTTACAAATCACTTTGAAATTATACCTTATTTGTAATTATTTTGAAGTTATGCATTTATTTGTAATTATTTTGAAATTGTGCCCCTCTTTGTAATATTTTTCAATTTCATACCCCTGTCTATAATTTCCCCACTATTTATCTACTCTATCCAAGTCAATTCAGTAAGATTCTCTTTTGATTTGGTTATTGATTGGATTCCACTAAGTTATATTGGAGTTCGATAATTAGGTGTTAAACTTTTAAACATTGTCATTTATAAGGAATCTTATTCTGTTCATTTTTAAAGTGAACACTTAGGTCATTTTTGAAATGAAACAACATCTTTTGACATTGAATACTATATCGTTTTTTAAATTGTGAAATATTTATAGCAAAACGAGGTGACCATTTACATTAAAAAATTATTAGAAAACTTATACAAAGAATCTAAAATATTTGAATGGATGAAAAAACAAGGCTTTGAATGCGTGAGACCTACTTGTATTCATTTGTTGTTCAAAATCTACATTCATATTCTTCCTATTCATTTGTTGTTCAAAATCTACATTCATGTTCTTCCTATTCATTTGTTGTTCAAAATCTACATTCATATACTTCAAGGAACTTACACATACTTGTATCCCTTCCAAAATCTTTAATTCTTTGCACTACCTCAAAAATTGTGATTCTTTTAGGTGTTAATTTTTAAGCAGCTGCTTGACTTGCTTCACATTGAAAAACAAGTACAAACAAAGAAGAAAGGCTAATAATAAAAAATATTTCAAATCTACGATCTGTTTGTAGGACAAATAATTTTGACTCCATAATTTCTATTGTGATTCCTCATGAGCTTACCAGATCTGGTTACAAGAAAGTCAAGGCACATAAAAAAACTACCCTCAACATTCCTACAACCATAGTCATTATAAACGTCAAGGATCACTCTTGCAAAGCCTATTCAATTGTTGCAATAGTATTGAAACCCTTTTCATTTTAACTTTTCATAGTTTGTTTTCCATCAAAACCAAACCTTCAAATTTAGCATTCCCATTGTACGGTTTTTTCAAAGACACCTTTTAAAAACCTTGTATCATTTTTTTTGTTTCAAGAATGCACAACAAGTCAAAATTCATAATTCAAAATCCTACTTTTTTATAAACCAACAAGTATACTGCTTGTTGTACCAACGGGATTATGCCCTCCACCCCCTATCCTTGTGCCCCCTATCCCCTAGTAAAAAGTTGTAAGTGATTTTACTTTATTTCATTTATAACTTTAGTTGAACTTGTACTCTACTCTATTTTTAAGTGGAACTAAAGATGAGCTTTATGGAATCATCCTCCTCACCTATGAAACCGTTAAATTTGACTGCCTGATATTTAATTATTATATAGACAACAAAATATAGTTTAAGCTCTTCCATATATTTTACATCCTCTAGGTCAAGGTCAAGAGCCACAAATGGCTAACCACTATAATTCTAAAGTACCCTTTTTACGACCTTAAGCGCTGAATACTAGTCACCAATTATTTCTAACTTGCCCAAATCTTTCCTCAACCATTTCTAACCTACTTGGTCATCAACAAATCAACCAGTTTTCAATTAGTTCTCATCAATTTGCAATTTAAATCCAACTTCAAAGATGGATTCCAAAGTATATTAACAAATGGCCCACATTGCAAGTCTTATGAGTAAAGAATTTATACACTTCTAAGATCCATATAGAGAATATTTTAGTCGGTCGACTTATCATAAGATAGTGTTTCATATAGTGAAATACTTTAAAAGTTGACAATTTTTTAAAAATTAGTATAAAGTTGGACGAGTATGTATGAATACCGAGATGAATACCAATTCAATGAGTATAGTTAGAACTTTAGGCAATATTAGCTGTTTAAAGTTCCAAAAACTTGTTACATCGATAGTTTCTTTTGTCTCGTAATGTCTATTTTCTCAAACTCTAATTTAATCAATTTAGTAGGAAATTTCATTAGCAATCTCAATTGAGATTTAACCCTTAAACGTTGGGCTGGTCACCGTGACCAGCCCGGCTGCAGTTCTCTTTATTATATATCTACTATAGAAGCAAGTGCCCATCTTATCAAATTGTTTCTTGAAGTTGTAAAAGTCAATAGTGCATGATGTTCCCATGAAAATTGCAAGAAGGACATCTTGGGACCTAACACCGTGTCTCTGAATCTTTCCACAATTTGGGTTACCTAAAAATATGAGTGCATCTAATGAGATTTTCTTTACATTCTATGATGGATCATGCGCTTACAATCACTTCTGAAAAAAAGCAAATGAAAACCAACTTTTTAGTAGCACAGAATCTTTCTTCGGAGCTGGAGGATGAAAAACGCCCTCCTCGAGGTTTAAGGGTTAATCGATTAAAGAGATCCTTGGCTTTATATCGCAAAGGCCAAAGATAAGTTCAATCTTTGTCAAGCTTGTATCAAAACATTTCAGGCTCTAAATTAAACAAACAACTGTACGGCTTTGAAAAGTCCCACTCAATGAAAATTCCGGTCGGAAGGTAGTTGGATAATTGAATTGGAGAAATAAACCATTAGAATTCGGAAGTAAGAGGATGAAACCAATAATAATTTGGATAAAAACATTTAATTCTACTTCAGAGGAAGAAAATTCCCATGAGGACATCAAAATCTCTTAGAATGCTACATTTTTCTGCACAATATGATGAAATATTAATGCAAAATATCAATATTTTTGTGGTATAAAAAATGCCCATGTACTTTGCATTCTTAAGAAGAGACCTCCAAATTTTGCTCTTAGGGTTGAACTTGGTTACTTGTGGTGCAAGTTTGAAGAACGGAATCAATATGCACAGTCCTCCACAAGCCATAAGGTAAGGTAATAGGCTCGAACTCAGCTACGGCAGTAATACCGCTCACCTTTCCAAATGAACTCTCCACTGGTACATGCCTTTATTCATAGTCTTTCAGAAATGTATACCAGGCGTACATTTGATGAAATGATTCATTTTAGGGCCCTATGACCTTTCCACTTCAAAATTTCATAACTAATTCCACACAGCTCTAAAAAATACAAAATAACTTGAGTTAGATGCCAATTCTTCTTGTCTTTCAAGGAAAATATACTGAAAAATATTTCAAGAAGTTCCACCTCCCCAAAATTAAGTTTCAACTCTTAGATGGTCGGTTTATGAGCCTCTTACCTTAGGAGGCTTGAATTTTGACCGGGCAATTAGAACCGCTTATGTAGAGCTTTTAGAATTAGTGCAAAGAGCTTTTTAAATGAATCATATTTTTTATGTTAAGAAAGTGTCCTTGTACATGCATGGTTTTAGGGACTTAACATAGTGACAAGGGCTATTGCTCAATGTGCTTATTGGTCATAATTGTGTTGAGAATTGTCTTTGAGTAAAATATAGATTTATGTCATACTAGAATAAATAAAAATGTGTTTTCACTCATAGTTTGAGTGTTAGAATATGGAATGGGTGCTTGCACATTTTAAATGACTTATTTGAGCATCCTCAGTTTTGTAGTGGTTGTTTTTGGGACTCATGTGCTCTAACTACATGTTGCCTTCAAATCCTGAGTGTTACAACCTATGATCAAAAATAACTATCTACGTGCCTTTTGCTTTGATAAATTGTGATTAATTCATACCAACTCAAAAAAATTCAGTTTAGATGTCCACAAAATTATTTCTTTGACCTTTTACCAAAAATATTTCCAAATTGCCAAGTTGGCATGATTTTTCCACAGACTTCCTCTTTCCCTTAGATGGTCGATTCACGATCCTACCTTAGTAGTGCATTTTTCTAGACAAGCGAAGTCTTAGAATTATGAGAGTTACGAAATGGCAGCTACTAGTAGATGGTTGAGACCAATGAGTAGGGAGAACCGGCATTTAGAGTATTGACAACCGGTTCAAATTGTAAAAAACCGATTGAATTTGAAACTACCGGCTAAAACTAGTTAAGTTTTACAAAAAATAATAATACTAATTACATCATATTCTTGTGTAAGTAAAGAAAATATTTAGTGCAATCCAGTGAAGATCAGTTGAAAATAGGAAAGGCCAGATTTTAGCAGGTGAAGTCAAACTTTCTCCCCAAATGCTGGTTAAGGCCATGAACCAAAGCTTCAAACGTCACATTCATTAAATTGGGAAAACAATGGGTACCATTTTGTACCTCACCTTAATTCAAAATAGTCACCTCAAAAATCAAATTCAAAGGTATCAGATTTAGTTTGAGCCACTAAGATTTTTTCCCTCGCAAATTCCTCCTCTCAGATGAGGCCACGTGTACCAAAAAAATGCTAGAGCTCGGATTAAGGTGACCACCTTAATCCTTCAAAAGTCCCACTTTGTAAGCTTTTTCCCAATCTAACAAATATGGCGTTCTCAACGGAGACTAAAATTTAGTATAGCTAGCTTGCATAATAGAGGATTGTGAATTAGAGGACATAGGAACATTGAAATTTCAACGTGAGACATGATCACTTTGACACTCTAATTTCCTATCAAATTAGTTGAGCTAGAATACCTTTGTATCTAGTGTAAGTCTATATAGGGAATTGATATATGCACACTGGAGTTGATATTTGCACACCCCCTGGGGTAAATCTTAGATTTCTACCATCATAAAGTTAAATTTGAGAAATTTGAATTCAGATTTGGACTTAAAAACCATGATTTTGTTTAGAACCATAAAGAAAAGTTGCAATTCAACAACACCCAATGAAAATTTTTAGTTAGGGGGAAAGTTTTACTTTTACTTTTGTTTGTAAAAAAGGATAAGCTTTTTCATTGGGTGTTGTTGAACTGCAACTTTTTTTTATGGTTCTAAACTAAATCATGGTAGATAAGTCCAAATCTGAATTCAAAATTCTCAAATTCAGCTTTATGATGGTAGAAATCTAAAATTTACCCCAAGTGGGGTGTGCAAATATCAACCCCCAGTGTGCATGTATCAATTCCCTATATATAATAGATTAGGATTGTATTAGTTGCGTTTGTCCGTTAAGCAATTTAAGGTAGAAGCACCCATAAGCGTGAGTTTAAGGGTTTTGAACATGATGACTATTAGTAAACGTTTAGCAAATTATAGGATCCTATTAGCAACAAAAAAATAATGAGTTTGTTCTTTTGAATTTATTATTTGGATACTGGGAGAATAAGTTGTGAAATTTTAAAGAGCAAACTGCCAATGTACCCATAACCACTATTACAATTTCATGTTCACAAGTTGTACATCCTTGTCATTACATCTATCTACTTCCACAGATTTTCCAAGATTTCAAAAGTCAAACTTATGGAGACCTCCACGAGGATGGGTGCTCCTACCTTAAGCTATGAGCATGGTTGAGCATGGAACGAGAGCTCAAGTTGTGAAATTGAGAGCTCCCATTGTGAAATTGAGAGCTCCCATTGTGAAATTGAGATCTCAAGTCTTGAATTCAAGGGCCCAAGTCAATGGCTACCATGTCCTTGGGATACAAGTCATACTAGTAATAATGGTATTATATTAACATAAACATAATGGCTTGATTCTTGTGTAACTTAACCCCTAAAGGACCACAAGGACAAAAAATGTCCTTGCTCATACACGGGGGGCTGTGTATCCACGGTGACCCCCCAAGGGCTTAAGGGTTAAGAATGACAAAGTCAATAGTATAGGAACATGGTAAAGGAGTACTTTGAGATTAATATTGGATAGTCAAATAAGGGTGTCCTTTGTTCAATAGGAACAAGAATACAACAACAACACATTGGAGGTGGATCCAAGCAAAACATGAGAAAATTGTCTTCAACCCTTTTGTAAAGCCAAATGGGAAGCTCATGACCTTGGTACAAGAGTAATTTTGGCCAACACTTAATCCCTAAATGCCCAAGGCCTATTTGAGCTTCTTGGAATTTTCATGAAATTGATCAATCAACTAACCTTTTCATAAATTCCATCAAGTTTTTTTCAATTGTAACGGTACAAATTCAAATTAAACATGTTAGAGATTACATGGAAAAAGAAAACACAACAATATCACTTATAGTTTGTAAGATTATAATGTTTGAACATGAGGGTGTTAAAATTGCAAAAGTGACTTGAAGTCTTCTAATCCTCATTTCACATGTCAAAACTAAAAAGTTGGTTACCAAAACAATATGAGATATAAGGTCATTACGCGTCTAATTGTAATCAATTCATGGCTTTCAAAATCTACTCCTACATATTTTTTAAATGGATTTCTAATGCGGATTTTTCTCCAAGCTCTAGTGTATTTGAGGCTCATTTTCAAGATCTTCCAACACTAAAAAACTCTAGATTGCAATGAACACCCTTGTACAAAAGCTTGAGTAGAAAAATGATCAACTTTCATTTTCAAAATCAAATTTTTAATGTTGATGTTAGACTTCAAAAAAAACTTGTATTGAAACAAAAATATTAAAAATTGTGATTTGATAAATTTTTATTCACCTTCAAAATTTTGTAACGACCCAAATGTGGTCGCTTGAGCATTTAAGGGTTAAAAAAAACTTGCACAACACAAAGAGTTGGTTATTATTAGTCTAGTTGGTAAGTGTAATTGATTCTTTGATACACCCTTCTACAACTCTCCCATCCCTCTTGCACTTAGCCTCCTCAACCATGTGCTCTCACGTCCCTGGCAGCTTTAGAACTGATTGCACGTTAGAGTTGCAAGCTCCTTTGAAAGGCCCTTACAAAAATTGCACTCATATTTAGCCCCTCCATTTTTTTGTTTCTAGGACTCTTACATGTACTTAGACTAAGGACGTCCTACAGATCTTGAGAAGGGTACCAACATTATTTTAATTTATTTGAGACTTATTAGCTAGTTTGCTGAATAGAAGATTGTACTGTAAGGTAGTCTGCTCATATTCCGCTCATGCTCTAAAATCGTTCACCTCCCCAAATGTACTTTACTGGTACATATCTTATTCATAGCCTTTCAACAATGTACATGAGACAAACATTTGAGAAGTGGGCGGTTTTAGAGACCTATGACCTTTCCATTTCAAAATTTTATAACTAATTCCACAAAACTTCATAAAATATGAGAACACTTGGGATAGATGCCAAATCCTCTTGTCTTTTAAGGAAAATTCATTTAAAATTGTTTCAAAAAGTTCACCTCCCAAAATTCAGTTTCAACCCTTAGTTGAACGGTTTACGAGCACACTACCTTACATGACGCATCCAACTTTTGAACTTGAACCACCAACAACCAAGATAAGTGCATTATTTACGGGTGTTCTTGATATTTTCAAAACACGGAAGTATTTTTTTTGGTATTATTGGAAAATGAAAAAATCGGGGTGTTTTACGATATTGTCCCACAATGAAGATTGTGGAGCACGAGGCAGACCCATAACTTACCAGAGCTGCAACCCCCACCATACCATGATTTTGCATGACGTGAAAAGTTTTGTAATTGCTTGGAAATTATGGCTCCAGCTGGGGCTTACCTTAAATTTACAGCTGAGGTAAGTTTAGCAAACCATCCAATGAAATTATAGTCGGTTATGAGAGCGATATTAGCAAGGGTCTTAGAACCAAATTTAGTTACAACTGCACACACTATTTTGCCGTGCACTAATAATGCTGATCAGCACTAATACAAGAAATAAGCAAATTTGTGAGATGTACTAAAAAAGTGGCTCGAAGAAATTTAGGTTAGTTCACGATGCAGTGTGCAATAATTAAATTTCATTTCAAACCCCTAAAGGATCAAGCTGAGTTTTTTTTGGCAACATAGCAATTTTAGGCACAAATTTGTGATTGGAGATTTTCATAGGTTGAAATATTAATAAAAGGTGGGGACAAGGATTATCTTTCATATGCATTAAATTTTATGACATTTGGAATTATGAGTAAAAAATTATAATATGTCATTACTCTCTCTTTGTTAAGTGTTAAAAAACTCTTAACCCTTAAACAACAGACTAGTCATTGTGACTGCCAGCTACATTGGCGCTATAGTGGTATGGCAAAGTGCCAAAGTAAGTTAATACTATCGTCAAAAGTTGCATAAGTTGGCAAACAATATTGTCCTTATAAAAATTGTAAAAAAAGGTAACATGGAGCCTAATATTATTTTTGCAAATCTTCTTACAATTTGAGATACCTAAAAATATGAGTGCATTTGGTTAGGTTATTTTTGCCTTCCATGATTGATCATGTCTTCATGATCATTTTTTTAAATGAATGAAATTTAGCTTTCCTGCATCCAAGAGATTGTCTTTTTATCATTCATCATACAAAAAACAACCACATTGGTGTTTAACCCCTAAAGGACCAAGCAAAGTTTTCACCAAAAACTCTTCAAAATTGCCATTTTAGAGCATCAACCAAATTTGAATACAAATTTTTTTTTATGCATATGTGACCGTAGATTCTTGTAGAAGAATGGTTTTAGAGGATGTGGAAAAAAATTCAGAGTTTTCCACCACATGGATTGGAAGTTAGAATGGTTTGAATATTCAAAAATGTCTTGTGGAAAACCGGGCAACTACCCTTCACAAGGTGAAATTCCTAAGGAAGAAAGGCCATGTGGGTGGTGCTTCTCTAAATTCCTTATTCCACCTAAGTAAAGTACATGTCAAAAAAATTTCAAATCATTTGAAGTTGTATAACATATGGAAAAAATTAGTAAGTAAAAAGAAGTAGAGAATAATTCAAAACCCAAAATTGTTAAGAATATAATAATGGAAATGAAAATGCCAATCCCAATGGTCATAATGTTGTCATAAACAATATTCATCCTTTGGTTTTTTTTTTTTTTTTCCAAAATGTTGAAAATTGAGTGAAGTAAAGGACTTCAAAGTTTATTTTGGAGTAGAGAATCCATAACTGCCCACAAACAAAAAATCCTCATAACTTTTGTCTATTTGATCCAAATGGAATGATTTGAAGATTCCTACATTCATATAAATCTCCTAAACCAATTTAAAATTTTGGTTTTTGAAAAAAGTGATTTTTAAAAATCTGCCCAGACTGCCCGGCGAACGTAAAAAAACAACATATTAGGCCATAACTTTTTACTCATAGTTCCAAATGTCATAAAATTTAGTGCACATGAAAGATAAACCTCGTCCCCACATTTTATTAAAATTTCAACCTAAAATATGAAAAGCTCCAATCACATGTACCTGCCCAAAATTGCTATGTTTCTAAAAAAGGATCTGATCCTTTAGGGGTTAAGGGCTAAAGAGCCTCCTATTCTTCCTTAAAATAAAAGTTTTTTTTAGAATATTTTAAACCCTAACTTGAAAAGAAAAGGAAATAAATTGATTAGTTTTTTGGTAAAAACTAAAAAAGCTCTTAAGAAACTTTTCAATGCTAACAGCATAAATTCATGCAACAACTTAAGAAAGTAACGAAATGAAGTGATGAAACAATTAAAGTTCATAAAAGCACTTTAGCACTTCTTGTAGAACTTCAAAACTTGAAGTTGGTTTAGGAAGTTTTTAAACTAATTACGTTGTTGAAGAATATATAAATACAGCTTTTAAAAACGTAGAATTTGCATCATCCATTTCATATACCTCGTGTTATAATCGTTTGAAAACATTCATCGTCCATCTAGTGGGTGGTGACACTTGTAAGGATTACAAGTATATCCAGAATCAATCATTAAAATACAATTACTACTCACTCTTAAGAATGGTTATTTTAGAGGCTCTTGAGAATAAACTTTAAAAACATATTTGGACTAGATTCACTTTACATTTTGAAACATATTTGGACAAGATTCACTTTGCTCATACCACTCCAACCAAGGTCCGGGAAGAACCAACCGCTAGTTCAATGCTAGCCAAGTGAAATGAGAAAAAACCATTTGCAATCTACAAACTTCGGCTAAAAGCCGGTCAAAAATTTTAAATTTTTTACATATAGTATGAAACATAAAAAATAACCAAAAGAGTTCCTTGATAAACCAATTCAATAAAGGAATTGAAGGAAATCTACCAGAAAATCTCAAATATTTCCCGGACCCTGACTCCAATAACCAAGTGCAAACAAACGTACTTTTAGACTCTCACGTGTTTTCAATAGTCTTGCATATATTATGCAAATATTCTAGATGCATCACAACTAGGTAGTACATACCATTCAAGGCTTTGAACCTCAAAGTCCCAAGTACTGAGAACCAAAGGATGGGAGCACTGGGGACCTTTTGGGCTCACACTCACAGCCTCACATGGATATGCAATAATTCCCTTTCACTGCTCCACAATTGGATTGTACGCAGTACTTCACATCCCCCCATCCCCCCTTTCCCATGCATGGCCTTGAATGGAGTATTGGGGTGGACTTATACAAATGCTGGGGGTATCTAGACCCAACATCCCTGCACTGCCCACCTCTAATCCACTCCTCAGCCCCATGCCCTTCATGTGAATTTCAGATTTTCAACTACAGTTACCATACAAAATCAAAGGACAAGCAACAAAAAAAAAGGAATTTTTCTATTCATGGGGCAGTCTGTCCCCCCTTGGCTTGGCTTTGCTTGCAAGCCAAAATCCAATTTTCTCACAAATCTTTCCACACCCTCAGTCCATGAGGTCATGGACCTCCATCCCCCACACACATCGTGCTATGCTACTAGTCTACTACCCCAGGGCCCAGGCCTTCAAAGTTTCCGTCAAGATTGCTCACGTGCTCCCCACCCTCCTTTCAAACTTTTCTTTCGCATTTTGTTTTTTTGTGGTAACAATAAGGGAGTTTTTTTATGGATACCTCTGAAGTTTGCCATACTTGCATATGTACCGCTGATTTCAGATATTGCACAAATATCTTTGGATCATAATATAGGTGTTTGTTCCGTATTGTGCATGCCACTTCTTTCTCCCTTATGCACATGTTGCTCCTTTCCATTCTATTGCACTCCTTGTTTCAACATCTCTTATAATAATAGAATACGATTTACTAATGTGGCAATCCTTTTACTACGGTTTTTTCATTGCATGGGTAAATAAATTTGCCTGCTAGAAAATCTTACTTGAGTAAAAACTTGCGCAAGTAGAAGCCTCTGTCAATAAAATTTCACATAGGTAAAAATTTGCATGAGAAGAAAATGTATGGGTAACAATTTGTATGTGTAAAAAGATGCATGGGTAAATGATAAAAATTGTAACAAAATGTGTGGGTAAAAAGAAAAAAATTATTAAAAAATTGCATGAATAATTACTACGTGAGTAAAAAATTTATGTAGGAAAAAAAGAATAACAATAATTGCTTGAAAAAACATGGACATTTCTTTTATTATGTGGGTAAAAACCTCAATCTATTGGTATAGAACAAAAATGCTTCACTGTAAGGGAATTTTTTGTAAACAAAAACAAATGTTTTATTGCAAGGGTAAAGTTTGAAATTGGAGTGTGTAAATAAAAAGTAACAATTTTTTTCTTGCAATGGAAATGTCTTGAGTAATTGGACTTCAAATTAATTTGCGTCCTATTGGACCAACAGGTACCTATACTAGTTGGTCATAAAAAAAATTAGTGTGCATTACAAAATAAATGTTTGAAAATTGTGGTCCGAGGGTATGTATGCGATTTCTGAAAAAATGGGGTACTTATGCAAATATGGCAAACTTTAGGGGTATCCATAAAATTTTCCCTAACAATAAATATCATGGTGAAGCCGTTTGTTCATTCATGTAGAATTTGAGTTAAATTTGTTCTTGTCTATATATATATATGTAAATGGGTGATGCTATTCGATTCAAATGCTATCTTGGATAGTATGACTCTAGTGGTTGCACTTTCAAGGAGATTTAGTTGGGACATAGCATTACTATAGAGTTTGTGAATGATTGTGTGTTAACCCCTAAAGATCAAGCCCTTTTTTTTGTGAAAATCACTGAAAAATTGTCACTTTTGGGGGAATGAGTAGAAAGGTAGGAAAAACAATTATTTTTGAAAATCCAACCATAAGATGTTGCCCTAAATTATGGGAGGTACTTGTGGGAAAAAAATCAGTTCATTCTAGATGTAGAGGAGTGAGATATTGACATTTGAAATGAAAAAATAAGTTTTTTCCCCTACTGCCCAAAAATTTTAGAAGCCTTTGATTGCCCCTAAATCAAAAAAATTGCTCTACGCAAAGTTGAGGTTTATTTTTTCCATGTAAAAGACCAAGTTAGATAAGTGTGGGAGAATTTTCAAATGAATTGGAGATGTAAATCATACTTTGTAAAATCTTGCAATGCCGTAAAGCCATGAAGTTTGCATATACACTAGGCAAGATTGGAGGATTTATGTAAAATTGAGAAATATGAATAACATTGATCCAAATGGTGAAAACAAGGAATCTTGGTTTACTACAACTTGGAAAAAAAAGAAGTCAAAAAAAAAATTCACAAAGAGCACAAAAAAGTAAAGTACCAAAGGCAAAAGAAAGGAATTATGGGAGTTTTGTACCTGCCCGCAAACTAAAACTTTTCACTCATAAATCCAAATTGAACGATTCAAAACTCTCCACATATATATAAATCTAAAGAACCAATTTCAGATTTTTACTTTGAAAAAATTTATTTTTAAACAAGTTTTTGGCTGCCCAATCTCGCATGTTTTTAGAAATTCATGCATAACTTCTTCAATAATTGTCGGAATGAACGAAAAATTAGATGCCCACGCAGATCTTTGAATTCCCCATCTTCTATAAAAGTTTCAAAAAATCACGCAAAGTAGTTTAGCCATAGGTACATGCCCAAAATCCTATTTGTCCCCCGTAGGGACAAATGGTCCTTTAGGGGTTAAGGATGCCTCTATCACTAACATACTACTTAAGAGGAGGCAAAAGTTTGTGACCAAAACACTACCTAGAGAATAAGAGCAAGAAGAAAGGTCACACTTTCATACTAATAAGGCAAAACTCACTCAAATTAGTGTGGGAAGGTCTTGCACCATTCAAGATCTTGCACCGATTAACCCCTAAAGGCCCAAGGAACCCACTTTAGGTTTATGAAAACTTGGGCAAGCTCTACTGACTTCATAATTTGGAATTTTTTCATGAAATTTTTAGGATGGATGCTACTCATCATAATCTATATGTGAAGCTTTATTTCATGTCATTCTAATAAGTAATGCAAAAGTTATAAGTTTTTTCATTTTCAATGTCAAACCGGGCAGAAAAATATATATTCTAAATTTTTTATTATTATTTTTTAGAATTGTATAGATTGATACCTACTCAAAAAAAATTGAATCATTCAATTCCAAATAATGAGGTAAGAGTTACAAGGAATTTTCTTTTGAGGGCAATGAAAGTAGGAAGAGGGTAGAAAAAACATATAAAGTTATCTTTTACTCTCAATTTTGAAAAATTTCAAATGAAAATGAGAATTAAAGTTACTAATTGTTTGTTGGAGCATTCTCACCATTGGGATTAACAACTTTCAAATTCTTCCATAACTTATTAGCATATTAGTTACATCTTTCATTCATCAATACCTTTCACGTTACAATTTTTGTAAAAATGAATCCAAATTTTTTTGGTTAATTTTTTTTATATATGCTTTCAACCCATTTTTTGACATATTGCAAAAATTGCACAAGAAACACAACACATGTGTTTTTTTCTAAAAAGTTTGAAAATCAACAATTCACCTTTCGGAAGGACTAGAAAAACCTACATTTTGAAGTTTAGGCACATTGATTTTGCGATTGGTGGGGATATCCATTCTAAAATTTTGGGACAATGTACTTGTGCAAGTCAACCAAAGGATCCTACGGTTGGATTTGTTAAAAAAATAAGTTTCAATGAAGATTTTGACCTTGGTTTGGGGACTAGTATTTTGAAGCAATTTTAGGCCTCTAAACACAAAAGAATTTTAGGGGTTCAAGGGTCTTGTTTAGTTTCTTCAATAAATGGCAATTTCATTGATTACTTTATTAGAAATGGGGTTCATTTGACAATAACATTCTCAGTGTTTGGCACAATTATAGTTGCATTCTTTAAATTGATGCAATTTCACACCTACTTTCCCTCCAAAAAAAAGAGCCTACTTCTCATGGAACAGTCTCGTTGGATAAAGTTTTACCATAATCTTACCTCATTGACACAAAAACAAAATTGGGTGAAAAATATATATGAAATTGGGTTTAAAAATATATGAAATTGGGTGAAAAATATATATGAAATTGGGCGAAAAAAAATGTATGAAATCGGGTGAAATTTTGTATGAAATTGGGCAAATCGAACTCAAAGAAAACATCCGGTACACCATAACATTTGGATGAAATTTGGGTGAAATTTATATGATTTTAAGGATGACTGGGAACACAAGCATGATTCTATCCATTTTTCCCACACCGGCACGCGCTCTAGGGTGCGTGTCGCCTGATCTATGAAAAAATAAGTAAGAAAATCCCAAATCCTCCAGGTACATGCATAACCCGCACTCCTCAGATTCTCAAATCCTTCCCCTCTTTCCCACCCAATTGTGAGCCCACCATTTTCTTAAAAAGAGGAAAAAAAAAAAAAAACCAAAATCTTTGAGCCCACCGTTTTCTCAGAAAGGAGGAAAAAAGAGGAGGAAAAAAGAGGAAATAAACCGAAATCTTTGAGCCCACCGTTTTGACGAGTGGGGGCTGGACATGCAGAGGTGTGGGGAGTGGGGATTTCTTGGAGGACACGTGGTTGGACGGTAATGGGCAGGGGATTTTTCTGCAAACTTTGGACGGTACCTGGGATTTTGACCACAACAAACATATGCTGTGTTTGGTATCCAATTTTACTGGGGAAAACGTGAACTCATTAGTGGTAGTTACGGTTGAGTTTCTGTTTTCTCAATCTTCACGGAAAATCTATGTGCCGAGCAGTCCGAGACTGGCGCGAGGCTAGTTCTGTGGAAATTGAGAAAAAAAATTCTCATCTTTCAAGCGTGGAGAAATGGCCTAAGAATTTTTTTTGTGTGAGAACTCTTACCATTTACTTGCTTGTGAACTACTTTTGATCCTTGCTTTTTCTGCTCCTCCAATTGGTGGCCGTGTTGCCTTCCTCAAAGTAAAACATTCTCCATTCTTTCATTCTTCATCCTCCATCACCCACAATAGGGGTGTCACACCTCCTTCCATGAAGAAGTGCTTCCATTGGCTCCTACAATTGCTCAACCATTTCTCAATCTTCATGGAAATCTCAATCTCCCACCAACCGTGACTACCACTATTGTACCGGGGATATCAAAATTCACTACAAATAGGGGACGCACTTCCTCTCTTTGGGTGTGTAAGGGGTTAATGCTGTTTACAAAAGTTGTAAAATATGAAATACCTCAAATGAAATGACACTATAAAATAAATTAAAAATATATATATATATATAGAGGTAAAAACTTTGAAACCTTGGTCTAACTGGAGTAACTGTACAAATAAAATTCCATAACTAGGCCATGTTTTATAACTGAATCAAATTGGTGTCCTACAACCTTACTATGACCTAATGTAAAAGATAGAACATTCTAGACAAGGGAAAAAAAAAGGTACAATTAAGCCCTAACTTTGTAGTTGATCATTTTTACCTTCTTCCGTTGCCTTACACCAACTAATATAGGGTTTCTAAATCCAAATATCAATTATATACTTCCAAGTTTGGCATTCCCGTAGGTAATCTCCAAAACCTTTACATTTTCCCACCAAATGAAAAAATTGAGCTTTTCCACCCGAGGTCCACAAAAAAGCCTGTACAGTACAGTATACCAACCCAACCCACTTGGACGTCAATGTAAAAAACTTTGACTCTTGTACAATAGGTTAACCCCTAAAGGACCAAGCCCTTTTTTCAGTGATAGGTATTGAAAACTGCCACTTTTGGGGGAACGAGTACAAAGGTAGGAAAAACAATTATTTTTGGATATCCAACCGTAAGATCTTGTCCTAAACTATGGGAGGTAATTGTGGAAAAAAAATTAGCTCATTCTAAATGTAGAGGAGTGAGATATTGACTTTTGAAGTGAAAAAAAAGATTTTTTCCCTGCTGCCCAAAAATTTCAGAAGCCTTTGATTGCCTCTAAATATAAAAAAATGCTCTATGCAAATGTGAGGTTTATTTTTCCCATGTAGAAAACCAAGTTAGGTAAGTGTTGGAGAATTTTCAAATGAATTGGAGGTGTGAATCATATTTTGTAAAATCCTGCAATGCTGTAAGGCCATCAAATTTGCATATACACTAGGCAAAATTGGAGGATTTATGTAAAATTGTGAAATGTGAATTACTTTGATCCAAAAGACAAAAACCAAGGAATCTTAGTCTACTACAGCAAGAAAAAAAAAAAAGTCAAAAAAAAAATTCACAAAGAGCACAAAAAGTATAGCACCATAGGCAAAAGGAATGGAAGTATGGGAGTTCCATACCTGCCCGCAAACTAAAACTTTTCAATCATAAATTGGAATTGAATGATTCAAAGCTCCCCACATATGTATAAATCTAAAGAACCAATTTCAGATTTTTAATTTGAAAAAATGTTATTTTTAGAAAAGTTTTTGGCTGCCCGATCTCCACCTTTTTTTAGAAATTCATGCATAACTTCTTCAATAAATGTCGGAATGAAGAAAAAATTAGATGCCCACGTAGGTTTTTGAATTCCTCATATTCCATAAAAGTTTCAAAAAATCATACAAAGTAGTTTAGTTGTAAGTACATGCCCGAAATCCCAACTGTCCCCCAAGGGGACAATTGGTCCTTTAGGGGTTAAGGTAGGAGCACCCATCCTCGTGAGGGTCTGTGACCTCTGAAATCTTGGAAAATATGTGGAAGTAAATAGATATAATGACAAGGATGTACAACATGTGAAGATGAAATCTTAATAGTGATTATGGGTACAATGGCAGTTTGCTTTTTAAAAATTCATAACTTATTCTCATAGTATCCAAATAAAAAATTCAAATGTGCAAACTCATTATTTTTCTGTTGCTAATAGGATCCTATAATTTGTTAGACATCTACTAATAGTCATCATGTTCAAAACACGGTTCAAAACCCTTAAACTCACGCTTATGGGTGCTCCTACTTTAGAGGTAAGGTAGGAGCCCCCATAAGCGTGAGTTTAAGCACTTTAGTATGGGTAGGGTAGTTGGACAAGCGCAAAAATTATATTATTAGATTGGAAAAAAAGAACAAAAAACATTAGTTTAGTTTGAGAAGTTATCCACATTGTCATGTGTGCGTGGGTATTTTCCAAACTGCTAAATCACTAAAATTGTAAGAACCATGTGTAAGAGATGCTAAAAACAAGACTTGTTGATGTTTAAATAGTGAGATGGGTACTCAAAACCGTCATACCAATCACCCACAACCATCACTTTGTCACCCATAACCATCACTTAGTTTACTCATAAGCATTTGCTTTTTTAATTATGATGTCAGTGACGCCCATGAGGACGGTCACGCTGATGGGTGCGGCTACCTTAGCTCTCAACTGTGAAGATGGATTGACTTGCTTTATAGCATTTCAGAATTTACTTTGGTTTCATTCAAAAAAAACTTTTATAACATTTTAAACTATAAGTAAGATTCTTTTTATTTGTACGTTTTTTTTTACAGAAAGTGACAATCGTACTCCAGTTGGTAGAGGGGTGAAGAAAAAAATGGATTTGGAGGCAGACGTTCAAGCTCGGGGCAGCGCTGGAGTTGTTGCGACGGAGTTTCGAGAGCAGTTCCCAACGACAGAGACGGTAATGAAACCTCAACACGTCATATTTTGGATAAGAGCATAATTTATCCAGTTGGAGACGCGCCTGACAGCGGTCAGCGGCTTTTCGGCAGTTCGATACGCATCGACGGATTGGATTCCGCCACGTTTTTCCGCAGCCTTTCCCTTCCAGCCCAGCCGCCTCTTGCATTTCGGAGCCCCGACCCTCACCAAAAAAGTTACATGCCACAGTGCTCAGTTACATGCCACAGGACTCATATTATTTACCATGAGGAGATTGAATTTGAGAATTTTGAATTCATACTTGGATTCAGAGACCCAGCTTTACAATAGGACCCCGGAGTGAGATACACTTGAACGATAAAAAAATAGGGGGTAAATGATTACTATTGCCCTTGTTGGGAAAAACATCTGAGCTTTTCCCCCCTGGCCCCACATCGAAATAAGCTTATGTGCAGTAAACTGAGCCATGCCACAGTTGCCACTACACTACTACAGTGCAGGACACTCCAGGGTAGGGGACGGTAGGCGGCTTGGCTACCTTACCAGCTCCTCCATTCTGTATAAGTTGCAACACCTCGGCCGAGTTCTGATTTCACACACCTCGTTCGCTCTCATCTCTCTCTTTCACCTCGTTCTAACGACCATCTCTTAGATCCCAGCTTTGGCAAACACACAGATTAGACGTTTGTGCAGATTATGCTTAGCCAGGTTTTTTGATCGCTTTGGTGCAGCAGCTGGGAAGTGATTTAGAGTGGATTTAGTAGACGTACCTGTGATCAGTTGCGGTGGTGGATTGGCTGTTGGAATTTTGCGGAGAATCAAACGCTTGAGGAAACGGAGGGGCTTGGAAGCGTTACTTTTTTCCTTTGGGCATGCATGAAAAGCCCTCGAGGTGGCGCGGCAAGTTCTTCGTTAATAAGCTGACAGCAATCTGAGGTCGTTACTTCCGATCCCTATGTGTTGCCCAGTCGGAAGGTCGCGGGCGAAGTGGAGCGAGCGGAGTCTAGGATTGGTGTTCCACTCCGGGAAGTCGATTAAACGGGCCAAGTCGAGGGAGAAACCGGAATTACTGCTGGCGAATTCTGCGGAGAGCTATCAAGATTTGTTGTGGTTCTTCTTCCTCGGCGGCTGAGTAAAAAATCCGAATTTCGAAAGGGGAGAACACGCCTCCATTTACCATGCATCGTGTTTCTTCTGTTGATGACATCTTAGGCACGTTCTGGAGCAGCAACGAATCCGCAGCTCTCGGCGGTGGCGGTGGTTCCATCAAGAGCAGCATGATGATGAATCGCAGCGACTCCGAATTCTCCTTTCAGGAGTTTCTGAAGGAGAGCCTCGCGGTCACCCGCGTTGGGAAGAGTCGCTTCGGAGCGGATGTGTCCAAGCCAGGGGAGGGCGTTGACGACGACGACGACGACGCACCCGAGGGAGCGAAATCGGATTTCACCCCGCCCATGTTCGCGAGCACCGAGGAACTCCGGGCCATGAACAACGTTGTTGATGCACCTGTGGAGGCTGATGACGTGGCTGGTATTGAAGGGGCGTTGAATCCACTCTTCTCGGGGATGCAAGAGGATACCGACAAAGATTATACGAGCTTCCCCTCCTCCGGCGGTGTTTGTGCCCCCAACGATGCTGTCAGCGCCCAGGATTATCAGGTTTTTTTGAAGCAGAAGTTAGAAATTGCTTGCGCTGCCGCTGCCCTCACCAGGGTGCGCTTCTCCTCCATGGTCTTCCATTCGTTATCATTCCTCTGATTTGGTTGATTTCTGTTCGATGAAGGTGCAAGAAATTAACGGTGCATGCGAGCTTAGTGATTCTTAGGGGAAGATGGACATACCATGAGATCTTTTCAGATGAGGAATTCAGTCTTGAATTGGTAGAGTTCTGGGGTTTTGTTGCTATTGTTAGTCCAGGGTAGGTGGGGGTTTAGGGTATTCTCTGGTCCTGGAGTTTTGTTCACAAGTTGGTTTTGTGGCTGATGCAAACAGGCAAATGGTGAAGGATCAAATCTTTCGGGTGGACCGACTGCGCACCAGCCACAATTTGCAGTTTCGGAATCTTCTGGTAACGATTTGCTCTCATCTAGTTATCAATCTTTTCGATTTCTCATGGGATGGTTCAAGGTATTGTTAGCTGACGGAGGCAGGGATTTAGGGCAGCCGAGTATTTGTTTCAGGTGGTTCAGGGTCGCCCTAACATCCGTATGCGTTGTTCGTGATTGCAGCCGTGAAGACGAAATTCTTAAATAGAGGTCAATGCCCACCACCTTCTTTGTTGCCATACAAAGCCGAAGCGGAAGCGTTGGGAAAACTCCGGCCAATTACAAGCGGTTCCGAGGTTTCTGACGACGATGAACACGATTTGCTCAATCCTAACCTGCCACGCAGTGACTTAAAGCGAGTCAAGAGGTACACGATCTTATGGAAAAAAATCCTGACAAATTTCAGAACATTTTGAGGAAGTTTGAGTAGGTGAGGGTTGGTTTTCGTATACCAGGTTGGGCTTTTAGAGCACTGCCTGGTGAAGGATCTCGCAATTTTGTTGTTTGCTGATGACTAGAGTTTCTTCTGACAGAATGCTCTCCAACCGTGAATCCGCCCGACGGTCACGCCGAAGGAAGCAAGCGCACTTGAGCGACCTAGAAATGCAGGTGGCGCAACTGCGAGTGGAGAACAACACTCTCATGCAGAGGCTGCAAGAGGTGAGTCACATGCACAAGGAAGCCTCTGTGGACAACCGAATCCTTAAAGCTGATGTCGAGGCGTTGCGTGCCAAGGTCAGGATGGCCGAGGGCATGGTTGCTCGGCAACAAGGACAGCCCATGGGGAATTTCATCCCCGACCCGAGCTTGAACTTCATGCCCTCCTACATGATGAACGACATGGAACGGCCCTTGTTGCAGCAGATGAGGCACAGTTCCATGTTACGACAAGACCAGCAGCAGCAGCAGCAAGAGCAGGGCAATCCCAAGATGGGCCGCACGCCATCCATGCAACGGGTTGCCAGTCTTGAGCATCTGCAGAAACGGATCCGCAACGGCGGCTCTTGCAATGCGCCCGCGTGGGGCAGCTGGGACATGGACAGACCTGCTATGGTGCAGGGACACGGCATGTGATCAATCAGCAAAATGTTCAAACTCTGAGAGTATGAGCACATCCATCATAAATGGAGAGTTGGATATCACGAGGGGGACCACAAACAAACCTACAATTGACTTCTGTCGAAGGACAGGAGATTGTTTGCTACTAAGGAGGTGTGTAAATAGTGTTTGACAGAAAGGGAAAAAATATGTTTGCTCGTAATTGAGCTTGGTACTGTTTTGTAAGCGTTCATGCTGGTCACGGATGGTGAACTGCATACCGAAAACTTTTCTGTGCAGGCCCGCTAGGACCATTGTTTGTGAATTAACTAGGTCTGAGTTCTCTCATTTGTATACGGTCATTTATTTTGCAACACAAACTTCTCAAGGAAACGCGCCATATAGTTTGGCTTCGCAAGTGCTGATTCGCTTGTTTCTGTTATGGATCTAGTTTTGAATTTTCTCACGTTTTTGTACAGTAATTCTCTTCGAAATAAGATTCTAAAGAAAATTGCACCGGTGGAATGTCTCACAGTTTCGCTACAATCTTATAATTTGTTAAACACATGTGCAACTACTGATTAAGTTTTTTCTGATCTTGGTGCTTACTAGTTGCTCGAGCTCTCATGTTTTAAACTTGATTTGTCTGAATCCTCCTTGGATTATCTGTTGTGAAACGCACGATTTTCGAGGTAGAAGTAAATCTCATATAGTAACTCCAAGTATACAAACCTCAAATCAATAACAGAGATATGTTTTCTGTCTTTTTTGTAAGTGGATGATGTGGTCTGATTCTCTGCACCTAAGAAAATTCAACAGTATGTTGACCACTACTTCTTTTTTGTATTCACAAAGAAAGCGATCACAAGGAAGGCACTTACAGACACATATTCGTGCAGATATCGTGGCTTGTCCAGACTTTTTGCCCTCACTTTATTGGTCGTTTCTGTCGATATAGCAACCGTAGCTATCACCGCTACCAGCTTAGGTGTCTGCAACTTAATTTAGAAATTAACTTTAGAAGAACATTCTCCAAAACAGACTGCGTCACCAGAAATTCAAAATCCAAGATCAGAGAACCTGAAATGCCGCATATAGATCAACGTCCTCAACTTCGGGGATTCGCAAACTGTCAGCTGAACGCTCACGGAAGCACACGTTGCAATGAGTGTTACAAACTCCTCCTCCGCCTTCGTCTGAGTCAGTGTGACACTCTTATGAAATGCTCGTCTGGCAAATCGGTGATCATGTGCAATCCTACAATTCCAATTCACGCAACTCTAAATTATCATTCTCATCTGCATTACTAAACTTAATCTGTTAAAAAAAACGGCTCAAATATTCACAGGTTTACTTTATTCTGAAGAAATACGAAAAGTGTTGACGATTCAAGAAGTTGCGACAAAAGATTCTCCTCTCACCAGATGAGCCCGATGTTGCCAGAAAATGACCAAGTCATGCTACGCTGCAACTTAAGTCCTCATCTCGTCTCTGATTCCATTGAAAAAGAAAAGGTTAGCAGTAAAAGACACGTCCTCAGGATGCAAATGGCAACTGCACGACCAGACACCAGCGCTACAGCTCGAAGATTTCCAGGAGAAAGCTGATCCGTCCGGGATCCGTTCGGAAGTGAAGCCACCGACGCATCCAGGCGTCAGCAGCAGAAAAAAAATAGAGCAAAGTGTCGGAACTCGGAAGCAAGAAGGCTGGCTCTTTTCCCGCAAGGGCTTCCTCGTGGACGACGGCGAGAACCTGGTTTTTTTCAAACCACGCTGTAAACCGCGCGTGCGCATTTGCGACCGAAGCAGGATTTGACCAACCACGCGGCGAACTGCGCTTGAGCCCGCGAAAATGAGCGCGTGGAAGCTAGAGCTGTAGGGTTTGTTTTCGAGGCTTTGGCGTTGGGAGGCTCCGCAACAGCAGACTGCCAGTCAGCTTTTAGGGTTAGCGGTAGCACGGTCGAGCTGATCTTGGAGGACCTCATTTTTTTGCGTTTCGGGCGGGAGAGATTCTTCGGAAGTGCGCAGGCGTTGGTGTTCGTGACAACGAGAGCATTATTCGATTGCACGGTCATTAAAAGAGCCGAGTTTGTGGTAAGTCGCACTCATTTTGAATGATCTCTTTCGTTGCACGATTTTGATCAGACGGAGCTCTGAAAGACGTCACATCTCTACTTGAGCTGTGAAGAGACAGCCTGTGCCGCTGGTCGACTTATTGTAGAAACTGTGGACCGGATTTGCATTTACCGATTGGAGTTATTCTTGCGTTTCGGATGAAGCTTAAGCGTAGGGCGCGTGCAGGGACTCGTTTCTGCGTGGTGGTGGAGTTTGGAGAAGAGC
Organism: Ulota crispa; assembly: GCA_963920765.1. NCBI lineage: Eukaryota > Viridiplantae > Streptophyta > Bryopsida > Orthotrichales > Orthotrichaceae > Ulota > Ulota crispa. Next base: position 29,959,993 of record OY987244.1, read on the forward strand.
GAGTAGCAGCCATGCCGGAGGATAAGCGGAAAATGCTGCAGGCGCTTGCGGCGAAGCGGAAGGCGGACAACGAAGCCGGGGGCAGGAAGAAGCCGAAGGAGGCCGCGGCGGTAGGGGTGGTAACAGAGAGGAAGGATTTCGGGAAGGCGATTGGAGGTGGCAAAGTGCAGCAGCAGCGGAAGAGCTCGCCTGTGAACAAGGGGAAGGAGAAGGCGAAGGCGTTGCCGAAGAAGAAGGTTGTGGAGCCGGACAGTGGCGCGGACACGTCGGAGGAAGAGGCGGCAGACGGTTCCGGGGAGTCGGACGAAGAGGACGTTTCCGGGGAATCGGAGGAGGAGGATGTGGCAGACTCGGAGAACTCGGAAGACTCGGATGTGCCGAAGAAGAAGAAACCCGTTGCAAAGCCGGTAGTTAAAGCTGCGTCTGCGAAGAAAGGCAAAGGTGTGGCGCCCGTGGCGAAGGGGAAGGATGTGAAGGGGAAGAAGAAGGCGGACAGCGATGACAGCGGCGCGGAGAACGGCGTGGAAGACGACGACAGCGAGTTGTCGGAGGATCCGTTGGACGAGGTGAACCCGGACAACATTCTGTCGTCACGGACCCGGAGGCGTACCGCGCAGCCTGTGAACTACGATTTTGGGAGCGGCGATCTGGACGAGGACGACGACAGCGACGAGGATTGAGGTAGCCAGCTATTTGCTGCAAAGATATACTATTTTCACATCGTCCAGTAATGCTGTTGTGTTGCAATGACAGAATTGGTGTCACTTAGTTGGCTTGTCATGCATCACAGGAGCGTTTTGGAGAATCTGGTTTTGGGGAATCTGGAGTGCGTGCTCAAGGATGTCGTATTGCGACCGTCCTAAAACGTACTCCCATTTTGGCATTTGTAGATGCTCACTTTGCTTCTACGTCACCAGGAGTAGGCTATTTTGGAAGTCTTTTCAGTCCCCGAATGGTGGGTAGACACTTTTGGCCATATGTAAATGAGGGGGTCTCTTTTCACCTCTTGGATCATTGAACCGACTGTCATTAAATTACACGTACAGATTGATAGGTCTGTCAGTGCGCATGCAGAACAGCGGGGGTCTCTACTCGGTTTGTTAGCTGAGGAAACAACTTTGAGACAGGAGGAATGTACCAGTTATGCTGTGCTATGTTTTTGTAAAAAATGGCATGTATTGATGTATGTTCTTTGGTGCTTTGGTCGTTGTCTTTGGAGGGATGTTTATGGTTCTTCGAGGGATACATGGTGTTGAATTTACTTATCTGGACATGCGGAAGGGGTTTAAAGATCTTGGCGTCGTGTTCAACATTTCCTTTCCGGGGAAGGATTACAGCACAAGAGGAGTGGTCCAGAATGTTTGCCGGTTTCAGTTGGTACTTGTTTGTAGTCTTCATCTGATGGCCATGGTTACGTGAAGTCTTTTGCAGTAGTCTGAAATGCGCTAGTGATATTGGATCACTGTTCGGAGGCTCCTTGAAGGCCTTGAGGCTTCTTTGGCTGACAATGGGCTCGTTGTAGAGTAAGAGCATCCGCTTGCCAGAGCTCTTTGTTGACTTGAGTGTCAATTTGACTCGTCCTTATTGAAGATTGTGAGAACTTTGACAGAACATCAGTGTAGTCGTTTAACAATAAGTTAGTAAACTTTTTTCTACTCTGGTGTCGTTGTCATGAAGTACAATCATAAGCTTTCCGGAACTCAGGTGTCTCAATTTATCTCCAACTAAAACGCGGTTGACTAGCGATTTCATGGGAGATAAATTTAGTCATGATTGATATGATGATTTCCTTCCATGTAAAAGCACATCCTTTTGTGTCATAGGTTCTCGATGAGGTGGTCATTCCTTCTAACGTAGCTGACATCCCACTCTGAGTCTCATACTTACCTGTTTCAAAATTTCTCAATCAATTTTAGGTTTCTAGGAACGTTCTTCTCGGCTGCTAGGACCTCTCTACATTTTCGTTCGGAGACGTTGATGATGCGTAGGCATCGTCCGCAATGACTTGTTGAGGAATAAGGAACTATAAATGGATGTTTTTATGAGCATTACGACTTGTGTATTGGACTTGAGTCTATAGAATGATTACATCAGTACGGTTTGGACTAGAAAAAAATCTTTTAGTTTTCAGGCGAGGTTTCTGAAAAGATGCAAACACCAGTGACAGTGCTTCAACATGACAACTGTAACCTTTTGAGAACCTTCGATATGCCACTCCAGTCAGTTCGATGTGCCATCGTGACATCTTAATGTGGATGTGGTACTGTATTGTGGGCGTTGTTGTTTGGCACCGTAGAGCCTAAGGTAGGAGGCTCCAAAACTGCTCGGGTTCTAATTTCATTTGCAGTGACATGTTCTTTTAAATATCTATTATTGTTATTATTGTCATTGATGATTATTGTCATTGATGATTATTGTCATTGATGATTATTGTCATTGATGAGTTAGGTGGGCTTAAATGCTCAGTTTATGGACCTCTTACTTTACTTCTTGTTCAAGCCTAAGAAGTTGTTCACGTTACGTCCCACACCCCTTCTTTGCAATGCCTTATTCCATATTGATGGGACTTGGGTCAAAAGGTGGGTCTATCAAAATGGTGAACCTAAACTTTGAGTGAAGTGCCACTTTCTTTGGCACCAAATTTTGAAAAAGTGTTGCCATGTATGCAACCGGGATGTGGGACTTGGGATGTATTGTGAAGCACTAAGTCTCAACTTTTGGCTCTATTCCAATCAAATTCTTAGAATTTAGTGGGACTTGGGACATAGTGTGAACTGTCCCTAAGAGATAACAAGAGTGACATTCCAAATAGTTTCTTCATTTGCTTGGATAAATCCTAAGGTAGGTAGCTTGAATTGTGTCCCCTCTTGAAAAGTATCTCACAAGTAGCCTAGGGATGGATATGAGGCAGTTCTTGAATGGACCCTCTTGAGTCATAGAAGAAAAAGTGTATTCTTTTGCAAGAGGCAATCTCACTCCTTGATTTCATCTTATCTCTTTACAAGTTGCAAGGAAACGGTTTATGGGAGACTTAGAATTTTAAATAGGTGCCTAACTATAGAAAACTTTGAAAATTCATAAACAACTCAATAATGCTTCAAAACATATGAAAAAAATTGTGTTGCATTTGGCATCCATTTCTCTTTGTTTGAAAATTAGATAAAAATATTCTTGTCCCAAAATGCCCATGAGAAGATAGATCAACCCTTAGAGTGCTGCTTTTTGAGCTACCTACTTTATTTTCCTTTTATTCTACAAATGGGTAGTTACCAAGCCATTGACTTTCAAAACATCTTATTGTATTTGCAAAGGATAAGGAATAGAAGTTTGATCATGTAAATTGTAAACGTCAAAAGGCGTTGATGTGGAATGGGGGTTTTTTTTTGTTTCAACTGGTGCGTAGTTCCATAATGCCACCAAACACTAATTACCAATAATAATGCACCAAACCTAGTTGCTAGGGCTGGTGGTAGTAGATAGCATAAGTTTTAGTGTGTAGAAATTGTAGTAAACTATGATCACATAAATAATTCTTTGTTGAAAATCTTGAAGTCCAAAATCAAGAAAAACAAAGATTTGATAGTGCTAACCATGGAATTATGTAAAGTTGGTGAGGATGGTGGATTAACTAATATTGGTGGCTTTAACTTTGCCAATAGTGTGAACAACAAGTACCAAAAGTACTATTCATCCTTACTAAATGGAGTTAACAATATGTGCAAGTTGTAAATACCCTTTGTGCACCTACTTTGTTATTAACAAAAATCATAACTTTTTACTACAAGCAAGTGGAAACAGGTCTTTAGGCAAATTTACATTTTTCATGATAAAACTAAAAAATTTAACATATTAAATGGTTGTAATTTTTTTTATAAATATGGACTCTTTTGAGTGGAAAAACAAGAAAAACAACTTGAAATCAGCCTTGGCAAAACCACAAATCTCCCACAAATTTAATAATTTTCTTGCAAAAAGGGCCAATAGGAAAAACACCCTAAGGGTGTGTTCACAATTAGTGTTAGGAGGGGTGTTAGCAACATGAATACAATCTAAAAATGTGTCCAATTGCATCTAGGTTTTCTTTGCTACTACCACTTTTAACACCGAGTGTGAACACACCATTAGCTGAGAATTGTACTGAGCTTTAGAAAGCCCTAAGGGCCAGTTTCCATTGAGGACTTGGACGTCCAGGTCTTGGAGGCCAAGGGGGTTTCCATTAACATTTTCCTTCCTCATGGATGGTTGATCAGACCTACAAGCCTCTGGTTTGTGGAGACCGGCTAGTTTCCATGGGGGGTTGGAACCAGAGGTCCATCTAGGCTAACTCAGGTAGAGAAAAGAAAAATTGTCACATATTTGGATTGCATAGAGTTCTGAAAGTAACCTCCGCTTTTGGATTGAGAGCCTCCAAAGATGTAGTTTGACTTTTACAGAATTGGAGGCTGGAAGTCCAGGCCGGAGTCAGTGTTCCCAAAATTGGTTTTGGGTTTTTAGCCAATGCAAATGGCTATAATTGTGGGAAGAAAGGAGCTATTATTGCAATATGAAAAGAATACGGTTAGAGCACAAGTGCACGGCTAATAACTTAGGGGAAAAAATGTACAATTATGGATTTTTTTGAAGTAGAGTATGACTTGCAAACTTGAAGGAAATTGTGGAGTTTATTGATGGCTACTTTTGGTTAATCAGTTTGTTGCAGTTGCTAACCAATTTTGGAAAATGTAAAATATTGGCAATTGCAATACAAAATTTCTAATGCTGTAAAACAAACATTGTCATAAACACTGTCACTAATTTGGTGAATCCATCTTGAGCTAGCAAGATTGCCCTTTTAGCAGTGTTAGTGATTTGCACAATAACAAAAACAAGCTGTGATAGTATGGGTTAGAATTGACATAAATAAAGAAAAATTGCAGTTGCACCCGCCTCAAACTCCGTGCTTCAATCTTCCGAGCAAGTTCATGTAAAATTTAGTAGAGGTTGTTGAAGGTAAGGTTCAACTTCAAAACTATAGAGCATGCTTACCCTCTGTTGCAACTCAATTGCAAAGATGCAAATTTTGTGGAATTGAATCTGAATCGCACATTAACAAGCAATTGAGTATTGGGTCGCACAATTCAGTGCACAACAAGTACGCAAGTGGCATTGCGCCTCTACAAGTTTGCAATTAATAGAGATCAATGCCTCAACTGGTAAACCACTTTACATTATTAAATTCCAGTGGTTCAACTAATCCCCTCCACTACATCAACTTGTTTTTTCTATGCATGAGCAAATCAGTGGTTGTGATTTGGGCAATGGAGATGTTGCCGCTGCCTCGATAGGTGTACGCTCGAGATAGCTAAGGAGCGACATCCCTAAGGCTAGTGGAGGGGATGGATGCTAGTTATGGAGTGGGAGAAATATTTTTTAGGTAAATTTTTTTGCTCAAATCCCTAAATTTTTCAGGTTTTTTCCTATAGGTGTAGCGCACAGATTATTTTAGTAGAAATCCAGCTAAATTTAGCCAGTTTTGGGAACGCTGGGTCGGACCCCTCCAGCCCCCCATGCAAACTGGCTCTACTGGCGCTACTGTAGTAGGCCTGGTGGTAGAACGCCATGACGAATGATAAATTGTGGATGAATACTGCTGTTGCACATCTCCCGAGACGAGACTCTGCCGGCTTTGTCTCCTCCGACTTGTTTTGCGAGGGACCCCTTTTCTTTCTTCCTGCTCATTCTTCGACAGCAAGCTTCCATTCCGTTCCATTCCATTGTCCAGCCAATTTCTGACGCTGCCATTGCCTGATTCCGTTCCGACGCTTTCTATTCCACGCATGCTGCTCTCTCAAACGATTCTTCTCTTGTCTCAATCCATGGATTTCTCTTTTTAGTTCCATCGCCAGGTTCCTGCTGAGCCGATCATGACGAGCGCTGTTGCAGCAGAGGAAACTCCGCTCTCCGACTCCAATGGAGAGCAGAGTGATTCTTTCTTTCCGGATGTCATGATTCCTTGCAGGTGAGATTTTTCCTTTTTCATTTTCTTTTTCGCCGACAATCAAATCATCGCTCGGCGCCGGTGTTGATTGAGGCTCGTTTCTGTAACAGACAGACTCGATCTACGTAATTTGATGCTTTAATCGCGAACAGATATCATGATTGTCGGATTTTCTACGACTTTGGAGTCGTCTCGAGAACTAGAACGGTGTACAGTTTTTTTTATAAAGCATCTAGTCATTTGCTGAGGTTGCTGAAGCGCGCTTGTGTGGAGCGTTTAACTTACGAGTTTCTTTAGTAGATTAGGTTCCAGAGTTTAAGTGATGCGGCGTAGTAGTTTTTTTCTCATGAGAAAATAAGAGAGGAAAATAATATTTTATGATTTCCTCACGAGTTGTCGTGAGTGACACGGTCGAATTTTATATTGTGCATCGTGTTGCAGTTTTAATATTCTATTAGAATAATCGGAATTCTTGCAATTTTTTATTTTAAACTTCGGTAATGACATCTTTGGTACTTCCAAGAAGCCTGAAAGTTGAGATAGAAAGTATTGTGATCCAGAGCTGGCTATTGACGGTCCTGTATTTAGTTCCTTGGCATGGTATTGTCAAATGTTGAGTTGTGGTGGAATTGTTGGATTTCGGGGGATGCAGTTATCAGCTCGCTTTGCTAGAGCAAGCAAAGAAGGAGAATACAATTGTGTACCTGGAGACAGGATGCGGCAAAACACACATAGCGGTGATGCTTTTACAGCATTTCGCTCATGTCATACGGAAGCCTAGCACACGAATTGCCGTCTTCCTCTACCCTAAAGTGTATCTTGTTCAGCAGGTACCGTGGTACTTGTATTGCTTGTTCAATGTGTGATTCATTATGTTCTTTAGATATTTGGAATTGTAATTCCTTGGTATCCTTTTCCTGCATTGCACTTTTGCGGAATGTCTTTAAGGTGTTCTATTTTGTTCTAAGCGATTCGTGTGGATTGGTGTTGGGACAGCAAGCAAAAGTTATTAAGCAGAACACGGACTTAAAAGTTGGGACCTATTTTGGAGAGATGAATATTGATGCTTGGAAATCCGAGACCTGGGAGGCAGAGCTTGCGAAGAATGAGGTATGCACTCCTTGTTCCGCTCAGAGCCGTTCTCGAAATATGCATTCTCTGAATTACGTGTCTATAGTATGGACTGTAAAGAATGTCAATGTATCGGCTTTGATTAATTAACTGGCCACCTTTTCGTCTCGGTCGGTTTTGAATTTGGAAGGCCAGAGGCGTGATACAGCTGGCCCTTCTTCTTGCGAAGCGAATTGTTTAACTCTGCAATTATTTTGAGTTGCAATCATTACCGTAGACCTTCGGGAGTCGTACTTCTGCAATATATTGACCTTGGTCCACATGGTTTTGCAGGTATTTGTAATGACTCCAGCAATTCTGTTACAGAATCTGCATTACTGCTTTATGAGGTTGGATTGCATAGAGCTTCTCATATTTGATGAATGCCATCATGCAGACAAGTGACATCCTTATGCATGCATTATGCAGGTACTCCATCAATTCTGGCAAGGTTGGAAACCTTCGCGTGGCTGCTGGCAATTTATGTAAACCTCTGCAGGGGTCTAGTTGCTTGGAATTATTTTGAAAGGACTCAAGGTAGGAGGTTCTAAAATGGGGGAGGCTCTAAAATGGTGCACCTCCTCAAATATACTCAATTTGTACATGTTGTTTTTCAAAGCTCTTCAACATTGTACAGGCAAAGTACATTTGAGGAGGTGCACCATTTTAGAGACCTATGGCCTTTCCACTTCAAAATTTCATATCTAAGTCCACAAAGCTCCAAAAAATGTGAAACAACTTGGGGTTAGATGCTAATTCCTCTTTTCTTTCACGGAAAATTTACTGAAAAATATTTCAAGAAGTTTCATGTCCCCAAAATTCAGTTTCAGCCCTTAACCCTTGAGCGCCCAGCACAAGTTCACTCAAATCCAAACCCTTTGGAACTCATTCCAATCAAACTACCACCTAAAAGAGATCCACAAAAATTGACCGTACCGATCCACAAAAATTGACCGTACCGATTGGTGGTGGAGCTCAAAGGTGAAGGACACGTCCTTCACCGTACCATTGAAAAGATTATAACGGTCAAGCAAGGAAAATTTTCAAATCCGAGAGGCCATATTTTGGCCCCTTGGGCGCTCAGGGGTTAAATGCTTTATTCATGAGCCTCCTAACTCAGTAGGTACATAACAATCTGGCCAAGACTTGCCCAGCAGTGCTTCTAGGATTTAGTAGATTAGTCAATGCCTAACGGAATTATAACATAGCGTTACTGCGGAGGTTGAATTTCTGATTAGAGCTTGGGAGGCCTCGGGTGGAAGAGGTGCTGGAATTGTACACGTAGTCTGCTGCAAATATGCGAGTCGCCAATTTTCTATTTACTGGGGGTAGTCAGATTTACAAAAAAATACGAAGAATGATCTAAATTTGACTCAATTAGTTGCAAGAAAATGTCCGAGGTATTTCTTTTTGGAGTCTTGAATCTGGTCGCCTTTGTTATGAACGTTGCCGTTCTTATACTATTTTTAAGAGAGGAGGATGGTGGAAATGTACAGGTGAATGTTTTGGTGTGAACAGACGTAGCAGAAGAAGGGCTTGACATTCAAAGCTGCCATCTGGTTATTCGGTTTGATCTGCCGAAAACCCCTTGCAGCTTCATACAATCCAGAGGCCGAGCTCGTTGTTTGAAGTCCGCTATCGTCTATCTTGTCGAAAGGTAACCATCCTACACTCGTTAGCGTCATGCCAATTTGTACGGTTTAATTTATTTGATTGTCCAGACTAACTTTGGTAAGCAAATACATATATGTAGGCTTTTTGGAGCACTCTACGACTTCTTGAAGTTCTGCATGGCCTGTCAGTATAGGTACCCTAAGATACGTTAACAAGTGTGTGACCAAGTATATTTAAGCTCGGTCAATTCATTTTGTGGTATCGTTCGGCTTCCGTATTTTAGGACAACAATGAGCATCTCGAGCTTCTTCAGCAGTTCAAGAGGAATGAAGAATCCAAGGAAGAGCAAGTCCTGAGCAGGGTGGAAAATTCTGACGATGTTAGAGCACCTGAAACGACAAACATTGAGACTTTTGAGGTTGAAAGCACGGGAGCGAGGATAAGCACACTCTGCAGTGTATCTTTACTGCATCAATATTGTGCACGACTCGCTCACGATAGGTACTCTGGCCAAACATCATTGAATATCGTTAGCTTATTTTGCAATCATGAAAGGTTTGGAGTTTTGGAATTAGTACTTACCATTAAATTGCACGTCCGGTCTATCCGTAAATCTGATCTTGCGTATATTTAGACGTTGGTAATTTGTGTCGCAAAACGCACTCTGCCTACTTTCCCAAAATGTCGTCATGTACGTGCAACTTTTGATGCAGGTTTTTCACGCCAAGACCTGAGTTTAATTACAGCGAGGGCAGTTGGGGAGTGAAATGCACAGTCAATCTTCCTACAGACGCATTAATTCAAACTGCGGAAGGGTCGTCAACGGTTTCTAAGACCGATGCAGAACGAGTTGCTTGCTTGGCTGCCTGCAAGCGCCTGTACGAAGCTGGAGCTCTGACAGATTTTCTTCTGCCCAAATCTGATGAGGATGAGGCTATCCTTGATGCATTCGCTCCAGAACTGAAATTTGTTATGGGTGAGTAACATCATATTTTGTTTATCAACTTGTGTCGTTAATACTTCTTACTAGCTAAGATTCTGAATTGTGTTTGCGCTGGTGCTAATAGAAGATTTGCAGTTGAAACTGATGGGCTAAATGTAGAGGATCGGTCTTATGATTTTCATACTATCTTAAACTCGGTTTTTTCCCAAATTATTACCGACGACTTTACATGAAGCACAGTGTAAACTTAGAATCTGTGTCACTTGTAGGCTCTCACTGGTCTTTGCCTCAAAATGGGACGCAGAGTAGTGAACAATGAGACGAACTAAGGCATAGTTGTGTCTTGATTTAAATTTTTTGCAATGCCAGGTGATATTGATCGCACTCCTTGGTGCTTGGACCTGTGTACCATTAGGGATTTGTGTTTTCACTCGCTGCAGCATGATGCACTTCATTTTCATCATATTTTCATTAACCTAACCAGATGATTTTGTTGCAGAGAAGCTTTCATCCCCAGCACATTCACCAAGAATCCCAGATGCTTTCAGTGGATCCTGGGCGCGACGGCCGGACAGCATAGAATTACATGCTTATTCTGTCTCGTTCGAAGCAAATCCCGATGACAGGGCTTATGTAAATTTTGGACTGTTTTTGGAAGCAGATTTAGAGCCAGAGGCTGGGACTGTAGAAGTTAAACTGCAACTCAGTAACAGAAGACTTGCGATCGCAAAATGCTCACCCTGCAAAACCATAGTTTTCGACCCTATTCAGGTGAGTGCCATCAGGCGAGAGGATGTCGCTCATCCTAGATGGTCACCGTAATCTATCCCTGAAGTTTTAGATGCGGTCCCTACAGTCAGAGCGTATATTCTGACGGCCATGTCCATCTTATTGTCACTCGGTTTTCCACATTCCTGTTCTCCAAAATAGATTAGTTTCTTCATTATGCTTAAAGACGGTGTTGTCAGTTTGAAGTATCTCGTAGGCTAGAGGACTAGTCAAAGCATTTGTCACCGTTGCATATTTGATTGGAGTCCCGATCTCGTGATTGAAGAGTCTTTGCTTTGGGGACCAGAAAGAAGTATAGATGCAACTACCATTGTACTTTTAATTAATGCTTACACACGTGTGTTTTTTCGTAGCTAGAGAATGCAATGCTATTTCAAGAGAGGATCTTCAGTGCTCTTTTAGATCATAATCCTGGTAGTGAAAATTCTGGCGTTTGGAGTCCTGATCGTCTGTATCTTCTGCTTCCTCTAGAAGAGAAACAAGAGTCATCGTCTTTGTCAATTGACTGGGATTCTATCGCGAAAGTGATATCAGATGTGGAGTACTTTACCCTTGACGGCGTTCCTCCAGAGATCCCTGAAACCTCATTAGTCAGGTTATATGATGGATACGTCCATGTTAATGACGTCAAAAATTCATTAGTCCAAACTATGCACAATAAGGGACCCATAGAATATCTTTATTCTGCAAGGGAGCTTATTCCTGATCTGACTGCGGACAGTCCCATGATCATGAATGACCCCAGATACAAAAATTATAAAGATTATTATAAGAAAAAGTACGTTAACAACTTCCCCTTAGAGAGGTTCTGCTTTAAAGTGTTTGCCTGGAGTTTGAGGTTTTGCTTGTGGTTTAGAATTCTGTTGCGAAGTGAGTTCTATTCAGGATGACGACGTTGTGTGACGATTTTTTAATTACTATGCTACGACATTTCAGGCACAATACAATACTAAAATTCGTTACTCAACCCATGTTGGAAGCCAAGCGGTTGAAGAAAGTTCGCAATCTCTTAATTAAAGTCGAGCCCGCAGGTTCAGTGCTCTCTGACGTCCATCAGCTACATATTTGTCATCTTTGTTGAACGTGGGTTGATATGAATACTTGAACGCCCTTATTAGTTTGACATTTTTAGGTTCAACTTGTGTTCCATGGAAAGACGCCTGACCTGCCAAGGTGGCCTTGCATTGCTGCAGAAGAGCTTACTGGAGCTGTCGAGCAATTCGTGGAGCTGCCACTGGAGCTGTGCCGAATAAGGGTGAAGGGGTTATCATGTCAATTGACAAACGCAGTTTGTTTGTTGCCTTCTTTCATGCATCATCTTGAAGGGCTTCTTCTTGCTCTACAACTTCGACAAACTCTTCCACTGTCATACCCTGGAGCTCCTCCAATGCCTGCATATCTGGTGATTTTATACATGACATAGTTGCACTCTTAAGCTGTAAATGTGATACGTTTGTTTAGCACGGCTGATTTCTGTCCATATTCTATATTTTTTGATTCTGTAAGCCCCTTTATTTCTGAAAATCATTGTTCAGACGCCTTCAGAATGCAATAACTGTTACTTGCCCTTACAAAGCTAGACTTCCACACCTTTCCAATAAGACTATCTTCATACAAAATGGATAAAAATAGCAATCACAAGGTGAATCTAAGTGGACAAAAATTGTCACATAACCCACTTTATTTGCCATCCAAAAATAGTTTTACAAAAAAATTGATAAATGTCATGGAGAATCTAATTGGTGAAAATAGTCAAGAATTGGTCTTACATGTAAGGTAGGAGCACCCATAACCAAGAATCTTTCTATTTTAGGGCACTTGAGGTTATGAAATAGGCATGAAATTAATATATTTAGGTTAGGAAGTGGAAATAAAAAATATTGGGTTTGTTAAAAAACTTGCTTACATGGTCATTTATTTGTGCAATTTGTTCAAAGTGCTAAATAGTTTCTTACCCATGGACGTTGACAAAGTGAGCTTAAACCATGCATCATGGAGCCTCTTACTGCCTTCAATTATTATCAAAATCAAAGCCTTGGTATCCACAACTTGGCCAATCTACTGCCACCAAGCATTGTCACGTTTTCCTATTCTAACAAAACAAGGAATGAAAGCAGCACAGATGGGTTTTGAGTCAGGTCACGCCCATGGGGACATGACACCCATGGGTGCTCCTACCTTAAGGTGACAAATTTTAGAGATGAAATAACAGCACCATTTCAATAGATCTCTAAATATTACAGTTATCCGTATAGAAAAACAATACTAGTGTATTTCTTAAGGAATTTGACATTTATTAGGATTGCGCAATTGAGATATGACATCCTTTTTGGATGTTTGATGTATTGTGTTGTTGCTTTGATTCACCTTTGACCAAAATTGAAAACATATTTTGAAGCCATGCTGTATAAGGCTATAAACACCATTATTTGCCAACTCACACACCCAATTTCATTGTTGTTTTTTAATTGGATGCAAGATTCTTGTGCTCACATGCATTCTTCAAGACCAAATTCCAAATTATTGGGCAATTTTACTCTATAGGCCAAAAACTACTCTCTTGAACCAAAATATGGTTTGGTACTCTCTAAAGGGTTAAGGATTAAGGGTGTGCTTACAAATTTAGTTCATTTGCCACTCCTATACAATGGTGCTTGGATAAGGTCAACACATTGGGCTTAACTTGGAAAAAATGTTGACCTTATCCAAGCATTGGTCATAAACAAACACTCCCTTTGTATTTCTTTCCCTAGTTCTTGTGGTTGCAATTTTGGAGGTGCTTTCCTATCCATGTTTTTGGTACACTAACCAAACGCCTTCCTAACTAATGATTAAAAATGGGCATTGATGAAAAGGAAGTGTTGACCACATGCAAGCACTTGACCTTAACCAAGCTCATAATACATGCTTTGGACAAAAGAGGAGTGGGCTTGTGATCTTATCCAATTTTTGTTCTTACAATGGTCGACGTTAACCAAGCACCTTTGATCTCATTGATGTTTAAGTCGCAACTACTAATTTGACATCTAGATAACTACTCTTAATGATAGGGTTATCAAGAGAGGTAAGTGTAACTAAATAACAAATGGGTATTGAATAACAAATACATTTATGTCATGTTCAAGGAATTTTAGAGATTGCTTATATTTGACTCAATTGGTATGGATCTAACTAATAATGGAGTTAACATTGTAGGATGGAGTCTATGCCAATGTAGTCAAATTTCAAACTCTTTCACTTCATATCTTCAATTTGGCCAATGCATAGAATTTTTAGTTTATAGTTTTCACTCACAATGATGATTTTCTCTTTAGACAAAAAACTTCCAAATATCACTACAAGGAAACCATGGTCAAATCTACAAAAAACTGACAAAGATTATGACCTAATCTACAGTATAATGTAGATTAGGTCACAATCTTTGTCAACTTTTTGTAAATTTGACCATGATTTTCTTGTAGTGTTTTGTGGAGTTGAAGTTATGCATGGGGAGTGCACTATACATGATGTTTGTGGGTAGCATGCATTCAAGCCCCTATAAGATGGGGGCTATGTAGGTAATTTTTTAAAATTTCTATAGGGCTATATTTACCTAAATTTCTAAATTTTGACAATTTCATGTACCATAGGCTTCATTTGAATTAAGTTCTTGTGATATTTTTGTATACCCTATGTTTTTTATAAATACACAATGACACAAACAAAATTACACAAATGTAATCAAAGACCAAACACTTCAAAACATAAATTTTAATTAATCACATAATACTTCAAACAAGAACTTGAGAGAAAACAAAAAGCATGGAAAAGCATATAGTATACCTAAAAGCATATTTGTAAATTCAATATAGGATGAAGGAAAAAGTAGTGAAACCCATTCCACTTCAACCACAAACCCCTTTTAAGTTGAGCATGCAAAGAAATCAGAGAAAGCTTGGGAAATAAACCCACGGACAAAGATAGCATTGCACACAAACCCTTACAAAGTCTAGAAACCTCACCTGAACTAAAAGCGTTGTGGCAAAATTTGAGGTAAACCGTGCAATCAAAACCACAAAACATGCATGCATGCAAGCGGGAGTTGCTAAAGCACGACCTAGCCCTCAAGTCCCAAGCTAATCCTAAGCATAAGCCACAAGCTTGTATAGTACATGAACATCAACGGAAGCTTCATCCACATGTCCAATCGTGTATCATTACATGTACATCATTTATTAACCTTTTGACCCTAAGCTACTGCTAAATACAGTTGACATTGGATACTTGGACATGAATCAAACACGGGATACTTTGTCATACTCAAAACATGGAATACTTTGTCATACTCAAAACATGGGATACTTTAGCTAACCATTAAAACTTAAAATATATCCAATAAAAGTGCAGATATTATTTTTTGAATATTGGCAAGGCTATTGTACAACCAAAAATTTTATAAGTCCCAATATTATGCCCTACCCTTCATTATTTATAAAGAGCCCACATCCATTTCAATGATGCTTACTTTTTATAAAGTCATGTCAAAAATTTAGGACCAAGGCAATTATAACAACCCTTCATTCGATTGCACATATACAATAAAAAAAAGGGAGTGCACTCCTTGTGAGTTATTGTAAAAGTTTTTATAATAGATTGCCCCATTAAAAAAAATTGCATTTAACATGAGTTTAGAGCAACTTTTATTCCACTTTCTTCAGTTTTAAAATCATAGCATATTGTTGGGTACATGAAAAGAGTTTTAGGCCAAAAATACTAACAAACCAAAAACAAGAGCTTCTAAGCTTCATGAATTGCTCTTTCCTTTAGTTATAGTATATAAACTAGCTAATGGCACTTGCTACAATTTTCATATATTAGATAGAAAGCAAAGACATTTTTTTAGTAAGTTTTCAAATTCTATCTATGTGATAATGTCAAAATAGCTGGAGATGTGATAATACAAACGTGCAAATGTGATATTATAGAGGTCATTGTGATTTTAGTAGTATGATTTTAAGGTTGCTAATGCTATGTGACAATTAGTGGATGTGTTTAAAATACGCTAAGGACATAAACACCCATCCACTTCTTTGTGAAAATTTGATTCATATTATGAATCAATGATTATTTTCTAACCTCTACTTTTTGAAAACACATGTGTCATTTACAAAAAAATCTCAATATTACTTTAATTTGACTAATAGAAATGGACACTTTGGTCATACAAGCATTGATGGCGGTTTACCACCCTCACAAGAGAAACTCAAGGTAAATATTTGAAAATTTATGGCGATGGTACTGAATAAGGCGCCCTAACCAGTTCATGATGGTGAGTTTCCACTCCATCCTGCGAAAGTGATTTGAGAGAGGGACGGCTAATGACTCTCATGCCGAGGAGTAGATCCAAGGCTATAGGGACCTTGGGAAGGGGGAAGCAAAGAGAGCATCGCTTGCAATACTCACTCTAACTTACCTGCTCTTCGTTTACTGCAAGATCTTTGAACCCTGCTCTAAACCCTCCAATCCTCCATAATGAGAGAATTCAAGCAAATGCCAAAGCAATTCTTGCTCATTTCTCCGGTAATTTAGAGGGGTTTGTGACTTGAGCAATCAAGTTGTGCATCATCTCTCATGTTGTGCTCACCTTACAGTCTTCAGCTCCTTCATAATCGCCTCTGCTTCTGTCTTCGCCCCCTCTTTGTTCTTACATTACCTTTGATACATTGCCACTTCCTCATACCAATTCAAATCCCTTGCTTAAACCCTCCAGCCTGCTCTCATCTCTCTTGTTCTGAGCACTCTTATTGTTGTAGTTGCAAAACCAAGATCCTCATTGGTGAGTCGTTCTTGCATTTTGTATCAATTCAGCATTGCAAAAGCGTTGATCAATATACAAAAGAAAGTAGGTTGCATTGTGAAAGAAGGTTAGTTGGCTTATGCATAAGCAAACTTTTGTAGGTTGCCCGGTATGTGTCATTTCAGGAATTCTTCACATTTTCCTTGTGAGTTGTTAAACATTTCTATCTATTTCTTCTATGATTTCTTCTATGATTTTTACTTGTCTCACATTTCCCTGTTAATACACATGAAATTCATATGCAAATCCCATGACAAGATTTTGCTGTGCAGCTTGTGCTTCACCTGAGTTTTAGGCTCTTAGCTAGCTTTCCAAGGGGTTGTCCGTTTCATCAAGGCGAGCTCTTCGTGGACAGTTTGGTGGCTTAATGCGCAATATGAGGTATGTTCAACATTTCCCAAGACTCTGATATGTTTTTTGAATGTAGTAGAAACATTTGTGGAAATATGTAGAAGCATTTCTTTTTGAGCATGGAAAGCAACTTGTCAATTGAAGGTAGTTAATAAGCAGTGTTAATTGATTGACATTCACCAAAATGGATGTCAATAGAAATGGTGCCTTCAAATAGTAGCATAGATAGATGTGGATTTTCTTCTTTTTAGTGTAACATGTCTAATGTAATAACATACATAGCGTGGTGTTTCCTCATTTTGTACACTTTTTTGTATTACAAAATGAAGGGAAATTTTCATGGATACCCCTGAAGTTTGCCATAATTTTGTAGATACCCCTGCTTTTTCAGGGATTTCACAGATATCCTTGGACCAAAATTTTCAAGCCTTTTTTGTTGTGCATGCCACTTCCCTTCTCCCTTTGTGCACACACTACTTCTATTTTGTTATGCGTGTGCACAAAGGAAGAAGGGAAGTAGCATGCACAACAAAAAAATGCTTGAAAATTTCGATCCAAGGATATCCATGAAATTTCTGAAAGAGCAGGGTATCTATGAAATTATGGCAAACTTAAGGGGTACCCGTGAAATCTTTCCTTATTTTTCATTGTTGCGAGATGCTTTATTGTTCTCCAGCTAAAGGAAGTGAACAAGCAAGTCCTGTAAATATTCCTTTTCTACCTATTGGCCCGTTTGATATTTGATAATGTTTAGTGTATATATTCAATGTTGATGGCTTAGATGACTATTTTATAAATTCCCGGTTTAGGATGCCTTGTTTTTAGTTGTACTTGACATCAATAATATCAGATTTTTTTGGAGGGATTTGAAATTGTTGTTTTGGAGATTTGTAATCTTGATGCTTTATTGAATCTTGTTGATTCAAGTGGCAATGAGAACACTGGAGATTGGAAGAAAGCCAAAGATGAAGATACTGCTTGAGAAATTTTCTAAGGATGGTGGTGATGAAGTGAATTATGAAGAATATTTGTAATTAAACCGTTTAATCAACTTGCATAATTTGTTTATACAATCAAGTGCATTATAGACTAGCATTTGTTAAAATATACTTAGCAATATAATCAACTCCATTGTTTGTCTTTATTGCCTATGGTTGCCAAATATGAATATAAAAGGAATAAGATTAGTATAAAAAGAAACACAAAAAATACTTCCAAGCATTCCAAACCTCACATAACAAAAATCTACAAACTTGGCTATTAATCACAGACTTGTACTCTGAGAGTATCTACACTTACATGAGCCTCTTTGATAACCACAGCTTTTTCTTTTTTCCCTCATGCAAGTATTGAAACTCGACTTCTAAGTCGCACAAAATGCAATTTTTAAAACCTAAAATTCAAAAATCCTTCACTAGCCTAAAACCCCATTTTGATTAGCTGTTGTTGTAAACAGTTTTACATGGAACTTTCTTTGCTTATCAAGCTTTCAGCATAAAATGAAATTTAAAAGCTTCTTTTGTTGCATTGTGGATTTTTCAAGCTATTCATTTGTGCAAAAAAATTCAATATACTAGCAAAGTCCTAATTAATCTGAATAACCTAAACATGTTCTTTTCTGTTGTTTGTGATCATTTGATTATCAGATCATCCTGTTTGATTTACAACAAACATGTTCTCATTGAATATCACAACTGTGCATGTGCCCTGCGTAGATATGGTGAAGCTAACATTGAATTTCTGTGAGGACTAGATTTGTGACTACCTCACTAATGGTTTGTATTATCTAGTCAATAGATAAGGAAGTCTAGTTTCTTTTTAGAAATTAAAAAAAAAAGAAAAAATCTGCAATTGTTTATTTAGTTGATATCATTTCTCTTGCAGGGATATTGATTATCTCTTCTTGGAAGATTATGTTGATAGAGGGCAACACAGCTTAGAAACTATCATGTTGCTACTTGCGTTGAAGGTGAGCTATCTCATACTAAATACGGAGTATACTATTTTCACTAGTTTATGCCTTGAGAGTGGTTGTCAACTTGTCATGTGCTTTTTGTGACAATATTTGTGTACTGCGTCATGTGTTTTTGTGAATAATAGTTTAGATGATTTGCTTGTAGTTTCTTGAGTGGTCAATCCTATGGTTTGTCAGATGTCTTTCTACAATTTTGGTGATTTTGGACTTTGAAAAATCTTTGTGAACAAATGCTTGCAACACTGGAGCTCAAATTAAGTTGAACATCTTAATCCTCAGAAGTTCCAAAATATACTGTTTTTCCCAATTTATCTAATATGGTGTTATACGTGACATTTTCTTGAAGCTATGAGAACTGACAAACCATCCTCGTGTCAAGTAGCTCAAGTGTGTTGGATTGGAAATCATGGAGGTGGACAACTCGTCTAATGCGGAGGATGTACTCAGTTGCAACTTTTGCATGAACCCGTCGCTCAATGCGGTTGTCACCTATTGCAGACACATCTACTGTTGCTCTTGCCTTTGGCGAGAGGTCCGTGCCTAGATGTGCCTAGCGTGCGGACTCTTGCTGCCAGAGGGCTCCGTCATTATGGTTTACGGTACTAGGCATGAAGACTTGGAAGATGGCCTCCCGCCAATTCCTAGACTGAGGAGAGAGGGACTCATTGTTCACCCAACATTAGTGGAGTGGCTGGATGGAGTGAATGTATCATTGCAAAGTGCTTTGTGGATGCGTACTATCAAAGTCATGATCGCAAGATACCTGGATTCCAGTTATGGTAGGTTCGGGATGTATCGTTTTGTTCCCAGATGGTTTTTCGAGGGATGGAAGAGTCGCATACCCATACTTATCTCCTTTGGATAATGGAGGCCTCTGATGAGTGGGCCTTGCATTTCCACCCATTCTGGTGCATATGTTTGGGAAACATCTCGGCACCATCGGACAATGCAACTGCTCTCATTGGTGACATGCTTGAGCACCACGGTGACTACCTTCCTATGTTTTATTAGCTTCAGAGATCGTGGCTAGCAAGCCGCACTCATTCCCTCATTTTCCGCAACCGTGAGTGGTTGCCATTCTATACGTTTCAGTTTTTGGCATTACATGTGTCTGCAAGCCGTTTGTACATCAAATTTTTGACGAAATGGTACAAGTGGTTCACGGAGACTTGTCCATGGGATCAATCTACCTTACCTCGTTTCACAGCCCATCCTGGAGGTGAATTGGATGAGAGCACAATAGTCATCCATTGTCGGGGACACAGAGGATTGGCTCAAGTAGTAGAAGCGGAGATCCTGGCAGCCGTAAGCCATCTCTTTGTACAGGTGGCTAAGCTTGGACGGGCGAGCCATAGCGGGCCTCATTATTAGCGGCACTTCAGCAGGATCATCAAATGCTGGTACACCTGCTTTTCCTTCTTGAATGTAGCTTATTCAATTACCTATTGTCTTTAAAAAATTTGCTTGTTGTTGGCACTTGACATAACATTAATTTTATGCTGGTGTGAAGTGGGTCTTTTATTTTATAGATTGCTTACGATTATTAATTGATGACCAATGTTGTGATAGTGATTTCACAACTTTCAGACTCTTCTAAGGTTTTAATGTGCTTGTTTGCTTGTGGTTGTTGTTGTTTCACGATGCACAAGGTTGAGTAATTATTGTTGTAGAGAATGACTTAAAAAGCTCTGGAAGCCATTTTTATAGTAGCCATAGCCTATAATAGATTTCTTGAAAGCGCCATTTGAGTTAAGTCTTAGAAGCCATTCCGTTTTAACAAACCATCCCTGAATTTTGCAGTAATTGCGGGTTTCCATTTGGCGATATTACACAAAGTTTTCTTGATTGAGAGAGTACCAATGCTTATGATGCTTGTTTGCTCGGATCTATGGAAGCACTAGTCCTGTGTGGAATTTCATTGAGATGGAGTTTTGATGAAGGTGATTTATGGAACTTCCAAGATTAGAGTTACTTCAAGTGGAGTAAGAGCTAGAATTCCAATTCAATTTTCACCATGTAGAATTGCTACACTAGTTGCAGATTTTTTTTGACAGCAAATCAATGGGAGAATCAAGTGATTGTGCTACTCTAGAGAAATAATGATAATCATGACAATCATAAGCCTAAGAGTATGAATTGGCAAGATGTTTTTATATTGATCAGAAGGAGATTACATACTAGGTCAAGTCCTGGCAAGAACTGTGAGCCTGACTAAAAGCACACTTTACTTTCCATTAGTAGTTGTTGCTTTACAACTAGTTCACCTTGCTGTGTCCATTGACCATGAAAACTGGAGTCACAAAATTAGCAAATGTTGCAGAGGAAATGGAAACGCTAACATCCTGTAACTCAGAATTTCTATTGCCTGATAACACGTATTATGATTTGGTCAATATAGTTGCCTTATTACTAGCATTGCTACCAAAAGGTTTGAACTGTGGCAAAATGAGGATAGATGACAGCCCTCTTTCTCCCTGGAACCTTGCACACGTTCAATTGCCACAATGTCTGAAGACACTGCACCAAGCCAGCTTGATTTTCATAAATGAGAGTCGATATTTGTCAAGGTTTCTTCGACAGGAACAATGCCCCCATGAGATCATTGAACATGACACATGACAAACGCTTTCTCAGCATTTGAAATCAATAAAAGGGAGCTTTTTAGTGGTTCAAGAAATGTATCTGATTTGGATGTTTTTAGAGGGACAGAGGGAGTACTTTGAGCATGTCTCCATAGTCTTATTATCCTTACATTAAATGGTGCATTTAGGTTGCCCCGTACTAATTTCTTGACATTTTGCACTATATAAGTACTTATTGTTACTATGTCAATCTTCATCAATTATTATTGCAATAAACAAAGTTTAAAGGGCTAAGAAACAACAACAAAGTTGCAGAAAAACAAACTAGTAGCTTTCAAGTTGTAAGCCATGTGTAATCTTAATATTGAGAGTTGCATGCACCTCCAAGTGACGAAGTGATGAGTCATGAGATAATTTCCAAGATAAGGCAACCTAAATGCACAATTTAATGTAGTACAAAAATTTTACTTGCAATAACAAGTACTCCAACATGCAAACAGAGAATGATAGTGAACAAGGATTAGGGACATTGCTTGTTATTTTTGTAAGTGTCAAAGTAACTTTTTTTTTAAGTTGTTTTTTGAGTTTCTAACATGCTATAGTTGATTTTTTTTGAGTGCCACAAGACAAATATCCCAAATGACACCAAGATCTGTCTCATATTTATGCCCTTGCGTTTGTCTTGGTTTCTTAATACAAAATACAGAAATGTTTTTGAGTGAAGTCCTTTATTATAACACCGCAAATTCAACATGAGTACAAAATCTATTTTGGCCATTTAAAACTCTTGCAAACTTGTTTTTAATATGATCAGGGGATTCCAAACCTTCATGATAACAGAGTTTCAAAAGACATTTTTGCTAGAGGGTCTTCTCACCCAAAATTCAAATTTTCTCACAAGAAACCAAAATGTTTTATGCACTTAGCAAAGTGCGAAAAAATGTAAGCACTCATTTTTTTTTGTTTGAAAATACAAATTAACTCATTCTGAAAAATCAAAGGAATTCTCTTGCAAAAAGATCAATAGGGAAAAGCAGATGCACTGACAAAAATGTGCCAAGTTTTGAAACCCGCTATTGTGATGACAATGGAGGTTTGACTTTTTTTATTCCACTTAGGTAGCAGTGTAACTAAGGCACTATGCTACAAGAATAGAACCTTTGGTAGCTAATGGTATGGTCACAATTGGTGTTAAGAGCGGTAGTAGTGAAGAAAATTTTAGATGCATATGGACACACCTTTAGATTGCATTCATATGGCTAATACTCCTCTAAATACAAGGTGTGAACATACCTAACTGTCTAATTTTGAGGTGATTAATTAGTTGTTCATGCTTGCAAATTTTAAAATGACATTAGATCTTCTAAAACATTGTAGAGCTCTAGATATAAAGTTGTAGTCTTTTTTAAACCCCTCTCACACATTCAATTCTTCATCAATTTGAAAAGTGATTACATATTTGAAAAGCTTGCTAAGGGAGATAAAACATATTAGAATTCAAAAAGTAGGTTATTCTTAATTCATGGCTTTAATCCATGCCAAACACAATTTTGCACAAATACTTATGCCATATTTATCAACTTTTACCAACATCATCAACATCTTTGTGATTTTTAACGACCTTTTAGAACTTGAAATTGTCTCAACTCAAGCAAGCATGTTGTACATTGAGAATAGATTGAGAATGTATTGGTGGTAAATCATTGCCAAACTTGTTGTGATTTTAAAAACATTTAAATCATAACTAGGTTTTTTTTTAATATTTTTTTCTTCTAAAAATTCTCCTAATTAGATTTACGTCAAACTTTAACTAAATTTGCTCCTTTTCCAAAGCTTTTCAGATATGTAATTCGTTTTAGATTTGGTAAAGATGTGATTGGGTGAGAAATTTTTTTTTAAAGGACGACGACTTTCTGTCCAGGACTCTATGTACCCTATTCTTGAGAGGAGTGTGTTTTGGCTTGAATTTCCCGCCAGTAATTTATTACACACCCAAATTGAAAATTGAACAAACGGGTTTGGATATGAGCTGGAAGTTACTCCGTAGTACATTATTTGTAACAATCGTTGCTTCGTATATTCCATGAAATTTCAAACTGATAGCCTAGTGGAGCATGCAATAAACGTTTCATATAATTATATGGGTCTTTGAAAATCGATCGTCAAATGTTTTATTTTATCTATCTTAAGTTTGAGTTTATCGATTTATATGGGGTTTGTTTGGGAATCTGAAACATCTAAGAAGAATGATAACTTTTATTGACATGGTCATGTGGATCATGTAACTCAACATGTTTTTCCATTTTTTATTATTTACACAAACTCATTTACAATACATAGCAAGGATTAGAAGGATTATAGATAATTATGCTTTTAAAAATTAAAACTCCAAAAGCTATGAAATTTTCAAACAATTCATACTACGCTTTCAACTTAGGAGGTTCCTTGATGGTCACCAAAACCAAGCCTCTTAGACTATGGATAACCACATGCAATAAGTAAAGTCAAAACCAACGTGGCATGCAAAGTCATGTCCAAGCCACACAAGGACAAATGCCCCCAAGTTTATACGGTTTAGAATGCACCCTAACATACTCCAATATACTCCAATATATTTCATTGCAACGCTACAAAGGCAAATTCCATAATGATATGGAAATGTGGAAATATTGTTTGGTAAGGACATGTGACAGAACAAGAGTAAAATTTCAAAATTCTATTCTCTATAACCCTCAACTTCATTTCATATTTTACACCCACTATACTTCAACGTTAACCTTGCATGATGTGACAGTGCCAATACAGAGGGCGATTTGAATTTGAATTGATCTGTTAGTCTTCCAGGATGCAATTACGGAATTGGGGTACAATTAGAGAGTCTGGAGGATTTCAGTCGGCCTGGCCTACAGACCTGGAGGGTCTGCAGTCCTGGACCCTCTATTTTGGGTCTAGTCTAACTGCCTGTCTCTAACTTTTTGCTTTTTGACCATTCTGGAAATTTACAATTTTACCCCTTTGCCTTTTGCACATTGAAATTAAGTGAAATGCAGGGTACCCCATTGCATTTTGTACTTCAATTGAGCATTGTCTTTGAAAAAATTAGGGTTTAGTTAACCCCTAAAGGACCGTTGGCTTTTTTGGGGGACAAATGGGATTTTGGGCATGTATCTATGGCTAAATTATTTTGCGTGATTTTTTGAATTTTTTATGAAAGATGGAGAATTCAAATATCTGCGTGGGCATCCAATTTTTTCTTCATTCCAACATTTATTGTAGAACTTAAAAATGAAAATTTGGAAAATGGTGGTCAGCAGGCAGCCCAAAAACTTCTGTAAAAATTGCACTTTTTTAAAAATAAAAATATGAAATAGGTTCTTTAGACTTACATATACGTGGGGAGCTTTGAATCATTTAATTTTGATTGATGAGATGAAAGATATGAGAAATTTTAGTTTGTAGGTAGGTATGTATGGTTTTGAGAGACTCCATACCTACCCACAAACTAAATTTTCTCATAACATTCATCTCATAAATCAAAATTGAATGATTCAAAGCTCCCCACGTATATGTAAGTCTAAAGAACTTAATTCATATTTTTATTTTTAAAAATGAAATTTTTACAAAAGTTTTTGGGCTGCCCACCGACCACCATTTTCTAGATTTTCATTTTAAACTTCTACAATAAATGTTGTAATGAAGAAAAAATTAGATGTTTAAGCAGATTTTTGAATTCTCCATCTTCCATAAAAATTTCAAAAAATCACACAAAGTAGTTTAGCCTATGTACATGCCCAAAATCCCATTTGTCCCCCAAAGGGACAACGGTCCTTATGAGTTACCGTTAATTTCAAAGTGAAATAAACCCCATTGCATGTGGGTTGACATCTTTAATCCCTAACGGACCAAGTATTTGTTCAACAAGCACTTGAGAACTTGGGAAGGGTCATACAAAGCCAAATCTTATTGGATGTTCTCAAAATTGTTACACAAGGTGTAAATATGTATCTCCTAAGTGGAAATGTAACTTTCTCCCCAAACGGATGCCCAATTCAAAAGTTATCTTATCCATCAGAATTTGGGCACCTTGGGTAGTTTGGGCATCTTTGGAGAATCTTGTGCTAAAACTCTCATAAACTTTTGAAATTTGGCATATTTGTAACAAATAAGATATGGTATACAATTTAACCCCTAAAGGACCAACTATCCCTTTGAGGGACAAATGGACCTTGGACATGTACCTATGAATAAACCAATTGTTATAAATTGTTGAAACTTTGAGGTTGATGGGGAATTCAAAGATGTACATGCACATCTAATTTTTTCTTCATTTTGAAATTTATTGTAGAAGTTATGCATGAATTTCTTAAAAACAAGGGAGGGCTACCAATCCAAGCAGCCCAAAAAATTTCCTTAAAAATTTCATTTAAAAAAATAAAAAATCTGAAAAAATTTCTTCATATTTTTATGTGTGGAAAGCTTTGAATCATTCAATTCTGATTGGTGAGTGAGAAGTTTTAGTTTGCGGGAATGTATGCGACTCCCAAACCTCCATTCCTTTTGCCCCTTGTAAAATTTGGTGCTTTAATTTGTTTTTGATTATTTTTTTCCACAATTTAGTAGACCAAGATTCCTTGGTTTTCACCATTTGGATCAAAGTAATTCATATTTCTAAATTTTACATAAATCCTCCAATCTTGCCTAGTGTATATGCAAATTTCATGGCCTTAGAGCATTGCAAGCTTTTACAAAGTATGATTCACACCTCCAATTCATTTGAAAATTCTCCCACACTTACCTAACTTGGTCATTTACATGGAAAAAAAAACCTCAACTTTGCGTAGAGCAATTTTTTTGATATTGTAGCCATCAAAAGCTTTTGAAATTTTTGGGTAGCATGGAAAAAACTTTTTTGTCACTCTAGATGTCAATATCTCACTCTCTGACATCTAGAATGAGTTAATTTTTTTCCCACAAGTACCTTCCATAGTCTAGGGCAAGATTCTACAACTGAATTTTCAAAAAAACTTTTTTTTCTACCTTTGTACCCTCAAAAGTGGCAGTTTTTAATGATTTGCACAAAAAAATGGGCTTGGTCTTTAGGGGGAAAAATAAAATAAATTATAGCTCTCAAATCACATTCTAAGAGTAGTCAAACTTTGTTAACTATGTTTGGGTAGTGTCAAGAAAAAAATGTTTTCTTCTAACTTTAGGCCCTATTATCTTGCAATCTAAAAAAATAAATTTCTTGAAACTTTTTACACATATTCCATATGTTTGTTTTTGGCATTGCAGAGCTCCAGTTTCCAATAAAAGATTTCCTCTTTGCACAAGGAATCATGAAAAATGACTAGTGTATTGCCAATTCACTTAACCCCCTTGCATTGCAAGGTGATTTAGAATAAGCTAGATTCAATATTTACTTTTGGAAATTATCATGAGTGAATCTAACATCATATACTTTTGAATGGTCAAAAATCTCCTTGTTGTATACATGGTTTCTTTTTTGGTTTTCTCACCAATGCATGGGTGGCATTTTTTGAAAATGGTTTGTAGCTTGTTGGCTCCGTCCCTATTTTGGTTGGAGCTGAAGGTGGCCCCAATGCATGGATTTTTGGAGCATCATGGGATTTTTTTTGTAGATAAAAAATATTCATCGATCATTTTTTGAAAACATCCAAATAACCATTGCCCATTACTTTAGTATTGTATTGAATTGGATTAGGCAACACCTCAAAAAAATTTAAATGCTCAAATAATTTTAAAATGGTGGCATTAATTTTCAATTTGATAAGGATTTTATGAAAGTCTAGGCTGCAATGCAATTTTTATTATTGCAATTTGGCATTTTTTGAAAAAAATTCCTCCTTTTTTTCCTATAGGCTTGAAGCTAGCCCTTTTTTTTTAAGGCAATTGGGCCTTAAATTACCCAAAAAAAAACACTAGTTGTATAGAACAAAAAAATTACTTTAGAAGGGCTTGTAATTTGCTGACTTTGTTTTGCATGAATGAAAAAATAGCTGTTTTTCACATTTGAATGTTATAATCTTACAATCCACATGATCAAATGCGCTTAATTTTTACTACACATTGGACAAACATTTCACTATAGTTTTGTACGATTGAAATATCACCCAAAAATCTCAATTTTTTTTTTGGATCAACACACCATAAAAAAGGGAATTGATATATGTACCACCCCATTTCAACTATTCTACCACACCTACTATGTATGGCCAATATTTATAATATTAACCCCTAAAGGCCCAAGGAACCCACTTTGGGCCTTGTGAAAACTTGGGCAGGTTCTATTGATTTCATAATTTGGAAAATTTTCATGAAATTTTTAGGATGGATGCTACTCATCATAATGTACATGTGAAGCTTTATTTCATGTCATTCAGATAAGTATTGCAAAATTTAGAAGGATTTTTCAATTTCAATGTCAAATTGGGCAGCAAAAAATATATTCTAATTTATTAAATTTTTTTTTATAGAATTGTATAGATTGATACCTACTCAAAAAAATTGAATCACTCAATTCCAAATAATGACGTAAGAGTTCAAAGTAGTTTTCTTTTGAAGGCAATGAAGGTAGGAAGAGGGTAGGAAAAACATATAAAGTTATCTTTTACTCTCAATTTTGAAAAATTACAAATGAAAATGAAAAACAAAGTTACGAATTGTCTGTTGGAACATTTTTGCCATTAGGATTAACAATTTTCAAATTCTTCCATAACTTATTAGCATATTAGTTATATCTTTCATTCATCAATACCTTTCACTTTACATTTTTTATAAAAATGAATCCAAATTTTTGTATATTTTAATTTTTTTTTATATATGCTTTCAACCCATTTTTTGACATATTGCAAAAATTGCACAAGAAATACAACATATATGTTTTTTTCTAAAAAGTTTGAAAATCAACAATTCACCTTTTGGAAGGACTAGAAAAAACTACATTTTGAAGTTTAGGCACATTGAACTTGCAATTGGTGGGGATATTCATTTTGAAATTTTGGGACAATGTACTTGTGCAAGTCAACCGAAGGATCCTACAATTGGATTTGTTAAAAAATAAGTTTCAATGAAGATTTTGACCCTGGTTTGGGAACTAGTATTTTGAAGCAGTTTTGGGCCTCTAAACACAAAAGAACTTTAGGGTAAAAATAGGTGTGGACCACAAGCAAAGCATGACTAATATGAAAATGCAACTAGACATAAAAGTTGCAACTTTAATTTTTTTTCCAACTCTATATTGCACTCATAGTATCAATTTAAAAACCTAAATTAAACTAAGCATAATTTAGATTTTTTAATTTATACTATGAGCAAGATCCAAAGCTGAAAATCAAAATCAAAGTTGCAACTTCTATGTCAAGTTGCATTTTCAAATTAGTGGTGTTTTTGCCCATGGTCCAAATCTACTTTAATATCATAAATATTGGCCATTTATAGTAGGTGTGGTAGCTATATAGAATAGTTGAAAAGGGGTGGTACGTATATCAGTTCCCCAAAATAATATAGTTGTTGACAATGTTTCTTGAAGAAACCCTTCAGTCCTTTAGAGGTTAAATACACACAAGCAAAGCTCAAGTGGAAAAGCATAATTAGCTAGAGTAAAACAAGCACAAACCTAGAGTAAAACAAGCGTGAACCTGGAACTTCTAGGCAGCTCTGCCCTGACCTCCTATCCAGCCCCTTCCAGGACCTCGAGGTCTAGGGACTCAATGGAAACCGGCCTTGCTAAGTTATCTACACCAAATACATTCGGAGGGATTTGGACCTCCAAAGAGGCCCCTTCCCCTAAATCCATGGGAGTTTTGGGAACACCTTCCACATGGGCATTGTGCTGCAAGCTAGGTTGGCACTACGTCGACCATGTTAGCCTATATTATTTTATTATTTATTATTTTAAAAAAAAAAATTCAAAAAATTTCTTATTTTTTTCTAAGACTTTTTTTTGATTTTTTTTTAATTAATTTTTCTGACAACTAGCAGGGGCTAGTTCCCAACATTAGGAACATAAAAACTCACATCCCCTTTGGAGGTCCAAATCCCTTGTAATGACAATGCATCTAGTGCATTTAGGTTGCCCCACACTAATGGTTGACCATGATTGGATTTCACATGATTTACAACTTGAGCTTTGTTAATTTATTTTTTGGTAACTTTGTAGTGGTTGCAAGGCCCTTTAAATTTTGTTTTTTTACAATAATTAGTGATGAAAATCCTTTTTACAGTAGTAAAAGTGTAAGATATGAGAATTAGTGTGGGGCAACCTAAATGCACTATTTGGTGTAGACTATTTTCTCATGTGATTTTGGCAAGCTAAGCATATAGTTTCTCTTGTAGTGATATTTTAAACACCACTTATAGACTAAAACTAAGTGTAGGGTTAAAGAAGTTTGGGTTGCTTATCAATAAATACAATTTTTAATTTTTTGTCTTATTTTATACCTCAAGTAGAGTTGTGTTGTGTTGTAGTAGGTGTAGGAGGCTTGTAAACCGGGCATCTAAGGGAAATTGCCCTTTTGTAGAAAAATTAGGGCAGCTTGGTATAATGGAAATATTTTTGGTAGAATGCTAAAGAAGAGACAGTTATGTAGTCATTTAAATTGAAATTTTTTGAGTTGGTATGAATAAACTACAATTCATCAAAGCAAAAGGTGCATAGGTTTCTACTCTTGATCATAGGTGGTAGCATTCATGATGCAAAAGCGGCTTGTAAATGGAGCACATGAGTCCTAAAAGCAACCACTACAAAGCCAAGAATGTTCCAATAAGGCTCTTAAAGTGTGCAAGCACCAATTCCATATTCCAATGCTCAAACCATTGAGAACATGTTTCCAATTATTTTAGTATGACATGTATCTATATTTTATTGAAAGACAAAACTCAACACAATTATGGCCAATAAACACACTTAATGGTAGCTCATGTCACTCTCTTGATGGTCTAAAATCGTGCATGCACAAGTACAATTTTTGAACATAAAAAATGTGACCCATTTTAAAAAATTGAGGCCCGGTTTAGACCACCGGTAGGATAAAGTAGCAAAACTTGCACCCTTGCCGGTGGTTCATCCGACTAAAACTTTTCCGTGTAATCTTGTGTCATCCAAGAGTGTGCCTTTGCCGGACAAGTTTGGTACCACCCTTGGAGCAAGCCCTAAAATTTCACTATCTTGGCCGTTGACATGGCTATATTGGTTGGTGAAGATGGATGTAAAAGTATTGGACAAACCCTGAGTCTGAATCCTACTACGAACAAAAGCCAAATTTCAACCAATCACAATCCAAATTTTTTTGGCCAGTCGCTAGTTTGAACTGGGCCTGAGTGCACAGTTTTTGTAACTCCTACTAGGCGGTTCAAAATGACAGCACGGTTTATGAGCCTCCTACCTTAATTCCTAAATGCCTAACGTTTTTTTTGAGCTTCTAGGAACTTGCTTCACAGTGAAAAAAAGGTAATATTTCAACAAGTTGTATCAAGTTTTTTAAAATTGCAACCGTACAAATTCAAACTAGATATGTTGCAGGTCACATGGGAAAAGAAAGCTTAACAATATCACTGATGGATGGGAAGATTAGAATGTTTGATCATGAGGGTGTTAAAACTACAAAATTGACTTGAAGCCTTTGAATCCTCTTTTTACATGTTGGATCTAAAAATTTGTCACCAAAAAATACAAAGTTAAAGGAAATAACATACATAACTCCAATCACTTTATATCTTTTCAAAACCTCTTCTACAATTTTTTCAAATGAATATTTAGTGTGAATTTTTCTCCAAGATCTAGTATATTTGAGGCTCATTTCTAAGAGTTCTCAACACTAGAGAAAGTCAAGACCCTTGCACAAAAGCTTGGATAAAAAACTCATAATCAATCATTTTCAAAATCAAATTTTTGATCCTAAAACTAGGCTTCACAAATACTAATTCCAAAACATAAATTACTAAGAATAGAAGCTTAGTTATGTTTATCAAACTTCAAAGTATTGCTTACACCAAAATTTGGTGCCTCAAGCATTTATGCCCAAAGCACCCAATTTGGGTGTTTGCAAAAATTTGATGATGAATAATATCTTATCAAATCACTATTTTTGGTATTTTCTTTTGAACGCAAGTTTTTTGTAAGTCCATTTTCAACATCAAAAATCTGGTTTTGAAAATGAGTGTTCATGATTTTTCTATTCAAGAGTTTGTACAAGGGTGTCCACTACAATCTTGAGTTTTCTAGTGTTGGAAGATCTTGAAAATGAGCCTCAAATACACTAGAGCTTGGAGAAAAATCCTCACTAGAAATCCATTTAAAAAAAATGCAAGAGTAGATTTTGAAAGCCGTAAATTGGTTGAGGTTAAACCTGTAATGACCTTAAACCTCATATTTTTTTGATGACCAAATTTTTAGATTTGACATGTGAAATGAGGATTAGAAAACTTGAAGTCACTTTTGCAGTTTTAACACCCTCATGTTCAAACATTATAATCTTCCAAACTATAAGTGATATTGTTGTGTTTTCTTTTTCCATGTGATCTCTAACATGTCAATTTCAAAGTTGTACAATTGATGAGATTTATGAAATAGTTGGTTGATTCTTCACTTTCCTGAAAATGCCAAGAAGTTCAGAAAGGCCTTAGGCATTTAGGGGTTGATATCAGCTCAGTGAGAGTGCTAGATAAACCCTACCGCGGAATTAGGTCACCGAGGGTTTGTTACGGATTGGGCAACGGGCACGGGAAGCCGCGAAAGGCCATTCAAAGAGGGGAAGGGCGCGGAGCTTTGGGGTGAGGTTCACCGATCTCCGACTTCGACTTTCTGGCCTTGGCAGCAACAATCCGGTGTTTTTGCAGCTCGTTTCCGACAATCTTTCCATCTCTCCGAGCTTTGACAATCACGTTAGGTTGCATTGCCGACATTGTCAAACAAAAAAATAATACTTTGTGAAAGTTTTCGTGCCATTCAGTAGTTGGCTACATTCAAGATTTAGGGATTCTGCTGCACGTGAGCATTCGTTGCGCTTCACTTGAATTGCAAATCTCGACACAGCTTTTGTTGAGAGGTGTAGCTGGAGGTAAAGGTTGAAGGAGGTTTGCTTTCACCATGCCTTATCCGCAACAAGTACTAGCTCTTCAGCAATGTAATCCTTCCAGTCCGTGGCAAGTGCCATCCACCAGCTGCGGTCATAGTTTGAGTGTGAGAGCGCAAGCTCCAAGCATGCCTGTCCGACAATTTGCGTCTTCTAGGACAAGGAGATTAAGTTTCTCATCACCGAAGTTTAGGGTTTCATCTCGCACTGTGAACCAACGATGCAACAGCGTCTCAAATTCTCGCAATACGGAGGAAATGCAGGTGCGTAGTCCAATGTTTTCCTCAACTAAAGAAATGTCTTGTTAGTTCAATTGCAGCTCAACTTGTTCAGATTCTAACTCTAAGGTAGGAGGCTCATAAACCGTCCTTCTAAGGGCTGAAACTGGATTTTGGGGAGGTGAAACTTTTTGAAATATTTTTCAGTAAATTTTCCTTGATAGACAAGAGGAATTGGCATCTAATTCAAGTTGTTTCATATTTTTTGGAGCTTTGTGACATAGTTATGAAAATTTGAAGTCGAAGTGCATAGGGCTCTAAAACCGTCCACCTCCTCAAATGTACTTCACTTGTACATTTTTGAAGTCTATAAAAAACAACATGTAGAAAAGACCTACATTTGAGAAAGGGATGGTTTTAATGACTAGACGGTTTGAGAGCCTCCTACCTTATCTAATGAACTCATTGACCAATTTCTGGTCGATTTTGACTCTTAGTTGGTAGGGAGAGCATGTCAGGGAATTTGCGGATGCGGCAAAGGGAATGGGTGTAAGGTAGGAGCACCCATAAGCTTCAGTGCCCCCATAATTGTCACTTCTGAAATCTTGGAAAATCTGTGGAAGTGAATAGATGTAATGACAAGAATGCACAACATGTGAATATGAATTCTTAAAACTGGTTATGGGTGCAATGGCAGTTTGCTCTTTAAAAATCATCACTTATTCTCACAGTATCCAAATAATACATTTGAAAGTGCAAACTCATTTTTTTTCCTGTTCCTAATAGGATCCTATAATTTGCTAGTTGTTAATTAATAGTCATCATGTTCAAAACCCTTAGTTTGACGTTTATGGGTGCTCCTACCTTAGGCAATTACGAACCTCATAGCTTGGAACAAAAATGAGGTTTAGTTGAGCTGCCACGTGGTTAGGGCATTGGAAAAACTCAAGAAGTACTAGCTGCCATAATACAGAAACGAATGTAGAAAGATGGTCATAATTGGTAAAGACCGAGTATTTGTACACATTCCCAAGAATATAGGTTTTCCCTAAACCCATCATCACCCTTAAAGAACTACCCTGTGGTCCATTAAGTAACAAGAACTTACAATCCATAAAGAAATACAATCCACCACCTTTGTATGAAAACGCATACATGCACATTTAAACTTACTTGCAAACGAAATTAAACATAAAAAAATGATGCATGCCCATAAACATTGTATGACATTGCCATCAGTATGGTTGGATCTTTTGTACGCATTTGTATTCTTTGTTAGTATGAGTTTTGCAAAACACCATAAAAGGCCTTGCCCACCCCCAGAATCGACCATGGACCTTAATGGGTTAACGAGTATGTGTATTGGTCCGCACGAAGATCAAAAATTTAGCCGCTGTACTATTTTGCATCAAAGATTTCGAAGACATGCTCAACTTGTTTTAGTTCTTTTCTTCGAGTATAATTTTAATGTCCGTGTATTTCACGAGTGCTAGCCCTAAATTGAATAGTTTCATTGCTTTTCTCATTTGTAAATTGCACCCTTTCATGTTGTGTTTAGTCTTGGTAGTTTCATCACCTCTTCTACATTTAGGTGCTTGAGAATTTAGTACAGTCATTTGCTGTATGTCCTCCTTTCTAGTTCGCTTCTTAAATGCTTTTGGCAATTTTGATAGTAGCCGTTTGCTGGAAAGATTTGACAACCGTATGGAACTCTTATCAGGATGCAGAATTCGACCAGCTGGGAGAGGAAGAGCTCGATGCTTTGTTCGAGGAGTACGGGGAGACAGTGAGAAATGATGCTGAGTCCAGCAATGTTACTTCAGAGGTTGATGAGGATTCTGATAGTTTAGCTTGTGAGTCTGAAGACTCTGTCTCAACTCAACTCCATTTCATTCTTTCTTCCTTTTCAGTGACAAAGGCTATGCACTTCTGAAAGTATAATTATTAGAATGTGCTGTTAAAATGCGATATTCATTAATTTGGGGAAAAATTGCAATTTTGGGACTTTTGGATTTTATGTTCTTAAGAGATCAATGGTGATTTTGAGTGTATTTTATGTTGATTTCTTCAAGATCTTACATCAATGATGAAATAGCTTGATGAAATCATCAAAAGACTGATTATAAATCACCAAAATATTCTCACAAATGCAAATTTCATTACCCTCAAAATCTGTTTGGGAAAGACTCTTTCCCAAATTAACTAATATTGTGTTTTAAGTTGTTTTACTTTTAGCTGCAACTTTGAGGTAAGAGTATAATTTCTGAATTCTATAAGCGAAGGGGCGTTAGTACAAAGTCTTATATCATTGAGAGTCCTTGGTACAATGAAACAAGTTTGTTACAAGTAAAAAGTTAGTTCCACTAAGTTGTAAAATATGATATAAATTCCAATGTAGTCCACAGTACTTGTGGCCTTTTCATTTTCGATTTTTTCGCATATTCATGTGATGAAGGTGGCGTGCAGTTGCGGTGGCCTTGGCTGAGGCTGCAAATGATGTGAAGGGTAGTGAGATTCAAGTGTTGTTCGTGAAGCCACTCATCTATTGGGCTCGTTTCTTTGTTGTTGCCACCGCCTTTTCCAAGCCCCAGATCGACGCAGTTGGGTATGTCAACATTCGATTTAACCCCTAAATGCATACACTATATAGAAAATAGTTAATTATAGTATCTTTCATTATATTTTTCCATTACTTATATGCTTATTTGCGAAGTGTGCTGTTTTCTTCTTCTGGTTTTGCAATATTGTAGCTCACCTGCTTGTCTTTGAACTTAGTTAGGGTGAGCATATGGAGCGGTTTAGGGTTCATGTGTGTGCTCTGGGTCAATATTCCCAAACGTAGCTAAATTTTGCAAAATTTATGCCATTTTTGCTGTATAGCTACAAAAAAGTGAATACCAGTGGCAAATTCGAAAATTTAGCACCTTTAGCAATATTTT
This sequence comes from Ulota crispa, assembly GCA_963920765.1. NCBI lineage: Eukaryota > Viridiplantae > Streptophyta > Bryopsida > Orthotrichales > Orthotrichaceae > Ulota > Ulota crispa. The sequence continues at coordinate 29,995,420 of OY987244.1, forward strand.
TAGCCACCTGAGATATTTATGAAATCACATTCAGGATCATTGGTATGGGGTAATGCAGGAAGAGGATGCGAGACGTAGCTGAAGAGCAGTTCAACCGCACTCCCAAAGGCGATAGCAAGCCTAACTCATGGACTTTGCTAGATTTTGGTAATTTGATGCTCTCCTTTCCATAATCTGACGCACATCCCACATAATAATTCATTTTGGCAGGAACCTGCAAAAGGAGGGTATGCTCTTTATGAACAAGTTTTCAATACTTGCTCAGTTAACTTGTTTTGGAGCTTGCTTCTCTCGTCGCTTTTACAGTTCCCAGTGTGAGCTTATGCAGTGGATCTGATGTTTTTTCCCATTTAGTAATTTCCTCTGTATCATGCTGAAGTTTCTGGTTGTTGGGGGCTGCAGGAGATGTTGTGGTCCACATTTTTCTTCCCAAGGAGAGGGAATTCTATAACCTGGAGGAATTTTACGGAAACGCTACTCTCGTCCCTCTTCCTTTTGAAAACCGTTCTATGCAATGATAGCAAGTGGACCTTGTAGGAAAACCCCTGTCCTGATACATCCACACCAGCGGAGGATGTTCCAGACTTTGAAAATGATAATATAACTTAGATTTGAGGAAGGAGCAGTGAGTGTTGTTCTACCCCTTTTAGGTTAAAATGTTGTTGTAGCCTTGCATCTCGAGGACTAAAGCTGAACTGAGTAAGCCTTATTTTTTGAAAGCTTTTGGGTATTCTTGTTTGCTTTGCAGGTTTACCTGTACCTCTCCAGAAAGGGCTCATCTCTCGAACTGGAAGTCTCAAACAATACGTAGGGGTACTAAACTCGAGTCTCATTTTTGTTTTGTCTCTAAATGAATGAGCTCCTTTTCTAGTGGGACCTTGGGTTTTTTTTTCAAAGATGAGATTTATTTGGTACAACATAGTACAAGAGTGCTTTGCGATATAATTCAAAATGTTCAGCCACATCTAGTATGGATCTTGATTTAGAGGGAAGAATAGCATTTGATTAGCCCTTCACCTGTATCACACACCTGTGTAAACTATAATCAGGACACTTCAATCATCCCTATTGAGGACTTACTTGTAGTCTTTAGTACAAAACCCTCTGGATCTAAGGGTCCAATATTTCGCAAAAGAATATGACATTGTGGTGTCCACACATCAATTTCACATGAAGGAATAAGTTCAAGTGAAGGATAGATTGATTTGAACTAGGATGTTGAGCAGCTTCATTGGGTTTTTTTTTTCTGAATAACTAATTTTGGTGTAAAAACTGAGTTTGCTAGCTGGCTTTAAGAATTTTTCTTAAAATATTTGATTGACAGTGTTTGACTTCATTAACTAAAACTACAAATGATTATTAATTGGCCAACCAATGTAAATTTAAGTACCATCTCTTGTTTGGGCGGAAGTAATCTTTGCATACATTATTGTAGCCTTTGTAGAATTATCTTAGTGAAGGATGATGAATATTGTCAATGTCTAACATAGTTTTTATTTAACTATCGTTTATTTCAATTGTTGTAGTAGATAAATTTTTGTTTCTTTCACTTTTTCTTATTTTGAATTGTATTGGATGAACTTGTAATTAAGCTGTGGTAATTCACTTTAATAATAATGAATTTTGTTGTTACATGTAATGTAATGTAATTATTCCCTTTGGCCATGCAACATTGCCAAATAATTGGAAATTTGTGTAAGAACATCATCAATGGTGAGGTGTCAAAAATGACATAGCAAATTACAATTTTATTTTAAATGTATGTACTATTGTCATTTTGGAGTGGGTAGTGTAGGGTGGAGTGCCCCAATCAACACCACACTACAAGGGCCTTAACTTACAGTGTGGTCTTCTTTTTACGGTTGTACGTTGCCTTTATTTTGTATGTTTTATATGATAGCTTTATTTCAAGCATAGAATTGTGGGTGGCTACAATGTGTACCATAGCTTGTCTTTTCATAAGATCATAGAGGCAACATTGAACTTAGAGGGCATGAATGCTCATTGTAGTTTGAGAAACAACCCCATTGACCATATGGACAAATCAAAGGAGATAATAGTATCTAGAATTTTTAGAGTTTTGAGGGTTCTATAGGCAATAATGTTTGTTTGTTATACATATGTTGTGCCATGAAGGGAAAGCACATCAACTAGAAGGATAAGCCAAAAAGATGGGAGAATTGTCATTCCATGAAGCAAAATCTAAAATCTGGATAGCCTACTTGACTAGAATCTAAATTTTCATATGATACAATTGGAGTTCAATTTTTCCTTGGCCTAAAAAGTGTTGAATCTTTGCTCATGTGTAAACTCTTGTTATTTGTCATTTTTAACAACAAACTACATTTGTGAAATGAGCATAATATTAGTTACCATGTCAACCAAATAGTTGAAATTTTTAAAAGCAAAAAAACTCCAAACATATGAAGCATTTACTTTTTTGGTTTTTGGGTTTTTCTCTATATTGTATTATTACATTTATGTTTTGGCAAAATAGTCTCCTCAAATCTAAAGAGCCTCCTAAAACCACCAAAGGAAATTGTAGAGGATTTGTTTGAGGACCTGACAAGCTTTTTTATGGGTCAACTTGAAAAATCTAAAAGACTTCTTGGACCCAAAAAAGCCCTTATGAACTTCAAGTTGGCTTATAAAAAAGCATGCACAGTTGTTAAAAATGCTTTTTAAAAATTCCATTAAAGAGTAAAAAGATTCATTGGATCCAAAAAGCTCTTTTACGCTTCCAACAAAAATTGTAAAGTAGACCCTTCAAAATTTAAAGAAGCTCTTTCACAAACCTTCTTGGTGGCCAAGAAAGGCTTTGAAAAAGGATTATTACATTCTAAGCAACTTTCTTTACACTTTTTGTTGAGGGCTAAAAATGCTACAAAGACTACTTAATTTGATAAACAAACAATTTAAATTTGAACTACCTTCTAGCAAACCAATCTTAAAGATGATACAACACCTTAGGCTAGAGTTTTATAGTTTTATTTACATTCTAACCAACTTTGAAATTCCAATTACAAAGACCGCTTGCCTTAATAAAAATGATATTTGATATAGAATAGATGACTTTTCTAAAGCACATAGTCTTTGTATTTGAGAATTTGAAACTCATTAGATTCTAAACAAAATTGAAACTCTCCAATTGAAGATGCTAATTCATCTTCAAAAATGGGTTGCTAGAGCGCTATTTGATATCAAATAGCACTCCTACACTCAAAAATTAATTAATTTAAAAAAATTAAAAAAAAAACAAAAACAAAAACAAAAAAAAGAGTAGAAGAAGACTATTTAGATTTGAATAGTCTTCCTCAACTTTTTCTTAATTTATTATTTTTTCAAAACATTCAAATTAGTTAGTTTTTTTTTTTAACGTAGAAGTGCTATTTGACATCAAATAGCACTCTAGCAACTCATATTTGAAGATGAATTAGCACCTTAGACTAAAGGTTTTTGTAGTTATGGCCTTAGAGTTGGTCAAAATGTTAGCAAATCTAAAAAACTTTGGTCCAAGATGATATTGTCTTCAAACATGACTTGTTGGAAGGCTATTTGATATCAAATAGCAATTTCTTGAGGCAAAAGGTTTTTGTATTTGGGATTTTAAACTCATTAGATTGTAAACAAAATTAAAAATCTTTAATTGGAGGTTCTCATTCATCTCCAAAAATGGGTTGCCAAAGTGCTATTCAATATCAAAGAGCACTTTTGTAAAGCAAATGGTTTTTGTATTTGAGATTTTGAGACTCATTAGATTGTAAACAAAATGAAAAATCTCCAATTGCTAGTGCTAATTCATCTCCAAAAATGGCTTGCTAAAACATTGTTAAAAATCAAATAGCAATTTTATAGTTGAATTTTTTTTCTTCTTAAAATTTAATTTTTTTAGAAATAAAACTAAATTATAAAAAATTAATAAGTAAAATGTTGAAAGGGGCTATTCAAAATCCAAATAGCCTTCTACAAATGCACTAAAATTGCAAATGCTTTGGTTAAAAATAAATGAAAAAAAAAAAAAAAAAAAAAAAATCTTTTTGTTGAAGTGGGCTATTTGAATTTCAAATAGCTCTCTTCTAGCTTAGTAGGATTGCAAAAAGTGCTACTTGAAATCAAGAAGGTTCATTGAATAAAATAAAAAATAAAAAACTGTTCAAAAATTAAAACTTAAAATTTTGGTTTTGGTTTTTTTTTGTTTTTTGGTCAAAAAAATTTCTCTAAATTCTAAGATGGCTCATGAAGGGGCTTCTTTAGAATGAAGGAAGTTTCTTTAAGTTTTATGATGGCTTGTTAAAGAGCCTTTTTAAAACACATGCAAACTCATATTAAATAGTTGGTTAGATTGGAGATTAAATAACAATATGCACATTTTAGAAAAGTTATAAGTTGTTGAAAATGCCGGAGAGGCTAAGTTGATACAAGAGTAAATAATCAATGTGTTTTGAGGTAAAAAAAATTGCACTTGAGTTCAATCATATACATGTTTAAATTTTGGGGTCTTGATATTGCCATTCACCTTTTTGATATTGCCGCCCCATGTTTAACATCATTGTTCAATTAGTAGTAGTTTTTGAGTATGATTTCTTTTTCAAAATTTAGATTTAAATATGTATCAAACTTGATCATTTTTTATTGATATTTTTCAAAATGATAAACCCCAATCAATTTTTTTGATAAAAAAAGATAATAAAATTGTTAATTTTTCTTATCAAAAAATTTGATTGGGATTTATCATTTTGAAAAGTATCAACAAAAAATGATCAATTTTATACATATTTAAATCTAAAATTTGAAAAAGAAATCATACTCAAAAACTACTACTAATTGAACAATGATGTTAAACATGGGGTGGCAATATCAAAAAGGTGGGTGGCAATATCAAAGTCACCTCAACTGTGTAGATCTAAAATTCTATTTAGGAGTATAATGACTTTTCTGCTTCTTGTAGACAATGAACATCATCAATAAATGTTTATTTTGTAAACATCCATAAGAGTGATTGTTCTTCATATAAACTACATTATTACACATGAAATGCTATGTGTGAGGAATATTCAATTATAAATCATTAATTTGCTTGTTCAAATTTACCACAAATGCACACCAAAACAGTCTTTGCATATCAACTTCACAATATTCATACTAATGGATCTTTAATGCTTGATAATTTATTTTCAAAGATGAATTCAAAACTTGGGAGAATTAAACAACAATCTACATGGCATCCTTTTGCCAAAGATATTTTCATGTGTTTTTTCAATTAGATATTATCATTATTTTTTTTTTCATGTTTCTATTTGCAACTAAAGTTTCTTTATTTGACAATTTTCAGTAAGCTTTAAATTCATTTAGTAACATTCATTTGCTTAAAGGATTTGTGATATTTTTGTTAATAAGGGTTTCAAAAAATGACTATAATAACAAATGAAGCAACTTATATTCATGAAAATCAAACACCACTCAAAAATAAAAATTCAAAGGCCTCCTAGAAGGCCATATTAGATACTACAAATGCAAAAGTGACACCTATTGTATTTAACAAACTAAGTGCAATTGACTACCACTATACCATGACTTATGAAAGTGTCTAACATGGTAAAACTCAAGTGAGATGAGTTGGATGGCTTTTTATTTTATTACTCTACGAGCAACAAAAAAATTGAAAGCTATTGCAAAAAGCTATGTTTGGGTAAGATAAACTTTTGATTTTCAACCTCTGCTTTTGTATTTTAGTTTTATTGCATAAGTCATGGCAAATTTTATTACATAATTATTACATTGTAAGCACTTTTTCTAATTTATATTTAATTTGATTTTTTGTTATAATTTGAAGAACATTAATCTACATATATTAAGTTGTCAAGGCAATTTTAAAGTCAAAGCTTATTGTATTGAATTGGTAAGTTGAAGACTAAATGGACAAAATTGTGCATGATGTAGAGGAATATCAGATCATATTCTGAAATTTTACTTTTTTTATTAAAAAAGAAAAGGAAAATATTTGCACTATGTATTTTTTTGAGCCAAAATGATGTAAACATGCCATAGAGCATTTAGTGTATATGCATGTTTTGGAAATCCTAAATCCTAATTCATTTCTTTCCAAAATCAATTTAAACAAACTTCTTTTATTAAATAAAATATTTTTTCATTTTGGCATTTGATTAAAATACAAGGCAAACTTTTTACAAGATGCGCTTATTTAACTCAAAAGTAATTAATAATGATATGATATTAATAGTATAATCTTACAATTGTTTAACCCCTAAAGGACCAACTGTCCCTTCAAGAGACAAATGGATTTTGGGATAAATAATGTATGATAATTGTTGGATAAATAATGTATGATAATCGTTGGATAAATAACGTACAATAATTGTTGAATAAATAATGTATAATAATCTTTGGATGATAATATATAATAATCGTTGGATAAATAATGTACGATAATTGTTGGATAAATAATGTATAATAATTGTTGGACAAATAATGTACAATAATTGTTGAATGAATAATGTATAATAATTATTGAATAAATAATGTATGATAATTGTTGGACTCTCCCATCCATTGAAAAATCATCTAGGAACAAAATGACAACATCTTGAACCTCCATAATTCAAATCCAGGTGCCCTGCAATCATGTCTTCGATAGAACGCATCCACAAGGCACTCTGTAGTGATACATTCACTTCATTCAGTCTCTTCACTAATATTGGGTGAATAGTGGGTCTCTCTCTCCTCAGTCTAGGAATTGGCGGGAGGCCATCTTCTAAGTCTCCTTGCACACCACAATAAACCATAATGATGGAGTCTTTTGGCAGCAAGAATCCGCACATTGGGCATATCTATGCAGAGACCTCTCGCCAAAGGCAAGACCAACAGAAGATATGCTCGCAGTAGGTGACAACAGAATTGCGTGATAGATTCATGCAAATGTTATAGCTGAGCACATCCCCCTTATTGGACGAGTCCTCCTCTTCCATGATTTCTGATCCAATACACTTGAGCTACATGACATAAAGATGTTTTATCAATTCTCATAATTTTAAGAAAATGTCATGCTTGCACTCGAACAACATGGGTAGAATAGAACTGCACTTTGAAAATACGCTAGATATTCGGTTGCAACTTTGTGTAGTTGGATTTTTCAATTACGAGTTACAAAAAAGAAATTGAAAACATCTACTCTCCATAATAGCCTCCAATTATTGCAGACTCTCAATAAAATTTCTAGAGATAATGTATTTTTTAGAATAAGCACGGTCATCTTCTATAAACATAAGATGGAAATTCTAGAAACAATGTTTTCTTTAAAATGGATATGGTTGTCTACTTCAAAGTTTCAAATTTTAGATGAAAATTCTAGAGACATTGTTTTTTCTAGAATGATCGTAATCTATTACAAACTCTAGATGAAAATTCTAGAGACAACTTTTTTTCCAGAATGAGCACAATCCATTACTTCTAAATCTCTCAAACATCCAAATCTATCAAATATCTAAATTTATCAAATCTCTAAATTCTCACTTCAAACTATACTACTATAAAAATTTGAAAGAAAATCAAGTGACGTTTTCTTTCCCTCTTATACAAACTAACCACTGTCCATTTGAAGATCTATTACTTTTGTGTTATAGCTTCAAAACACAAGTATGATAGTAATTCTGAAAACTGATACTATCAAGTACAACACATAAAAATATATTAAAATTAAGACTTTGTACAAAAGTTATAGCTAATAAAAGTTTGGGTATTTAAATTGAAGAAGACACCCAATCTCTCAACTTCTACATACCATAACTCCCTCAGAAATCTTCTAAATGACTTGAATAATAACAATCTGAAAAATTAATCTAATGAATTATTATTCATAATAATCTCAAAAGGAAACTCTAAACAAACCAAAAATTATGGCTCATCAAAGGTACAGCCTCTCTGTTGCAAAACGGCAACCTACCTCCTAACTTCAATTCAACACAACTCTCTCAAAAATCCTTCAAATGACATGAGTGATAAGAATTCAAAAAAAAAAAATTGACAAACTATCATCTACAAATTTCTCAAAAAATTATTTTAATTTGATCAGAAGTTATGGCTCTTTGAAGTTGTGGCATCTTTTTCATCAAAGACATGCAGCCTCTAAGATTTTACACATCCATATCTCCATCTTCAAAATTTCAAATATCAAGTTTGATAACTTTTTAGAAAGCTTATACAATGATATTGACATTTAAAAAAAATTTGTATCCATTTAATGAGCTATCTGTCTAGTTTCTATGGTTGATCAAAATCTCCACCTCTTCTCATGGGCGGTTTTCAAACCTTCATCTATTCAAACAATCACAACTTTTGAATGTTCCTTCCAAATCACACTAGCATAGACTTTTTGAAAACATATCACAATGATACACAAACTCAATAAATTTCACTTCAAAATTCCATATACACAATAAATTATAGCTCCTACTGCATTCGGATCTCTAATCCCAACTCCACACTAAATTCCAAAAGTTTTAGAAATTTCTTAAGATGCTTTAGCCACATGAGTCAGCTCATATCCTTTCACATGAGTGGACCTACTCCCATTGGATCCTTATAACTTATCCTTATCCTTATCTTGAAATTTTTCCACCTGAAAGTTTAGATTAAATGCAAACTATCTTAGTACTTCTCCCAAACTACTTCCACCAAAGATATCTACTTCATTTTCTTTCTCATTTTTTAATAAAAAGAACAAATATAAAACAAATACTACCATAAGGTGGCAAGGTGTCTTCTTGGACATACAAAAGCACTGAAAGTTTATCTTTAGTCGTTAAGTTGTGAACTTGGTTGGTTGGTTGGAGAAGCGATGATTTTTAGCTACTTATTTTACCTCAACTCTTCATTTATTGAAATCCAAACAAAATTAGGTAATAGACGTATATTTACATGATAGATGCATCTTCATTAGGACATCGTATGCATCACTTATCGCATTTTAGAAATGACATGAGACATAATATAGCAATGGTCTTATTCATCTGAATTATAAATTATAACAAATTTACAAATAAAAAAAGAACATTCAAAGTGTTAAATCTAATATAAATAATATGAGTACACTACAAATCTACAACATTAATTTTTTTTAAACTAATATAAAAGCACAAGATTTGAACTTATCCTAGGTACAAGACTGGGTTTAGTATGTGTTTTTATATGCATCTAGATACATGAGGGGTCACATTGTTATGGAATGAATAGTCAAAGCAAGTGTGACTTAACAAAAATAATATGAAGTGAAAAAAACTAAAAAATTCAAACCAACCAAAGTGGCATATCCTGTACAAGAGCAAAAAAATAGAGTGTCAAAATCAAATATAAATTTAAGTCCAAAAGTAAATATTAATCTAAAAAATTGAGGAGTGAAATAAATATCAAAATTTTGTATAAACAAAGGTGCTATAGCTAGAGTCCAAACAAAAAAAATATGACGTGAATTTTTTTTTAAACCTAACACCAACTTGGGCACCAATCAACCAGGCATCAACCAAAATGTCTTATAAAAAAGTAGGGTGTAAAAAAGAAAATTGATTTTTCTATAATATTAAACTTCAACCATCAAATATCCATATGTTTTTTTGAACCTCTTATCCAAAATCTTTCATTGTCTGTGTTTGACAATTTGTTTTTTCCTTATAAAAAAAATAGCATGGGAAAAAATGAAATCTCCTAGGCCATATAAGTAATTATAAAGTGTTTAATATAAGTCATTTTGCTAAATTATATCATTACGGAGGCTTTTTTATATTAGGTTAGAAAGTAAATAGACCTTTAAAAATTACCCATTGCCGCACGGGATATCCAATATTCAAAAAGTGATTCACTCAAGGTTTATGCAAATATCACTATGTACCATATCCAACTGTTTGTTGCCTCTTGAATTTGCAAGGAAAACAGTAGCATCCTCATTGGAACCCCTAGCAAGCAAGTTGTCATTCTCCATGATTTTTGATCCAACACATTTGAGCTACCTGACACAAGGATGCTTGTCAATTCTCATATCCACATTACTTGTATTCCTTCATGATTAATTAACACTTTTTACATGTTATAAATTGATTTGCATCAAAGCAAGCTGTATCATGGTGAGTTGTTGTCACAAATTTATTTGCATCAAAGCAAGTTATATCATGGTGAGTTGTAAAGCGTTGCTTGGCTATGGGAATAATTGCTAGATTTTCTATGCAAAATTAAGGAAAATTGCCAAGTTCTTTCACTTAGCTATCATTTAGCTATTATCCAAGTAGAGTCGATGTAATTAACTACTTTAAAACTGACTTAACTTTATTGCCACACTTATAAAACAATAGTAAAGTCACTGCATGTGAGGCCTTAGCACATTTGAAACTGTATGTAAACAAAACAAAACAGCTCTAATACTTGATAATATCAAAAATATTAAAGTCGAGAAGAATATCATATCTATTGTTGAAAATTTCTTGTATCAAAACAAAAAAAGTGTAAAATGATTCCAAGGCAAGTGACCATGAAAATAAGCACCCAACTTGCACATTCAAAGCAAGAAGACATTGCAAAAGAAAAATTGATCTATCTCTTTCTTTCACACTTGCCTGTTCAATTCAACCCGCAATCAAGTGCCACAATCTTCTCAAAAGTCTTATGCACATATGTGCATTACTTTGTTCTAAAAGTGCTTCAACTAGATATATGCTACTTAGTTGCACTTCAGGTAGCAATAAACCTGGTGAAGATAGAAAACAAAATAGATCAATTATTGTCTTTGGACTAATTCCTTAAAACTTCACTATAAGCATGATATGCGTTTGTATCGATGAATCTTTACTTGCTCGACCTATATTTAAAGTAAGCTTAGAATTGGTCAAGTATTCATCAACCAAAGAATGTGTTTATCCTTGACATTCCCTCATTGAAACCCTCATAACTAACTCATACTTCATTTATTTAGGAATTTGAAACTTGATACAAAACTTTGACTTGATTACCTTTCAGATGATATCATGAACATGTCATTTGGTGTCTTGTAGCTTTTTCTAATTAACATTTGAATTAAGATCTAATGATAATATGGTGAACTATCTGTAGTCACTTTAACATATTTTTCTAGCATCTCCAAGTCACAAATGACTGAGTGAGTGATTGATACAATGGAGATGAGGTTGCTTTCAAGTGGTGTACACATGCTCAAATGTTTAAAATGGGTGTTCACTTCTTATGACAAAACATTCAAATAGTTTCTCTCGGTGGTTAATCCTTTAAAGACCATACACATATTCTCAAAATACACAAGAAAAAAAGAGTGGTGAATTTAGATGTGCAATTCAATCAAATGTGGACCCAATTTGAATAATCCAACTGTACAAATGAAAATAATACCTTATTAAATTGGAAATTTTGTAACATTTTGGGATTAAGTTGACCAACTTAAACCAACCATTACGATACAACTTAGGAATCTGCTTTTCCCAATTTAATGAATATGGTCCTATTGCAGGAATATTTCAACTAGATTTATCATTGGAGATGAAACATTATAATTATTGAATAAGTCATAAGTGAAAAATTTGTAGTTTTCATGCTTATGCGGTGTTGGAAGTTGTTGTTTCATGTGAGATTTGCTTGAGAAGAGCCTTATATTTCTAGAAAGCAAGCTTCTACACCTGTCCAATGAGACTAGTTTCACACAAAATGGATAAAAATAGCAATCGCAAGGTGTAGCTAAGTGGACAAAAAGGATAAACTATCCCACTTTAGTTGCCATCTAAAAATGGTTCTATAGAAAATATGATAAATGCCATGGAGAATCCAATTGGTGAAAACAACAAAGAATTGGCCTAACGTGTAGGATGACAAATTTTGGAGATCAAATGATAGCAACATTTCAATAGATCTTCAAATACTACTATTATACTAGTACTATAGAGAAAATCTATACAAGTGTATTTCTTAGAGAATTTCATTTTTTTAAGGATTTTGCAATTGAAATTTGAAATCCTTTTTGAATATTTGAGGCATTTTATTGTTGCTTTGATTCATTTTTGACCAAAATTGGAGTTCTGGCCATAATTTGTGTTGCCAAAAAACCTCCACATTTACATGCTTCATCCTCCCATGTGCTCTTAGGAGTTAACCCTTGAATGACTGAGCAACCTTTTGCGACCAGTACAATATAGGATATTTTTCTTGTATTTGGAGTGCATCCATACCTTTATTACATTTGAGATCAACAAAGAAGTTTGAGTATAGATCAATGTTGTTCTAGTTAGGTAGTCAAGATCCCAAATTAAAACTTTTTGTTGATAGCAAATGCCAATTATATAGCACCATACATACTATGTAGAGTCCTAGACATTAAGTTGTAGTCCTTTTTAAAATGCCACCCAAAAAAAAGAATACTTCCTTTGAAAAGCTTTTGCATCCAGAAACATGTTTTCTTAACCCTTTAACGACCGTGGTCGATTCTGGAGGTGGACAATCCTTTGTGTGGCCATTTGGAGGAAATTTTAGGGTTATTGAATACAGATGTCTACCACAGATCTGACCGTACAAATAGAAGTATCTTGCAAGGTTTAATGTTATGCATCATGAATTATGCTCACTCTTTAGTTGTTATGGCCATCTTTTTGCATTTATTGGTGTATTTTCAACCGGTACTCTTTTAATTTTTTCAACCCTCTTGCCACATGCCATCTCAGATTGGCCTCGTTATTGTCCTAAACTTTTCACTTTCCAACTTTCCAATTCTCCAGACTTGTCCCCTTTGCCACGTCATCAAATTCCTTGACATGCTCTTCCTACAAACTGAAAAGAGTCAAAATTGACCAGGAACTGGTCGCCTAGAAATTAATGGGTTAAAACCAAAAAAGATAGTTACTCCAATTAATTTTTTAAAACAAAAAAACAGGTTATCCCGAAAGAAAATTTCTAAAACAAAGGAGGTTGATTACTCGAAAAGCATCTTTTTTTTTTTTTTTTTACGTTTAAAAAGACAATCAACCATATATACTTCATGCCACTTCTCTTTTGCATCCCAACATTTGGTACATTTTGTTTTAGAAAATGAAATTTACGCTCTAGTTTTTTGACCATATCTTGTTTAAAAACATAAAAAAATTTATTTTATGGAATAAATATCAACTTCTTGATTTTTGTCGTTTTCAACATGAAAATCATCGAAATGAATGCGCTAAACATGCCTAAAATATTATTTAATAAACAATGTTCTAGTAAACACAATTCATGATTTGGACTTGGTTTTCGTTTTTTTCAGGTCTCCACTCTCCAACCATTTTTGGAACATTGTCTCCTACCATCTCCAATCATGCCAACCTACTTTCCATTACTCCTTCACCTTCTTTAGCATTATGAACTTGTAAGCTAATTTGATCCTTTGGGAGGACGCTACAAGAATTACACACATAACAAGACCCTTGTTTTGCATTTCCAGGGTTCTAGCTTGAGCCTTGACTGAGGGGTGAGGACACTCTAACAAAAAAAAAAAAAATTGAGATCAAGCCTCTAAATTACTATTCCAATCTTGAGCATCATGCATGGATGTAGGTGCCCAGTCACACCATTACCAACAACTGTAGCTGCAAATTCAAAGCATCTATCCATCTATCCTTCTATCCAAACATCGGTGGCCGCTTTGACTCCCCCATTCCCCCGTCCACCATCGTCGGCGGGAGACAGCCAACGAATTCCCTCTCCGTCCAACGAATAACTTCTCGTCCACATTCTCCGTCGACGTTCGTTGCCATCCAACCCCCGTACACTTGAGAAGGCACCGTCTGTGTGCCGGCCTCTTTCCCGATGCTTACGATGCAGTGTCCTTGTCGTCATTTCTCTGCTACAACTGCATGTTTTTCTAGCCTCGTTACGGAAATTTCACGAACTCATTCACTTATTTAACCCTTAATCCCTGAACGCCCGGGGTTTTCAAAAAAGCACTGAATCGAGGACACTTTTTAGTCCCTTGGGGCGTGCAAGGGTTAAGCACGGATGGATCACCGTGGCTTGTCCTTCTTGTAGCATTCTATAGTGTTTTGCACATGGGCATTAGTAGTATTTGCTTCAATAACTTGGAAAAGTCAACAGTGCATGGTGCCCTCATGAAAATTGCAAGAAGGGCAGCTTCTTGTAGCATTCTACAGTGTTTTGCACATGGGCATCAGTAGTATTTGCTTCAATAAGTTGGAAAAGTCAATAGTGCATGGTGCCCTCATGAAAATTGCAAGAAGGGCAGCTCGGGAGCTAACACTTACAAAATAAAATGAATGTATCTCAAGAGATAATTTTTTGCCTTCCATAATGCACTACGCTTTTATGATCACTTCTGAAATAAATTCAGATCAAAATCAGTATTTTTCTGGGATACATACAGAGTTTTTTTTCGGAGGCAACGGACGATTTTCGTCCCTGCCGACGTTTAGGGGTTAAGCAGCTCTTTTGGATGCTGCTCATTTTGCGGTACTTGGCGGAATTCGAATTAAAGTGAACGGACGTCTACAGCTTCCATTTTGCATTCTTTCTGTTGTAAGGAATTTTTACTTTGGATATGGCGGGGACTTGTCCTTAATTTGGCTGACTCGATTGATTACGGCTGAGTTTGAGTATACATAGTTCGTGTTTTCAATTTTCAATTTTTTTTTTTGAGGCAGTCGATTTATAGCTCATTTTGCGATGCTTTGCGTAATACGAACCAAAGTACTGTTGTGCATTTTTTAGTTGTCAGAGGTTTCACTATGGATATGGCCGGCGCTTGTCCATAGTTTTGTTGCTCGATTGATCACTCTAGAGATGAATTTTGTGTATTATTCGTTTATTTTATTTTTAAGCAACGCTGTTTAAGCAATCCGCTGGATGTGGTGGATAGATGTGAATAGTGGATAGGAGAGGTGGTATTGTGTTGTGGAGGTCACTAGAAGGTGTGATAGTGGCGAAATATTAAGTTGAATATGTGTTTTGTGGCGTTCGTTTTGTTGCACCGAAGGAACGGAGGTTTACCTGTGAAGGAGATTGAAGCAAACTGCGACTTATCTGGCTCATTGAAACTGATGATGTCAAGAAGAACTAGTACGGTCGATACTGCGGACAATTAAAGTAAGATTTTGCGACGGACTAAACGTACTTTGGAATCACAGGCTATACGTGGCTGGTCTTCGTTTATGTGGAGGATAATAGCACTTTTCCATGCTAAAACGGTTCTTTAAAATTCCGTAGCGAGATTGTGCTCAGCGAAGAGGCTGGCTGCCTGGTAAGCTTAGACACTTAATTGCGAGGCGCAAGGAACTTGAGTATGGGATGGAGTTTTGGCAGAGGTCGTTCATATATTTCTCGCGGGAGTCTGCTTGAGGAAACGATCAGTAGCTAGCTTTGCAAGTAAGATACATCTCCTGAGAATTCCATTTTGCAGCTTCACATTGTTCACACTGAAATTTTGATTATTTCAGTTTTGGTAGAGTTTCCTGCATGGAACTGACAACCTCGGTTAATTGTAGGCGTGGGAAACTAAAAAAAACTCCGGATATTTGTTCCCCTTTCGCAGATATTCTTATATCAGCTTCCAATGCGCTTCTGTAGTGTGATCATCCAGGGGTTTTTGTGAGCGTGGAGCGATTGGACTTTTAGCAACCTCTTATTTTGCACAGTTAGCCGTAATCCTCTGACGTTTCGCGGAATCTGGTTTTAGAAGCCGAAGAAGTAGGTGTTCCTTTATACCTTTCCTTCAATTTTGCAACCATGGCAACGCGAGCTGTAAAGAGATTGGCAGAAACATTTTCAAGGGATGTGGTAGAGGACATCCACAATTGTAGCTTGGTGAGTCAAACAGGGGTGAGCCTCAAGTACATGATGGATTTTGGTTCGTATCCGTCTGCTCCGAGGTACAAGAAGAACCTTCTAATGTCATCGCAATTTCTGCACAAGGAGCTTCCTGTCCGCTTGGCGCATCGAGTGACGGAGCTCGAGAATTTACCTTATGGACTTTCCTCCAAAGCAGGGGTTCTAAAAGTAAGTTTCTCATTCTCTTTTTACTCTTCAGCTTTTGATGCAAGAGTTAGGACGTTAATCATTTTCTCTGCTGTAAATAATTACGTGAAAAATCTGGGTGCAGCAAGCTCTTAAAAATTGTTCTCTGATGAGATTGCCTTGTCTTCAACGTTTGTCAGTGTCGGGTACCTCAGAAATATTTAAATCATGCATCAGCTGCTTAAAAGCCCTCTTTAGCTTTCAGCTGTGGAGCAGGACCTTTGTTCAGATCGCATTCTGATCAGAGGCAACAATCTTTTTTCGTTGCAAGATACTTTCGCGTTTGTTCGGTTTTGAGTTGCCTCTACTTTTTCCTTCTGGCTTTTTAGCCAGTGGATTTACTGAAGCAACTGGAAACATTAAAATAAGGCCTTGACAACAAGAGCATCATGATCAAGTGAATTCGAGATTAAATAGTGTTATCTTTGTATTAGTTCTTCGATTTCAATACATGATTTCTGCCTTGAACGTAACTATCTGATCAAGACAAGTGCGATCAAGTGATGCACGATATATCTAGTTAATATCATTGCGTTGAATTTCGTTTGGACATATCTCATTTTCATCATCTTAGCTGTCGTCCTGAGGTGCACTTGGTAGGTCTTACTTGGGAATATCGGTGGACAGCATGGGGTGTGGGTATAAATTGTAGCTCCAAGGTTACGACATGAGCATAAAGTAGGTTTTTATTTGTTTTTGTGCTGTTCTCTAAAATTTCTTTGTTTTGTTTTGTTTCCCCCTAAAGCTGTAGATTTATAATGTCTTGTTGACCAAGCAACAACATATAAAACATGTTCCATGAAAGGATACATAGAGTTGGGAGATTATAGGAATTATGCTGTTGTTCCACGTGAAATTTTCGTTCACCATTCATAATTTTCTTGATTGCATCAGTTGTAAATTACTACATTGTTAATGCGGACCTTGATTTGACCTATCATTTGATGATGGACATTGATATCGTAATCGCATTGGCTACATTGATCAACATGTAAAAATCAATGTTTATGAGTCAAATTCTATAGATGAAAGACTCGTTAGTGTCTTTATTAATGAAGAATGTATTATATGAGCTTACAAGCATTCAAGGCCCATTTTAAGATATATTTTTTAATTTTTGATTTTGCCAATTTGTTTTTCTTACCCATACGTACGAGCATACGTATCATTAGTCATCTATCCTTAAACTTTACGTAATGAGCTTTCCGTGCATAAATGTTCACATGTATTATATATAGATTTCATACCTTTTCATTCTGCATACTCTTATGCAATTTGTGTTATTTTCACAAGTTTATGCCACATTCTGGTATGTAAATTATTTGGTTATCTTTAAACTGGACGAATCTTACTCATGTACTGCAACTTTCAACAGGTGCGTGATTGGTATGTGGATTCCTTCAAAGATCTTCGAAGTTTCCCCAAAATTCAAGATATGGAAGGCGAAACGAGATTCACCAATCTGATAGGAAGGGTCAAAGCTCGGCACAATGAGGTAATGCCCACTATGGCGATGGGAATTCAGGAATTGAAGGAGGACCTGGGTCGGAAAGTCGGTTTGAACGAGCTTCCTGAGATCCACTCGTTCCTGGATAGATTTTACATGTCAAGAATTGGTATCCGAATGCTCATCGGTAAACTATTCTTCCGTCGGTTCTGCTCAATGTATTTCCCTCAGACTTTTCTTTGAAGGATGTATGTGATACCTATCTACTAGTGCAATACCCTCTGTTGAAACAGAAAGTTGGGAAAAACAGCAAACCTCCCGGTTGGTTGGAAAACCATCCCTGAATTCATTTATTTATTAGTCATATCTTAGCAGGGACTTGCATCAACAATACGTCCAAGAATTCGTGCTCGTTATTATTGCAGCGAAATCCTAGATGGTGATCCGGGATTATTGATGCAATGGAATTAGAAGCTGCTCTGATTAGATTGAGGTTTCAGGCGCTGGCTATGGAAGGATCTTAAAACGTCTCGTTTGTTTCCTCCAGGACAACATGTGGCGTTACATAATTCTCCTCCTCTTCCTGGATATATCGGTCTTATTTGCACGAGGGTTTATCCTGTTGAAGTCGCTCAAAATGCTATAGATGATGCTCGATCCGCATGCATGCGCACTTACGGGACTGCACCTGAAGTGCACGTGTACGGAGATCTGCATTTTTCTTTTGCGTAAGTATATTCTCCTTAGCTTGCCAATTTTGGTCAATTTTGAATCTTGAAGCAGTGCAGATTTGTATGTTGCTTCGTGAATAGTTTGTGGTCGCCCTCCTGTTATTTGAATAGATAGGCTTTGGTGTAGAGGTATCTTCTTCTCTCCAAGCCTTGTCTGTTTTTCTCAATGGTCCAATTGTTGAAGTCCATCATAAAATGATTGACGGTTAGTGTCAACCGTGAGAATTGTCTTCACCTGGTACCAGCTGACCTGGAAGGAGTAATATTTTATGATTTTGCAGTTATGTTCCAACGCATCTACATCAAATGCTGTTTGAACTGGTAAAAAATTCCCTACGTGCTGTTCAAGAGCGTTTTCAGGATGCTGATCATGAATGTCCTCCGATTCGTGTTGTAGTAGCCGATGGTATTGAAGACGTCACAATCAAGGTATACGATTACTTCGAGCGAATTTCTTTGAATTCTGAGCCTAGGAGGGCACTACCTGCTGCAGTTATTGTTGTTAGGGTGGATTGGGAGGCTCTCTTGTTCACACTTGTGACAAATCTATTTGCCTGGTGTGAACCTGTTCGAGTCTCAGATAGTTTGATGGTTGAATTTTTGGTATGGAGCCATTCAGTTTGTGTTCTTTGCATACTAGATAAGCTTTCTGACTGCTGACTCGTTTTAACAGATCTCTGATGAAGGAGGTGGTATCCCCAGAAGTGGGCTACCGAAAATCTGGACGTATTTGTACACCACGGCCAAAAACCCTGTGGTTCTTGGCAGGCAAGACCAGGAGATGCCCAATGTTATGGCTGGGTATGGTTATGGGTTACCAATCAGTCGATGCTATGCTCGTTACTTTGGAGGGGATTTGCAAATAATTTCAATGGAAGGATATGGTACATGTTCTCACTTTCTTTCAGCTGTCGTTGTGGGGTCCAGTTGTGAAAGTATCAACTCAGAGGTTTTGTCTTTTAATTGAAAGAACAATTCCATTCAGCATAGCCGTGATGTGTGTCTCTTTGTATAACGGTAATCATCATTCTAGCAACTGAAAACCTCTCGTGCTTTTCTTGCAGGGACCGATGCGTATTTACATCTCAACCGGTTAGGAAATGTACAAGAGCCTCTGGCATAGTTCAAAGTCGGAGGATTTTATGCTTTTTGATAGTTTTTAGAGATTCACATTCCGACCTTTCTTCTATCTGAATCCTTTCTTTTTATCTGAATAGTTCTTGATCATATTTAGCTAAAATTACAAGTCTTCTCTGTGAAGGATGATCATAAACCTCGACGACCACCTGTGATTGAAGCTGGAGAGATTGTTTGCTGCTATTTGAAGTCCTTCCCTGTATTAAGTATCGGTTACCATTCTCTTACTTAGTGTCTTATATCTTGGTATGTTGTCGCTTCTTTATTGTACTGCTGTGACCAGATCAGGTCTTGCTCGTCTGAGTGCCTTTGCGCAGCGTTTATCAATAGTCTGTACATGGAGACAACTTCAAATTCAACAAATACCAAGTAAAGTTGAGATGCTAACCTCAGAATTATACATGTGTGTGCTTTGATCAATGATGCAAAACGTAGAATTTTGTAACCTCTTCAAATGCTTTGTGTGCTCATATTGTATGTAGGTTGTTATATTCAGATCCTCTAACTCAACTAGAAGAAGGGAAAGGCTATTGGGAGAAAAGAACCCCAGTGGTCTACCTGCCTCTTCAAACCCTAAAAGGTGTTTTTGCAGGAGGAAACCGTGGCTGTCTCATGCAAAATTCAAGTCTTCTCATGATGAGGTGTAAAGAAGTGCAAGCAATGGGCTCTTTTCTGTGAGGATACAGGGAAATCATTGTGGAAAATCGAGTTTTTTCTCTTCAAAAAAGGTTTGGGGGAAAAACAAATTTACTTGCAAAATGTACCAAGCTTTGAGAGACTCCATACCTACCCGCAGACTAAAATTTCTTGTAACTTTCATCTCATGAATCAAAATTCAATGATTCAAAGCTTCCCATAAATACATAAATTCAACCCTTAAAGGACAGATGGGTCACCGTGGCTTGCCCTGCCTGTAGCAATCTAAAGTGTTTTTGCACATGGGCACCAATAGTATCGCTTCAAAAAGTTGGAAAAGTCAACACTGCAAGCTCATCCCATGAAAATTGCAATAAGGGCTGCTTGGGACCTAACACTGTGATTTTGAATTTTCTCACAACTTGGGGTACCTAAAAATTTGAGTGTATTTGAAGGATTTTTTTTTGCCTTCCATGATGCACTATGTACTTATGATCACTTCTAGAAAAAAACCCAATGAAAAAAAAAATCTCTAGGCTACAGAATCTTCTTTTAAAGCCAAAAGACAATTTTTGTCCTCTTGGACATTTATGGGTTTAAGAATTAGTTCCATTATTTTTTATTTTTTAAATTTAATTTTTAAAGACATTTTTGAGTTACCTAGGTTGCTTAAAGTTCAAAGAAAACTACATATCATGCAATAACTTTTGAACCATGTAGTCAAAAGTGATGAAAGTTGTTGAACCTTAAAGGTGTGTGAAGCTTTCAAAGAAAAAAATGAAAAGTCCATTTGTAGTGCGCTGCCCAAAATTGCTATGTTGGCAAGAAAATGTTGTTTGGGCCTTTAGGGGTTAAAAATAAAACTTCCCTCTTTTGTGAGAATAAGCTCTTAACCCCTAAAGGACCATGGCCTTTATTTTGTCAAAAGACACTCAAAACTGCCACCTCTATGGCAAAGAGTAAAAAAGATTGAAAATCAGGCATTTTGCATATCTTATTGTAGGATCTTGTGCTAAACTACTATAAGAATGTGTCATACAAAACTCAAGAACTTTGACCGCACAGATTGGAAGATATATGCATTTAAAGTGTAAAAAAAAAAAAAACTTTTTTTGCACCTTACTTGACTAGATTTTTTAACTTTGAACATTTTTAACTTAAAATTTTTGCACCACAGAGTTTGGAATTCTAATTTTTCTTGGTGGGAAGTTGAGTTGGGAATCTTGGGAAACATTTTAAAAAAAAAGAATATTTAATTTTCATTCTTTAAAAAAACATTAGGTAGAAGAAGGTATGAGATTGAACAAAAACTTAAATTGCTAATAACCTTGCAATGGAATTGAAACGCAATAATCCCAATGGTGAGATTGTTCTAGAAAGCAAACTTCACCCTCTCCAATAATTTTTTTTGAAAAAATGTAAAACCTACATTCAAAAATGAAGTTTATAAGTTATTTTTTCAAGAAGATGCTTGAGTTGCCAGAAAAACAAGATTGTCCATAACTTTCTCATAACTAGTCCAAATGGAATGAATCAAACCTTCAGATGTAGAAAAAGATATAATCTATAAGAAAACAAAATAAATAAAAAAATTCAAGTTTTTATAAGAATTTTTTTTGCTGCCCCTAGTCCCCAAATTTGTGCTTATTTGGGCATAACTTTTGCTATCTGGCATCAATTGGAATACATATTATATTCTCCAAAAGCTAATGTGTTTTTCCATCTTCAAAAAAAGTTTCAAAAAATTAGGACAAAAACTGAGACCATAGGTACCTACCCAAAATTCCATTTATCTCCCGTAGTGACAATGGTCCTTTAGGGGTTAATATATACGGAATAATTATTATGTTTTAGACTCCTCTAAAGCTTGCAAGATTACATTTTATACCTCACATTTTCATCACCCTTGATGTGAATGCACCCTTGCTAAGAATATTTCCATTTTGAGGCTGTTGCCTTTGTGGAACAAAGAACCAAAAGTCCTAGCCAGCCAACATGCAGCAATGCTGCACGTGCCATTTTCAGGGAATAGTTAGCACTTAGCAGCGGCCTTGCGGGATTTTTTTACAACAAACAGCCCAAATTGCTATTATGATGGACAAAAATGAGATTATCAAAATTAAAACAAACCACAGAAAACATCAAAAGACTGTAAATTGTGTGCTAAAATTTCAAGTCAAAGGATTCCTTATTTAATCTGTACACTGAATATTGCATTTAGGTTGTCTTGACATTTAGGTTGCTTGACCATTTGGAGGCGCATGCAATTCTTTAGATTTTAAGAAATTGCATGGTTTATGATATGACCATTATGAGTTTACTTTTTGCAATTTTGTTGTTATTGTTAGGCCCATAAATTTAGTTTATTGCAATAATTATTGCCAATAATTATTGTAGTAGCAATAAGTATTTAATCCCTAAAGCCCCAAAGTCCCCTTAGAGGACTTTCGGGATTTTGGGTAGGCTCCTGTGACCTCAAATTTTTACATGATTTTTTTGAAACTTTTTATGAGTGTGTAGGAATGTATAAGGTTTGTGGGATGCAAAAAATAATGTGATTATGTCACACGGTTCACAAGTTATGGGCTTTTTTTGGCCAAAAGCAATTTGAGGGGCAGCCTGGGCAAGGGATAAAATATTGACTTTGAAGGGGGGGAGCAAGGAGGAGTTGCCACATGTTGTTTTGGTGGTCCCCATTACTTCCCCTTTAATTTCTAATTAGGAGGTCAAATTGGGCTTTGGGAGCTTCTCAATTTTAAAGTTTTAGAGTTTTTTGACTTTTTTTTTTGGCATTTGAAGTACATATTCATCTTCAAACACATTGTTTGGATTTCCCATATCTAAAATCATGTGGTGGGAAACTTCACTCAAAAATGTCATAGTGTATTTGCAAAACTTGTCATATAGTGGCATTGCAATATTTTGTAGGATTTGTTTTGTGTCTTTGATTGCCTTGAAAACTGGTGTACAAAGGTCTGACTTGATTACCTATAAAACAAAATTACATCTTCAAGGACTTTAGTGCAAAAAAAATCAAAAAATGTCAGTCAAAGCCATCTGAAATTTTTGGGCACAATGCAAAAAAAAAAAAAAAAAAAAAAAAATCCCTTCAAATGCTCACAACTTTCAATCAATATGGTCAAATGTCACAAATTTTTACCACTTCTTCTTCTACAAGTGCATTACAAGATCGTATGGTTAGCTTTTCAAGAACATCATTTTGTAGGAATTTTTGATGAATGCAACAATAGGGGCATTTTTGAATGGTTTTTGACAGAAAATGGCCTTGGTAGTTTAGGGGTTAAATAATGTTAGTTGTCAAGAAAT
Organism: Ulota crispa; assembly: GCA_963920765.1. NCBI lineage: Eukaryota > Viridiplantae > Streptophyta > Bryopsida > Orthotrichales > Orthotrichaceae > Ulota > Ulota crispa. The sequence goes on from OY987244.1 coordinate 30,018,754, forward strand.
AATTAGAGCGGGCCAACCTAAATGTAATATTCAATGTAGCTTAAAATACAAGGGAACTTATATAAGGTACGAGCACCCATAAGCGTCAGTGTCCCCATAACCGTCACCTCTGAAATCTTGGAAAATCTATGGAAATGAATAGATGTAATTACAAGGATGCACAACATGTGAACATGAAATCTTGAAAGTGGTTGTGGGTGCAATGGCAGTTTGCTCTTTAAAAATTCACAACTTATTCTCACAAAATCCAAATAATATGTATTCGAAAGTGCAAACTCATTTTTTTCTTGTTCCTAACAGGATCCTATAATTTGCTAGTTGTTTATTAATAGTCATCATGTTCAAAACCCTTAGTTTGACGTTTATGGGTGCTCCTACCTTAGGCACACTTGGAGTTTGCTATATGTACATTGGGGGGTAAATTTTAGATATATACCATCAACAAATTGAATTTGAAAAATTTGAATTCAGATTTGGATTTAGAGACCTTAATTTTGTCAAGAACCACAAAGAAGGTCACAATTGGATAATGCCTAGTGGAAAAAGCTTAATTAGAAGGCAAATTATTACTTTTACCCTTGTTTATAAAAAACTAAGCTTTCCCATTAGACATTATTCAATTGTGACATTTTTGTGATTCTAAACAAAATCAAGGTCTCCAAATCCAAATCCGAATTCAAAATTTCAAATAAAATTTGTTGATGGTATGTATCTAAAATCCCCCCTCTTCCCCCTCTCCCCCCCCCCCCGTGCACAAATAACAAACCCCGCGTGTGCCTATATCAATTCCAAAAAACAATTATAACATAAGCTTAACTTGTGCTAAACTTCAGAACTGGTGAGAATGCAACAGGGGTGGGAAGTTGGGAACAGGGATTTTTGTTCTCAAGCTTTTTCATCGGTAAGAGCATCTCCACTCCGGCCGCCAAGCCGGGGGTTGCAACCCGCCAAGCAGGGAGGCACAGCGGGGTGCCGGGAAGCTCTCAAAGCCCATCCGAGCCAAAGCTTGGCCGTTGGCCCGCTTAGATTCAACAAATGTTTGTTTTTGCACTCCCTTCCATGCAACACATGTCAAAATTGCATTCGTGCGTTCGCCCTGCATTTTACCTATCAGCCATCATTTGGGAAGAATTTGGTAGGGCTAAAGTCCAAAACTCAGCAGGCTACCCCTCCAGCCTGGCATTATTAGCGCCAAATGGGAGCTGGTTATCTCTGCACCCCGCCAGGCTGGCGCTCCGGAAGCGGGCTGGCCAGCGCTGTGGAGATGGCCTAAGTGACACGCACTATAGAAGCACATGCAAGAAATGAAAGCATGGATGAGATTGTCCACGTGGACACGTGCATCCATAAACCGGCTATTATTAATAACATTCATTCAAACATGGATGAACCTCATGCATTTTGTTGAGAGGAATTTGGGAATTTAATGTGCTCTTTTTCCTAATTCTTTAATCATTAATGGAGCCAATGTCAAAATTAGAGAAGATTCTAGGGAACATTCCTTGTCAAAATCAATTGGGTGTGTTTCCAAAGTCATTTGTGCAAATGACTTTGCTATGCAAAATTTGTGACAATGCTTATAAAGTTATAATAACTTGTTTAAGTATCTAGTGTCTTCTTTATATCTTTTTGTTTCTATTTTGTTTCTTTGTTTTGTTGTTTGTTTCTTTTGCATTAGAAGATGCAAGGTAATATAATGCTTATCCAAGATAACATGTGTGAAATTTGTAATTTTATTATTAAATATTCATGAAGTCAATGTTGGATCCAATTATATGAGTACATTCTATTAGCCTTGGTCCAAAACTTTTTGTTTTGGAGTCATCATTTGATTGTCAGTCTTTTAGATTATGCTTTATAACACATCTTCCCATTTGTGTAATCTAAAGTATTCATTTCCTTAAAAAATTAACATAAAAGACATTACAAATAACTAAAGGATTTTGTTTGATTTCTAAATGGTTGAACAACAAGCATCCCATAATGCATGCAAGTGAGGAAAATGGTAGAATCATCCATGTGTGCACCTCCATCCACAAACATAGCTAATTTTAACGACTTACATCCAAAATTTGGCACATCTAATGTTTCTTTGAGAAGGAATAGATAGTTTCAACCAACTATCCATGTTTGTTTGGTTAAATTATTTAGGCACAATGCTTTGTATATTTCAAATCATGACATAACTAATATTATGTCTAGCTAATTATGGACTATTCAAAGTCCATAAATAATAGTCTCAAAACAAACCTAATTGTGTTGGTCTCCAAACATGGAGAGATTCATGTAAAACATTGAGGAATCTTGGGATGTTTTAAGACAAAGAAAATCCATGATTACATGAATAGTTCACAAACAATCAAATACAACACTTAGGGTTGTACAAACAATTTATGTGTATCATAGAGAAAAGACTTTCTAAGAAATCCAAAACATGTCTCTATCAATCATATCAGAAATTGTTTCTCATCCTTTGCACTATCTAAAAATTGCTGAAAATATCAATCATAAATATAAAATTTATAGTGCCAGTTCTTGCCTGGTGACTTTGTTTGGCACTATCTTGGTTGTTGTATGAGCTCCCTTTGAATGTTGTAAACCTTTTTATTGAAAGGCCTCGTCTTCTGGCACTTTGGTTAGTACAACATTTCAATAGCTCAAGAATTTATAAATATTTTGTAAAGCATAATGATCGAACATGTTCTTTTTAATTGGATTAGAGATGAGAAATTTGACAAAATAAAATAAAATCCAACTAATGTTTAGATAATATCTAATATACTTGAATGAAGGTTAAAAAAAAGTGTAATATCAAAATGATAGAATGGCAATTTTTCTTTGGTTATTTTTTCATCATTTAATCTCCTTTCAAATGTAAAAGATGTTGTTTATGAAAAGAAAAAAAATTGGGAAAATTAAAAGGTTCATTCAAGGAAAAGTAAAAGTTCAAGAATGAAATGAGAAAGGACTTTAGTTGTGATGCTAGTTTGATTTGAAACGTCATGAAATGTATAGTTTGATGTGGCAACACTTCATTGCTAGGAAATACACAAAATAACACATTTTTGAAATTCTTTTTTGATGAAACTTGGGTCTTATACACTTTAAAACTTTTTTTTTATACTTCAAGTGCATCTAACCTAATGTGATTTCAACGGAAAATATGTATTGTGATGCATATAACTCTCTTATATTATATTCTTCATTCTTGAACTATATAAGGTACATGTTGATTTTCATCAATTTGTAATCAATTTTCTTATTTTTAGTTCTATTAACATTTGGCGCTTGCTACACTACACATTCACCATTAGAATTGTTGTGAAATCCAAAATTGCTTCAATGTACTAGTGTTTCAAATCATTAGGTAATAACAATAGAAAGATGAACTCATGAAAGTCTAAAGTTCCTCAAAACCACTAAATTTTGAATAGTAATGAAGTGCAAAACAAAGAGAAGCAATATATTTATGACCTCTTCACTCTATGCACCCTCTCTAATATCACCTCAACTTCAACAACTATCTCCTCAATTCTATAATATCAAAAAGATTAAAGATGTGATATTATAGATGTCAAATGTGATATTATCCCCTAAAGCCTTGAACATCATTTTTTGGCAACATAGAGATTTTGAGCAGCTCACTAAAATTGGATTTTTCATATTTCTTTTTTGAGATATTCACACATGATGTGTCCAAAGAGTAGCTGTAAGGCCCAACAATTTTCATAGCCTTTAACTACATTGTTCAAAAGTTATCGCATGATATGTAGTTTTCTTTGCTTGTTATAGTATATTACACTACTAATAGCAGATTTTTTGTAGGGGAAATTACAATTAGGGGCATGAAAACGTAAAATACTATAGATAGGGGCGCAATCCCAAAATAATTACAAATAGGGCCACAATTTCAAAAAAATTGTAATTTTTTGTAATTTTTTTTGGTTTGGACATTGGTTAAATTAAGTAACAGGTTAGCTAACTTCCAAAAAATTAAAGGGTCTTCAAAAATTGCCATTCTCTTTACTAAAACTTCTTTATTTAGGCTTGATTTGAAGAGACTTTTAAATTTTTTGAAAGTTAGCTAACATTTGATGTGATGTATCTAAATCAACAAATGTCCAAACCAAAAAAAATTACAAATTTTTGAAATTGCGCCCCTATCTGTAATATTTTAAGTTTTCATGCCCTATTTGTAACATCTTATGTTTTCATGGCCCTATCTGTAGTATTTTACGTTTTCATGCCCCTATTTGTAATTTCCCCTTTTTTATATGGTGGTTTCAAAATTCAATTGGTCTTTTTGTGATCAAAATTGGCCAATAATAGATTGAATGCAGGGTTTTCCTAGACCTTGAGCCAAACAACAAATTCCTACCAGTCAAATTAGCAAACCACCAAACCTTCCAGTCACCAATCACATTCTACAATAAGTTAAGGTAGAAGAACCTAAAAGTATCACTAGTCGTTTAGTGACATCTATAAAAAAACCTAAAGTTGCTCGCTCATGCACCCAAACCACCCAAACAAGACACGCATGCACCCAAACCAGCAAGTTAACATAAGGGAACAAAAATTGTATAAGTGGCAATTTATGATTGAATGTGACATGGTCTTTTTGTTGTCACTTTTTCAAGGGTCTAATGTTCACAATAGGTCAATCTAGGGAATTACCTTCAACAATTTGTGATTTATTCAAATGATCTCAAAAAGTTTCAAAAACAATTATGCTTGCATCTATACCCATTTCCTAATAAGCCCATGCCACTAGATTCTCAAAAGACCCTCCAAATTACCATATACTCCCTCTCTCCCATTATAAACCTCCAAAAAACTTCTCCATGAGGGATTAACTGTACTTTAAGTCATTATGCTAGTGACAAATGCATTCTAGAATTAATATTCCACCAACCAAATATTTGCAAAATCTCCGGTTTTTATGTTGCCATTTAGACATCCAAATTCCATGCAAAAAGTACCAATTTTGTGCATTGTTTGTGAAAAATGCCAATTCCTATTTATTTTAGCTTTTGTAATGATGACACATGCATTTTAGAATCAATATACCATCTACCAAATATCTGCAAAATCTCAAATTTTTATGTTGCCATTTGGGCACCCAATTCCATGCAAAAAGTACCATATTTGTACATGTTGCTAGCTCCTCATTATTGATGATTTAATGATTAATAGCAACAATGGTACCTCATATGGGCAAGGCCAAGCTTGTTAGGATAGGAATGCTCTTTAGTTGCTTAACTTACCCCCATGAGATCATTGGACATGACAAACGCTTTCTCAACAATTGAAATTAGCAAAAAGGAGCTTTTTAGTGGGACAAGAACTATGCCTAATTTGGAGGTTTATATTGGGACAGAGGGAGTATGAAGTAACTGTCACTTTTAGGTACTTCTACCTTAATACCGAGGGCAAGCTCTACAAGGTCACAATCCTCCTGCCCCCCGGCCCTTTAGAAGGGCATCCTTCCATGCAAGGGGTGGCTACTCAATCTAAAAATATCCCACCAATAATTGGTAGGATGGAGTTCTAAAAAACCAGAAACCCATCTAACTGATTATTGGTGGGTTATTTTTAAATTGATCAGCCACCTCTCTTGCATGGAAGGATGTCCTTACTACTTAGTGCCTTCAACAATGGCTTGGTTCAAATACATTGCTGGGAGTTTGGGTAGAAAATCTCAACCTTTTTTACAAACATGGATAAATGTAATAATTTGCCTCTTATTTTGACGTTGTTCAATTGTAACCTCATCTGTGGTTGCAAATTGAAGCAGTAGGGGTAGTCACACCTTCTTTAAGATTGAAGCTTCCATGAAGAATGAGAAGTGGTGGAGTGAAAATAGGAGCCAATGGGAGCACTTTTGCATGGAAGAAGGTGTGACACCCCTTTTGTAGGTGGTGAAGAATGGAGAATGGAAAATGGTTAAAGGTAGGAAGAGTTAAAGTGAAAATAAGAGGAAAAACTTTCAAAAATAGAAAAAACTATTGCTAAAAATGAAAAAGGAGCGGTAAACAAAAAACAACATGGGTATAAACAAGACAAGAATGAGTAAAAAGTTAGTGTGTGAAGATATTTCCACCCCATTCTTCACCTCCAAAACTTCTCAATTTTCTAAAAATGGGGCCTACGCAGATCTTGGAAGGGTTGCCACTACCCCCATTCTTTGAAGATTGAGAATGGGAGTGGAGAAGGTGCGACTATCCCTACATTGAATATTGTGTTTAGGTCACAATACACTAATTTCTTGAAATTTCACACTATATAAATATACACTATGGCTACAATAATTTTGAAATAAAATTTACCACAAAAAATAGTTTTTAAATGGCATGTTAACAACAATGAAGTTGGAAAAAGACAAATAAGTAGCTTTCAAGTCATAAACCATGTGAAATCCAAGTATTTAGATAGTTGCATGCACCTCCAAGTGGCCAAGTGATGAGTCATGAGCTAACTTACTACGGTAAGAGCAACTCCTGCAACCCTCCAAATGTCCACGTCCCTTCAATTTCTCTCTATCTGTTTTAGAGGGAATGGCCACTTGTATCCCCAACATTACAACTCACTAAGTATAATGCCATCCAATCACAAGTCAAGGAACTTCTAAAAGCAAGAAAGTGAGCTATGATGACAAGAAAATATAGCTTGTAGAGGGTTTAGATACCCCTTCAATTAAGCCATATTTGAAGGGGGAAAGTAAATGTAGAGGTTGACACCGCTAGAATTGGTTGCTTTTCATGTGGATTTGAATGGGGCTTGTACATTTGGCGGGTTGCAAGAGATGCTCTAAGGGCTTCCGCACCCACACACGTGCAAGGACCCTAGCACGCAATACTTGGATGAGAAATGCTCAGGGCCCCTCAAAAGGTTCTCTTCACTTTCAACTTGAGCGTGTCAAGGAATGGCCCTTGAAATTACTATTCATTTTAAGTTTAGTGAGTTTTATCTTTTTCTCCACTTCTTCTCCACTTGATGATTGGTCAAATAACTTTTTGTGGAACCAAACAACTATTTATGAAACACACTTGAAGAGTAAGGGTGGGGGACAAGAATTTTGAGGACTCTCCAAAAGCAGATAGAAACACTTTACAAGTCATGAATTGAGGGCAAGGGTGCGGATGCTCTAAGGCAACCTAATTGTGAAGGCAACCTAAATGCAATATTCAGTGTAGGACTGTAGGGTCTGTGCAAACGTGAATTCAAATCTCACTAATTCAATCTTCTGACTGGAAGTATCTAAGCTTCAACTCTTACATTTCCGTGGCCACTGGAAAAACCAGAGCTTCTTCATCCTGACCCCACATCGACTGATCCCACATCTACGTATGTGCAGTAAACCGAGCCATTCAAGATCAGAGGAAAAGACGATAGAAACGGGGCTTTGCACTGTTTGCAGCTTGCACGGTACAGTCGTCACTTCAAAGACCCAGTCAAATTATCAACGCAACTCAATGCAACGCAAAAGCCAGCATCTCCTCCTGGAATCTTGTCGGAATCAATCAAAGCGCATGCATCCCAAATCAAAGGGCCATACATCGTTGCGACGTCACACATATGGACGAAGATCAGTGCCCACGTCGGATTTTCCGTCTGGTCTGGCCCGTCCGGGGCACGAAGACGACGACGAAAACGAAACGCGACGACGGAACACGACGACTAAGCATAACTGAAGCTCCTTCGTTCCAGACCTCCTCCCTCCGCCCCCACCTGGGCTCTCTCTCTCGCCCTCACCCTTGTGACCTTTGTCCGGTGCCATTCCATTCCCACAATAGTCTCGAGGGATTAAATACCTCCCACGCACTCGTGTGTGCGCTCGGTGATTTCACTCTGGAACCCTGGCGGTGAAGATTGCGCGAGGAAACGCGAGCCTCTGGTGGCTCTCGCGTGCGTCTTGGTTGAGGCTCCTAGCCACCGAGTGTTTGAATTGCTCAGGGTTGTGAGTACTCTGTGGAGGTTTTGTTGGTTTTAGTAGGGGGTGCGTCGAATTCGTAGCGAAAGAAAGAGAGTCGCGGGTTGTTTTTATGGGTTTTGCGGTTGTGGTTGAGATGGTGGCTATGGCGGCTATGGTGGCTATGGCGTTCGTCTAGGTTGGGGCTGTAGTAGCAGCTATGGCGGGTAGGTAGCGAAGGACCAAAGGTTAGTGTTTTAGTGTGTGGTATATTTTTGGCGGAATTGAGGAAGCGATGGTGGTGTCGGAGATGAAGGCAGCGGCGGGGGCATGTCAGGTGGTGACACGCGATTTACGGAGGCAGCCGTTGTCGCGGCACCAGGTTTCAGTCTACGACAGCCGGCGAAACACGAACGCATACTACCCGGACTTCGCCTACCGCGTGGACGTGAAGCGGAAGTGTTTGCAAGTGCTATCAGTCGTGGGGCCGTCCAAGTGCGTGCAAGGCCAGCAGATCGAGAGCGCATCTTGTTTCAACCGGTTACGAAAGGAAGGCGATGCGCTTTGCATCGAAGAGTACGGCAAGCGCCTCGGGTATACCTACTCCACCTCATCGTCCACGTTTTTCACCGCCATTTTCGAGTGCAACTTCGGAGAGGACGTGAAATGGGTGAACCCGTTACCGTTTGACGCGGGCGCGGAGGACCTGGTGATGTCGCTAGCCCGCCACGCATCCGAGTGGATCGCCTTCTTCCAGCGCAACATCTCCAAGCTGCACTCTACTAACAGCGACCACACGCGACTGTCGTTAGTCCTCCAGCTCGACATGATCAACTGCGAGATTTGGAAGCACGCGTCCAAGATGCCGCTGGAGGTGCGCTTCCAGGGTTCGGAATACTCCAACAGTAATCAGGGCGCGCCGAAGAAGCAGAAAGGCGTGCGCTACCGTCACGACCGCGACAAGTGGGTCGCGGAGTTCAACCCGCCGGGGAAGAAGAACAACAAAATCTCCCTCGGCGAGTACGACAACCCGCTCGAAGCCGCGCGCGCCGCCGACGCGGGCATGTTCTGCTACGGCTCCAAGCGCGGCTCGTATAACTTCGACGACAGCCCGCGGTTTCTCCAACAAGCGCCACGCCCGGCTAGCGACGACAAGGAAGCAATTCGCAAATGGGCGCGCGACTTCGCAAGACTCACCTCACGCAAGGCTATAGAATCTACACCCCTCACGCCCTCCGCGTCCAGCTGGAGCGACGTTTCATCCTCGGGATGCTTCATAAGTGGATCCACCGACATGAGCCCCATGCTGCAACATAGCAAATCATCCATCTCGGTGTCCAACATTCCCCCGCCTTCTTTTACCTCCGCTTTCGCTCTCGAGTTCAACCCCAACGTCCTCGACTACAACAACGCCGACTCGTCTCTCAGTCTTGAAGACGTGACGGATTTGTTCACGAACCGGGACATTTCAAGCCGAGAGATGTCGGTGTCGATCGAGGATTTCGACGAGGTCGTGGAGATGCCGACACAGATCAATTCCAGTCCGCCACCGCAAGAGTGTATTTCCTTCCCGGATGACGCGCTCTTCCGGAACGACAATCTGGATCAGTTCTGGAGCCCTTCGCCATCGCCGCTGCTCACTACTACTACCCCCTTCGTCCGTGACGACGATCTCTTCCAGTGCTTCATGTACCCTGCTCCCACCAGCTCGGGTAGCATTCAATTGATCAGCAGGTAGCGCTCTGGCTCCCAAAACTTCGATTTTTCCGGCATTGACACCAGCGATTTGAGTGAGCGAGTGAGTGAGTTTTGTACATATTAGGCAGGAAAATGGTAAACCCTAGTGAGTGGACGAAGAGCCTGCTCTGCTTCGGGGGGCATTCACCATCAACAAAGGTGTGTGATACACGTTTTATTACTATTAGTTCTGGAGAAATTAGCTTAGATTTCTCTTGGTCCTGTGACAAACAATGTAACGTTTTTTTCAGTCAGGATCCATACGGTCACTCGTGCACGCACCGCACCCTCGTTTGCATGTGTTGCGATTCGGGATGGTGGTGGTGCTTTTGTTGTAGATTTCGGGAAACTTTTATTACGATGTTGTTTGTTGACATTCAACGAAATGGAAGCACACCACTCTTGGCAATGTGGGTCTCTGGGGTTGTCTCTTGTGATGTTGGTTGTTTGTTTGGCTTGAGGCAAGGAAGTCCAATTCTTCGTTTTTGGTTGATTTGGGCTGTTTTTGGAGTGGTGGTAAGTTACGTACCTCCGTTGTGGTTCGCAACTTGATCAGGTGTCTCCTCCTGCATATGTGGATATGTGTACATATTGATATCTGAGTGAAGGATTTTGTCTTTGCGTTCATTTGTAGTTGCGCCTCTTGAAGGTTTTTTTTTGGTGATGAAGAGTTAAAGGGGGTGGTTCATAATGTTGTCTCACGTCATCACTCTGCAAGTCCCGCTCAATGCAGACGCTAGATCTTTGAGGTGCTAGATTCCAGGAGGCAAAAAGTAATACTAACAAATACTTTTCATTATCGTAAGCCATGCAATTGGTGAGACTTGAGCTTAAAGTTGGAATTTTTTTATTTTGTTGATTCAACATTTGAGCATAGTCCCACCCTTTTGGTGCCAAATTTTCCAAAAGTGATGTCATGAAGGTATTTTTAATCAAACTTGGATATGGATCCAGGAACCTAGTATGAATTGTCTGAATCCCAATTTTCAGCTCTTAACCAATCAGATCTCGAGGTTTCAAAGGGATGTACTGGGACAGTGTGTGAATGGTCCATGACACATGTGTGGAGAGCACTGTACTGTACTCTATGGCTTCTGAGCTTATAACCCCTTTTGTACCAGGAGTTCAATTCTTTAAAGAACGGTTGAATGTGAAACACGTTTCACATGCGTGTAGAGACTTGACTTTTTCATCTATTTGTACGTTGTGATATTAGATTCTTGTGCTAGTTCTGACAAGCGTGTGGTGTCGGTTTTTTTTTGCAAGTAGCATTCAATTTAAAAAGCAAAAATTCATTTCACCTGTAGTATGACTTTTATTTATTCAAAAGGCAAAAAAAATGTCTCTTGAAAACAACTTTGAAAACTTAGTTCTATAAAAAAGAAAGCCTTAAAAATGCATCACAATTACATTCAAACATCATAAACCTAGAGAATTTTTTTATTTTGTGAATTGTTTTGATTGCCAGCCCAAAATTAAATTAACCCCGAAAGTCCGGAACATCCTTTTTTGGCAATATACCAATTTTGGGCAGCTCACTACCAATGGAGTTTTCATTTTTTTTCTTAGAAGTTTTCACACATGATGTGTTCGATGAGTAGCTTTAAGGCCCAACAATTTTCATAACTTTTGACTTCATAGTTCAAAAGTTATTGCATGATATGTAGTTTTCTTTGCTTGGCAGGCAACCTTTTTTTTTTAAATGACATTTTTTGCATTTTGTCTTATTTCTATAATAGGCTTAGTTCTATTAGTTGGGTAGTTGGGTAGTTGGGTGTCAAAATAATAGAATGTAAGGTGGTTGAGAAACTAATTAATAACCAAATATTTTGTAACCAAATTTTCTATCTTACTAACCGGCATTGGATGGGGTCATGGGCATGGGATGAGATGAGTCATTAACATGGGATGTTCATTTTTTTTGCAAGGATCTCCTCCTATGATGGCCCTCCACCGGAACGGCGGGTACACGGGCCCACTATTTTGTGATATTGGTTCTTTAGATTTCTATATACTTGGGAAGCTTTGAATCATTCCACTTTGCTCAATGAGATGAAAGTTATGAGGAGATTTTGTTTGCAGGCACTTATGGATTCTCTACTCTAAAACAAACTTTGAAGTTCATTGATTTACTCAATTTTCAATAATTTAGAAAAAAACCAACACCAAAAGATGTAGATTGTTTATTACAACATTATGACCAAGGTCCGGGAAGAACCAACTGCTAGTTCAATGCTAGATGATTAAAATGAGAAAAAACCATTTGCAATTTATAAACTTTGGCTAAAAACCAATCAAAAATCTTTAAAGAATTAGTTTTAGTATGAAATATAGAAAATAACCAAAAGAGCTACTTGATAAACTGGTTCAATACAAGAATTGAAAGAAATCTACCAAAAAATCTCAAATATTTCTCGGACCTTGATTATGACCACTGGGATTAGAATTTTTCATTTCCATAATTAAACTCTTAACAATTTAATGGTAAGAATCATTCTCTACTTTTTACTTTCTATTGTTTTTCCATGTGTTTTACTATTCCAAATGATTTGAAAAATTTCAAGTGTGTACCCAAATTGATGTGAAGAACAAATCCAAAAAATTACAACCATTTTGGATTTTTTCATACAAATATGATCTTGTGAAGTGCACTTGCCTGGATTTTTGCAGAGACAAAAAATGGCTTTTTGTCTATTCAAACTCAAATATCTAGTAATCTGCAAGGTGAAATTTATGATTTCTTTTTCACATCTTTTGATACTAGTGTAATACAAGATCTTATGGTTGCATTTGTCAAAAAAAAAAAATCTTCTAAAATATGGTACTTGGACTAGAATTGGCAGTTTTGGAGAGGTTTTGGTGAAAAATTGAGCTTAGTGCTTTAGGGGTTAATTCTTTAGAAAAACTATCTACAAGGTAGGAGGCTCTAAAGTGACCACGGTTTAAATGCGTTCCCTATCTAGGAATGAGTAACATGTTCCTTTAGATATCTATCATTGTCATTGATGAGTTAGGTAGGCTTAACCCCTAAAGGACTGAGGGCCCTTTGGGATTTTGGGCATGTACCTATGGCTAAACTACTTTGCATGCTTTTCTAAAACTTTTATTGAAGGTGAGGAATTCATAGATCTACGTGGGAATGTAATTTTTTCTTCATTCCAACAATTATTGAAGAAGTTAAAAATGAAACTCTAGAAAAAGCTGCTCCCCGGGCATCCAATTTTTTTTTTTTAATTTCATTTTTTTCAAATAAAAATCTGAAATAGGTTCTTTAGACTTACATAGTTGTGAGGAGCTTTGAATCGTTCAATTCTGATAGATGAGATGAAAGTTATGAGAAGTTTTAATTTGCGGGTAGGTGTGGTTTAGAGCTAAACCACAGCTACCCGCAAACTAAAACTTCTCATAACTTTCATCTCATCTATTAGAATCTTCAATAATTGTTGGAATGAAGAAAAAATTACATTCCCACGTAGATTTAAGAATTCCTCACCTTCAATAAAAGTTTCAAAAAATCATGCAAAGTAGTTTAGCCATAGGTACATGCCCAAAATCCCAAATGTCCCCCAAATTGACAATGGTCCTTTAGGGTGGTTATTACAATCTAAATATAGAAAATATCCATGCCCATGAACAATTGGTTGAAAATGGGAAATGATGGATTTTAGCCATTATAATGTAGGTATGCCCATACTCAACAATTTAAGGGTTTGGGGCACCGTGAGGTCTTGGGAAATCCAAGAAAAAAATTCATAGGATTAGCCTTTCAACAAGTTACCATGGAATGTTGTTTTCGTGGGAAATTTTTTTTTAGAATATCTTATACTAAAGGGCAAAGTTACAACTTGTAGAACCCTAATGTTTGGGGTTGACCCTTGTTTTTCCCCATCAGGGGCTTTTTGTACAACTCATAGAACCCTAAAAGCAATTGTAGACTAACCTTGAAACTGCTTTCCTGTGTTTCTGTAACGACACTTGACAGTCCCAATCCTAACCCTGCCAAACTAGTTTAGTAACTAACGTGTGACATGATTTACTTGTGTAAGTAATGTTCATGGCTTCACTTTGGGTTCACAATGAGTGGTTTGGGGATGGGACAGTGAAAGGTATGTCTACCTTGGCTAAAATTTCTACTCAAACGTTTATAGGTACATTACTTGAAAACTGAACCAGTGCCAGAGCTTTTTGAATGGGTTTTGTCCCAAAAAGCTGGTAACATGCTGAATAATGTTATATTGGATAGAAATCTGGTCAAAGGGCACGTTTGGAGAATTCTGAGTACCTGACACAAGCTGGGCCCAGAACGTGCAAAATTGACGATTGGTACCCTGATCACCTTTACAATGCATATATATTTCATTTCTTTGGACCAAGGACCGAGGTCTCGAAGTCCTAGCAATTGAAAAATAATCTAAATCCCTTGTGCGTAACTTTACACCCTTCATTCCTCTATTTTTATTTTTTATTTTCATACCTAGTCAAAGCTAAAAACATAGACTAGCCGTGACATGCAGATTCACCACATCCAAGACAAGAAATGAACATTTTTTTAAATGGAGAGTTAACTACTTGGAATTTAACCAGTAATCTACGTATGGTGGTGCTTGGTGGTGCTTGGTTAACGTCAACTTTTGTAACATACACAATAGGATAGGGTCACAATCCCACTCCCATGTTGCCCAAAATGTTTATTATGAGGCTGGTTAAGGTCAAGTGCTTGCCCACAATCAATGTTCATTTTTTATCAACGTCCATTTAAAATCATCAACTAGAAAGCTGTCTAGATAGTGAATCATAAATATGGGTGTAAAAGCACTTCTAGAGTTGCAACCACCAAAACTAGGGAAAGTATTGCAAAAGGAGTGCTTGTTTATGATCAATATTTGGATGTTGGAAAAAAATTATAGTCCAAAGTGTTGAAGCGCCACTCTATTTCCTTAATTTTTGAAAGTTAGTTTTTTTAATAGTTTCATCACCTTTTCATTTTTTCAAATGGATTTTCTCGGACAAATCTATATTATCTGTCTCTAGTATTCTAGGATATTGGTAGAATCATTCAAGATACTAATAAATTTGATGAGTTGTAATTGAAAAACCCCCTTGTTAGAGGGAAAATAAGGGGCTCGTCCCCAGATTTGGATGAATTGTAACTGAGGACCATTTTGCATTATGGCCTAAGCTCAATTTGAGTTGGTTCAATTCACAATCAAGAAGGTCATCAATTAGGTCCAAGTTTTTATCAACCCTCGATAAATAAATGCCCTTGAACCTGTTTGATGGTCCAATTTCAAATCAACAAATTAAGCACAAATTCTTGAATTAGGTGGATACATTGTGGCAATCCAACATTTTTAACTTGGGCCTCATTTTGGTGCCAAATAATTGCCCCAAAAACGGCCAAGTCATCAACAAGATAAATTAAGACAACACTCAGTATAAAAGCCTTGGGGTCCAGTTGATGACCCAAGTCAAGAATTTGAGCAATCCCATTGGTTTTCAAATTGGGCCAACAATTAGGCCCTAATATAAAGTGACCTTTAAATCTCTTCTACTAAAACCAAGTAACTAACTACATTACAAGCAACTCTATCCCTATAGAAATAGCTCCCTGCAGCAGTTTCTAGTATTATCCCTCCTCAAACTTCCTTCCATGTAACTTTTGTAAAGTCTCTTCCTCTTTGGATCAAAAGCTAACGAATTTAACTTAGTGTTTTGCAAATTTACATATAATTTGCCAAATCGAACTTAACTTTCACTAGAACTGGTGTGTTGTCAATTCACTTGGCAGCTTCTTCTTGTCGAATCTAGCCATTTTCACTTGGCTTACCCGCAGGTCCTGTATTGCCACGTGTATCCTTTACCTCTGGTACTGGTTCTGCTGCAGATTCTGGTACAGGTTCTGATACCGGTTCTGGTGCCGGTTCTGGTACCGCCGCAGCTTCTTTTGCAACTGCTAGCTCTGGTCCATCCTGTGCTGGCTCCGGAGCTGGCTTCGATGCAGGTTCAGGTTCAGGTTCAGGGGCAGGTTCAGGTTCAGGTTCAGGTACAGGTTCAGGGGCAGATTCAGGAGCAGGTTCAGGAGCAGGTGCAGGGGCAGGTTCAGGGGCAGGTTCAGGGGCAGGTTCAGGGGCAGGTTCAGGGGCAGATTCAGGGGCAGGTTCAGGGGCTATTTCTGGTTCAGCATGCTGCGATTCGGATTCTTTGGGAGCGGATGAATAAGCATTGGGAACCTCGTCGCCAACAAGGTAGATAAACTTCTTAGGAGAGGTTTGTCTGCAGACTGATAGGATTACAGCAGCTGACACGTAGCCAGTCACCGTTACTTTGCCCGTCATGAAGTGCTCCGTGACTGATTCAATTCCTGCATAACCACAAAAACACACAAGCATAGCATCAGCACTTGCAATTTGACTCGGCCACTCTCTACATGACCGGTTCTTGCCTAAAGCTCACTCTCATTGGACCCTGACACATTCGTTTAGAATTGGTAATCAAGCTTTGCAGAAATATATGTGCAATATGCTGTTGAAAGATTAAGACATCACAGTTTTTCAACAAACATCACCAACACAGCACAACCGGTAACAAACTAGGGTTTGGAAAACACAGGCGATAAACTTTATCCTATCTCAAAATACTTTGAAAAAGCAGCGTTATAATGAATGAGGAGACTTTACCAGGGACCTTCGAAAGAGCAGCTTTGATGTCTCGGACGCACTTCTCGCAGCAAAGGTTGTTGTATTGCAGCTCCAATGACTGCAGCCCACCAATATTTTGGTTGAGTCAATATCAGAGGTCGCCACGTGCAAAATGCTTTCAAGGTAATGCACAAAAAGAAAAGAAACAAGTTAAGGAACTCGTCGAACCAGAAAAACAATTGGAGGCTACACTAAATTAGTGCATTTAGGTTGCCTTAACAATTAGGTTACCTTACCTTGGCAAAATTACCTCATGACTTATTGCTTGGTCATGTGGAGGTACATGAAACTCTCTCAAAATTAAGATTTCACATGGTTTACAACTTGAAAGCCACTAGTTTGTTTTTCCACAACTTTGTTGTTGTTGTCAAGCCCGTTAATATTGTTTATTGCAATAATTATTGATGAAAATTAATGTAGTACCAATAAGTATTTATATAGCTTAGAATGTCAAGAACTTAGTGTGGGGCAACCTAAATGCACATTTTAGTGTAGCAATTACCCCTCGTCAGCAAAAAAAAAAATTGGTTTTTCATTAGTCAAGCAGCACACCCTTGAATGCATGCAAGTGGAAATATTAAAAAGTTTCATCAATATTTCTTTTTTGGTAGGTTCATCCATTTTTTTGCCCAATTTTTTTAGTGTTACAACTACCAATTGGTGCTTGTTATGGTACCCCATTCACCATTAAAAAATCATTCAAATTTTCATATGTTACATAGAATACAAAGTAAAAAGTTCAATAAGTCTTGGAGATGTGACGTCACAGAGATTGGATATGTGATATTACAAAGGGGCAGATGTGATGTTACAGAGGTTATTGTGATTTTAATAGTATGATAGGCATTACCAAAATGAGGTAAGATTGTGGCTAAAAATTTACTTAAAAATAAAAAAGTTCCCTGGTGTACCTGGTTTGATGGCATGCTTCTTAAAGTTTCTTGCGCTTTGTTGAGATCCTCCTGAAGCTTTTGGTTGTTGGCCTTGAGTTCTGCAGAATCTGCTTCCGCCTTGGCCCGCAACTCCTCTAGCTCTGCTGCAGCTTTGGCTTCAGCTGCTGCAAGGTCGGCTGCAGCTTTGGCACGTAAAGCCTCCAGTTCTGCCTTGAGCTTCGGATTCTCCTCTCGTAGCTTGGCCAGCTCCTCCCGGTCCGCCAAAATCTACATAGAAAAACAACCCACTTTGTAGACTATCAAACCATACCCACGAATTTTATTTTGCGTTTACTCCGAGGCGCCCAAACCAAAAGTCCCCATTTCGGAAAAATCCATGTTTCCTTACTTCCTTTTTTTTTTGCTTTGGATTACCTTCTTTGAAGTTCACCAAGTGGATTTTGATTCCAACCCAAAGTTCCATGCCATTCCAAATGCTTAGTAACCCCTATGGATGAACGTGCATATGTCTGTCAACTTTTGGTTGAATATTATTAGCATTAACCAGTTTTATGGTTGAACGTGCATATTTGCAGCAAATTTTGGATGAATATTACTAGTATTAGGCAATATGCGGGAAAAACTGGAAGCTAGGTCAAAGTTGGCCGGTGAAATTGGGAAAAAAATTGCTTGCATTTCAAAATTTTCAACAAAAAAAATTGGTTAGATTTTACTAAAAAGTTTAGACATAGTATATTCTAGTGTAAATTTAGAGGGCATCCGGCTTAGTAAAAAAAAAATCAATTGAATACAGAAAATGCCAGATTTAGCTGGTGAGGTCCAAAAAATTTCCTGAACACTCACTACTATATGCCCAGTTTTAAGGATGAACATGTATACATACACCAAACTTTGGATGAAAATATTTACATCAGCCAACTTTGTGGATGAATATGCTCAACTTTTGGATGAATGTAACTAGCATTAGCCGAATTTATAGATGAACGTGCATACATGGATGATTCTGTCCATTTTTCCTTTAAACTGCGTGCGACCTCTTACACGTGCCGCTCAACCAATGAAAACGAATTTCCGAATCCCGAGCACTGACCTTGGCTATGGCGTCACGGAGTGCGAGAATCTCCCGAGGTTGCGCTGGATCCTGCTTGATCGCCTCGTTGAGATCCGCCAAAGCGCCGACCAAGTCACCCGAGAGGAATTTGAACAATCCTCGATCCACGAAAGCCAACACGTCGTTGGGTTTCAAGGCTACCGCTTGATCCAGATCCTTCAAGGCGCCCTCATAATCACCTGCTAAGCCTTTGATACAACCTCGAATCCTGCCCCACATTCAACACCGACCATCATTTCCCCTTTATAACCCTAAAACTCTAAACCCTTCCAAACCTCGACGATTTGAAGCATGGTTTTTTTTTGGGCAATTAAGGTCGCAGCATCCATAATCGTCAAATTAAGGGTTTTTAGGATCGATGAATATATTATTTGGATAATGTAAGAATAAGTTGTGAATTTTTAAAGGGTCAACTACAATTGCACCTAATATCAACATTAAGGTTTCATGTTCACATGTTGTACATTCTTGTTATTACATCTATTCACTTCCACAGATTTTTCAAGATTTTAAAGTTGATGGTTGTGGGTACAATGATGGTTATGGGTGTTGCTACCTTAACCCTTTAGAGACCACACACATTTTCCCAAAATTCACTAGAAACTTGGGCAATAAGATTAGATGTGCATTTGAAACAAATATGGACCCAATTTGAATAATCCAACCGTACAAATGTGAAGAACTCCTTGTTTGTGCAATGCATCTAAATTTCAGCTAGATCTATTGTTGGAGGTGAATTATTATAATAATTGAGTGAGCCGTATATGGAAAATCTCTACTTTTTCATGCTTGTGTGGTTTTGAATGTTAACGCTTCATGCAAGCTTTGGTTGAGAAGAACCTTACATTTCTAGAAAGCAAAGTTTCCCACCTTTCCAACAAGACAATTTCACACAAAATAGACAAAACTAGCAATCACAAGGTGTAGCTAAGTGGACAAAAAGGATCAAAAATCCCATTTTTGTTGCTACCCTAAAATGGTTCTACAAGAAATTTGATAACTGTTACGGAAAATCCGATTGGTGAAATCAATCAAGAATTGACCTTAAATGTAGGATGAACTTTTTTTTAAACAAATTGATAGCATCATTTCAATGGATTCTCAAATAGTATAATTGTACAATTATCGTATAGAGAAATAATACAAGCGTATTCCTTGAGCAATCTGAAGTTTTTTAAGATTGCACAATTGAAAATACGGCATTCTTCTTGGATGCTTGATGTATTGTGTTGTTACTTTGATCCATCTTTGACCAAATATGGATATGTATTTTGAGGCCATGATGTATAAACACCATTATTTATCAACTCCCATATCTGATTCTATTGTCATTTTTTGGGTTGGATGCAAAATTCTTGTGATCACAAGCATTCTTCAAGATTATTTTCCAAATTGTTGAGCTATTTTACTGTATAGGCCAAAACCTACTCTCCCGAACCAAAATATGGTTTGGTGGTCTCTAAAGGGTTAAAGACCCAATTGCCTCCAAAAAAAAGAGGTGAGCTTCAAGCCTATAGAGAAAAAAAAGGGGACAAATACTCAAAAAATGCCAAATTGCAATAATGAAAATTGCAATGCACCCTAAGCTTTCATAAAATTCTTATCAAATTGAGAATTGATGCCATTGTTTTATGATGAGATAGATCCCAAAGCACCGTCAAAAACGTTGATTGTGTTAACTTCTCCTTAATCTCATTATTAATAGCCATGATGTTGCAAAAATCCATGCATAGGGCCATCTTCAACTCCAACCAAAAATTGAGATGGAGCCAGCAAGCTACAAACCATTTTCAAAGAATGCCACATAGCCATTGGTCAGAAAACCAAAAAGAAAACCCTGGTAGGTGAAAGGTTTATGATCAGATGTGCAGATTTGGCAACGCACCGGAACGGGAGCTGGTTTTGAGGCTCCATTTCAATGGCCTGGTCCATTTCGGCGGCACCTTTTCGCCAGAACTCCGTGCGGTAATCTGCGTTCTGCGCATAAATGCCAGCGTTGCTGACACTCGGCTGTGACTCCAACTTGTGCGCCAGTTGCTGTTGTAGGTCGCCCATTTCCATCCTCACCGCACTGTCGGCATTGTTCAATTCCCACGTTATCAGATCTCACGTGCAGTCGTACGGAAGTTGACGCAACAAACGATGCAACATTCTCGACGATAAATCCCGCCCAAAATCCCACCCACAGAGGAATTCTGAAAAACCACCTACTCCCTCTGTCCCTCTAACACGTCCAAAAAAGCTTCCTTGCTTAACACTGTGTTTTTAGTCTTTGTGCTAGTGACACATGCATTCTAGAGTCAATACACCACCTACCAAATGTATGCAAAATTTTCAATTTTTATGTTGCTGTTTAGGCACCCAAATTCCGTGCAAAAAGTACCATATTTGTGCATAGTTTGTGGGTGCTACCAGCTCCTCATTATTTCAGTCTTTGTGCTAGTGATACATGCATTCTAGAATCAATATACCATTTACCAAATGTATGAAAAATCTTTAACTCTAATGTCGCTATTTGGGCACCCAAATTCTATGCAAAAAATATCATACTTGTGCATGCTACTAGCTCCTTACTGATGATTTTAAGGATTAGTAGCAACAATGGTACCTCATATGAGCAAAGCTAAGCTTGCTAAGCGAGGAATGCTCTCTAATCGCTTAACTTGCCCCCATGAGACTATGTTCGATCATTGAACATGGCAAATGGTCTCTCCGCATTTGAACTCAGCAAAAAGGAGCTTTTTAGTGGTACAAGAAATGTGTATGATTTGGAGCTTTTTAGAGGGACAGAGGGAGTACATCACAGTTGCCAGGGTTTACATGCACAGTCGTCTCCACTGACGTTACAATTGGCAAGGGTTTGAGATGGTTGGGTTTATCTAGAACACCTCTTGAAAATTCTCTACAAGTGAATTTCAAAGCTCAGGGAAAATCGATGCAAATTTTGCTGAGAGTTCAACCGAGTTTTGAAACCCTGGTACTCCTGACAAATTCTCCTTGTAGAAAGCAGAATTTGGGTTGCATTCAATTCGCTGTGCGAGTCTCAGGAATCCTGTTTTCTCACCGATCTTCCAACTAAGAAACCTGCTTAGAAGGGATGTTTTCCAGGTGACAAAAGTGTTGAGATTTGTATAGATTTTTTTTGGGGATGGAAGGTAGTTGGATTGAGGAGCTCAGGGGTTTACCTGTCCCACGGAGTGATGTATTTGTACAGGTCCATGCCGAAATCCTTCACCTCTTGCTCTGAATCCAATTTCACTTCACGGTCGCTGCACGCAACACCAGCTTATCATTCATGCTAAACTCATAAACAAAACAAACAAAAGTTAAACTAAATTAAGGTGGGTATACCCATTCTTGATCATTGAACCTATTGCCGCTCATATCTACAAAAAGTGTAAATTTTAGATCTCAAGTCTCAAGTCTAGGCAAGTCATAGATAGCTTATCTTTTGCGACACAAAATGATAAGCTATCTACAGCTTGCCTAGACTTGAGATCTAAGTGTACACCCTTTGTAGATATGAGTGACATTAGGTTCAATGATCAAGAATGGGTATACCTACCTACCTTAAACTGAACTTGACTAATTCAACACTTTGCTTACCCTCCTGTGCTGGGCCACTCTCCAAGGAGGAGAAAATGACCTAAATTCCAGCCCAGGATGACAGCGGCCATTTGGAACACGGGCAGAAACACCACACCGATCTTCCCAATGACCGGTAACCATGCAGAGCTGGGCATCAAAGCTACAACGAACGCAAGCGCCGCTGCCAAATACAAACCGGTATGATCTGCCACAGACAACGAAAGTCCTCCTTCAGCAAAACTAGCAAAAATAGCAAAAATTTCAGGAGCACCACCAGAGGATCAAGCTCGTAATACAAAGACAAAGCAGTTTTTTCAGAGACCTTCATCTTTGGGTTTTCGGGCGAAGGAAATGGGGAGAAAGTTGCTCCGGACAGTGGCAGTGACGCCCTGAAACTCAACAATCTTGGTGGCATACAGCAGTGAAGCTTTCTCGAGTGTCACCAAAGGCCGCCACAGTACCAGTGCATCGATCCACCGTCCCTCTTCCTGCAAAACCGGACGCACAAAGTTCAGAATCCTGAACATGAAGCTTTTCTAAAGCAAAAGTTTTAGAGCATCCGCATCTTTGCATGCAACCTGAAGCTATTGAAAGCAGGTGTCCAGGATGCATTCATGATCACGGGCTTGTTCAAATCTTTGGTACTCCACCCTTGCACTCAACCTTGTACAAGCAAGCATTCAATGCGTATTGCGGAGGACAGATGTTGGGCTTCAATTGTGGGCCTCTTGTGTTGACCAATCAACAAATTTTCATGTGTCATGGATTTGAGCACACTAACAATTCATCAAACCTTGACCATTTCAACTTTCAAGCTACAATTGAGCTAGCCTTAGCTAGCATACGGCAGTTGTGCGTCTGCAGTGAGGCGCTCCAAGCGAAGCGGCTGCACCATATGCTATTAAGGACCTGTTTTGCGTACAAGGGTGAGGATGCTCTTAGGGTTGATGGGAGAGGATGATGGCATCAGCATTTAGGGTTTTACCACAAGGAGGATTTTGCTTCGGAGGACAGCGCTCTTGTCGCCAACTGTTGCCCTCATCTGTACTCCCCGCAGGAACAGCCCCTCCACTCGCAAATCCTCGTCTGCAAAACACCACCACCATGGCGTGAATTAGGGTTTCGAGATGCACTAAAATTGCGAAACCTGGAATCTCTGTGCGGTGTTTTAAGATAAGCTCACTTGTTCATTGCTTCCCTTCTTTAAAAAAATTCCTTCGTTTCTAGGGTTGTGTAGCCTCTGGACTGCAATGAAAGAGATGAGTTCTAGAGGACTGGAAAATAGATACTCCCTCTGTCCCCCTTAAAAAAGTCCAAAAAGCTTCCTTGCAAAGTATTAGCTGTGTTTTTGGTCTTTGTGCTAGTGACACATGCATTTTAGAATCAATATACCATCTACCAAATGTATGTAAAAAATCTCTAGTTTTGGTGTCGTTACATGCACCCAAATTTCATACAAAAAAAGTGCCATATTTGTGCATAGTTTGTGAATGCTGCCAGCTCCTCATTATTTTAGTCTTTGTGCTAGTGACACATGCATTTTATAGTCAACATACCATCTACCACATGTATGCAAAATCTCCAGTTTCAATGTCACCATTTAGGCACCCAAATTCCATGCAAGAAGTACCCTATTTGTGCATGGTGCCAGCTCCATGTTATCAATGATTTAAAGATAAGTAGCAACAATAATACCTCATATGGGCAAAAAGGCCAAACTTGCTAGGAGAGAAATGCTCTCTAATTGCTTAATTTACACCCCATTGGACATGACAAACGCTTAACTTGCCCCCATGAGATCATTGTGCATAACAATCGCTTTCTCAGCATTTGAAATCAGCAAAAGGGAGCTTATTAGTGGTACAAGAAATGTGTCTGATTTGGAGCTTTTTTTAGAGGGACAGAGGGAGTACCTTCTTCACGGAATGAGTCAAGCAGAACCGGCGCATCGCCGTTTTCGAGTCGCAAGAGTTTCACCTCGCCCTCTGCATCGCCAGCAGCGCAACAAGAAGGAATTAGTCCAATGGCGATGCAAGCACGAGAGCGGCAGCAGCGATGCACTGGAATTGCAGTACCTGACTGCATGATGATGCCATAGCTGCCGAGCTGCAGAGTGGCCAGCCGGTCCAGCGCAACGGAGCGGCGAGCCACATCAAACGCTTGGTTCAGCAAGCTCGACGACACGGGCAGGCGAGCTTGCAGCAGAATCGACGCGGAATCCGACACTTGGTGCACACGCTCGTTCTGCGCGCCCATCGCTCGCAGCCTGCGCCGCAACCGCGACACCTCCCGTGAGTCCACACTCGCGGAGGTCGTCAAAGTGCCCGTAATCGACTCCGACGTCGTTCGTCTGCCGTCGTGCATGCGGGATGCCGTCCGTTTCAGCAGCACGTCCTCGCTTGCTTTCGAGATGCTCTCGGAGTTCTGCACCTTCGACGACGAGAACAACGTGTCGTGTAGGTTCGTTAGAAACGAAGTCGCGTTTGATAAATCTTGTAGAATGTAGTCTCTTTTGTTGTTGTCGGAGTGGTGGACTAATGGCTTCACGCGTGCCCACACGTACGAGCACAACAATCCCATGAAAACAGCCGCGGGGAAGGACGGGCCCCATGATGACGCTGCCATGCTCGCGTACTCGGGGAAGAACCACATCTTGCTCGCTCCTCTCACTACCAATCACTGCGCAGTTCAAAACACATCGTTTGCTCAGGAATCTGTTGCGATTTTCTCAAACCATCCTTGTCGCACTGCATCTCAAACTAATGACGAGGCCGGCAATGCGCAATAGTTGTTGAATTTAATCGGAGCTCGGTAAAAATCAGCAACTCCTGTGTCGCCATAGCCGAGGTAGTGTCTTCGTCCTGCTCGATCAACCACCACAGAGTGAAAAATTATGATACAATTTCAGCTGCAATCCGTCTGAATTGCGCACTAACCTGACTCGATTCACCGTGAGACGCCGCAAAGCAGCTGGCTGGATTCAACGGGGGTTTCAACTATCTCTCTCACCCTCGCGCGATCACTCGATCAAACACTTAGTGGATTCAACGAGGGATTCAAGTATCTCTCTCACCCTCGCGCCGATCACTCGATCAAACACTTAGTCGCTTCAAGTGCCGCGCTTTTGACAAAACTTTCTGGCTGAGCTCGAAAGTTGTATATCTCGACGATCAAAAAGAGTGGTTGGATTGCGAAGCACTCGATTTCTCGATTGGTTGCACTGCGAATTGAGGTCGTGAGGTTGGAAGAGTGAGTTGAGTTGCGGTTCTGATACGAAGCGAGCGGGATTGTGAACTGATGAGAGAAGTGAGAGGGGTTGTGAATTGTTGAAGTTGAAACTGGTTTGGTTGGACGGCAATTGGGAGGCTTGCTGAGGAAGAAAGGATCAAGGAAGTGGAACAGCCGGCGTTGAAGAAGTCCGGTGCGGAGCGCGAGATGCGTCGGACAGTCGGAGTGGCTGGCGAACGAGTCAGTGGTGAGTGGTGAAGAAGAGAAAGAATCCTGTCCTGGCCAGCGCAGGTGTTGCCTTTCGGAAAGGTCAGCGCGGCGTCAACCGCATGGCCATGGCCCCTGCTTCCGGGATTTACGGCGAGGGTGTGCTTGAGGATGTTGATGTTCCCAAGGCAGAAAAGGTTCTTTTTGAAAATCTATATATGGAACGCGGAATATTAGGGTCGGATGAAAAGGGGTAATTCACACCAATGAACGGGGAGAGCCGAAAAACTATAGAAAGTCGGCCGAATGAAATGTGCAAAAAACCGATTGAAATCTAAATAAATCGGCTAAAAATCGACTAAGTTTTTATAAAATTTTCAATTATAGTGTAGGTATATGGTGCAGAGACGGTGCATCCATGGAAAAAACCACATGAAAATGGAAAATGTAGACTTTTAACCGAAAAAGCTCAAAATTTCCGAGCACATTGGTTCACACTACACTGAATATTGCGTTTAGGTTGTCCCGCACTATAGTACTTCCATGACATTTCACACCATATAAATATTTAGGGGATTGATATGTCTACCACACCCTTTCAACTATTCTACCACACCCCGTGGTAAGTTTTAGATTTCTATCATCAAATAGTTGAATTTGAGAATTTGGAATTCAAATTTGGACTTAGAGACCATGATTTAGTTTAGAATCATAAAAAGTTTGTAATTGAACTACATCCAATGAAAAAGCTTATCTTTTTTATAAACAAAAGTAAAAGTAATATTTTTCCCCCAAGCTAAGCTTTTTCATTGGGTATTGTTCAATTACAACCTTTTTTTTATGGTTCTAGACAAAATCAAGGTCTCTAAGTCCAAATCTAAATTCCTTATTCTCAAATTCAACTATTTGATGGTAGAAATCTAAAATTTACCCAGGGGTGTGGTAGAATAGTTGAAAGGGTGTGGTAGACATATCCATCTCCAAAGCGCAACGTTAAATTGTGCCCACAAAAGTGGGTTGAGCCTACATGGAGCCTGGAGTAGGGCAAGAGCATGGTTGCCTAAATACGACTCTGTTCCCCATCAAGTCCTGTCAAGCCCCTGCGTCCTGCGCAGTACACTCCATTAGCTCCATTCACAAAATCATTTGTAAGGAAGAGTGGGGGTTTATCCCACATTGTTTGGCTTTGTGGGTGAGTTACTTTGGATACAAGAAGGACCACTTGAAAGAGAAGAAACACAAATTCAATTGCATTTCTCTCTAAGCAAAAATCTACACCAAAAGCAAGAATTACCAAGCACCACAATCTACAAAGTTTTCACCCTTGCAAAGCTTCACAAACTACTTGATAAAAATTTCAGCAAGTCTTCAAATTGTATGTATGTGATAATGTCACAAAAGGTGGAGATGTGATATTATAGAGGTCACGATGTGATATTACAAAGGTCACTATGAATGTATCTACAATATTACACAAAGTGAAGAAGTGATATTAAAGAGGTTACATTGTGATACTATTGTGATATTAAAGAGGTTAGGATGTGATATTAACGAGGTTAGGCTGTGGTATTAAAGAAACTAAGCTGTGATATTAAAGAAACTGAGCTGTGATACTACAGAGGTCATTGAGGTTTAGTAGTATCCTTAGTAGCAACACTATTTTCTTTAACCCCTAATGGATGAGGCAGCCCTTTGCGACCAATACAATATGATGTATTTTTCTTGTATTTAGAGTGCATCCACACCTTTATTACATTTGAGATCAACAAAGAAGTTAGAATATAGATCAATGTTGTTCTAGTGATGTAGTCAAGATTCCAAATTTAAAAAAATTGTTGGTAGCAAATGCCAGTAAATATCACAGCCTAGCCTCGTTAATATCACATCCTAACCTCTTTAATATCACAATAGTATCACAATGTAACCTCTTTAATATCACTTCTTCACTTTGTGTAATATTGTAGATACATTCATAGTGACCTTTGTAATATCACATCGTGACCTCTATAATATCACATCTCCACCTTTTGTGACATTATCACATACATACAATTTGAAGACTTGCTGAAATTTTTATCAAGTAGTTTGTGAAGCTTTGCAAGGGTGAAAACTTTGTAGATTGTGGTGCTTGGTAATTCTTGCTTTTGGTGTAGATTTTTGCTTAGAGAGAAATGCAATTGAATTTGTGTTTCTTCTCTTTCAAGTGGTCCTTCTTGTATCCAAAGTAACTCACCCACAACTCCAAACAATGTGGGATAAACCCCCACTCTTCCTTACAAATGATTTTGTGAATGGAGTTGATGGAGTGTACTGCGCAGGACACATGGGTCTGACAAGGGCCGTACTGCACAGGATGCAGAGGCTTGACAAGACCTGACATGGAACAGGGTCGTGTTTGGGCAGCTAGGGCCCTTGCCCTGCCTCGGGCTCCACGTAGGCTCGGCCCACTTTCGTGGGCACGATTTAATGTTGCGCATCCCCAAATAATTACTGATACAGTACTTCAATGATTTTTATCAATAATTATTGGAGTAAGATGTACAAGCTATTGGATGTATTGTGATCCACATGATCACTATAGTCTCTTGTACAATCAAGATTTTCCTTCATTGTTCAACATTAGTTAAATATGACATCTTATATTCTATTTTGTTACAACCTTTATTAATAAAGGAAAATTTCATGGATACCCTTAAAGTTTGCCATATCTTCATAGATACCCCTGCTTTTTCAAAAAT
Organism: Ulota crispa; assembly: GCA_963920765.1. Taxonomy (NCBI): domain Eukaryota; kingdom Viridiplantae; phylum Streptophyta; class Bryopsida; order Orthotrichales; family Orthotrichaceae; genus Ulota; species Ulota crispa. Next base: position 30,046,863 of record OY987244.1, read on the forward strand.
TTCACAAATATCCTTGGACCAAAAGTTTCAAGTGTTTGTTTTGTTGAACATGCCACTTCCCTTCTTCCTTTGTGTACACGCATAACAAAAAATAAGTAGTGTGCCCACAAAGGGAGAAGGAAGTGACATGCACAACAAAATAAACACTTGAAAATTTTGGCTAAGGGTATTTGTGAAATTTCTGAAAAAACAGGGATATCTATGAAAATATGATAAACTTCAAGGGTATCCATGAAATTTTCCCTAGTAATAAAAGGGCAAAAAACCATACTTGCATTGAATAAAAGTTCTTTGGATTTTTATTATAGTATTGTCTACTTTGGGATTTCTTGGTATAAATTATAAATGATATTTCCAAACCTTTCCCATTCCTAAACCCTCCCAATTCATCCACATCAAGAATGCGATTTAAATCAATTTTGTGTATTTTTGTGGCATGGAAGGATTCATGTCCCTTGTAGTTCTCTTCTTTTGTTAGCATTTTTGTACATGTCTATATATAAATACTAGTAGGAAGAGATCACTCTCAATTTTAAAGATTTGTTGAATATATAATTAAAAACCAATTTATGTTAGTGTGTTTTTATTAATCGTTTGTTGTTAATGTTAATCAATACTATTTAATTAGTCATGCCATTTTGTATCACATGAATGTGAATTTCTTAAAGGAATAGGCTCAAAGTTTATAAATTTTGGTTTCATGAAAGTGGAGTGTGTTGATGAAAAATAACATGGCTAATTAAGAGGGTGACTGAGCAACAAGGAACGTTGTTTCGTTTACAAAGCTTTGCTTTTGTTTTTTCATACAACGTTTGAATGGTTTAAATCATTTATTAATATTTAATCAATAAAAAATGAAAGTAATTGCACTTTGCATGCATCTCTACTAGTGCATTTTTGGGAGGTAGATGTTTGGATACTTTTGCATTATGCAAGATGTTCTAAATATTTTACAATTTTTAAGCAAAGTATCCATAATCTATATTCAATGCTAGAACCACCCCTATAGGGATGGGCTTTAATGAGATGATGACCAACTTCCATGCCAAAACTTGCATCAATCCTTAATGAATGGAGTCCACGGCTATGTAATCAAAATGCCAAACTCCCACATTACTAAGTTCTGAACACTTTGAACAAGATTTGTAAACTAACACCTCTTGTATAACTTGATAAAACCTTGAATGGATGAAAACTAGCAAGATGAAGGTAAGTTATTTTTGCTAAAAATCTTTATTGGTATCAACTCAATTATGATTATTGGGTGTCTATGATTGAAAGCAAGGAGAGGATTCAAACCTACATTAAATCCCGAAGGAACAAGAAATTAGGATGCTGAATTAAATTCAGCTTAAGTTTGATTATTGTGTGTTTATGATTGAAAGCAAGGAGAGGATTCAAACCTACATTAAATCCCAAAGGATAGAGAAGTTAGGATGGTAAACTAAATTCAACCTTGATCCCTCTGAATAGTCAAATTTTACAATTGTACTCTCTTGGTTCTTGAGTACAACTTGATATTAAGGGGTTTCAAATATGCCATTCACCACCAATTTCGTTCATGTGAATGAAATTGGTGAATAACCCAACCAAATTACTCCGTGAACAAGCCATGACGACCTCGTGACATCATATTCAATGGTGAACAAAAACTCATTCACTACCATTTGTTCACTATTTTTTTGAGATATTTATAACCCCTATTAGAGTGCATTCAACTTCCTTCCTAGTCCACTGCTCAATTGCTCATCTATATTCATGTTTCAGTCATTTTCTTCTTCTTTTTTGCTTTTTCCTTAACCGCCTGTATTCCAGGGTACGTGTCACTCCACCAACAAAGCAAAACAAAAAAATTGGCTGAGCGGGTGGGTGGTTGGGGAAGGGTCCCGCCCTGCCTGAGGGTACAGCTTGGCCGGTGCCGCCCCAGGGACTAGAGAATGGGCAGGTGCCACGGTGGCTAATGACAAGGTCAATTTTCCTAAGGACGTCAGTTGTGCCGTGTCAACTTTGTAAGTAGCAACATTCATTGCCTGGCCATCACGTTATTCATTACGATCATAAGGTAGGAGGCTCAAATTCGGAGCACCTCTTCAAATGTACTCTTTCTGTACATCTTATTTTTCATAGCCCTTCAATAATGTACAGCTCATGTATATTTGAGGAAGTGCTCCATTATAGAGCCCTATGGCCTTTCCACTTCAAATATTCAAAATTAATTTCACAAAGTTTAAAAAAATATGAAACAACTTGGGTTAGATGCAGATTCTTCTTGTCTTTCAAGGAAAGTTTCCTGAAAATCATTTCAAGGAGTTTCACCTACCCAAAATTCAGTTTTAGCCCTTAGATGCTCCATTTATGAGCCTCCTACCTTAACATTCAGTAGCACTCACTAGGCCTGCCCTCCCTCCAAGCGAAGAGTGTGGAATATTCCACACCCATCAGTAGCTAAGAGGACACTTGGCTGAATTTGTCAAAGAGTTTATGAAAGAGAGGCTCAATTTAGTGCACATACGTCAATGTGGAGGCCAGCCATGTCAAAAAAATTACTTTAAAAAAAAACACATTTTTTTTCTGTGTCAGGATGAAGTTTGTGGATGATACTTGAAGAGAGGGAAAGGCAACCTCTCTTCAGGCTACTGAATGTTATGATGACTTTACCCTAGAAACATGAGATATTCAAGGAGATATTTCAATTGCTATAACCCACATTAAAAATGTTATCTAGCATTAATAACACTAATTAGCATTAATAACGCTAGTTGACACTACACAAATTGTTGCATTTAGAGTGTTTTAACAATTAGGTTGCCTTATCCTAAAAAGTTATCTCATGACTCATGGCTTAACCACTTGGAGGTGCATACAACTCTCTAAATATTAGGATTTCACATGATTTACAACATTAATACTATTGATTTGTCTCTTTCCAACTTTATTGTTGTTGCAAGATCCTTTAAATATCATTTGATTTTTTTTATTGTGGTATTAATATATATATATATAGTGTAAGGTTAAATGCAGAGCAACCAACATGCAAAATTCAACGTAGTAATGCTAATTTGCACAAATAATGCTGACTTGCAATAATAATGCAAACTTGTAATAACAATGCTAACTTGCACTGATAACTTTAACTAGCACTAATAGTTCTAAATTGCACTAATCCAATAACCACGTGAACATGCAAAGTGCACTAATAAGGTGGTTTATAATAATTTAGGTAAATTTAACATATTATGTATTAAAATATTTAAACATTATCTCAAATTCTACAAGGGCCGATTTACGCTACTGTCACAGACCAAGAAGTCAAGGTCCAAAAAAAACCACATTGTAGACCCAATTTTTTTGATGTTGGACTCAAGTTGCTCATTAAATTATCATTTTTGTTGAAAATTGGAATTTGAACAAAATGTAAATGACTTGGGCCCAATTTGGCGACTTCTGTTAAATTATGCTAGTTTCTCTCGGATCCAAACCCCAAGTGTCAACGTTGTACATTCAATAGTGGATTTAATGTGAAAAATGGAGAAACAAAAAAGAAGTAGGCAAATGAGGCAATGCGCAGCGTAGCAAGATTATTCAAATATATATATATATATATATATATATATATATATATATATATATATATATATATATATATATATATATTTTTTTTTTTTTTTTTCACTAGTGGAATTGGACCCATGCAAGGGAATTGGTTTTACAAAATTGGTGCTTTCTTTTTAATCTCTTAAGACCTTGCTTGGACCAAAGATTTCCCTCCAAATTTGTGCCACTTGGGCACCATGTCATTTAAACACGTTTTGGACCCAACCTTAGTGTGAACACCTCAGGTCCAATTTCCAATTCTTGACAGATAGGATTGCTCAATTTTGAAGTCTCTTAGAATTGAACTTAAGTGTAAACCCGGCCTAAACAAAGAGGCCAATCACTAGTAGAAAAACATTAATAAACAACTAGGTCACAACAGTTATACAATAATACAATAATTATGAAATGACTACAAAATGACTCAATTACATTTTTACAATTGTTGTGACCTAGTCATTTATTGCTACTTTTCTACTGGTGAATATCTTGAAGAGATTTAGTGAGTACCTACCTCAATTAAAAAACATGTTGAGGGTGTCACGTTACAAAGGCTACATTGCCAAGTTGCTATTCTAGCAACAAGAAAAGGTTGTGATCAAAACTCTATTTTTTGTGGAACAAGTCAATACTGAGGCATGCCACTACTTCACACTAGAAAGATAGAATTCACCCAAATTAGTGTGAAATCTTGCACTATTCAAACTCTTGCATAATTGCATTGATTGTAATCACTTCTAATGTGTATGGGACCCTAGTTTGTCAAAGTTGTCCTACTTTTGATCTAATTAAACTAGTGAATATTGAAACATAGCAATGTTGTATTAATTCCTAATAATATTATTTTCATTTTCTCAAAGATAATAAATTTAGAGGCTTTTGATTTTGGCCTCTTGCTAAAAAGATAAATGAGTATACTTGTGAAAAGTCCTCTACAATTTAGAACATAAGATAGTAGAAGAATATGTATACTATATACTAAGTGGGAGGATTTCTCTAAGTGCGCCCTTTTCTAGTACCTTCTAGAATTTTTCATTATAAGTTCAAGCAACAAAGGATGCCCAAGATACAGAACACCAAGTGTCCTACAACCATGTCCATTTCCAAAGTTTTGTAGAACTTTTTGCTGAAAGTTGAAACAATAAAAGATGCCCCAAATATAGAACACCAAACGCCCTCCAACCATGTGCTAGAAATCAATAAAATGCCAAGTGCCTCCTAGCAAAATATATAAGAGTAGCATTGTGATGAAAACAATTGGTATTGTTGATTTCAAAAAATGATCAAAATGATGGTGCTTGTGGATTAAATTCTACACCAATTGTGAGATATTGATTTTTTATATTTGTATAATACATCAAGATTAGATTCTAGACCAATTGATTTGTGAGGTCTCAATTTTTTATAAATTTGAATGTTGCATTACTCATATATGTCCTACTCACGCAAAGCGTGTGCCTCTATACTAGTATGAATTGAAGAGCCAATAGTATTAGTTGCAAAATTGAAATCAATCCTTGCCATATTACTTCAGGTAGTTCATTTTCTATTGCTAACTTAGAATACATTTTAACTATTAGATTATATTTTCTTGCATGGATTCAAATGACACCCCAACTTGGTTATTGAATAACACTATGTTACAATGTCAATCAACTTAAACTTAGAAATTACCTAAAACACCATATTTGTTATAATGAGAGAATGGGGACCTCTCAAAATAATCATTAAAATGAGAGTTTTCAACTCAAATTGATATATAACCTTTCAATTTTAGGTCAAATTTGAAAGGTTTTATGTCACTTCAGCTCAATTGACCTAAAACTTTTTGTAAAATTGCCTTAAAACTTGTTAATTTCAGGTTGTATTTCCTTTAAATTACTCTCATTTCACTAGAAAACTCTCATTATAACAAATATGGTGTTCTAATGTCAAGGATATTAAAATTCATTTGAGCAAGGGTTGTAGAGAACCGCCACTTCATGTATTGTGAACCAATGAATATTTTTCTATACAATAAAATGACAAATGGGAAATAAGTGTGATTTTAAAATCTAATTATAGTTCATGGAAAAATAAGCAAAGTTTGTGAAAATTGGTTGCATATTGGGAAGGACATTAACTAATTAAGTTCAAAAAACTCTCCAAACTTTTTTTGGCTGCACATTGGCACAAGGAGTTGCAATATTCATTGAATAAAGATTTGTACTAATTAAATCTAAAAGTATGTCAATGTGGTAAACTGAAATTCAAAACAATTTACTGATGATCACCCAGAGAAACTTGCAATTGATGCTTATAAATGGATCATCCATTGAACAAACTAATACTTAACCCCTAAATGCCCAAGCAAGTAGATTTGGGTCTTTACAAAATTTTGAAGATGAATAAAATCTTATCAAATCATTATTTTCAGTATTTCTTTTTCAATATAAGTTTTTTTTGAAGTCTACTTTCAACATCAAAAATCTGATTTTGAAAATGAGAGTTGATGATTTTTCTACTCAAGATTTTGTACAAGGGTGTCCATTGCAATCTTGAGTTTTCTAGTGTTGGAAGATCTTGAAAATGAGCCTCAAATACACTAGAGCGTGGAGAAAAAATCACACTTGAAACCCATTTAATAAAAATGTAGGGATAGATTTTTAAAACCGCAAATTGATCAAAGTTAGGCATGTAATGACCTTAAACCTCATATTTTTTTGGTGGCCAACTTTTTAGATTTGACATGTGAAATGAGGATTAGAAGACATTAAGTCACTTTTGCAATTTTAATACCCTCATGTTCAAATGTTATAATCTTTCTAACTATAAGTGATATCGTTATGTTTTCTTTTTCCATGTAATCTTTAACATGTTTAGTTTAAATTTGTATGGTTACAATTGAAAAAAACTTGATGAAATTTATGAAAAGGTTAGCTGATTGTTCAATTTCATGGATAGTCCAAGAAACTCAAATAGGGCTTGGGCATTTAGGGGTTAAAAACGTTAAACCAAAAAGTTTGATTTTTTTTTCATAAATTTATAAATATTGAGTATTATTTAGTGAATTTCATATGATTGTTCCACAATAAATCTAAAACGTACAACTTGACCCTTGATGTTTTACATTTTCTTTTACTAAATTGAAATTTGAACAGTCATTTTTCAAACAAGGCAAATCAATTTAGAGGTGAATTGTTATAAGAAGAGTTACAAATTAAAAGATGTTGATGGATTTTTGTATTGAAATCTTTGAAGCCAAAAAGAAAAAGACATGATGTTTGTTCAACAATTAAAATAATATATAAATTTAATATAGATGACCCTAAAATGATGACTTGATTTTTTTAAGATTCACAATAAAATTAGAATTTTTCACATTAATTGCTGCAAATGATTTTAACCCTTAAACGACCAACCAACCATAGTACATAACATAATATAATATATTTTTCTTGTATTTGGAATGCGTCCACACCTTTATTACATTTGAGATCAACAAAGAAGTTAGAATACAAATCAATGTGGTTCTAATGAGCTAGTCAAGATTCCAAATGAAAACTTTTTCACTATAAGAAAAAGGGCCTTTTTTGAATAAGGGTTATGACTACCAAAATAAATTATTTATGACTACATGTGGTCATAAATTAAACACTTGATTGACACTTGACTAGTCAAAAAGTCCTAGTTGTTTTAGTCATTTTGGTAGTCATAACCCTTAGTCAAAAAGGCCCTTTTTCTTGTAGTGTTTGTTGGTAGCAAATGCCAGTTATACAACAGCGTACATACTATGTACTACGGTTGGCTGGTTGTTTTAGGGTTGAGGTTGGGAATAATAAGAATCTAAATTTCTATTCTACACTAGTAGAAAATTTTATAGAAAATCAACAGAATTTCAACTCGAATATGTTGATTTTTTCTATGACTTTGGTCAAGTTGATTTGGATACTTTTCAACAAGAGTTTGTTGTTTTTTTGTTGATTTTTTGTTGATTTTCTATTGTTTGTTGATAATTTTTGCTTATTTTGCTGTTAGTTTTTGTTTTTTTAATCAAAACTTTCTTTTTCACAATTTTTATTTTTATTTTTTAAAGTAGAAATAATAAAAGCTAAAATCAAAATCAGCCAGCCAGGGCTGCAGCCGCAGCAGCCGCGGCCGAGGGCAATGGGGCCAGGGGTCGAACCCCGGACCTCCAATACCCCACTACTCTCCTTACGTTAAACTCTATGAGCACTACATCATAATTGCACATGCGTGTACATCTGGATATGAAAAATTTATTTGTACACTACAGATGAACTACTTTGCAAAGTCAGTAGACTTTGAAGCCTATTTCGGCCTAGTAGAAGACATTTTTTTGAAAAGTTCAAAATTACAAGAAGGTGCTTAATGTATTCTACTTTCACCTCCGACAATTTTTTTCAGATTTAAGATCTTTAATCAAAAGTTATGAGCAAAACTCAAAGAAGGTGTTCCAAAGTTTTAAAAAATTATTTATTTCCACCCCTTTGATTTTTGTTTATAACTTTTGATTGAAATACATAAATCTCAAAATAATTGTTGCACATGAGGGTTGGCTTCATTTCTATAAAAAATTAGTTTTATTTTTTTTGAAAACAAAACTTTTATTAGGTTAAAGTAGCCTCCATAGTTTACTAGCTTCAAAAAACATCAAATTTTGAATAGTCATGGAATTAAAAAGTTGTAATCATACAATCAATATTTTAAAGTACCCAAAAGATTAAAAAAGATTCTATAATGTTTTGAAGCCTTATAAATCTTTTTTAAAAATTCCAAAAATATTTCATAAGATTTTAATGTTTTTTGTTGATCTAATTCATAAAAGAAGGGGAAATATTAAGAATTTTCTTTGGTTGTTTCAGAATATTAAATTTACCCCTCAATGATTTAAAATATCTAAAATACTCTTGTTTTTTGTCAAAGTATCAATTCTACCCCTTTTATTTTGAGATAATATCAAAAATGCTCTTTTATTTTGAAATAGCAAATATACTCTTGTGTTATATGAAATATAAAAATTCCCCTTTGGTTTTATGTAAGAATATCAATTAAACTATACTCTTGATTATTTTTGAGGCTATTGCAAGTTCCTGTAATTCACTTTTTTTATTATAAATTTTTGTAACTACTCGAACGACAATGGAAATTACTAAAAATAGCGGCAAGTTAATTGTAAACTCAATCTTATAGTCAAGTTGTTCAAATTCTTTGTAAGATTTCTGCATATAAATTTATTATTGCAAAAACTATTGCATCAATTGCATAGTGATTTTTATTTTTAATATAAGATTTGAAATAGAATTGCACTAAAAAGGTATAAAAAACTAGAGGTATTTAGGATATTTTCAAAATCTAAGAATAAAGATTAACAGGCATTATTACACAAAACCAAAGATAGATTCTTTTTTTTTCAAATTACACAAGGATTTATTTGATAATTTAAAATAGTTGAGGAACATTTTTAATATTTTCCTAGTAGATTAGAGGCATTGTCGATATTTTTGCAAAAAGTCAAGGGTAATTTTGATACTTTTAATCTTTGAGGGACATATATGATTTTATGAAAGAATTGAGGGGCATCATTTATATTTTTTCATAAAGAAATTTTGATATTTAAAACAACAAATGTTGTACTTTTTATATAAATCTTTGTTGAGTTAATGAAGTTGTGTCCAAAAGTGTTCAGATCAACAAAAAATTGTTGATTTTTTGTTGTTTTGTTCTGTCCAAAAGTGTCCACATTAACAAAAAAACTGTTGAGTATCTATTGTTTTGGTCATGTTTTTAGTAGACTTTAAAGGCTATTAATGTTAAACCATAACAAATTGTGGAAAATGAAGAAAAAAACCATACTAATAATAATAAAAGATTATAATTTCTTGAAAATTTCTTTTATCTTTCAAATATTCAAAACATTTTCATGTAGTCCAAAAAGATTCTAGAAAGATTTCAAAAACAACCCAAACTATTCTAATAGTTTTTTATGAAAAATATTTTAAAGTATTTTAATGAATTACAAAAAGATTCTAAAATATCTCTAATTAAGTCTAAGAGATTATATTTTTGTAAAGATTTTGAAGTCTTTAAACAAATTTCATAATTAAAGATTTCAAAATGATTATCAAAGATTCTAGAATAGATTCTCAAAGATTCCAAAAAAAAATCTTAGAGATCCTCAAAGGTTCCAAAAAGATTCTCAAAGATTCCCAAAGATTCTCAAAGGTTCTCAAAGATTCTTAAAGATTTTGAAAAGATATTCAAAGATTCTCAAAGCTTCTCAAAGATTTCAAAAAGATTCCAAAAAGATTCCAAAATTTTTGTTGATTTATATAATGGTGTCCAAATCAACAGAACATATTTAGTTTTTTTACAGAATCCTGTTAAATTAATCAATTAGCATGGGCAAGTGCCCAAAACAACAAGAAACTGTTGATTTTTTGTTGTTTTGGACAAAGTTTTCTACTAGTGCTACAAGCATTGTCGCCCACAATCCATTGACCCCTAAATCCCAAGGTGCATGTTTTTTGTTTGCAGGCTGCAAAAAAACACTTTGTAGAACATAAATATAGTAGTTTTCATCTTTCTTTTTTCAAAAGTGATCATAAACACATGGACCATCATGGAAGGTAAAAAAACCTCACCAAATATACTCATATTTTTAGGTAACCTCAATTAGAAGTTTTGGAGACATGGTGTTAAGTCCAATGCTGTCCTTTTTGCAATTTTCATGAGGGCGTCATGCACTATTGACTTTTGTAACTTTAGGAAACAATCCTATAAAATGGGCACTTGTCTTGGCACTAAAGTGCTACAGCACAGGGTAGATTGCGGTTACTATTGCAACATTTAAGGGTTAAGAATGTTAAGGTAACCTACCCCATACCTGAGCGGTCCCCAACACTGCACTTTACATTTGGGGTGTTCTCCACACACTCTTGAACCCAAAGTGGAGCAATGAATGTCACTTCCACAAGCAAATCTTGCCACATATCAACTTAGTAGCTATTTTGGGAGGGTCGGGATTGAGATTGTTAACCCCTAAATGCCCAAGGGTGTTTTTCTTGTTTTTGGAAGGTAGTTTTGAAGTTTTTGAATTGTCCTTGTAAGATCATCATTAAACATCAAAACAAAATTGCAACTGTTGAATCTTGAACTTCAAGGTTTCTAGATGGCACTACCAAAAAAAAAATCCAAAATGGCTACACGGATTTTAAGATATTTGTGATTGAATGATGATGAGTATGGAATTTTTTGCTTTTTTTGGAGTTGCCCAAAACTTTTAATGCAAATTGGCAACTTTTGGATACAAAATTGGGAAACAACCACTTAGGATGCTTTAGTGTTTGTTGTTACTTCAAAACCAATGGCCCTCCTTCCAAATCCAAGACCACAATTTCACAAATGAGCTTGCAACGCAATTGTTAAAATGCAATCATCTAATACAAAGAAATTTTCAGCTTCAATTATTGACCAAAAATCATTATGAATGAAAGAAAATTCAACGGTGAATGGATTCTAATTTTAATAACAAAGATATTCCAAGTGAAATTAGTCCCAAAGCACTTTTAGATTTTGTTAAATATCAAAATTTCAGTAAAAATGCCCTTATTGCCCAAGGGAGTGCCCAAGGGAAATCTTCACCTTTTGCTCAACTTGGTGCCCGTCTTTTCAATGTGGCAACTTCTCATAGGCTCTGTGACACTATTCATGACACTATTCACAACACTATTCACGACACTATTCACAACACTATTCACGACACTATTCACAACACTATTCACGACACTATTCACAACACTATTCACGACTCTATTCATGATAGAAAATGTATGCTTTTAGTTAACCTTCCACCAAAAACAAATGGAATAAGATATGAAGGAAATTGAATTTGAACAATGAAGCTAACGTCAGTGCGCAACTTTTCCAAAAAAAAAAAAACCTCATAACAATAAAATTTGTACCTTCAACAAGGTTTCAAAGTATCTTGAAATTTTTTGGACAACAAAATTTGGTGCCTTGGGCATTTAGGGGTTAAGTACATGTATAAGAACACATCCAAGCAGTTTCAAAGGTAGTCTAGAGTTGCTAATAAGGACCCTATGAGTTGCAACTTTGCCCTTTAATATAATATAATCTACAATACTTTTTTCCACAAGACGCTCCATGATAGCTTGTTGAAAAGCTAACCCTATGGATTTTCTCTGAGACCTTAGAGTACCCTAAAATCTTAAACGCTCAAGTATGGGTAAGGTTACCTTATCACAAAGTAGGATCACTCACTACCAAACAAGCTCCCGAAGGCACAATCCATGTAAAGTAGGAACACCCATCCTTGTGAGGGTCCCCATAACCATCACCTCTGAAATCTTGGAAAATCTGTGGAAGTAAATAGATGTAATGACAAGGATGTACAATATGTGAACATGAAACCTTAGTGTTGGTTATGGGTGCAATGACAATTTGCTCTTTAAAAATTCACAACTTATTCTCATAGTATCCAAATAATATATTCAAAAGTGCAAACTCATTATTTTTTTTGTTGCTAATAGGATGTGTTAATTTACTAGATGTTTATTAATAGCCATCATGTTCAAAACCCTTAAAATCACGCTTATGGGTGTTCCTACCTTATTTAGAAAAAGAGAAGAATCATTGCACAACGTTTGAAAAAGAGAAATAGTGCAATTAATAACTTGACATAGGTCTAGAAAAACCTAACAATTAAATTGTGAGCTTTTGTGAACGTTGCATATAACATTCAAATGCCATTCTTCAACTTCAGAACAGGTTTACAAGGGGTTATTACCTCATCGATACACTACGCAGTCCTCATGTGTAAAAAGATTCAGCATACTATTAAAAGAAACATTGTACTTAATCACAGTACCGATCACATATTTTTTTATAAAACCACTCTTCACAAACGTTATTCAAACCTTGTCCTACAGCCATAATAGTTCACAATGAAGTCCTCCAAATTTATATTTTATATTTTGCTTTGTTACAATGTAATTTTCCTAGGCATTGCAAAATAGGGAGAAGTTTTTTGCAACAATTATTTTTGGCAAGTAGAAGTTCTTGTTCCTTAACGCCCTCAGCAAATACAAGATTTGGTCCGGCCCTACTTGGTGCGCTTAATCCCACAATATAAGCCTCCTTTCCATAAAATAAATAAATCAGCTATTTTTTTGGTACCTATAATCTTCAAAACTACCACAAAGACTCAAAGCTCTCTAGTTAAAACATGGAATAGCCTCAAATTAGCACGAATCTTTTTCTTCATAATTTACAATATCTAAATGAGAGAGGGCTTAAAATTCCATGTAAGAATTTAGAAATAGGGTATAATACTTACATGTGATGAAAATCTACCATGAATGAAGATTCTTGACATGCCTATAAGGAGGTAACGGATGTAAAGTGCTGCTTCTATTCAGTTGGTTTCTAGGTAAGGAATTAAAGCTGAGTTGGGCCAAGCTGGAAATAAATTGCTGGCAAAAGACTCAAGCCAAAACTATTTGAGTGGTAGGCTTGAACATGGGCCAATTGGGTGGTTGCGCAGCTTCAAATGGTACCAACTCTTTTAGGCCTCCGTAAAGAGTGGGAATTTCTTCCTTGCTGATATCCTTCAAAAGAGTGGCTTCTACTGCATGACTATCCACAAACATGATCTGCAAAACCCAAAAGAAAAATCAAAAAAAGAAAAGAAAAAATTACATCAAGTGTTTGTAATATCAACGTACTAATTTTAATGTAGACGCTAAGGGGCAGTTCCACACTAGTATGCTCTATGTCCCAACTTTGCAAATCCCACCTTGATGCAAGATCTCAACTTTGTTTGATAATGAAGGGCAAAATAAAACATTAAAAAAAGATTTTGTATGTTTTAAGCAAAAAAATTGGTGGGACTTGGACTCAAGGTTGGGTTTTTGTTTTTGTTCAACTTGACTCTTGCACAAAGTCCCACCTTCTTGGCGCCAAAACTTTCTAAATATACTATTGTATAAGCATTTCTATGCAAACCAAGATATGGAACATAGTGTGAATTGCCTAGTCCCAACTTTTGCAAATCAACCGATTGATTTACAAGGATTCATTGGGAATTGAAACGTGGGACACATTGTATACCACCTTTAAGTTCACTTAATATTTGCGAAGAGAACAATTTACTTTGTGAGTAAAAAGAAATCAATAAATTTTGGTGTTCTTTTTGTTCTGTTCTTTGTCTTTTTGGAAGAAGAATTTCTTACCTTTGCTTTTGTGACTGGGTCTAGAAAGGGAACCATCATTTTCCAAGCACCCCAAAAGATTGTAGGAGCGTGCAGCACAAACACCTTTCCTAATCTTTCTGGATAGTAAGCCTGTAAATGCCATAGACAAAAATGGAGCTCTTTAGTAAAACATATATGAATAATATATAAAAATTTCTTATTTTTCAAATGTTTTGTTCTATATATTTCCAAGTAAAAACGTTTTTAAGAAAGATAAAAAGGAAATTTTATCATGTAATCTTTTATGTGTCACATGGGGTGCCTAAAACACAAAAGAAGTAGACAATTTTAATCTTCAAAGTGTGGTCATCAATTATTATTAGCCCTTTAATGACAAGGCAACCAAAAAGTGGTTAACTCTTAACACTTTTTGACAACCTTTGTTGTTAAAGTGTTCATAGATTATTGGCATGTTTTTTGCAATCATTTAATCTCTTGAACTATGGGCAAACTTTCATGTTGGTTCATGATTGTAAAGCTCAAAAATGATATACAAATTTGTAGTGTAAAATTGTTTGTTGTTTCTAGGTTTCTAGATTCTTGAACAACATAGCAGTTTGCTCTTACTTGTATGGAGGATCATTGTGCTACAAAACTAAAGCTATCGATTGAAAAATTCAACACTATTGGTTTACTAACCACTCATTATCTTGTTTTTGCATCTAGCAATTACAAGACTAGGAACGTACACACAAACCAAAGAGCATGAGATGAGGCTTCATCATACTACTAAAAGCACAAGGGCCTATGTAATATCACATCTCCAAGACTTCTTGAGATTTTTACTTTACATTCTATCTAACATATGAAAATCCTAATAAATTGTAATGGTAAATGTATAGCGTAGCAAGCGCCCATCTCTAATAGAACTTAAATGAAAAAGGGAAATAAATAAAAAAGCTAAAGGATTGTCAGTACCTGTAGACACTCATAAGAAGCTAGCCATCCTCGTGGGTCAAGATTCTTGAATTTTACACTCTTTAAATCAACAATGATAGAGAACTTCTCCTCCCCTGGTGGCAAGCTGCAAGAACAACACACCATCCATACAATTGAGTGGCCTTCTCCAAGGCATTAAACCCCATTATATTGATTGGCACCACAAAAATGTAGTAATTTTAACAAAGAAAAAAAAACAGGAATTTACAAATAGGGGCACAAAAACAAAACATAAATTATAAATAGAGGCACAAAAACAAAAAAATATTACAAATAGGGTTACAAACAAAAAAATATTACAAATAGCGTTACAAACAAAAAATATATTACAAATAGGGGTACAATTTCAAATTAATAATATTTATGAGCACAATTTCAAATTTTTAAAAAGAGATTCCAGTAAAATTTTGGTTTGGACATTGGTTGATATAGATACATCACAATAAATGTTAGCTAAATCCCAAAAACTTAAAAACAATTCCAAATCTAAATAAAGAAATTTTATTAGGGGTCTTGAAACTATGCCTCTATTTGTAATTATTTTGAAAATTTGCCCTTACCTGTAATATTTTGGGTTTTTGTGCCCCTATTTATAAATCCCCCCAAATCAATAGATCATAAGCAAATAGGAAAAAGAAAAGCAAATGGAGAAAAGGAGTCAAAGGCCAATGACGTCACCCCCTACGGGATCTTCTTATTGAGAAATTCTTGTTACACCCGAAGCTAAATGGTATACCTAGCTTAGCAACCATTCCGGCCTTAGCACAAACTCTACTTACCCATTTGTCATTAAATAGGGATTTATAATTTGTGAAAGTTTTTGAAGAGCATCCTAAAAATCAAGGGTTAGGGGTTTGTAGAGTCAAATTTGGAAGTAGAGACTCTCTAGTGTGGAGTAGTTGGATTTTTTAGTTAAGCTGGGATAATCCAAAAGCATACAAGTATTCAATAGCTGCTTCAACATATCTAAATGATAAACTAATATTCACATTCAATAATAAGATATTGGAATTAGGGCACGGTTTTAGAAAATTCACTAATTAACTTTTGACCTCTTACAAGGTTTTGCACATAATATTCAAACAACTTCAAACTTTCATGCAAGAAATTTTTTTATGTGCAACTAGGAAATTAGACCTCATTAACACAAAAAAACTTGGATTAGTACTAGATTAACCTACCTTGATACAAAGTATGTAACAATTGTAAATTGAAATCCAAGGTTGCAGAAACTCATTCGCAAACTACCTAGCATAGATACAATAGAACTTCTCTAATTAAATGATATACACGTAAGCAAGCTATTCCTTAAAAGAGGTCTCCCTTCACTATGCACCCAAGGTTGGGACCAAAAAACTGCTATTCATTTATTAAGGTTATTCACTTAGGCAATATGCTTTCAACCAAGTTATACTATAGGACCCTCTCATTCATGAACTTGAGCATTGCATAATGCTAACCAATGTCCACGGAGATATTCAGTTCCATCAATAAAAATCTAGCATTTCTCATTTTAACCGGTTTTTCAAGTGCAAGCACCAAATATTATCTACATATTTTTACTATAAACAAATACTTTAGGAAGGAGTTGACCAATTTTTATCCAATAAATTCAAACTTCAACCAATCATTTTGTTTGGCTGACTTTCTTGACTTTCCATTGTTTTTCAGATCTCCTTGCTCATTGGTCATAATCAAATCTTAATAATTATGGATTGCGGAGATACCTGGCAATAAGCTTGTCCACCAAGAAAGTGACACCCTCTGCCATGCAAACAGAATCATAAGAATTATAAAAACAGCCAACTTCAATAGAAAAATTATGGGGATTCCACAAGCCTAGTTTGGAAAAACTTTGCATTAGCCTAGCATCCTTACAAACAAACAACTATAAGATAAGAAAAGAATCAAGGTATCAAAGTAGCTCCAAATCTTTATTTATTACTTTAGAGTTGGCAAGCAATGCTACTAAGCCAAGTATTTACCGCCAAGTCACCAATGCTCTAGAATGAGACAGTGTTAATCCTAAGAGAGTAATTGTCTGGTGGGTGGACTATGAACGTTTTCATATGCTTACACTAAGAGTTATATGCTTTGAAAGTAGATTTTGTCTATTTAAAAATTCATAGTTTTTGTACAAAGTCTTTGAATCAATTTATGTATTGATGGAAGAAAGGAGGAAAAAAAAAAAAAAACTAGCAAAAAAAGATAACCTTATTCGTGACAAGCCATGATTTATTTTGTTTCTAAAGAGCTCTAGATCTCCCCCCTATCAGTCATTGGGTGGACAATTAATGTTTTTAAGTGCTTACACTAAGAGTTGTATGAGAAGGATAAAGTACATCCCAATATGCATTAAAAACAAATCTTTGTATGTTCTTCAATTATATGACTAGTTTGAACATTGGATGCTTCATAATCTTTGTACAAGACTCTACATCAATTCATATAGTGATGGAATGAATGAAAGAGAAAAAAATTATGTTTCTTTGCATTATTAAGGTACATTCAAACCAAAGGGGCAAATCTGAAACTCACGAGCATAAGATTTCAAACTCTCAATGAGTGTTTGCACCAAGGGGTCTAAACCTTAACCTTAATCCAATCTGGCATGTGACATAGCAAGTGGATTGTATCTCGAACTAGTGAGGGTTTATGTAATTTTCTCCCTCGAGATCATAATCTTCAAAATATTCAAATGTTGGAAGGTCATAGTGAGGGTACTCAAACCCAAGAGGAAGTATGGGGTTATTCTATTCCACGCTCACCCCTTGAAGATTATCTCTCCCCCTTTTGTGTGAACAATCTCTTAATTATGAGGGTATACTTACTATCACATGGATTGTATTTTAAACTCCTCTAAAATCTGCAAGGTTAAGTTTTGACCCTCAAATGTTTGAGCATGCCACTTTGACCAATATAGTACAAGGTATTTTTCTTGTATTTCAAGTGGATCCACACCTTTACTACATTTGAGATTAATCAAGAAGTTGGAATGTTGATCGATGCAATCCTAGTGAGCTATTTGAGATACCAAATTATAACTTTTTGATGATAGTAAATGCCAATTATACGGTAGCGTATCTACTATGCCCTAGGGACCTTCAAGGGTTAAACCTCGCCTCTTCATGGTAAATGTAACCCTTAACCCCTTGTCATAGATAATCTCACAATACACAAGAAATGGGGACAATTTTGTCTACTTACGCAATGAAGGGGTAAGGGTTAAGAAAGTGGAGAGATGAGAGATGAAGTGGGGGAGCTCACTCTTGTATTGCTCGTGGTTTTTGCTGGGGATGTGCTTGGCTCCAATGAAGAGGGAGAGCGGGCGACCTTGCCGGTCCCGCCCTTGGATGAAGTATTTGTTAGCCGAGATCTCATCCTTGATCTCCGCGACTTGCGCGTGGCCTGCAGGGAAATACTGGCGGCGCCATCGCTGGTGGTCGGCGAACATTTTGGAAGCTTTGGTGACGTCCATGCCCCTAGCTCGCAGGAATCGCAGCAACGTTGCATCGTCTGTGTCCTGTAATCCCTCCTCACCAGCCATCACCACTTCTTCAAGCAAAGATCATGCAAAGCTCATGCAAAGCTCATGCAAAAATCATGCAAAGCTCATGCAAAGAACAAGCAAAGAAGAAGAGAGCAAGGGGCGTCAAGACTAGAAAACAAAATTTTTGATCAGTGTAGAAACATACTTTATAAAATCGAGTATTGTGTTTGGACATTGCACAAGTCTAGACATACTTCATATATAAAGTGTGTTTCCACATTGATCAAAATTCACGTTGGGATCTTATAGAAGCAATAATTGGAGAGAACTAGCTATTAGTAGATGGTCAAAAAAACCAGTTGAGGTACGAAATTATTGGATAAAAATCAGCTAAGTCTTTCAAATAATGTATCATTTTAATATAAACATTGGAAATATGCAGTGCATGCAATTGAAAAGCTAGCTGGAAATGGGAAAAATGTCAGATTTTAGTTGGTGAAGCTTAATAATCTACTTGACCATTTGTCTAGAAGCATAGGACTTGCAATGTTACTATAGATAAAGCCAAAAAAGAATTTTGATGCCCTGATTTTATGTTTACAAAATAAGTTGTTTCTTTTGGAGACAAGAAAAAGAGCTGCAACAAAAAGAGGTTATAGGAGCTATCCAAAATTCAAGCCCTCCATTCAAGCTTTTCAAAAAAAACTCAAAAAGATGATATCTTTGGTTAGATTCGTTACCTTGAAAAATCTCAGCCTACATTTTGAATGACTATAGTGCAAGATACCATAAACCAACAAATCTATGACCTAAAAAAGTCATAAATTTGCCAATTTTGAACTCCAATAACTCTTTTTTTGGCAAACAATAACTTCAATCTATTTTTGTAGCTTTTATCCTATTACCTTCTTGCTTATAGTTATAAAGAGTTTCAACTTATGAAGGGATACTATGAACAACTCATATGATTGTTAGGTATTTGTTGCTTTATGCTATCTTGCACCATACTACAATGGTGCTTGTATAAGATCAACACTTCAAGCTAAAAAAAATGTTAACCTTATCCAAACATTGATCATAAACAAGCACTCCATTTTCATTACTTCCCCTAGTTTTGGTGATTGGAACTTTGGGAATACTTTCTCACCCATGTTTCTAGTTCACTAGACTGCCTTTCTAATGAATGAGTCAAAATAGGCATTGACAGAAAGCAAACACTGATTATACGCAAGCACTTGACCTTAACCGGGCTCATAATACACAATTTGGACAAAAGGAGAGTGGGACTAAGATCCTATTTGATCGTTCTTGTTGCAAATGTTGACTTTAACCAAGAACCACTCTATTGAGAAGTTATAGTGTTAAAGCTGCTATTAGAATCTCATCATCTTGATGTTTCCAAAAAAAGCTCATCTTTTTAGAAACTCACCATTAACCCCTGAGCGCCTAGGCAACAGTATACTGTCGCTCAAAAAGCTAGGTCAACTTAATTTTGACCGTTATAATCTCATTGCACATCCGGTGAAACGACTTCCAATCAAGCCCAACATGATGGAAACTCTTTCCACTAACAATTCATATGGTCGGATCTTGTAAATCTTATTTTTCAGTCCACAGGGACACTTTGATTGCACACAAGTCAGGCTTCTTTCGATTCAACTCTGGGCGCTCACGGGTTAACTGTAGGGTTGGTTTCAAAGGTGTAGTACATTTCAGCCTCCTATCGATCCCCCTCTTTCCAGCACTTCAAACTTGAACCTTTTACTTCCTCAAATCCTCCAAAATCCACTATTTCACATTCAAATTCCGAATCCACTGTTTGCGATGAGAATGAGCCCTTGTTTTTTTTTTTACCTTGGACTCCGGGTCAAGAACGGCAATCTTGTCCCGCATTTGCTTCAAAACCTCCGTCTCTTTCGCTGACCTCTCCTTCGGCTCCTCCAGCACCACTTGAATCGCATCTCCAACCTCCAAACTCTTAGTTCCCGTCATTGCAGCTCAACAATCCAAGTATGGCCGCACAACCACACACCCTCGGCGACAAAGTCTGCACAAATTAAGCAACAAAAATCTCACATTAGGGTTTCCGTCTCACCATACCCACTCATGCCGCTTAACACTGAATCCCCTCTAAACTGAGAGATTCACACTCACCGATCGAACTACCACGCATCTCAAACCCTACCAATGCCTAGAATCCATTTCGCAAACACAAAACTGATCCCCTCCCGATTCCACGTACTCAAGCCAGGATCACACTCAGCTTCTACAAGAACAAAAAACAAGCACTAGATCGTGAGCCTAGTTACCTCAGTGGCTGAATTCAGCAAGAAGAATTAGGGGTTCAGAAATCATTAGTACGATTGCTAGTCGTGATCATGTACCGAGCCTTTGCGCGAGCAGGAATTAACTTAAAGGATACAATGGCGCGCCACACACCTGCTTCGGCAACACGTGAGCAAGTGACGCACGTCCGGGTGGCGATCGATCGAATGGTTGAGAGAATCAAAGTAGCACCGGACGATCTAGACTCTAGACACTGGAAAGTCAAGCCATGTGGGGTTAGGTGTCAGAGTAATAAGATCGTCGTTGTCTGCAAACCTATCTCGCTCGTGTGAGCGTCGACCCTGAATTTTTAAGGTTCAGACGGTCTCCGAAGTCCGGAGAATGAATGCAGACAGCAATGGAGTCCGGAATCATGCCGGATGCTGCGAGATTTAAGTTAATCTGAGCGGTTGCTTGGACGAGGATCGTGGGGGAGGAGCAGCACTCAGCGTCGGGAGGCGCGCCATCTCCGGAGTCCGGGGTGGGAAAGATGTCGCCTTTGGGCTTTCTGCTGAAATGGCGAAGCAGCAGGGGCGGCAGCAGCTGGCTTCGATTTCTGCGGCGTGGACCTCGTTCTTCGCTCCTGGGCTGGCTTCAATTTGCTCACGAGCTTTTCCTGCTTTCTGATTGGTCGAGCTGGTAGTATCTAATAATTGCATGGATGGATAGGAGATGTGGACAGAGTCATCCACGTGCGCATCTTCATCTGTTAGTGTGGGATATTCGTCCACGAGCGGATTTTCATCTATCGTATCAGTGCAAGTGCAGAAGTTGTTTCAGTTCAATTCGTATGAGGGACCAAGTACAGTTAGGGGCGCGATTCACTTTTCATCCAACGTCCCATCCGTGCAACACCAAGTGTTCAGGGAGAAATTTTGACTTCGTCAGCAAAAATCCAACGTTTCTCATTTCAACCGGTTTTTCATTAGGGGTAAGGTGGAAGCACCCATAACCGATAACTTAAGCGATTCTGCAGAAAATTACAAAGAGTTTGAGGTAAAAAAACCAATCCCGTATAGGAAGATAAGAATTATTGGGATTGCAAATTTTTTATATTTTTTTTGCAAAACTGAAATTATTATGAATTTTGTGGGTCAAAAAGTGTTCCACATCCATTGCCAATGTCTAGATGTATGTAATTTCAATACTAACCAAACCAATTTCAGCTCATTACTTCCTATCTCACTTTGGGACATGTGGCATGACTTAAGTGGCCCCAACCTTGAAAAAGAGAAAAACGTACTCCAAATCACCTATCCTTGCTCATGGTGGAAATAACACCCCATACTAGTTGGGAATGGGGCGTTATCAGCTATGGGTGCTTCCACCTTAGTCATAGCTTCTCAGAGAATGAAAAGAGAATGAAGATTGAGAAGTTAGGGAGAGAAAAGAGGAGCCAATAGGAGCTCATTTTTTGTGAAGATGGTGCGAAACCCCGTGTGTTTGTTTTGGAGAATGAAAATGGGGAATGATTACGTGCTTCAGAAGATGCAATAATTATTGTGCTCTCCACCAACGGGAGCAGTTGATAACTTGACTGATAAAGCACAAAAAGGAGAAATGTAGGTTGCAAGAGGTGAAACTTCTCTTGCTAAACTTCTCACTACCCCATTCTTCACCTTGGAGAAGAAAAATGGGGCGTTGAGAAGTTTAGCAACAAAAGCTCCAATAGCCAACAACAAAGCGACACATTTGCATTCTCATTCACCACAGCCGCCCAAGAAAGTATTGTGACTACCCCTATTGGAATGGGTAGGTTGTTTTCTAGGGAAAATTTTATGGATACCCTTGAAGTCTGTCATATTTGTATAGATGCCCCTGGTTTTTCAGAAATTGCATAATTATTTTTCAATCATAATTTTCAGGTGTTTGTTATATTGTGCTTGTCACTTCTTTCTCACTTGTGCATTGTTGTTTTAATTCCGTTCTATTGCACTCCTTGCTTTAACACTGGTCATGAATGAAGTAGCGTGCATAACAAAACAAATGCCTGAAAGTTATGATCTAAGGATATTTGTGCAATTTTTGAAAAGTCATTGTTATCTATATAGATTTAACAAACTTCAAAGACATCCATAGAAAAATTCTTGTTTTTTATACATGTACTCCAAATCTCCAATGTTTTTTATTTGGTTATTTTAGATAAAATTTGATTACGTTTTAGTTGGTAGTTTCAAATTGACCAATCTTTTTGCACTTTGAACCGGCTAACAGTACAACTGAATGCTAGTTCTCCCTGGACATTGGTCCCACCTCAACACAAGATCTTAGCTTTGTTGAAATGGGGCATGTGCACCAATGAGCAGGGAGATCTTCAAAGTAATGGAAAATTAGATAAATGAAATGGCAAAAGACCTGGTCAAATTTTGGTTCTACTGAATAAAGACCGATAAAACTTTTTAAAAATGGCCAATCAGAATATACATATGAAGGCAATTTAAAGTGTGTGCACTCAAAAAGCTTGTTGAAAATGAGAGACGTTGGATGAGTTTTTATTGATGAAGTTTAGAATATCTATGGAGACTCATCTGCAATTGTGGTTGTTAGAGCTTCTCCAGCCTTTCTTTGCAAACGGAGGGTGCCAAATGAGAAGACAAAAATAACTTCAAAAATCAAATCGACGCCCAAGGAGGTGCGAACGGAAGGTTCTCTAGTAGAACTTTTGGGTAAGCTTACAAAAAAAGACGATAAAAGACACTAGATTCAAGCGTAGAAAAATTTAACCGAGACACTAGAACTTGCAGTCTCAGAAACAAAGTTTGATGAGCCCGGCTAGTTTTTGCACTTTGGTGGGTCTACGGTGGCCTTCAGTTTGAGGCTTCGACAAGCCTAGGCCCAGGACTTGTGTGTGTGGCGAGGAAGAGTGGAGTTGCTCTTAGACTTGATGCACAAAAAGTTTACATCTATTTTTGAAGAGCTCTCATACTTCTTGTCTTTCCTCTTTGCTTATCAAATGTGCTTTATAAGTAGTCAATCAATTAATTATCAACTCAAATATAAGATGAAGATCACAAAACTTAAAATAAACATTGATTTCAGATATTATTGCTTGACACTCTAGGATTGAATGCTATGTGAATGTTTTGAGAGGCCTCAAGCACTTGTCATTCAAGTGTGGCTAATGTTAAACTTTTAGTTGGTGCCAATGCTTTTCATAAAGGACAAAAATGTATGTTAAAGAAAACTCTAGATATTATATGTAAGAGAATTGGTGGAACTTGGGACTAAAAGTTGGATCAACAAAATGCACAATTTAACTTTTGAGCAAAGTTTCATTGTCTTAGCACCAAGACTTTCAAATAGTGCTATCATTTTAGCATTTTTTTAGTGAACCCAAACATATGACTTGGAACAAAATGTGAGTTGCTAAATTTAAACTTTCAAGTCTGAACCAATCAATTTTCTAGATCTCATTAGCATTTGAAATATGAAACATAGTGTGAATTGCTCCTAAACAATGTGAAAGTTTGAATTGTGCAAAACCCCTTTGCAGTGATTTGGATGAAATTTTATTTAATTAGTTCTAATTAGTGTGAAGACATGGCATGTCTTCCACCTTATTTTTGTGTTGCTCTCAAAGTAGAATTTTGGTCACAACCTCTAACTACCCCAACTTAGGAACACCTTTGTAATGCAGTATGCTTCACACACTCTCCATTTGAGGGACTTGCCCATAAATCTTATTAGAAATGTGGCCACTTTATCATAAAATCAATTAGTGATGTAAAAAACTAACCAAGATCATGATAGCACATGTAGTACTTGAGACAGTGTTTAAAATGTTTAAAATTTGTAGCCTTATAGTATGGTAGATTTACCAAAATTTGTAGCCTTATAGTATGGTAAATTTACCAAAATTGTTTTGAGCCACTTTATTGGTGTCCTTTGCAAATTTGCATTCTCCTTGAAAAAATCAGTTTAACATTATTATTGCAAGGAGGGTAACTTAAGTTACATGTATACCGATTTGGATTACATCACCACAACTCCAAATATTAAATAGCTAAGAAATTTAATTCCATGCTATCTAGTTTTGATTGATTTGATGTGTTGAAGTGTTTGTGTTGATTGGTAATTACAAATCATGAATCACTAATACATGAAAGGTAGTGAAAAAAAAAGAAAAAGAAAAAGTATAAAACCGAGTGTTCCTCCGCAATAATAATAGTGAATAAGAAAATATATTTATTTGCAACCTGCCCAACTACTGAAAATTTCTATAACAACTACAAAAAATCTCGTGGGTTTTTTTTTATATTGCATATATTAAAGGTGTGTCCATAAGTATGTCATGCTTAACTACTTTTGAAACAATCCAAAATCTATATATAAAAACCGTGCTATTAGATAAAGAGAAAATTGGACATTTTGCCAATTTGTGACCATAAATTTTCATGAAAGATTGTCTCAATAGGGAACTAGTCCATGCTTGAGCTTGTACAATGTCCTACCAAAAAATGTGACACACCTACTACCAAAGAGTTCAACAAAAAATGATCACCAACCAGAACCTTGATGCTAAAAACTCTATTTTGGAGATGAGGCTTTGCATTGAAAGAAACTAAGTTGAGAAAGGTTGAGTAGGTACCTTACTCAAAAAGCAAGGCAATGCTACAGGAACAAAGCCTCTTCCAAAAGAACACAGACGGAAGAGTACCGTTTTCGAGCCAGTTTTCCATTTGCTAGAGAAATTAGAGCAATTTACTAAGAAGTTACAACGACTTTGGTCAATCTTTGATAGCACACAGGCTGTAAGAATGGAGACTAACTGAACTGTACTCTCGCCAAAAGACCAGCGACAGACACATACTGGATTTTTTATACCAAAACAGGCGTGAAATCTGTTAAAGGTACTACAAAATAAACCCTTGTTTAGTCCATGCGTTGAAGTTCTCCCGGAAAAAAAATGATTGAATACAGGAAGAGAAATAGATTTAGAAGCGTCTAAACTAGTAACCTCAAGCTAAAATCTGGCCACCATCATATGTACTACCTGGCAGAGAAATGATACAATCCGAATCTTTACTTGTTCTTTCAAGTGGGTGCTAAAACTACGTAGGTGTTTCGATTTCCTTCATCAATCGTTTTAATCTGGTTGAAAATTTCAAAAATTCAAGGAATCGGCACAGATATTGCTCAAGTCAGAAATTCCTCACCAGTACTCAAAAGCTACCTTCCCAATAATATTAATTTTGCTCTACGAGATTCAATGCTTCCTTCGCAAGCCATTCAGTGTTGCGCCCTCCGGCGAAACAATAAATTTCCAATAGCACGCGGCGATCTTCAACAGGTAAATACGTCATAGCTCTCCCAGCCATCTCCATCTCTGGCTGCATGAATTTCAACAGAACATGAGCTGAGTTGAACACCATTGATGAACTCTAATAATATGCAGGCTGATTTGCATGGCACGTTACAAGTGAATGAGCACGGAAACACCGTCTTGCCGCACAAGTTGCACATAAAGTAGCTATTAGCATGGGGTACTGTCAATAATCATTTTTGCATAAGCATGTGAATTGCTAACCACCGGATTGTGCTGTACAGACAGAAAATATCATTTGACTTACAGAATTTCGAACAGGGCCGAGTTTTTCATGAATTTTCACCAATCCTTCAAGCTCCTTATTTGCTGCCTCAAGTTCGCCACGTTCATGTAGTGCCTATATTTACACAGGAAAATAAGGTGAAGTACAACTGAGTACAACAATAGAGAAGGATGTTATTAACTCATTTACACGAACTGCAAATGAAACAATTAGAAATCCGGAGGCTCATGAATATACAGTGGAGCACGTGGGGTTGCTTACCCAGGCCTGCAAGAAAGTTGCTCGTGTTCGGGCTGCAACAGAAGCAACTACAATTGTGGCCGCTCTTTCTGCATCCAATCCTACGTTACCAGCCAATCCTGCGATAAACTTGTCCACGCCTTCGTTTGGAAACTCGCTACCCCTAATGACAACGGAACAAAATTTCGCTGCTGTCAATTGTAACAACAATTAGAATTGGTAATCGAGACTTGTGATTATCAATTCAGTCAATCATTTCAAATATAAGAAGAATGTAAGCAATTCACCTCGAAAGTATCCTTGATAAAACTATTTCGTCCTTCAAATATAGAGAACAAGCAAAATACCAGACTAGAGGATGTCCATATACTGAAATACAGATCTCATAGCTCTCCTCAGAATGGAAAAGAGCGGATGAAGCAAAAATTAAAACGGATAGAAACGTTGGTGTAGGATTGAAACGAAGTCAAAACGATAAGGTTCAAATTTCTAGCTAAAGTGACTAAAAAACAATATCCGTTCTATTGGACGTACGAGGCCAAACCTTAGGCAAACATCTTGAACAAGTTGAACAGCCGTCCGATAAAAGGCATCACGAGTGCTGGATGTTTCAAAGCTGACTCGCGCTCCGAAGTTCCGACAAAGTTGCCGTAGCTGCGGTGAGGAAAAAATCAGTTATTATTTAGCATCAGACATTATCCTGTATTGCAAACAATGTAATACGCTAACAGAAGTGGACAGACAATAAACAAAAAAACTCACCTTGATGATGTTGTTACGCTCGAAGTCTACTCCGTTCATTCTCTTTTCCAGCATCTCTGAACCAACCTTAACAAAATTAGCTCACCCATCCAATCCACACCTGCTCTGCATGCTTTACCATAAAAGCAAACAACTCAAAGCCAGCGATAATACAGACCATAGAACTAAAAATACACTCTCCAGGAAGAAGGCATGAAATGGTACTTATTCGAGAATGATAAGAATAATTACCATGCAAGAGAGTGTTAACTTCTTTCTGTGCCTTGGCAGTTATTTCTGGTGACAACGTCGGAGCTTGCTCAGGAGCAGACCACCACGGCGGTAATCGTAATTCTGTTTGTCCTTTTTTTAATGTCAAAGGTTCGCTAATAGCCCTCAAACGGTGAAGTTCCTTCTCAGAACGGGAGTCAGTCTTCACTGAATCCAAGGGACTGAGTCCTTGAGCTGTCTTGCGATAAGCCTTCTTCGCAGGTCCCCCTTCCCAAAGCTTAATTCCTGTGTTGTTCACAACAACCTCCTTTCCTCCCAAACTCCGATCTCGAACAGTTCGAGGCCAACGAAAACCTTCTTCCCAACCCCATCGGAATCGCCTTGCCCATGCAAGAAAGATTCGAGCAAATGCGATACTTAGAATTGTCCATACAATCGTCCGCCCGGCAAACTCTATAGTCGACCGCCTCACCGCAATCACTACGCGCTTGTCGTTTTGAACTGCCACACTGGATCGAAGTTCGTTCCATGCCTGCTTCCCTTCTTTGACAAAATTCGCACCTGCCTGGACAAAGCGGATAAATTGAAACTCTTAAACAACTGCATATCGCTTTGTCAGTCTACTCTCGTATTCGCTTTCTCAATGCCATTACAAACTTTTAAGAAGACAGCAATCAACGATAAAAACACACTATCACAGCGATAAACCTCGGCTTATTTTGCTTCCGAAACTCATAACACGTATTCAGCAAACAGTAACGAGCATATGCTCATTGGACATGACATGACATGGAAGAGATCAAAACTATAAAGACACTGATGAGAGTTAATAAGCATTGCAAGCTTGATTTTCAAATTCCGCGTTGTCAAATCGATAAGCAGCTATAAATATAAATCAGAAGGTATAGCAAGCAAAGTGGATAAGCTTCCGAGGCATTGTTCTACCTGCCTGACATCACCAACGGACGATACGAGAGCTTTCTTCGTCGAGACTGCCGCCTCTCCTGCCCTCTGTTTCAATTCATCGAAGTCAAGCGTAATCTGCACCGTATCATCGCCACGCGGTTTCTTGGCACTCAGCGCTTCCAAAGCAGGATCTCGCCGTCGGTGATGCCTCCGTCCGCCGAGACTTAGCACCGTTATACTTGAATTAAAACTACCATTTGAGAGAGACAATTTGTTTAACCTAAGGTTTACGCGACCGCCGAAATACGACACGAAGCCTATTCCGTTACACACAATGCCACCATACCTCCTCCTCTGCACGTCAAAATTATTCTGCGGAGCTCGATACAAAGCTATCACTGCACTCGAGCCACGGAGCATCATGATCGCACAATATTGCTCCCAAATTTTAGCGAATCCTCAGCAAAGTTTCAAAAGACTCTCTCCACCAAACACATAATTCAAATGCGGAGATTTATTTTTGTAAAGCCGTGAAGAATTCGGTCTTCCTCCAATAAAGAAATATAGGTTTAGGGTATGGTAAAAAGAAAACTCAAAGAGCGACTCCTCAGCAAAGTTTCAAAAGACTCTCTCCACTAAACACATAATTCAAATGCGGAGATTTAATTTTGTACAGCCGTGAAGAATTCGGTCTTCTTCCAATAAAGAAAGATAGGTCTAGGGTATGGTAACAAGAACTGAAAGAACTGAAGCGCATACGGACGTCTTTGCAATAAATTTTGGATTCTAAAGCGGAGAAATGCCGTCAAACGAAGTGCTTTGTGATGAGATTTTGGAAAGCTCTTCGGTGGAATTGTGTCACCTCCGGATTGTGATCGGAGGACGGAAGTGTGAAGGATTTGAGGAGGAATTTTACGAGCATCGGGAGGCTCGACAGCAAAGTTGAGTGTTCTTGCTGTGAGGGTCTCGCAACTGCAAGACGACGACGGAGCCCGTATGTGGCTGGTTTGGATGATCTAGGAACGAGGGTGGTTCTCATCCACGCATTGTCATCCCTGTGGATGATAATGTTTAGTGGAGCCATTCCATTAGAGCAAATCAAGAATGCTCTTGCTTTTTAGAGACTAATTAAGTTTTATATACATTGGTTTATTGTAAGTTTGCAGTGAGGTTATTTGAGGCGAAGGCTTGTTTTTAAAACAAGGAAAAATTTCATGGATACGCCTGAAGTTTGCAATATTTACATTGACACCTCTGCTTTTTCAGAAATTACACATCCTTGGACCATAATTTTTAGGCCTTTGTTTGTTGTGCTTGTACTTCCTTCATGACCAATGTTGAAGAAGGGAATGTAATGAAACAAAAATGAAGCAATGTGCGCACAATGGAAGAAGGGAAGTAGCATGCACAACAAAATAAATGCGTAAAATTCTTGGTCCAAAGATATTTATGTAATTTTTGAAAAAGTGGGGATATCTATGTAATTATTACAAACTTCAGGGGTACTCCATGAAATTTTCCCTTAAAATAAGAGCTCCATTTGTAATAAATGTAGAGATTCATAAGAGATTGTGAGATTTGCAGAAAAATCCATTCAAAATCTTTGTAAGAGTCTACTATGAGATTCTTAGGGTGTATCAAAATCTTAGATAGTGAAAATAAATGATATAAAAAAATTCTCAACAAGTGCAAGCTAAAACTATACGAACAGCTAAGTTAAATGAAAAAAAGGTATGTCAGATTATTTTTTAAACAAGCAAATTACATTGAAGTCAAGTTTGACGTTAATAATTGAGTTGTTTAATTTGGAAGTAAATTGGCATATTTGTAAAGAGTACAATACTACTACAAGTATAATGGATTTTTATAGTTAAAGTCAAATTAGAAGTAGAGTATATAACTTATATGATAAAATGGGAATCACTTCAAGGAAAAATTAACTTTGAGGGAGTTACAGTAGAACTCCTCTAAACTAATATGTTTGGGACCCCAAGAACTAAATTACTTTAAGTAGGTTATTAGCTAATTACCTTGAGGTTAGTGCCTGAATATCACCAAGGAGTATTACTACTATTGAATTAATTACTTTGGTTTATGACTGACATATGGTTTGACATTGAGATTTGTGTTATACATTAGTTTACAGAGCATATTGCTTACAGGATATTAGCTTAGAAGAGTTCTACTATAATGAATAATTAAGTATTGATTTTAAATCTTATTGATGATGAAGTTTAACATACCTCATGTCAAATTATGTCAAATAACAACTATTGGGCACCTTTACAATAACCATATTTATAATCATACGTCATATTGGTTACTTAATAGTTAATATTGCATTTGACAAAAACAAATAATTTTTAATGGAATTATACACTTTACAAACATAAAAGTGCAAAATAAATTTTCATTTAAAGAGAAATCCAATTTCTAAATTAACTTGTTAACCAAGAAATGAATGCAAACACTTTGCATGCAAGCAAAAAAGAAGGCCCTCCAAAAATGACTATAGTATGTAAGATTCACATCTTAGAAAACCACTATAGTTAGAATCAAATATCATGTATTCAAAGAGTTATTCTAAAACCGCTTATTGTCAATCTCTTGTTAGTTTTATAAGATGTATTGTAGTTTCTTCCAGTTGTAATCCTCCAAAATTATTCATGTTTTAGCACATTACTTGAAAATAAGAATGTTTAAATGCTTCTTGGCAAAAACTTAAAATGTAGCAAAATTCTTCATCTTATTAAGGCTTAGGCTCTTCTCACATCCAAGATTGAAATGAATTTGACATAAAATGTTTGCAAAATATTGTATAAAAGCATATTTAGCGTTCAAACTTTTTTTTAGGTGTAGTCCAATGCTAGCTCAAAACCTTAAATAAGCTTTATGTCTGTTTCATATTAATGTTACAGTTGAAAATATCCAAATACCTTGTAAACCATTTGAAAATTTTATTTGTAAAGCTCTACGAACCTATTATATCCACCCTTGTTTTCTCTCATATGGAATCAATCTGAGTCCTTCCAACATTTTCAACAAGTTCAAATCATGTATTTTTCTTGAAGTCCACTCAATAATTTGACCATATTTACTAAATTCCTTTCTATGATATGGTATTTCTTCTTCTTGGTTGTTGGGGCCTAGTTTTTAATATATTTTTTCCTTCAATCTTTGCATCTTGTATGATCAATAAGTACTCCAAGTGCATTGTCAATATTAAAAATTTTTTTTTTCACACATACATACATATGCATATAAATGTAAACACACATCAAGCTTAACCTTTAAATGGGCCCAGAGCCCATTTCTAGCTGTATGTACAGCGGTATATACAGCTGTATTTGAGCTACTTTGAGGACTTTTCAAAAAAAATTATGCACCCACAATCATACAACCCTTCAATATGTATGGTTGTAACACTTAATTTCCAACTAATTCAAACTTCTAAATATTAATTGCAACCGTATTTGGTACCATATCTTTAGAGCCCAAGGGCCCTTTAGGGGTTAAAGAATCAAACTCAGAAATAGTACATGTAGAGATGGAAACTCTACACAAATCTAGTATCCGTGCTTCTACAAACAAGGATATCAAATCATATGATTACTGGAAAAGGATTTGCTCATCTTGATTCTAGTCTCTTAATTCAAGAATATAATATTTTATTTTCTTTGGTTAAGACATATTTCCATACACATTTTAGAAGAACTTACAAAAAAAAAATTGCTCCTTATATCAATCACTTCAATATTTTCCCTATAGCAAATAAAAGCAACATGTTTTTGCTCACCATTTTAACATGTGTGATTCAATTCAATTTGTATCATGATGTTTTCTTGTTTGTTTTCAAACAAACAACAAATGAGATGAGTGCGTAGTGCAACTTAAGGATCTTGTGCAATTTCACGTCCAATTTCACATCCAAAACCTTTTGTAAGGTCGGCACTTAGTTATGCTAGAATATTTGATGTAAGAGCCTTTAATTCATAAATCTTTGACCCATTGCCGCAATCTCAATACTGAAGATGATAAGAAACACCGTGTTGTAGCTTGTAAGCTGTAGCTTTCCAAAGAAGCTATCACTTTCATGATTTTGTATTTTGAGTTGGCAAGGAGTCTCAAAAAATTCTCCTCTCCTTATGCAATTTTGTATATAATTTGCCAAGCATTTTCAGTCGCTTCTTGTGATAATAGTACTTCCAAATGAAGAAATGTATGATAACAGATTTGAAGTGCATTTCAATAGCTTACCAACACGACAATCAATGAAAGCAAACAGTTGAAATTTGCCCACAAGGTGTTGGTTTGAGTGTAATCATGGGATGTATGCCTTTATCAGAGCTTGTTTATACCTTAGAGTTCTGAACGGCATATAAATTAAGGTTTACGGAATGGCATTGTGATCAGGTTTACAAAATGCGGTTTATGAAACAGCATTGCAATCATGGTTTAAGAGATGCGGTTTATGAAATGGCGTTGCAAATTAGGGTTCATGGAATGGCACTAAGATCAGGTTCATGAAATGCAGCTTCTGGAACAGCATTGCAATCAAGGTTCATGGAATGGCATTGCAATCAGGGTTTCAGGGATGCGGTTTATGAAATGGCATTGCAAATTAGGGTTCATGGAATGGCACTGAAATTAGGGTCTGTGGAATGACATTGCAAATTAGAATTCATGGAATGGCACTAAAACTAGGGTTTCTGGAATGGCATTGCAAATTAGCGTTCATGGAATGGCATTGTCAAATTAGGGTTCATGAAATAGCATTGCAAATTAGGATTCATGGAGTGGCACTGAGATTAGGGTTTACAAAGTTTCTCACAATGAGGTCGTTCAATCCGACTTCTCTTCAGCATGAACAGCGACGGACCTCCGGTATTTCTGAATGACCTTCACATACGGAAGAACCCCGGCCACATACCGCAACTCGGGATCCAGTTCGAGCTGGTGCGCTCGGGAGTACTGCAGAAACATGTTGCCGAAGTAGTTATTTAGCCCATTCAAGACATGAAACAACGCATGCCAGAAAGGGTGAACCGGCAACGTTGAGTCCCGGTTGCAAAGCTTCTGATCCACTCCCCAGATGGTCACGGCACAGGAGAAGCACAGCAAGTACTGATGCGCCAACCGCAGCGCCAAGGCATCCGTGGTGTGCAGGTAATGCTTCACCATGCCCGGCGCACACACGAAGATGAGAAACAGGTAGTGCAGCTCAAACCCTACTCGCGAGTGGTACATGAAATGAATCACAGAAAGCGCAATGGCATACACGACCATGCCAACGTGCAACGCCGGCTTGATGTGGTTGTAGTGGATAATGTCAGGGGAGTAGAGGGTGTAGATATACACCAGCATGATCCATACCATTGGGATCTCATCCGTGTGCTGCTGCCTGTCATCACAATCCAACAAAACGGCGAGGTTTTCACACGCCTGACAAACCAAAGGATGGATTGAAAAGGGAGTCAATTGCAAGAGAAGAAATTGGAATGAAGCCTCGCTCGCACCTTATTTTCAATGAGCAGTGCAGGAGCATACTGGCAAGTCCCACGACAATGGACACCGCGTGCAAAACCCTAAAGCGATACTCAAACCTCTGGTGCACGGTGTTGATGAATCCGATCAACGCCAGAATAATGCCTGGAATGTTGGAGACCGTGTTGACAGCCTCCGTCATCATGGGCGTGAGGATTTCGTACCCCGGGTCGCACCATCCCAGACTCCGCACCCAGCTCGTCATCTCGCTCAAGGTCTGCATGATTGGAGACTGGAACCCTAATTCGGACCTCCCTTGAAAACATGCCCGCAGTACGTGTTTGGCGGATCTCATTATGTCCCATGGACCGTTCACACTATATGTTCCATGTCCCACTGAGTTCTAAGGATGTGATTAGAGGGCAGGAAGTTGGGACTTGGCACTTTGCATTCCTTTCCAAGTCCCATGTTCCGGTTCACTATAAGGCAGTATTTTTTGAAAGTTTTGGCTGACTTTAACTCTTAAAGGACGATAGGGCATAATATATACGCTGCTGTATAATTGATATTTGCTATTAGTAAGAAGTTTTAATATGAGATTTCAAGTAGTTCATTAGAACCGTTTTTATCTATTTTTCAATTTCTATGTTGATTTCAAATGTAGTAAAGGTGTGGATCCATTTCAAATACAAGAAAAATACCTTGTATTGTATCGGTCGTAGTGGCACGCTCAGTCCTTTATGGGTTAAGCTTACTCAAGGTTTGGGTCGAGCATTGTGTTTGATTCAAGCCTTGATCCAACGATTCACTGAAAGGGAGTATTTTTTGAAAGTTTTGACTGACTTTACTCAATGTTTGGGTTGACCGTTATGTTTGATTCAACCCTTGATCCAAATCCTATTGCTTCTTTTGCATAAAATATTTGGAGTTTTTTTGACATTCTTTTTGTCCTTCATAATTCAACAAAAGTGAAATCTTGCATTGAAGTGGCACTTGTAAATGTGGGACTTGGGATGTAGTGTGAACCTTGTGGAAGGGGGAGAGGTAGTCCATTTGGATACTTTAACCCATTAAGGACTGGTTGACCAGTTCTTGGTCGATTTTGACTCTTTTCAGTTTGTAGAGAGAGCATGTTAAGAAATTTGATGACGTGGCAAAGGGGAGGGGTTTGGGAATTGGAAAGTGAAGAGTTTAGGACAGTAACCAAGCCAATCTGAGGTGGCATGTGGCTAGAGGGTTGAAAAAACTAAAAGAGTGTTGGCTGAAAATATACCAATAAATATAAAAAGATGGCCATAACAACTAAAGAATGAGCATAATTCATGATGCATAACACTAAACGCTGCAAGATACTACCATCTATACGGTTAGATCTCTGATACATTTGTATTCAATAACCCCAAAATATCTCCAAATGGAAATACAAAGGATTGCCCACCCTCAGAATTGACCACGGTCGTTAAAGGGTTAAAAGCTATGTGTAATAGTGGCATGTAAGCTTTTGTTTTCCAAGAGGTCAGTGACTTCCAAACTCGGCTTAAGTGAAGGGTGAAGACAAGTGTCAAAATAGGGCACAACAAGAAGCGACTTGACCTTCTATAATGCACATGCACTACAAGGAAACCATGGTCGAATATACAAAAAGTTGACAAAAATTATGACCTAATCTACAAGATTAGGTCACAGTCTTTCTCAACTTTTTGAAGATTCAACCATGATTTTCTTGTAGTGATGGGTGGAGAAGCTCTTAAAACGTAATTTGAGTGTATATAGAAGATTCTACCTCTTGGATTTTTGCAGAAATAGCTTGCTGCCTTATTTGAACAATAGAGGATTTCAAATCTTAAGAAAAACACTATTCCCTTGAAGCGTTATTTCATGAGACACTTTAAAGTTTTTGTACACTCAACAAAGTGCAAAATAGTAGAAGCATGCACTCTCTTGCACAAGAAAACGAGGGAAGCAACAAGAAACCAGTCTTGAACCCACTAAGCAACCTAGAATTTTATCTTGTAAATAAAATCAAAGAAAAATCCTCAATTGAGCTAAATAATCTACAAATCTTTAGAACCTTAAGCTCAATGGATTTTGCAAGTACATCTATTTTTCTCTCTAAGGCCTTTAATTAGTAAAAGAAAAAAAGGTTAAATTTTTCTTGACAATTTTCTTGTTGTCACATAAAAAGGCCGATGCCATGTTGGCCTCAAAAGTGGAAAATTTAAGAACAACAAAATATTTTACAAGAAATAAGGTACAAATCTCTTAGTATTAATAAGAGACATGAAAACATATGCTACTATTGTTAAGCTATACAATACCATGATACTTGACATAGTAAGCCTAATTCAGAGAATAGTAGTAAACAACTATAAGGTTTTTGATAATGTGTACATTTCTCCCAACAATAAGGTCCCCTTTACACTAAAGCTGAGAAGCCATGAAGAGGAAAATTTCAACCAATGAACACTTTAGGATTTGAGAAGATCAAGAAACATCACTTTAGATGGGGTGTTTTTTTTCCAAGGGACAAGAAAATGAGAAAATGAGGGTGGACAACACTTTTGTCCTCCATGGCTTTGAAATAACACAAGTTTTTGGTCCTTGGAATTATATCCAACCCTAAACCTAAAGAGGTGGGTCTAATTAAATCTCTTGGAGACCAAAATCCTCAAAACTAATCAAATCTTTGTTTAGAAAAAAAAATTCAAATTTTTTTTTTGAAAAAGAATGATAAATTGTGGCCCTCTCTCACTATACACTACAACCAAAAGCCATTATCTCTAAAAGCCGGCCTTTCAAAAACAAGCCATGGCCCATGAGAGATTTTCTTCAAGGCTTCTCACCTCTAGTGGAAAGGGGCCTAAGAAATATCAAGAACATACACTTCAGAATTATTTATCTTTTTTGAGGTTTTCTAATACCATAACATTCAGTAGCGCTCATTATGCCTGCCCTCCCTCCAGATGAAGAGTGTGGAATATTCCACATTCTTTCATCTTGCTGGATGAAAGAGTGTGGAATTTTTCACACCCATCAGTAGCTAAGAGGACACATGGCTGAATTTGTCAGAGAGTTTATGAAAGAGAGGCTCAGTTTAGTGCACATACGTCGATGTGGGGGCCAGCCATGTCAAAAAAAACTAAAAAAAAAAAAAAAAAAAAAACTTTTTTTTTTTTTTTTTTTTTTTTTTGTTGTTGTGCTAAAGTTTGTGGATGATACATGAAGAGAGGGAAAGGCAGCCTCTCTTTAGGCTACTGAATGTTATGTATGAATAAGCAAAGAGATTTACCCTTATTAGCTATGCAAAACTTTTTGGTTTCCCAAAAAAATTTGGTCTCTCACGTGAAGACTTGCACAAAGCTTAGCAAGAAAACGCGGATTTTGCCCCAAGAAGACCGCGCTTTTCCTCGGCAACAACGCCCTCCAGAAAACCCCGTCCCTGCATCTGTAGAATTCTACAGAGCTCTTCGCAAGCCGTACAAGTGACTCAACAAGCGAGAGGACAAAATCCAGGTCCACCCTCCACAACCATTGGCCAGGCCAATGGATCCCATTGTCT
Source organism: Ulota crispa (assembly GCA_963920765.1). NCBI lineage: Eukaryota > Viridiplantae > Streptophyta > Bryopsida > Orthotrichales > Orthotrichaceae > Ulota > Ulota crispa. Next base: position 30,084,195 of record OY987244.1, read on the forward strand.
CATCCTACACTCCTGCGGCAACACTGGCACAAGCGAGAGATCAAGGACGCTCTCAGGAGTCTGAACTGGGCCTTTGTGGTGCAAAATCCCACGCAACTTGTGCCTTGCCCGCCACCTAGGCTCTCCAAATCCTCCCCCGCACCATTGTAGCTGATCTAGGACCCAGTATTGCTCCAATGCAGCTGCGATGATGCCTGGGCAGGCACCACTCCGGCACGAGCCAGCGTCAGATTCTCCTCCTGCTTCTCCTCACTGATCCCATCACTCTTGATCTCATTCCTCCTCGTTACGGTTGCTCTCACTTCCCGTAATCCTTGCGCACCATCATCGCCCTCTGCATTGCCCCTGCTTCAATCCTCGTCAAGTAAGTTTACACACATTTGCAAATTCTCTCAGGGTTTTCGGTTGTCACACCGGTGCGTGCTTCTTGCAACGGTAGCGATGGCGCTCTTTGCAAATTTGGTGCCCTTAGGCTTCTTTCTTGTTTGAGCTCTTGTGTGGGGATTTGCCGGTGTTTGGTGGATTTGCCACGCGGCACTTTGCATAGTTTGCCATTTTTATTAGAATTAGTAATGGTCGGAGTTATTTTGTTAAGAGCATTCAGAATGCAATATTTGGATTATTGTATGCAATGGTAGTTAAGGGAGTTTCAAATTTTTTATTGGGAGTTTGGGATTCTCATGTTTTTTTTAGAACTGGCTTATACCGGTCACATTTTGTATGTTTGCTCTCACTTTCATGCTGCTAGCTAGAATTCAATTGGCTGCAAAAGTTTTCAATGTTGTTTTGAATTGTGTTAGCCCATGTTATAGCTAAATGTCAATTCTCTAATGAGATTTTTTTTTTTTTTGCAGATTGTTATTGCTGTCTCTTGTAGCTTCTTCTGGACTACATATCATTTCTTTAGTACAATTCAAAACAGAGTCTCTGTAGACTGGTTCCTTTGGAGGAAAAGCAATTGAATCAGTAACAACCATGCATGTGTGATTCCAACAAAACTACTGGAGCTTGGTGGAGGGATTACAAGCGAGATAGTGAAACCATGGAGCTTATGCTGATTTGCTGTTTCAAACTTTTCTTAATCCGAATGAAAAATATCTGATTTCCAAAACATCCAAGGTGCATTGTACTAATAAAACTCTGCTACAATTGGCACGGCGTATTCTCTGAGGCACTAGTTCACATTCCCTATAACACCAACAACAACTTCTACATACTTCTCTTGCTACAAACATGTATCTAGAAGTATAATACCTGCTCTTTACCCTAATTCCTCCACCATCAAGTCTTAGAACAGCTCTCCTTTTTGCAACACATTGCTGATAAGACCATGCAATTTTCTTCAAAACTCTAGTTGTCGTAGAACTCTTCTATCCTTTCCCTTGTTGCAGAAATGAAATTTGCAGAAGCTAATGTCGGTGAATGAGCCGTATGTCACTCAGCCTATCAGCAATGAGGATGAACTAGAGTCGTTGCATGATACCTCGGAATTTGCTTCATGGTGTGTAGAAGGAAAAAGTTTACCTCCTGAGGTAAAGTTGCTTTGCATTTCTACTACTGTATACTTTTTTTCATTTTGTTACTCTACCAACTCTAACGTTCTCTTTCACTGTAAGCTTCTTAGGGTAGTCTTTTAGTGATGTATACAACGTTGAGAAGAGGGTGATTTTGTAACGGGATTTATTGTTTTTGGGGCATGTTGTGCAATTGCAAGGAGGGGTAAGCAAGGAAAGCTCTTCAAGCTCTTCAGTACCGTCAGCGCCTCAAAAGGAACAACTGAAAAATATGATAGTTTTTGGACTTCTTTTAGGGTCTAGTTGGCTAGGCATAATGTTGGCTCGTGGGTGGGTGTTCACAGTAGCTATAGCTGTTGTCGTTTGGTTAGCCACTGGTGAGTACTTCAATCTTGTGCAAAGCAAGGGTACGACGCAGGACATGGCAGCTCCTCCGCTTGTAGCAACCCAATTTTGCTCAGCAATTTGTGCAGCCATGCCATTGATAACCATGTAAGCCTCCTTTAAAGTTACTATGCCACATTTAGGTTAGGGAAAATTCCATGGATACGCTTGAAGTTTTCAATATTTTCATAGATACTCCTGCTTTTTCAGAAATATCACAAATACCCTTGGACCAAAAAATTTAGGCGTTTGTTTTGTTGCTCATGTCACTTTCCTTCTCCCTTTGTGAGCACACTACTTGTTTCTTGTTATGCATGCGCACAAAGGAAGAAGGGAAGTGACATGCACAACAAAACAAGTCCCTAAATTTTTTGGTTCAAGGGTATATGTGATGTTTTTGAAAAAGCAGAGGTATCTATGAAAATATTGCAAACTTCAGGGATATCCATGAAATTTTCCCTTTAGTTGAATATGGACTATTGAAAGTCCAGAAGTCATAGTCTAGAAACTGGCTTGGTTTGCAAAGCATTGAGAAGTACTTGCAAAATATCAATACCTATGTGCAAAGCAAAGCAATGTAGTAGGAAACCCATGAATCCTTGGGGTTGTGCGCTACGCAAGTACTTTAGAGGACGTGTTGGAATGGCATTGACAACTGCTGCATTTCTGTTAGCCATAATATTATTGCTGCAGCAAGGTCCACGCTTCTCCCAGCTATCTAGTGCTGTCTTTGGCTTATTCTACTGTGGTTACCTACCTTGTTTCTGGATCAAGCTCCGTTGTGGCCTTGCCGTGCCTGCCATCCATACTAGTCCGTTTTAAAGCTTTTAATATCCTCTTTTGTATTGCGCAGGTCATACTAAATTTCACAACATCCTATTGCTTACTAATTGAATGTAGATTTCATGCACTTTTTTCAAATTATGTAATCTTTTTGGAGGTCTTGTAGAAGAGTTGTTTTACCTGTCTTAGTACTTTGCTGTTAATTTTTTGGTTTTTTTACTAAACATGGAGATTTGCAATGTTTTGAGAGAAGAACTAGGTGCAATTTGGCATGTGCTTCTGGGTGGACGAGTGTGCTAGATTGTTGGGTTGGTGGTTACAATTCTTACCATTTGCATTATCGTTGCTGCGGATACAGGAGTCTTCATTGGGGGCAAGGTACTCCTTTCAAACCACCTAACAATGTATCCAATATTTCAAAAAAAATTGTATTGATAAATGTGAACCATGATTGCGGTTTTTTCTTGGATACTCCGCTGTTACTGCCTTCTTTTTTTTACTTATGATCTTTTTTATGAGATTTTTGATCTTGATTCTGCCCTCTTTGTGCCAGGCATTTGGTAGAACACCGCTTAATGAAGTGAGTCCAAAGAAAACAATAGAAGGTGCTGTTGTTGGCTTGAGTTCATCAGTTGCTGTAGCTGTGATGCTTGCTCACCTCTTACAATGGCCCACGTCTCTTTTCAGGTACTAACCAGTCCTTTTTTTACAGTCTCTAGAAAATTCCACACATTCATAGGAAAAAGGTTTTACCAAGTTTAATGTTTTTCTTCTTCTAAACAATCTTGTTTTTTGGATTTTCCAGCAAGGTTGTTATGGAGTGTGCAACATGTCCACGTCAGCTTTCATATTCACGAGCTTCTCTTTGTACTTATCTCCTGAAATTGTATCCTGTTGTAGCGTTTGTTGCAGTGCTGCAGTAATGGCAGTCCTTGTCTTCATGGGATCCTTGTTTGGGGACTTGACTGAATCTATGATCAAGCAAGATGCTGGTGTCAAAGACTCCGAGAAGCTTATTCCTGGTCATGGTATGCTTTATTCTCTTTGCTTTACCAGTTTACCTTTTTTTTTATAAGTTTTCTATTGCTTATGAACTTTTTACTCACATGACTGGTGCGACAGGAGGCATTCTAGACCGACTAGACAGCTATATATTCACAAGTACACTAGTGCATTCCTTTGTAAAAATAGGAGTTCCTTTATTTAGAGTATAGAAGTAGGACAAACTCTTTCCTTTACAGTGTACTCTTGGCTATCAAAGATCAGCCACATTTGGAAATTGTTCCAGTTAGTTATCTAGCCAGTTCTCTTGATATATTGTACTGATTCAACGGGAGCTTACTAGGACTTTTTGTTTTTGAGGAACCTGTGTTTTTTTATCTGCAATTTCTGTGATGGTGGATATGGTTGATGGTTAGAAAAAAATGTGGTTTACTTAGCATCAATGAAGAATACTCTCTTGTCTTCAAGTATTTTGAACGTTCTATTGTAAGAGTAACATCAATTGAGCCTGAAAAATGAGGCAGCTTCACCAAATATACCGTGGCTGCCACAAACATGAGGTGGAGGCAGATCTAATACAAGGTCCGCTATCATGACCTTCACCTTGCACAGGAAACCTCAACATAATTGCAGGGGCAACTAAGGCATCCAAAGCACGGTAAGCCACTGAAAGGGAAGATTCTCTTTTTTTTGCATATCCTCCACCTTGCACAGGAAACCATAGCTTTTTTTTGTAAACCAGGAGCAGCAGTACACAAGTGGGAATACGTGGTCAACATGGCTTACCTTGATTGATGATGCTCTAACCACATCCTCATTGTTATGAATTACTTGAACATTTTTCTATCAGAATGCATACTTGAGTTTTAATGCTAATACCTAAATTATCAATTTTGAAGTGCACCAAGATTGTGAAAAATTCTATTGCAGAATACAGAAAGTTTGTTATGTACTGGAAGCCCTAGATTGGTGTTTTTGTGCGCTACGTTGAGAGTTGCAATTTGTTAATTTCTTTCAAGAAACACGGTTTCATGTGCCAAACTTTCAAATTTATCACTGTCATTTTCACGGAAAAAATTGTATGTGTAATTGAGGTCTTCATAGCTTATATGTTCTATCTTTTACAAATTTTGGTCAAATGGGAAAAAAATTGCACTATAAGTAAACAACTCTAAATGACTCTAAGACCTTTTTTGTGATACTTATCAATCCGGATTTGAAGCTAAACCCTAAAATATATGGATTTTTGAAGATAAAGAAGTGATAATAGGGATGGAGTGATAATAGGATAAACTATGTGTATGCTATTTGATTTTGAAAATTGTGATGATAAGAAAATGGGACTCGACTCCAAGAGCTGGGTGTCACAAAATAGAAACTGGACTTTGGAAGCAAGTCTCAACATTGAATATTGAGTCAAATATTAAATTTGGCTTCCTATTTTATGAGAATTTGCTTTAATCCCCTTGTAGAGTGGGGACTTGGGACATTTTGTGAACCGCCCATGATCACAAGAGTCCCCATTCCAAGACTACTAGACTCCCAGAAGTGCATTTGTAATGGTACAAAGAAAAGGGAAGAACAGGGATGGGGTGAGAGTACACGTGGCATATTGTTAGAGCAGCAGGTAAAGTCAAGGAGCAATTGGTTGGCTTAGTATGGCATAGCCAATGCAACCGTAACCAAGTCTGGTATAACAAACCTGTTATTTTTAATTAATAACTAATTGTAATGTAAAACTTATATGATTTGAATGGCATGACTTTTCTTGTTGTAAAAACACAATAAAATTTGGATTTAGGGTTTAGGGTGATTTAGGTATATGACATCAAATGTTAGCTAGATTTTGAAAAATTTAGAGGCCTCACCAAATCAAGCCTATAGAACAGAAAATTAGCCAAGGGCACGGTATAAGTGGTCACTTATACCGTGCCCTTGGCTAATTTTCTGTTCTATAGGCTTGATTTGGTGAGGCCTCTAAATTTTTCAAAATCTAGCTAACATTTGATGTCATATACCTAAATCACCCTAAACCCTAAATCCAAATTTTATTGTGTTTTTACAACAAGAAAAGTCATGCCATTCAATCATATAAGTTTTACATTACAATTAGTTATTAATTAAAAATAACAGGTTTGTTATACCAGGCCTGGTTACGGTTGCATTGGCAATGCTCTAAGTTACAAAGTTTGGTCACGAAGTTTGGTCACTAGAGAAAATTGATGGCACACAAAAACAAGTTATAGTCTGGGTATCCTGCCTTCCTAGGCAATGCCCACTAGCTTGTCTTAGCGTTGTCCCGTAAGGTAGCCGCACCCATGGGCGAAACGTCCCCATGGGCGTCACTGACAAAGTCAGGATGGTTAGGGGTACTTAAGTGATATTTATGGGTGACAAAGTGATGGTTGTAGGTGACTCCATGATGGTTTTGAGTACCCATCTCACTATTTAAGAATCAACAAGCCTTGTTTCTAGCATCTCTTACACATGGTTCCTACAATTTTAGTGATTTTGGACTTTGAAAAATCTTTGTGATCAAATGCTTGCACTTGGAACCTTGAAGTTGATGCCAATATTTTTGGTTTCCATTTCCTAACTTACAGTATTTTTTTCAAATTTAGCAGAATGTTTTACCTACTCCAAAACCCTTATTTCCATGTTTATGGGTGCTCCTACCTTACATACAAGTCCTATCCTTGTGGAAGGGATCATAACAACCATGCTCCATGTCTTTGTCTAATATGCACACCCTTGGGACATGAGAGTTTGATGTTTAGTTTGAAGATGCCTCCAATGAGGATTTTGAAATTCATAGTTTATTCATATTCATAATGTTCTAAAATATTGTGTTAAAAAAGAGGACGTTTGGGGTTTTCTTTTGACCGCCAAGGAGACCCAACAAAAAACTTGAATATAACTAGTTTCATAATAAGAACTATGCTCATATGCTAATAAAGTTGAAACTAGATGTGGTTATGGTATGCATGCAAATGGTTGGCTGCTTAATCCCTAAATAGTCAAACTATTTATTTATTTTTGGTAACATAGCCATTTTAGGCACACTAGTACTTATATAATAATGAATATACTTTCACAAAATTTTAGAGGATTTGTGTCCAAGGAGTATCTTTCAAAGTTTTCAAAACATTTCAATTTGTAAAAAAAGCGTCATTATAGAATATGTGTTTTTTCTTGCTTAAAGGGCAAGACAAGCACAATTGTTTACATTGTAGTTGAAAATTTGGGAGCTTGTCTTAAGATTGAGGGGCACAATTGTTTCCTTGTTAGATCTTGGTCCAACCTCATTTTTTGGATGCAATCGTTTTTGGTTACTACCCTTTACTTCACCTTAGGTGGATGTAGCTATATGTTGATCAAACTTGTCAAAGCTATAATTTTTGGCTAGATTCTATTTTCTTTTTTTCATCTAGAGCTAACTAAAATCTAAAGTTCCATTGTTCACATTTGAAGAGATTATTGTAGTTGGAAGCCAAACAATTGTTGAAAAAATGGTTTTGTATGAGAATTTTCTTGAAGCTATTTTCTCATTCTAAATTTTAGTATGTGTTCCCCAATTCAAAATGTTATGAAAAATCTTCAACACATGGTTAGCTTTATTACAAAAATCAATCCAAAAGAGTTCAAGCAAAATAATGATATTATTTGGTGCAAAAACTTCCCCAAATTAGAGCTGCACAAAATTTGAATGCCCCAAAAAAAATTGTTTCTCACTTTAAACCGTATAATCTCACAATTAGTGTTGCAAAAGTCTTTCATATTTTTACAATAGCATAATGAAATGGTCTAGAACTAAATTCTACTATCAATTGCACCAAGATTTCATTTGGTTTTTTTTTTACCATTGCAATCAAAACATCTCATCCTCAGTGTTGTTTGGTGAAGCATACTCAAAAAAACTTTATGGGTTAATATACTTGTGGCAATGATTGGTCACACATTAGCCAATGACCAATCACACACTTGCCTTGGATTGTTTGAATGTTTTGGTACTACTACAATCCGAACATTTTATAAAACGTTTTGGGAATTTTGAGAGGTAAAGGAATTGGTTTCTTATGTACAAATAAATAATTGATGTTTTGAAAAAGAGATTGTCCAAGTCACGTCTTGTGATTCTTGGCATATTGAATATCATATAAAAGCAATTTATCCAAACATCAATTTAACTAAATTCAAGTGGCTTCATCAAGGGAGCTATAAATGCATATTGAGTTCTTTTTCTTTTCTCCTTTGCACATGCATTTGAAATTTTCCAACTTTTTTTCTTTTGAACAATCGTGTGTTTTTTTTTCTTTGATGTTACTTGTGCTTGAGGCTTCACCTCATATTTTTTTTGTCATCTTTAATTTTTTTGTCTAAATTCCTTAGAAATTTCACATCTTTTAGGGGGGCTCAATCTTTTGGATAGTAGAGGCTTTCTCTTCTTCACTTCAGAATAGAAAGGGAAACGTAATCCTTGTTAGCTCCTTCACATCATCCAATGCATGAGTAACCTTGAATAAGCGTATTGATGATAATTGACTACAACAATAATAAAAGATTACCATTTTGTGTAAACACTTTTTGAATCCCCATGCTACTAATTACAGAAGGTATTTTAGATCCTAACAACCAACAAACAAATCAAGTGAATAGTTACTTGTTTGCATGAGAAGGTTGATTGTGATGAGTTCTTGAATATTGGAGACAATCTGAAATTTTTTTCTACAAAGGATTCACTCAAGATATCAAGGAGAAACCAATTTCAATATGAATACAATTGTCAATGCTTAAATCTCTTATTCTACAAGAAAAATTGTAAATAAAACAAAGTAGACAAAACATGTATAGTAGAACTATAAAGAGAACATGTCAAAAACAAATTAGCAGTTTTTTTATCCAAATCATTTACACTCTCAAAAAAAATTTAAACCAATGTCAGGACTCAAGTCCAAATTTTCTTTGTTTACTAATTGATCTAGAAAAAATATCATATTTGATAATCTCTCCATTAACCCCTAAAGCACCATTGTCCCTTTGGGGGACAAATGCAATTTTGGGCATATACCTTTTGATAGGCTACTTTGTGTGATTTTTTGTAACTTTTATTGAAGGTGGGGGATTCAAAGATCTACATGGGCATCTTTTTTTTTTTTTTTCATTTGACATTTGACAAAGAAGTTATGCAAGGATTCATAAAAATTTAGGGAGGAGACATCAATGCACTAAAATACAAGCAATTTGAAAAGAACACGATTGAGAGAACAAAAAAAATGAATATGTATTGCATGTGCACAAAGAGAAAAGGAAGAGAAAAGGAAGTGATGTATATATTTAAAAAAACAATTAAAATTTATAGTTCAAGCATATTTGTATAATTTTGGGAAAGCCAAGGGCATTTGTACAAAATTTGCAAATTTCAAGGGTACACTATTTGTAGAAAACTTTGTCCAAAATAATAAAAAATCAACAATTTCTTGTTGATTTGGACACTTTGGACACAACTTGACTAAGTCAACAAAATTTAATGAAGAAGGTATAATCTTTTGCTATTTTAAATACCACAATTTCTTTATGGAGAAATATAAAAAATGCCCCTCAATTCTTTCAAAAAATCAAATATTTCTCTCAAAGATTCAAAATATCAAAAGTACCCCTTTTTGTAAGAATTATCAATTACGCCTCTATTATTTTGGGAAAACATTAAAAATGCTCCTCACATATTTTGAAATATCAAATATAACTGTCAACCTTTTGTTCTTTCAAAAATATAAAACACATCTTCAATTTTGTGTAAGAATGTCAATTAAACCATACCCTTTGATTTTGAAAACATCATAAATACTCATAGTTTCTTTATGCCTCTTTATTATAATTGTTTTTAAAAATACTAGAATAACAACAAAAATCACTATATACTCAATGCTATAGCTTTGGACATGATAAACTTCCATGCAAATACCTACATCGAGCTAGAACACCTCAACTCTTAGATTTGGCTTGCATTCAAATGACATCTTATTTTTGTAATTTTTGTTCTCATTCTAGTAATTATAAAATTAGCAGTAAGAAACAAAAGTGAATTAGAAGAATTTTTAATAATCCCAAAGATACCAAGAATATAGTTTGATTAACATTCTTACACAAAATCAAATTTAATTTTTATATGTCAAATCAAACAAAGGTATCTTTAATATTCCAATATAGAAGAATATTTTTTATATTTTTCTAAAATACTGGAGTTATAATTAATACTCTTACAAAAATCCAAAAACGTTTTTGATAACTTAAATCTTTGAGGGGCAAATTTGATATTTTGAAAGATTGAGGACATTTTTGGTATTTTTCTTTCCTTCAATGACCATATCAACAAGAAAATAAAATTCATATAAAGAATCTTTAAAAACAATTTTGAAATCTTGAAAATATGATAATATCTTTTTTACTCTTTTGGATTTTCGGAACTTCAATTTTATATTTGCAAGATTTTTTTTCCATGACTTTTCACAATTTGATGTTTTTTAAAGCTAACAATTAACAAACTATGAAGGCTCTTATAACCTAATGAGAGCTTTTTTTTTTTAAAGTTGGAACTCAAAGAAATTTAGAAATGAAGGAAATGTTCACTTCCAGCAATCATTTTGAGATTTATGTATTCCAATCAAAATTTATAAACAAAAATCAAAATGATGGATATATATATATATATATATATATATATATATTTATATATTTATATATTTATATTTACATTTATATTTATATTTATGAACATCCTTTCTGATTTTTAATTATAACTTTTGATTAAAAAAATAAAATCTGAAAAAATTGTTGGAGGCAAAAGTAGACTACATTAGCTAACTTTTTTTAGTTACAAGATTTTTGGAAAAAATCTTTTAACATGTCAAAATTGCCTCCAAAGTCTACTGACTTTGTAAATTAATGAAAACAATAGATATAAAAATAGGTTTTTGAAACAACCTTGTACATGTGCAAGTAGGAGTGGTGCAATTGTAGAAGGGTATGGCCTTCCTCCCACAAGGTGGGGAGTTCAATCCCTACCACTAGCACTTTATGATGCTTGGCTAGGCCTAGTCTTGTGCCTAGCCGAGGTTGGGTCTTGTGTCTAGATTGGAATTCTTAGATATTGTTAATGGCTCACTTTTTTGATTCATTTGGTCATTTGTTTTTTTTCCCACTTTAAAAAAAATTGTATTGAAAAAAAAATCCATAAATAACATTTAATGATTTTGTCCTCAAATTTTTTATATTTAAAAATAACCACATTTGAAAATCACTACTTTCATAAATCACTACATTTGTCAATCATCACATTTGAAAATAAATAGTTTCATAATGTAGAGATGGTAGAGTTGTTATTACATTTTATTTTTTACTACATTAGTGTAAAAGTGATGGTATATTACATAGTAAAATCTCATATTTTACTATATAATAAAACCAAAAAATCTCTTTGAGGAAGAGGATGGCGTGTCGCTACGTCTGAGTGCACTATTGATCTTGGCTTGAGCAACATTAGTGGTGACAATAAGTGCCTCCTTGAAGAGTGTCTCTTAAGTGTGTATGGTAGAAGCATTGATTGCATGTCACCTACATTTGAATGCTTGTGACAGAGGGATGATGAGGTTTGACTTGCAGATGGCTTTTAAAAAAATTTGTATGTTGCATTCACAAACGTACATGGTTTGGATAATTGAAGCCTATGATGAGTGAGCCCTTTGTTTTGACTCATCTTGGAGGATATATTTTGCAGACATCGATGTACAATTCAATGATGCGGCTTTTTTATGCGATGTGCTTGTCCACTACAATGAATATCTCCTCCATTTTTATAACTTTCAGAGGTCGTGGTTGACATCCTTGAATGGAAAACTGTTTGCAAGCAATCAATACGCCCATTTTGTGAAGGCTTGGTGCAGACAATTCTATGAGGCATGGCCATGGGAGCTATCAATCTGATCTAGTTTCTCCGTCTATTCTGGATACGAATTTGATGTTAACACATTCATAATTTGTTGCAAATGTCATATAGGATCCGTTGAGTTCATGGTTGAGGAGATCCTAGCAATTGTTAATGCAATGACATTAGAGTATGAGCGAGGAGCAATAAGCAATAAACGTTGAACAATGAATAATTAGATTTGAGCAGCCATTAATGATTCAATTATTAAAAATGAACATTTTATAATGGAAAAAATAATTTTAAGATCCAAAATTAGAAATTCTAGATCTTTAAAAAAAATCTCAAAAAACTTATAGAAATTTTTATTTTAATCATTTATTCACCAATTATCATACATTATTTGTATAACAATTATCATACATTATTTATCCAATAATTATCATATGTTATGTACCTAACAATTATCATATATGATTTGTACAACAATTTTTATACATTATTTATTCAATAATTATCATATTATACATTATTTGTCCAACAATTATCATACATTATTTATCCAATAATTATCATACATTATTTATCATCTTTTATATTTCATCTACCGTCTATTTTTCATCCATGTACCATTTATCCCATCATCCATCCATTTTTTATCATTGTAATTCATCCATCATCCATGTGCAATTTATTAAAAAAAAATGAATAAATCATTGTGTCTTAAAAAATGAGTGTTTTTTTTGTGCATTTATCTTTTAAAAAACAATGATTATTAAACAATTTAAAGAATAATCTCATATCATTATCAATCACTTTTGAGTTGAATAATGGTCTCTTAGAGAAAATTTGCCTTGTTTTTCAATCAAATAAAAAATAATAATGAATGAAGCTTGTTTAAATTGATTTTGTAAAGAAATGAATTAAGATTTAGGATTTCCAAGATATATTGATACTCTAAATGCTACATGATATGCTTACATCATTTGGCTCAAAAAAATACACATTGCAAATCCTTTCCGTTTTTAAAAAATAAAAATAAACAAAAATCCATAATATTATCTAATATTGCTCTACATTGTGCACAACTTTGTCCATTTAGTCATTCACTTTTTAATTCACTACAATATGCTTTGACTTTAAAATTTCTTTAACAACTTTATCTATGTAGATTCATGTTCTTCAAGTTATAACAAATAACCAAATTAAATATAAATTAGGTAAAGTGCTTAACCTCTAAAGGACCAAAGTCCCCTCGGGGGACTTTCGGGATTTTGGTCAGGTACCTAGGGCTAAACTACTTTGTGAGATTTTTTGAAACTTTTATTGAAGGTGAAGAATTCAAAGATCTACATGGGAATGTAATTTGTTCTTCATTCCGACATTTATTAAAGAAGTTAAAAATTAATAATTGAAAAAAGCTATTTGAAGGGCAGCCCAAAAACTTCTAAAAATTGCATTTTTTTCAAATAAAAATCTGAAATAGGTTCTTTAGACTTATGTTAACGTGAAAAGCCTTGAATCATTCAATTCTAATAGATGAGATGAAAGTTATGAGAAATTTTAGTTTGCGGGTAGGTGTGGTTTTGCTCGAAACCACACCTACCCGCGAAGTAAAACTTCTCATAACTTTCATCTCATTTATTAGAATTGAATGATTCAAGATTCCCCACGTCTACGTAAGTCTAAAGAACTTATTTCAGATTTTTATTTGAAAAAAATGCAATTTTTATAGAAGTTTTTGGGCTGCCCCTCAAATAGCTTTTTTCAATTATTCATTTTTAACTTCTTCAATAAATGTTGGAATGAAGAACAAATTACATTTCCATGTAGATCTTTGAATTCTTCACCTTCAATAAAAGTTTCAAAAAATCTTGCAAAGTAGTTTAGCCCTAGGTACCTGCCCAAAATCTCGAAAGTCCCCCAAGGGGACTTTGGTCCTTTAGGGGTTAAAATATAATAAAAATGTAATAAATTTTGCCATGACTTCTACAGTTAAAACTAAAATACAAAAGTAGAGGTTGAAAATAAAAAATATAATTTATCTAAAACATAGTTTTTTGCAATAGCTTTCAACTTTTTGTGTGTTGTTAGTGGTGATAAAATAAAGAGCTTTATAATTCATCTTACTTGAATTTTACCATGTCTTTTGCACAAGTCATGGTAGAATGGTAGTCAACTGCACTTAGCTTTTTAAATCTGATAGGTGTTACTTTTACATTTGTAGTATCTAACATGGCTTTCTATAGGGCCTTTGAAGTTTTATTTTTGAGTGGTGTTTGATTTTCATGAATATGAGTTGTTTAATTTGTTATTGTAGTCATTTTTTAAAATCCTCATTAACAAAAATATCACAAATTTTTTAAGCACATGAATGTTACTAAATGTACTTAAATTTTACTAAAAAATTTCAAATAACAAAACCTTAGTTACTAACATAAACATAAAAAAAAGAAATAATGATAATATCTAATTGAAAAAACACATGAAAATATCTATGATGAAAAGATACCATGTATATTATTGTTTAATTCTTCCAAGTTTTGAACTCATTTTTAGAAAAGAAATAATTCAAAATTATTAATTATTATAGATCCATAAGTACAAATTTTGTGAAATTGATGACCAAAGACTGTTTTGACATGAGCATTTGTAGCAAATTTGAACAAACAAATTAATGATTTATAGTTGAAAATGCCACGAACACAGCATTTTATGTGTAGTATTATAGTTTATATGAAGAACAATCACTTCTATGGATGTTTACAAAATAAACACTTATTAATGATATTCATTGTCCATAGGAAGCGGAAAAGTCTTTATATTTCTAAATAGAATTTTAGATCTACATAGACAAGGTAAATTGAATCTAAACTTATTGTGTAGTTTTTTTTACCTCAAAATACATTAATTATTTACTCCTATATTACCATAGCCTCTCTGGCATTTTCAACAATTTATGAATTTTCTAAAATGCATATATTGTTATTTAATCTCCAATCTAACCACATGTTTAATATGAGTTTGCATGTGTTTCAAAAGGCTCTTTAACAAGTCATCATAAAACTTAAAGAAACTTCTTTCATTCTAAAGAAGCTCTTTCATGAGCCATCTTAGAATTCACAAAAACTTCTTTTACCAAAAAACAAAAAAAACCAAATTAAATTTTTTAAGTTTTAATTTTTGAATTATTTTTTTGATTCAATGAACTTGCTTGATTTCAAGTAGCACTTTTTGCAATCCTACTGGCTAGGAGAGAGCTATTTGGATTTCAAATAAACCACTTCAACAAAAAAATATATACATTTCATTTTATTTTTACTAAATCAAATTTGAGTAGCATTTTTTACAATTTTAGTGCATTTGTAGAGGGCTATTTGGATTTTGAATAGCTCTCTTAAACATTTTACTTTTTAATATTTTTTAATTTGGTTTATTTCTACAAAAATTAAATCTAAGAAGAAAAAAAATTCAACTATAAAAGTGCTATTTGATTTTGAATAACATTTTAGCAAGCCATTTTTGGAGATGAATTAGCACTTGCAATTGGAGATTTTCAATTTTGTTTACAATGTAATGACAATTATGAGTCTTAAAATCTCAAATACAAAGACCATTTGCTTTAGAAAAGTTCTCTTTGATATTGAATAGCACTCTTGCAACCCATTTTTGGAAATGAATTAGAACCTCCAATTAAATAATTTTATTTTTGTTTACAATTTAATGAATTGTAAATCTCAAACATAAAAATCATTTGCCTCAAAAAAGTGCTATTCAATATCAAATAGCCTTCTAGCAAGCCATGTTTGAGGATAATATTATCTTAGACCAAAGTTTCTTAGTTTTGCTAACATTTTGATCAACTATGTAGTCATAACTACAAAAACCTTTAGTCTAAGGTGTTAATTCATCTTCAAATATGAGTTGCTAGAGTGCTATTCAATATTGAATAGCACTTCTATAGTTTTACCTTAAAAAAAAACTAATTGATTTGATTATTTTTTAAAGAAAAAAATGAAAAGTTGAGAAAGACTATTCAAGTTTGAATAGTCTTCTTCAATTTTTTTTTTTTTTTTTTTTTTCATATTTTCTTTAATTGATTAATCTTTTGAGTGTAGGAGTACTATTTGATATTGAATAGGACTTTAGCAACCCATTTAATTAGAGATTTTCAATTTTGTTTAGAATCTAGTGGGTTTCAAAATCTCGACTACAAAGACCTTGTGCTTTAGGAAAATGCTATTTTATATCAAGTAGCACTCTAGCAACCCATTTTTGGAGATGAATTAGAACCTCAAATTGGAGATTTTCAATTCTATTTACAATCAGGTGCATTTTTAAATTCCAAATACAAAAACTATTTGCCTTAAAGAAGTGCTATTCTACATCAAATAGCATTTTTATTAAGGCAAGCGGTCTTTGTAATTGGAATTTCAAAGCTGGTTAGAATGTAAATAAAACTATAAAACTCTGGGCTATAGTGTTGTATCATCTTTAAGATTGGTTTGCTAGAAGGTAATTCAAATTTAAGTAGTTTGTTCATCAAATTAAGTAGTCTTTGTAGCATATTTAGCCTCTAACAAAAGTGTAAAGGAAGCTGTTTAGAATGCAATAATCCACTATCAAAGCATTTTTTGGTCACCAAGAAGGCTTGTGAAAGAGCTTCTTTAGATTTTGAAGGGCCTACTTTACAATTTTTTTGGAAGCGTGAAAGAACTCTTTGGATCCAATGAATCTTCTTACTATTTAGTGGAATTACTAAAGAGCATCTTTAACAATTGTGCATGCTTTTTTATCAGTCAACTTGAAGTTCATAAGGGGTTTTTTTGGATTCAAATAGTCTTTTAGATTTTTCAAGTTGACCCATAAAAAAGCTTGTCAGGTCTTCAAGCAAAAACCTTTACAATTTCCCTTAGTGGTTTTAAGAGGCTCTTTAGATTTGAAGAGATTATTTTGCAAAAAAAACATAATATTGCAATATAGAGAAAAATTCAAAAACTAAAAAAGTAAATGCTTCATACGTTTGGAGTTTTTTGCTTTTAAAATTTTCAACTATTTGGTTGACATGGTAATCAATATTACACTCATTTCATAAATGCAGTTTGTTATTAAAAATGACTTATAACAAGAGTTTACACATGAGCAAACACTCAACACTTTTTAGACCAAGGAAAAATTGAAGTCCAATTGCATCATACAAAAATTTACATTCTAGTCAAGTGAGCTATGCAGATTTTATATTATGCTTCATGGAATGACATTTCTCTCATCTTTTTAGTTGATGTGTTTTCCCTTACATTAAAGTTTTTTGAAATGAGAGATAAAATGATGTATTTGTGCATTCATAATGATAAGGATTTATTGACTTAAGGCAAAAAGTCACCCATAAAAATATTAGTATCTAAAATGATCATTAGCTATTCAAAGATGATGAGTGCAAGAAAGAAGTACACCACAATGTGAACAAATTAGGTTTTTTGAGGTACATGTTTTTCATGTGGGATGAAATTCACCAATTATAAGCTTGGTCAAAGTTTACCAAGAAGATTAAAATTGACAAATGCAGATGACAATTGTTTGATTAATGAATTAAAATCAAGATGTTAGAGGAGTAGCCACCAAATTTTTCATATGTCTATTTTCATATGTACAAGAGTATGAAAATATGTGCATGTATGAAACTTCTTATACATGCATGCGTAGAAAGAGTAGAAAATAAATAAAACAAATAAAAGAATGCATATGAAAAGGGACACAAACAGTGCAATGTTAATGTCTAGTGCAAGTTGATTATATTGTTTTTGAAATTTAAACCTTGGAATTTGCCAAGTATATTGTGCACAAAGAGTCCATTAAAAATTAATCACAAAATATTGTGGCAAATCAATCTAAATCTATTGATTTTCATATTGAAAACCTTCTTTAAAAAGATTGGTTGTGCCTTAAAAACCATCACTCAAAAAACAAAAATGTAAAAGCAAATAATAAATTGTCCAAATACGCTTGGCTTAAATGCCATGCATCCACCATATGACACGTGTTTAATCCCTAAAGAACTATTGTCCCTTTGGGGGACAGGTGGGAGTTTGGGTGGGAGTTTGGGCATGTACCTTTGGATAAGCTACTTTGTGTGATTTTCTAAAACTTTTGTTGAAGGTGGGGAATTCAAAGATCTACTTGGGCATCTAATTGTTTCCTCATTCCGACAATTATTGAAGAAGTTACGCAAGAATTTCTGAAAATTTGGGGATTGCCCACCCAGGTAGCCCAAAACTTCTTTAAAATTTAAAATTTTTTAAAATTAAAATTTGAAATTGGTTCTTTAGAATTTTTTATAGGTGAGAAGCTTTGAAGCATTCAATTTCAATCAATGAGATCAAAGTTATGAGGAATTTTTGTTTGGGGGCAGTTGTGGATTCTCTACTCTAAAATAAACTTTGAAGTTCTTTATTTTACTCAATTTTCATTATTTGGAAAAAGATTAAACCAAAGGAAGTAGATTGTTTATCACAACATTTTGACCATTAGGATTTGCAAAGTTCATTTTGATGATTAAATTCTTAACAATTTAGTAATTTGACTCATTCTCTCTTTCTTTTTACTTATTGATTTTTCCTATGTGTTGTGTAGTTCCAATTGATTTGAAAATTCTCCCACACATAGCTAACTTGATCTCCTACATGGGAAAAATAAAGCGCAAAGTTGCGTAGAGCAATTATTTTCATGTAAGAATGGTCAAAGGCTTCTAAAATTTTGGGGCAGCATGAAAAAAAACTTTTCTTTTCACTTTAAATGTATATATCTCACTCATTTCCATTTGGAATGACCTGATTTTTTTTCCAAAAGTACTTAATCCAGTTTAGGGCAACAACCTATAGTTGGATTTTCCAAATTAAAAAAAAAAAATCACTTTCTTCCTAACCCCCCAAAAGTGGTAGTCTTGAGTGATTTTCATTGAAAAAATGGCTCAGTCCTTTAGGAGTTAAATAAACATGGTTTACTACACAGTATCAAAAATAGTAGTGAAGGAATACAAACACTTATTTCAAGCCATATAGACAAATTTCTTACCATGATCTATAAACTCATTATTAAAAAAAATTATTTGCTTTGGATGTATATCATAGTTTTAACGCTAATTTAGTTGCCATTGATGTGCACAAACTATTGCATGCACTTGTGCTTATTGTGCAAGTGAGTATCCATTGAATTAAATAGATGATAACTTGCTATTAGATTTCTCAAGGTGGGAGTAACAATTTTGCTGCACTTTTAGAGCCTCTTTAATTTTAAGGTGGCTAAATAAAACTCCAAAATGTCCCCTTGAAAGCAAGAGTGGTTTTATATTCATCTCCTTTCATCTAAATTAAATTTTATTCATTGAAGTTTTGGATGAAAATATTTTTACATTCCATTTGGATTTGGTTCATCCAAATTTTTGGATGAATTTTTTAATTTACATCACAAAATTTTTACTACTAAAAACACAATGTCCACATTTGGATTTGTGGTATCATTTTGAGACCAAAAAAAATAATCTAAAAAAAGCCCCTCATCTTCATGTCCCCCATCTCCATAATTTGGCTACAAAACCCCATGCACTCACATCTCCACAATTTGGTTATGAACCCCATGCCTTCACATCTCCACAATGCGGTTACAAAACCTCATGCACTTACATCCTCATAATTTGGTTATGGACTTGTTGTCCTTAGTTATGGAATTGTCAAGGACTACCACCAAGGACATTTTTGAAGTGTATTCCATTATATAAGTAGATAGCCAAAAAAAATGGAACAAGCTCCTTGAAGAACACTCGATGAAAATAATGAAAATACGTAGGTGGATAATGAATACGGCAATGAACTTGTTTCTGTGAATGAAAGGTGCCCCACACACACAATTCACGACAATTTCATCGCCTTTAACACTCCTATATATCTCCAATCCTTTCTGTTCCGCTATCTTTCTATTAGTTTCATTTCATGCAATTGTCGCTGTGCATAGAAAACATTTTAGTATAAGCTAGTTCCTCATTATATTTTCTGTTTCGTGATGAGCATGTTTGCATAAATTTTTGCTCCTCGTTTTAGATGGAAGCATAATGTTTCTTGTAGCAAACCTGATAGATTATTGGTGAAGGTAAATAATGCTCTGGCAGCAGCAGGTGTGTTCTATATAAGCTCGCATTTCTAACGTTAGTCTTAGACAATTTAAACCTGAATCGCACGTGACAGAACACTAATTATACTGTAGACTAATTATACTGTAGATTAGGTCACAATTTTTGTTAACATTTTGTAGATTTGACTATAATTTTCTTGTAGTATAAGGAAGTGATCTTTGCAAACTTCTTATTGACAAGAGTATGACAGGAGCAAGAGATTATTTGCTAACTTATGCAGGGTTAGGCGGTTTCAAATCTACTGGCGAATATAATTGCTGCGACACACCACGTCCATAGTGAATCTGAAGGAAATACCGTCAATCAGATTAATTGATCATAGTGAAAGTGCCGTATGGACGCTAACTCTATGATTTAATTAAAATGATTGATGATTTTCAGAACAACTTTTGTCAACCTGAGTGGTGATTGGTTACGACTCATCAGATTATTATTGAAAAATGGAGGAAACAGAGGAGTACCGTAAGTGGACGGGTATGAAGAGGAAAATAAGCGGACACCGTTCAGTTCGACCAAAGGTTCCTGCTCTTCCATTATCCTCTTCATGGAACATTGTTTTTTTTTTTTTTTTCCGATTTTTCCTACTTGAAGTGCGTGCCTTGAATGCGTGAACCACGATGTTAGGTAGGGTTGGTCATACTTTCTCTTTGTATTCAGGATTGCGTTGCTCTTAAATAATGTAGGCCATTGGTAGCGTGGAAGTGCATGTTTTTTTGGAGTCAATAGTTTTGCTTAAGAATACGTTCTTCTCTTGGGGATTTGTTATTACTTGGGGAGCTGTGTGGAGTTTAGATTTAAGCAGAGATTGAATTGTAGTATCTATATCAGTTTTGTGGCATGAGCTCGCAGTTTATGGCGATGATGGGCTTGGTATTGACGCTTTTGCAACAACAACGCTATCGGAATAAATCAGCTATCGGAAGAAATCAGGTCGTGAGTGCCTCATCATGCATCTGTTGCTCCAATAACGCTGGAATTGAAAGTGCTCTTATACTCCCATAAGTCGATGTTAGCACGAGGAAATTTACACTGCAAGGATTCTGAATATGGGGTCGGTGTCACATGCCTGCATTCGTCGACTTTCTTCTGGCATATCTTAAGAAGTTCTCAACGCACCGAAAAGACCAGCTGGTATGTAACCCTAACCCTAATCTGTTAGGAACTGAAACCCTAATAACTCTGGACTAGGGTTCTTTCCGGAATTGGGTCTTCAACGTTACAACCTTTGGTGGTGGATCTGTATGTGAACATATTTGCATGCCTCATGGATGGGCCTGGTGAGCAGAGTAATCACGTTTGCGAACTCATTTTATGGTCCTAGCCTGTTCAGTCATGTTCTGCTCTTTCAATGCTATAATTAAGAGCGTCACGTATATTTTTGCGTTTTTAGTTCCCTGTGGAGCAACGCTCTGAGATGTGACGATGCTCTGTTTCGAATGTGCAAACGGTCTGAAGAATGCCAACAATGTCGAATGATACTGCACAACAGAGAGAGAGAATCATGAGGACATGAAGTGGCATACGAGGAGTGGGCAATGCAGATGACTGGGATGGGCGCCGTTGAAAGAAGAGAAAGGGCATGTGTACTACTGAGCACGTGGATGATGGGACTCTGATGGGAGCGGTAGCATCCACGAGCGAGGACATCCAAATGGTGGCCATGGACGACAGCGTGTGGCGGTCCTTGCCAGAGGACTTGATCGAGAGAGTCCTCGCATGGCTGCCCATCCACAGCCTCTTCAAGCTGCGGTGCGTGTGCAAGCAATGGAACGCCGTCCTCTTTTCAGAGCGATTCGTGACGAGGTACAGTGAAGTGTCGCCCCAAAAGCCATGGATTATCATGTACACAGCCGGCCGAATCTCATCCGCTTACAACTCCACCTTAAAAAAGTGGCATGACCTTGAAATCCCCGCCGTATCTCCGGAGAAGTGCGTTCTGGCTGCCTCCGAAGGGCTGCTGTGCTACGGAAACGAGTTCTTTCCGTGGCCGAATCTGTTTGTGTGCAACCCCATGACCAAGTTTTGGCAGCATCTCCCACCCATGTGTTTCATCAAGACCATTCATGTGGTGGGGATGGTCAGTGACAGAGCTTCCAAGTCATATAAGATCCTTGTTGCAGGACTGTTTTTTGACGAGGCACATAATGGGAGACTAGCAACTGAGATTTTTTGTTCTGCAACTAACACGTGGACCATAGGAGGCACACCCTGGCCGATCATGGCCGCTGCATGGAAGCTGGGCGCGGGTTATGCAGTGTGGAGCCGAGGGCTGTTTTATTGTATCACATTTTCTCCGTTTGGTGTAATCACATATGATTTGGAGAACAACCTGTGGGATGAAGTTCACGTCCGCATGCCTTCTTGTATCGTGTCCCCGTCGTTGGTTGAATGCCAGGGTCGTCTCCTGATGGTGGGCGGGTGTGAAGAGGGCAATTTTTTGGGCATCAGGATCTGGGAGCTTGAGAGGGCGAAAATGGTCTGGGTAGAGATCGAGCGCATGCCTCGTAAAATGAGGCGTGAATTCGTGGAAATGCTGCGTCCTTCTCGTCACTTCTTTGGGTTCGGCAATGGGAACATCATTTGCCTCACCATCTCAGAAAGCTCCCCTGCCATTGTGTTCGATCTCGATGATCGCTCCTGGCAATGGCTGCCTGGCTGCCCTAGACTTCCTGATATCAACAACTGGCAATTGAGAGGCATCAGTTTTGAGCCCCGGCTCGATTCAAATGTGTAACCACAAACCCTTCTCCCTTCCCAGTCCCCTTTCCTTAACCCCTAAAGGATGTTGTTGTATTGTATATGCTCTTTTGTCTTGAATACAGATGGGGTATTTGGGTAGCTTATGAATCCCATAAAGTTGTAAATTTTAAGCCAAGTCATAGAAATACGACCAGTCAACTAGGATTTTTTGGGGAATTTTTGGCATTTGTCATAAAGTCATTTCTTTAAGTACTTAACGGTCCTTGTATGAATATAACCAACACTTTTGGTAGACAACATCCTTTAGGAGTTAAGTTTTGCCCTTGCCAGTAGCCCTGAAGTAAAGATATCCCCAAATTTGTGTTACTGTCTTTCGTTGTTGATTTCTTTCCATACTCGTCATAGAAAATTGACCACTTTTGAAAATCTGGGCTTTCCTGTACCAGAGCCAAAGCAGCTGGAGACTGGAAGCTCCAACAGGTAACAACTCGATCCTTGATAATCTCTCAGCTGAAGAAAAGGCATACTTGTTGCCTCACTTGGCTGCTGGTGCCAATCACCCCAATTAAACTGTACCATGTAGGCAACTCTCCTCTTACCCTAGCAATGAGCAATACATAACATTCTATGCTTTTCCTTATACTATCAGAATATCCCTCTCCTCCATTATTGCCATTTACACTCGCTCATACGTGAGGAAAATAAAAGATCTGAGAGTGTGACTTACCACCTAACCATCGAATGGAGATATTGAGTTGTAAAATACTCAATTGTATCTCCTTCATCCACTAAGCTGCAGTATATACTTCATAATCCCTAACCCCTACACATTGGGAACTACGTGGTGTACTATGCAACTACTATAGGTGTATTGTACGCAACTAGTGTTAGTGTATGTTTTTGGTCATCTAGTCACCGATGTCTTATGTTGCTCCAAGTTCCTCAAGGTCCAGAAACTTTAGGTTAATTAAATTACCGTACTAACTTAATTCACCAAGGACCTTGATAAAATTGATGTGAAGAGAGATGACTTTTGCTTTGGTGCAACCGGTCAGTGTACTTGGTAAAATTTCTTAGCCTTTTTGCAGAAGGAGAATCCTCCTTTCTCATGGTGATTTCATGAGCTGCTTGCACTTAGGTGCAAAAAATGTCTGAGTTTTCTCAAGACAAAACGCAATTTTACACAATAAAAGCTACTGCATTTTTTTGTGCAGAAAAGCCTGAGAGAAAATTCAGTTTTCCTGGAGGTTTGAAACCCCTTGATATAGATTCAGTGACATGAGAAAGCCATCCATGCAGTTCAGGGGAAGCTCTGATAGTGTCAAGTTCTAAGATTTGAACACAGTCCAACCCTGTTTGGTTTTGCAAAACCCTTGTGTACTTCTCCACGTTCTAATTAATCATCACTGATGGGTCCCCTTATTTTGCCCGCAAGGGCAGCCTCAAATTTAACACTTTAAGTTCACTTCTCTCCAATCCACAGTAGAAATAATAACTAGAGGATCTGAAATTAAAAATGAAGTAATGTGTTACAAGTATCCAAATTGGATTTTAGTTTCTTATTGCCATTACAACTACTACGCTGGTTTGTGATTAAACTGTTACTAGATCTTTTTTCATCTTTTTACAGGCTTACTTATAGAATTCTCCACAACCAAATACCCATGTTACCCATGAAACTATTTTTATTTATTTTATTGGTCAAACAACATGCACCCACGTATGCATGTAAGTAAAAGAAAAATGGATAGGTTTATCCATTTGTACATCCATAAAAGTCTGTTATTATTACTGACTTTCATCCAAACTTTGGCACAAGTATAGTTCCTTGAGAGATTTGACAATTTCATCCATTTCTCCTCAATTTTTTTTAGTGTTGAAAGGAAACTAATGACTAAGAGAATTGAGACTCTCGCAAAATTTGACCTAAGAAAAGTTTCATAATGTAATGAACTTTACAAGAACTTAGATTGTGTCATTGTGATCCTTGTTCTTCAAGTATAATTTGGCCACAACCTTTAGCCATCCCTCACATAGCCACTTGGTGACATTGGCTCTGTAATGCAATGTCCTTCACACTCTAACACTCTAAGGTAGGTAGCTCAAATTGTCCCCTCTAAAAAAAGCATCCTATAGGTAAATTAGGAATGGATATGAGGTGACTCTTGAATGAACCCTCTTTAGTCAAAAAAGAAAAGGTGTATTTTATTACAAGAGCCAATCATACCCCTTGATTTCACTTCATATCTTTATAAGTTGCAAGGGAACAATTTATGGGAGACTTAGAATCACAAATAGGTGCCTACTACAAAAAGATTTGAACATTCATCAACAATCCAATAATGCTTCAAAAATATGAAAAAAATTGTGTTACATATGGCATCCATTTCTCTTTGTCTGAAAATTAGACAAAAAGGTTTGTCTCAAAGTGCCCATGGAAAGACAGATCAGCCCTTAAAGTGTTGCTTTTCAAGCTACCTATCTTAGTTAAGACATGTGCTTGCAAATCCTCCAAGCCACTTGAGTCTCACTATTTGAAATAGTATTCAAGTACAATAGCCCACAATATAACTACTTCATCAAGAGGAAGACCAACAACAAGTTGGAAGAAATGACACCCCCACTGCTATACAGCAATGCTAAACTAACTCACAACAAGAGCACATGATAAGTTCACAAATATAAAACCCAATGAACAGTAGGCACCACTACCTTGCTTTTAGGAAAAGTGAATATTGTAGACAATTCTACAACAATTCTACAACATTTGTAGCTCCACTTGCTATGTAAATGCCTATACCATGATTACAAAAATACCACATCTTCAAGTAACTGTGTACAATGCGCAACGTGCCTTTGTTGTCAGACTAATACCAAGCAACTAAAATGATTGGGACTAGGTACTATACGCTTACCGCAAAGCTTATTTTAATTTCAACAGAACATAGTCTTTGAGCATAATGCCTAGTATTGATCAAAATAACCAAAATCAGACATTTGCCTAATTTCAAGAGGCATTGATGATGCCTCATGTTGTCTAAAGATGAGCAACCCCACCTTGAAATGCGGGCTTTTAGAAGTGGTAAAAGATACTCAGACAGTCCCTGTAGTGAAGAAGGATTACTAACTACAACTTGGATATCTACTTTACATGCAAGAGTATGTGAAAATCATTCCTTGAATTTGTTACTAACAATGATACTCTTACAACTTTAAAGAAACCATATGATGAGGTCTGGACACCTCATATTTGTATCACAAAAGGTGAAGTGTAAAACTATACCCCTCCTTTTTTTCACACATTTAATCTATTAAATGGCTTATTATGACAAGTCCAATGCCTACTCAGGCCTTCATCCTCCTCTTGCAATGCTTCACGAGCGCAGTGCAATGCTACACAACGTCTCACCTCTCGAGACTTACCACTCCCACTCGCACCACCTCGCTTGATTGTCCACGTTCTCCATTCTTCCATTCTGTGCTTGGGAGTATGTGCTTGGTTGATGTGCCCGCTCAGATCGAATCCTGAGAGATGACACGTCTCACACAGATCGAAACCAAAATCTACAGTGCAATCTAAGCATCCAAATCTCAGCCCTATGATTGGAACCATCTGCACCACCAAAAGAAAAAAATAATCGTCATCTCAATCAAATCAAACACCTTCAGGGGCGGTTCACACTACGCCAAGTCTCAGTGACTTTACAAACAATTCATACTATGTTACGCATCCCAAGTCTGATTGGACGAGAGCTGAGAATCTAGCAGAATTTGCACCTTCGCAATACATCCCAAGTCTCAATTTATTTAGAAATGCCTCACGACAGCAAAGTTTTTGAAAATTCTGATGCAAACAAAGTAGACTTTTGCTCAGGAATTGGGTGGAGCCAAAACGGAGACCCAATTTCGGAGCCAATTCCCAACAACTAGTTGTGACTTTTTTTTGGCAACTTCGTTTCCCTCTTTATGATAATCTGGTGTTGAACAGGGACTTGCACAATTAGGACATGGGACATAGTGCGAACTGCCCCGTCCTGTCTAAAAACTTAGGATTTGCTCAAGCACACAAACACAATACGTTTCAGATATGCATCTGTTTTGGTACCGAAGGCTTGAATTTTCAAGTTTCGCTGTTCAGTGCCATCGGTGGCAGTTCGACTCAGCAAATCTTCCAATTAAAAGCTGCACTCTAAAATGGAGTTTCTGGAGCTCAAAATGAGAAATGACGTACCCCACATCCATCACAGGCTATTCCATAATGCAGAGGGCCTCTTAATGCAGGACCAATGTTCTCACAATTCGCTGCGGATGCTTTCTGGTGTCTGTTTACAAACCAATTTCCAGTCAGCTAATGGTTGCTTTCTAAGAAAATCAATTCCAAAAAACCACACGCAAATTTTTGACAGAATCTTACCTCATTTTTACACTGGCTAGTGGCGACCTTAACCGAAGAGAGAGCTTCCAGCATCCACTAAGTGGATAATCAATGTTTTCAAACACTTGCAGTAAGCGCTGTACGAAACAGATGAAATGCATCCAAGTACGCTTAGAAAGCAGTTTTTGCCTATTCTTTGATTATGTGCCTAGTTTGGTCATTAGTTGCTTCATGATTTTTGTGCAAGGCTCTGAATCAATTCATGTAGAGATGGAGATGGAAGGAAAAACAAAACTTACAAAAATGAAATCTTGTAACTGGAATCTTTCGGTCATAATTTGTTTTGCCAAAAAACCTCCACATTTACATGCTTCATCCTCCCAGGCACTCTTAGGGGTTAACACTACAAAAATCGGTTGAAAAGGTGGATGATATCCTCTCAAAGAGTCCATTGGGCGGGTGCTCCAAAAATTGGATGCTCTCAAAACTCAATTGGAGGAGCATTGCGACGATTTGAGCACATGAAGCAGCTAATCCAACACCAGGAGAATAATTTCAACATCCTGAGTAAAGTGTAAAGATAATGAACCTGGAAACCAGTCGCAAACGAGGGCAGTGTTGATAGCCACCAATTCTCGATGTCTCCGAGTGCAAATATCCAACCTCGCTTCGATAACTTCCAAGACAAAAAACTTCATGTCAAGTGCTCATAAACATAACCAAACTCAAATATACAACAATAGCTCATGCATCCATTGAGCACTCACTATATACAGGATGAAAAGCCTGGACGTGTTTTCCTGCAGCTTGCTCGTTGTACTCCAGAGGAAAAGCCTTGCCCAGATAAGCATCCAGCTCTTCACAGATTTCGGTTAAGAGACCGGGCTGGTGTCGTTTGCAACAAGGGCACTTCAGGATTGCGCCTCTAGGAAAGGCAACACATCGCTCACAGAAGACTGTCCCTCGCATGCGCATCAATAGCAGCGGTGTCATCGGCCATCTCTCCTCATCAAATCAAAAATTGTACGAACATCATTAAACAAAGCAGTCTTTGAGTTCCCGCATATAAACCACAACATTCTACGATTATTACACCAGTAGAATTGTATATTTCGATCACGTGGTGAGTCTTAAGCATTGCCTGCAACCTACAAATCGTTTGCCTTTGGTATGAAGTTAAGAGCCCGACAAGGAAAGAATATATTCTACCTCTGACCATGTACTAAGAAGGCCTTTCTGTGGAAGTAAATAAATGTCATGTGCCCAAATCATTGCAGGCAATTGCACTCTCTGTAACCTGCATTTCCTATGCAAGGTGCACTTCGTTTGCAAAACCCTCAACTAAATGCATCCTGCTAACACGGAGAAAAAGGCAGTACATGTAGAAATTAACACGAGGGGACGATACAATAGCTTCTCACAACGAGGGCACAGTAAATCAATCATGATATTGAACTCATCATCAAGGTCTGACTGATCTGAAGTGGCCCCAGCCTCGCCACTTATGGAGCAACCACCTACTTCGGAGTCCCATGAATCAGGATTATAAAAGGTGTCGATGTTAATCGACTCCACCGCCCTCATCAACGACTCTTCCGAGGTGCTCCTGCTGTCTGATGCTTCAGTCTCCTCTTGGGAGGCCACTTCCTTGTAAAGATATGAACGACATCAGTTGAAAGAGATATTCAGAAGGGCTTCATGCATATTCGTAGAATATTCCATAAAAAATTTGTAACTATTCCTACAATGAAAATATTTCTAAACGTTTCGTAACTTTTTATTTTGAAAGATCAAGCACGTACTTTTCTACTACTTCCCCATTCAATCTCCAAGGCATACCATAATAGTGCAGAGCTCTCACCTGGTGGTTGTTGATCTATTACTTCTCCAGCCTGGTTCTCTTCTTCCTGGCGCTGTAAGTGAAATGGCAATGTAACATAACTATAATTAATTGCAACAGGAATGCAATACTTCGCTGCACAACGAGAGCAGGTTGCTTTCAGAATGTACGCGTCAATAACAGAGCTTTGTGTCGATTTTAGGTCACATACTAGTAGAGCTTATAACCCCTAATGACTACTGCATATGGTAAGTCTCCAAACAAAACATTCTTTGGTGCAATGTAATCCTCTTCGATTTGCAAACAAAAATGTACATTAACCATGCCAACCATTTAAATAGAAAAGAAGAGACCATGCTTCAGAAAACTTGAAACGTTGCAATTAGGTGACGTTACCTTGGCAAATCGGGGAGTGTGAATTCCATTCTCGTCGAAGAATTCAGTTGAAGCTGGCCTTGACATCCCCATGGACTCGTTCGTAGAGGCATACCACGCTTTGAGCCTCCACTTCTGCAGAAAAAAGACCGATTTCGAAGGTTTACCAACATGTGCTCCTTAGAACAAGTTGGCACTACAGGATGAGAAAATTCCTCAAACTGGGACCCTATGAAGATATTATTATTTCGTGAAGTGGAGTTATCAAATGAACGAAATCAAGTGTCTGAAAAATGCAGTTTTCAGATAGTCAATAATTTTGAGTGTCCAAAAACCAATGAAGTTTTGTTTAACCATGATGGC
Source organism: Ulota crispa (assembly GCA_963920765.1). Classification (NCBI taxonomy): domain Eukaryota; kingdom Viridiplantae; phylum Streptophyta; class Bryopsida; order Orthotrichales; family Orthotrichaceae; genus Ulota; species Ulota crispa. Next base: position 30,113,637 of record OY987244.1, read on the forward strand.
TTTCCATTATAAGAATGCCAACAACTGTATGTTCATATGGAAGTTATTCACAACCAAAAAAAACCGTAGATCCATCTTGCCATTCAATATCAAGAAAAACCAGAAATAAGTTTGACGTTCCATTTCTGTGTTCTTTATGGAAAAATGCAACAATCAACTCAGTTGACAAATCACAAAAAAAGTAGACTTCATTTCGGTACAAGACAAACTCTTAGAAAATATTTGGTAAAATATACGCGAAGAAAGAGGTGAAAATAATGATCTTTGTAAAAACGAGACAAAAAATAAGGAAATGCACGACGTTCTAGAATCAAGCCACCTTGAAAAAGCTCAGTCCTGGTTTTGTATTCTTCCGGCTCTATTCGCTGCAGCAAGAGATGCAATGCCTTGCAAACTCGGGGGATATACAAATACGGTCGTCTGCACCGCGGGCATTCTGATCTTGTTGCAGGATTCACCGATTGATATGCACACCAGAAGCAGAAGACATGACCGCAGGCTGAAACACAAACACAAAATTCAATGATCTCAGTCGATACTACCTTCAGTCAAATGCACCGGGGTAGCTGAAGTAGCTGCAACAGCAAAGGAGTAGATACTGCCTCTGTCCCATTATAAAGCTCCAAAAACTTCTCCATGAGGGATTGACTGTATTTTTGCTAGTGAGAAATGCATTCTAGAATCAATATACCACCTACCAAATGTTTGCAAAATCTCCAATTTTAATGTTGTCAATTAGACACCCAAATTCCATGCAAAAAGTACCATATTTGTGCATAGTTTGTGAATGCTGCTAGCTCCTCATTATTTAGTCTTTGTACTCATGACACATGCATTCTAGAATCAATATACCATCTACCATATGTGTGCAAAATCTCCAACTTTGATGTTGCCGTTTGGGCACCCAAATTCCATGCAAAAAGTACCATATTTATACATGTTGCTAGCTCCTCATTAATGATGATTTAAAGAATAGTAGCAATAATGGTACCTCATATGGGCAAGGCCAAGCTTGTTAGGAGAGGAATGCTCTCTAATTGCTTAACTTGCCCCCATGAAATCATTGAATATGACAAACGCTTTCTCAGAAATTGAAATTAGCAAAAGGGAGCTTTTTAGTGGGACAAGAACTATGCCTGATTTGGAGCTTTATATTGGGACAGAGGGAGTAGAAAATTAAGGTTAAATCGTTCATACCATGAACAATAGGCTTGTAGACGAGCTGTCTGCACATGCATGTACGTCGTCAGCTCCAATAACCTCGGTAGAGTACTGCCCTAACCCTAACCCTAATCCTAACCCCTGTTTCATTCGGATCTCCATCTCCTCCTATCACAATATCCATACATTATATGATCTCGGCACTCAGTCATAAAGAAAAAACGGTGCAAGAGTGATATAGGAGTCCCAATCACACAACATAGCACGGTGAGAGCCTAACGCCAACGTAAAGAACAAGCAGCAGAGCACGAAACAATAATTAAAGCTTAACCTTTAAATTTTTCAGCAACCCAAAATGGGTTGATTGTTTTTTAAGACGGCCATTTACGAACTTAGAAATGTCAAGAGTTACTTGAACTTTGGCTCATTTGAAAGAGAAACAAGTTAGTTATGTACAGGTGTTTTCAAATTTAGAGAAGAGTAACCATTGAATTTACAAAAGTTTTCAAACCATGGGTGGTCTTGGAGTTGTGGTGTTAAATTTTGGCCATAGATTTGTGAAAGTCTTCTATTTTACTCACAATTTTTGAAATTTAAGGGTGAAGTGGTCACTACTACAAGACCATTTTCTCACTCATTTTTTACCTTAAAAATACAAGACTTGTTTTTATGCGTGTGGAACTTGATTACTTTGAGAATGAGCATAAGATGCCAGCTTTTTAAAATGTTATGTGTCCAAAAGAGCCAATCAAAACACAATTTCAACTACTCCAAAATATTGGTTTCCTTGTAGTACCCTTTACATTTTTGTTATAATCTTCCAATCTAACCCTTGGATTGAAACCAAACTTTGTAGAGATGATAAGGACTTGGATTTCTACAAGATCTTATGGTTACTTTGGTCTAAAAATGACTCATTATTCTTTAAGCTTCACCCTTTCATAACTTACAAAATCCAGGTCCAAAACACCTTCAAAATGGCTGAAAATTTTAAGGGTTAAACAGTAATTCTTGCACTGTCCACCTCTGAAGATAAAAAAAATCACAGTTTGAAAAGTGAACAATTCGATTAGGATTAAGTGTATGAAGAAACGACGCTCACTGAAATAAAGAATCAAATCACCTCAAATTTAGAAGAATAGTTGAGCATCTCTCTTTCTCTTTTCGCTCTAAAAAATCCGATCTAATCTAAAAGGACGCGGGACTTCGAGCAATGGAGTAGAGAGGACGCACAGGCAAATGGAGCACTGGAAGAATCGTTTCCCGTCGATGCCATCCGTGTAAGGCTTGTATACATTTTTTCTATCCGTCCGGTCTCTGTCCATAGTGAACTGATCTCTGCCTCGATCGAAACCCTAATCCGAAAACGGCACTAACTTAATGCCATATCAAAAATAGCTAGCTTCGAAGTGTCGGACTCGTGTAAGCTCCAAATTCACCGAGAATGCAAAAAAGTTCATACATGGATTGAGAATTTCAAGGAGCTCTAACTTATTTCCCGAAGAGATTAATGCGTGCACTCTCTCAATTCTGAATCTCTCTCTCTCTCTCTGTCAAGCAAGTCCCGCAGATCGACAGCCTTCATTCAAGCGCAAAATTCAAAGAGCGGAAGCAGAGGTCGCGCGGGAGAAGCTTGCTCGTGTTGGCTAATATGTTCAAAAATGGTAGATTGTAGAAAGGTCACACTATGTGGCTATGTGTTGAAGAGGTGTAGATTTTAGAAAATAGTGTGGTGGGCGAGGTTTCAGCGGGCCTCCCTAATTCGGGCATCCGCACCGTTGACTCTCTAAGCTAACTCGCTAAATGTGACTTTAAAATTCTTATTTCCCACCTTTAAGGTAGAAGGCTCATAAACCGTTTAGGCTCTAAAACCGCCCACCTACTGAAATGTACTCCTCCTGTACATGCTGTTTTTCATAGGTTTTTAAAATGTACAATGGTGTACATTTAAGGAGGTGGGCAGTTTTAGAACCTTATATCACTTTAGTTTTAAAATTTCATAACTAGTTTCACAAAACTTCAAAAAATATGAAACAACTCGGGTTAGATGTCAATTCTTCTTGTTTTTAAAGGAGAATTTACTAAAAAATATTTCAAATTCAATTTCAATCCTTAGATGGCCAGTTTATGAGCTTCCTACCTTACTCATCCAAATGAGTTTTCATAAATTGTGAATGGATCCATCATTAAGGATAAAGCTCACTAAACTTAAGTCCAACTTCCATGGGCAATTAGAATTGGCCACACTAACAATTTTCTAACTTTGGCAAAGTGAAACCCCCATGTTTAATTTGGCATTCTTTCATGCACTCTCTAGTTATAGTACGTGGCCACAAAATATCTCAAGATTTTGGTCTCTTGAGTCATAGTATTTTGAGACAATATTAGAATATTTTTTCCACAACATACTAAATCTACCTATAATATTCTGAACTACCCATTGTTAGTGTGTTGCATATTCACTTGTTTTTAAATTAGTGCAAGTTGACATTGATGGTTTGAGGCATAGTAATTAAAGTATATGTATTGTAAAGAATACCATTGAAAAGCGTTGTCATATGTTTTTTCAATGTGGGTGATGGAGAATGAAGAATGAAGAATGGAGAATGTTTTGCTTAGAGGAAGGCAACACGGCCACCACTTGGAGGAGCAAAAAAAGCAAGGGTGAGAAGCACTTCATGAGCGAGTAAACAGGCAGACCATGGTAAGAGCTGTCACGCAAAAAATATTCTAAGACCATTTCTTTACGCTTGGGGGACAAGAATTTTTTTTTTCTCCATCTTCATGAAACGGACCTTGCGCCAATAGTGGACACAGCGGCATGTCAATTTTCCATGAAGATTGAGAATGCAAAATCTCAACCGTGACAGTCACTCCTTTGTAAAGAAAATCGACGCAAGAAGGGCACTAGAAGGGAACAAGATGGGAACCAGTAGGGAACAAGATGAGAACCAAGAGGGAATCATTAGAGCATCTTCACTATGACCCCTCACAAATTTACAACAAAAGTTTTTAATCAAAAGTAGAATTAGACGTTGAGTATTCTTTTTCAAAGCTACTTGGTTCTCTTTTGTGGTAAAAATCCAATTGGTAATTGTTATTTGTACGCCTATTGGTAACACAATTGGTTAACCACATAGTTAACATCAATGTGATTTGGCATTAATTGAAGGGAATTGATATGTGCACACCCAGGTTGATATATAGTGTGCACACCGGGGTTGATATATAGTGTGCACACCGGGGTTGATATATAGTGTGCACACCGGGGTTGATACACAGTGTGCACACCCGGGTTGATACACAATGTGCACACCCGGGTTGATACACAATGTGCACACCCGGGTTGATACACAATGTGCACACCCGGGCTGATATACAGTGTGCACACTGGGGTTGATATACAGTGTGCACACTAGGGGTTGATATACAGTGTGCACATCGGGGTTGATATACAGTGTGCACACTAGGAGTTGATATATAGTGTGCACACCGGGATTGATATACAATGTGCACACCCTTGTTCTCAACCTACAATAATCACACCCTCGTGGGATAAATTTTAGATTTCTATCATCAAAAAGTTGAATTTGAAAATTTTGAATTCAAATTTGGACTTAGAGACCATGTTTTAGTGTAGAACTATAAAAAACAGTTGCAATTCAATAACACTCAATGAAAAAGTTTATCTTTTTTTACAAACAAAAGTAAAAGTAACACTTTTCCCCATAGCTAAGCTTTTTCATTGGGTGTTGTTCAATTGCAACCCTTTTTATGGTTTTAAACTAAATCATGGTCTTTGAGTTCAAATTTGAATTCAAAATGTTCAAATTTAACTTTTTGATGGCAGAAATCTATAATTTACCCACCATAGGGGTGTGCATATATCAACCCCCCAATGTCAGTGGGTGGCCTCATGAGGTCCAAAAAAAAACATTGCCTAGTGTGCACATATCAATTCCCTAATTGAATAAGAAGCTTAACCCTTAAACAATCATAAGGCATAGTATTTATGTTGCCATATAATTGGCATTTGCTACCAACAAGAAGTTTTAATTTGAGATTTCAAATAGCTCACTAGAATTGCATTGATCTATTCTGTAACTTCTTTGTTAATCTAAAACGTAGTAAAGGTGTGAATCCATTCCAAATACAAGAAAAATACCTTGTATTCTATTGGCTATCGTATAATTGATATTTGCTATAAGAAAGGTGCGAATCTAGTCCAAACACAAGAAAAACATTGTATTCTACTAGTCACACAGGCACGCCATGTCCTTTAGGGGTTAAGGTTATTTTGGGCAAATGTACAATACAGAGATAGACGGTAATTCAACAAAAATTGGAGAGAGAATAAACAAGACCAATACATCTTGAAAACCACAATTACTGCTGAATGGACTACGGATATCCATTGTTGATTTTCGTATTGTATCAAAAAATGAGACTAATGGAGACTCAGAGGAGACCTATTATTTTTTAAAGAAAAAAACAAAATGTCAAAAGATAAGGTAAGTACGTCCAAAGCAAAAACGATTTGAATGCAAAGAAACTAAAAACCAAAAATTGCAAGGATAGAAACAATAAGGATAATCTTAACCCCTAAATGCCCAAGGGTGTTTTTCTTGTTTTCGGAAGGCAGTTTTGAAGTTTTTGATTTGTCTTTGTAAGATCATTATTAAACATCAAAATAAAATTGTAACCGTTGAATCTTGAACTTCAAGACTTCTAGATGGAGCTATCCAAAAAGAATCCAAAATAACCGTGTGGATTTTAAGATATTTGCAATTGAATGATGATGAGGATAAAGTTTTTTGCTTTTTCTAAAGTTGTCCAAAATTTCTAATGCAAATTGGTAACTTCTAGATACAAAATTGGAAAACAACCACTTAGATTGCTTTAGTGTTTATTGTTGTTACTTCAAAATCAGTGGCCCCCCTTCCAAATCCATGACCAGAATTTCACAAATGAGCTTGCAAAGCAATTGTCAAAACGCAACCGTCTAATACCAATAAATTTTCAGCTCCAATTATTGACCAAAAATCATTATGAATGAAAGAATTTTCAACGGTGAAAGGATTCTAATTTTTATAACAAAGTCATTCCAAGTGAAATTAGTCCAAAAGCACTTTTAGATTTTGTTAAATGTCAAAATTTCAGTAAAAAGGTCCTTATTGCCCAAGGGAAATCTTCACCTTTTGCTCAACTTGATGCCCGCCTTTTCAATGTGGCAACTTCTCATAGGCTCTATGACACTATTCATGACACTGTTCATGACACTATTCCTGACACTATTCACAACACTATTCATGTCACAAAATGTATGCTTGTAGTTAAGCTACCACCAAAAACAATTGAAATAAGATATGGAGGAAATTGAATTTGAACGATGGAGGTAACTTGAGTGCGCAACTTTTCTTAAAAAAAAAACCTAGAAATGATAAAATCTGTACTTTCAAGAGTCTCAAAGTTTCTTGAAGTTTTTTGGACACCCAAATTGGGTGCATTGGGCATTTAGGGGTTAATAACTCTATCACATATGCGTTACACAAGAACATACAATGACAAGCTTAATTCTAAAACTTCAAGACTCATATTGGTAAGATTAAGGGTTTTCTCATATTGTTTTTGATATATACTCATTACAATATGCTCTTTGAGAAAGTCCATAATTTACGTGACACTAGAGGGTGGAAACTTCAAGGTTCTTAATTTGTATAGATTGCCAAACAGTAGTTTCTAAGAGCAACTTACAAGAATCAAGAAGCCAAACAACATATCCTAAATTATTCTCATATACATATAGATTGTTGCACAGCAAATTGTGTGAATTCAATACTTTAATCTTCTTATCAAACTAAAATACTTACACCTACCAATTCACCCAAAAATATGGTATATATTTTTTAAATTGTAGAAAACAAGTCCACACACCTTGTCGTAATCAGATCAAACATGCGTTAAATCAATCATGAGATCTTTGGTACGTTCTTTTTGTTTTAAAGGGAACAATAAATGCAAAGAACTAAACATTTGAGAAAAAAAATCATCAGGTCTCATTTTGATTTTTCACGTCACTCAATGGGAATGACGATTCAAAACTAGTGACACAGGCTTCAAAATCTCACACATATAACAAGAACCTCAAAACTTTAGAGCACTTTGTCCACTCAACTCTCTCTAATTGAATTGCGTTGCCACAAAGTAAGCAGGCTTCAAAATGCACTAAACTTCAATAACTTGACACCTGGAAATACTCCTATTGAATTTTTACACAGCAGTAGAGCTTCTCAAAATACGCAGGGAATATGCAACTACAGAGTGATCAATACGTGAGGAAGGAGTGAATAAAACATCATAAATATAATCACCTGTGCATAAACTACGTACAGATAAATATAAATATAACGATTGAGCTGAAATATATTTCTCCAGCAACCATTCAGCTAAGATCCTTCGGCATTTATCTTGTGAACTTACCCGCAAGCTTCAAGAATTGACCATTCTGACCATTTGAAACTAGAAGAAAGTCTCTGCAATACCACAACGCCAGAGCTATCCTCTCAAAATGAGTGGCCAACTGGCTTGTTCCTCATAAGAGTCAAAATGCACCTGTGCATCAGTCCAGTCTGGAAACTCAAGTGATGGAAACTCCTTGCTCTTGAAACCACATCAGCAACCGTGCAGCAGCTGAATCTTTGGCTCTGTTAACATTTTTCTCCGCTTCTCCCTCCACATCTACTTCAAAGGCTTGTCCACCCAAGAAAACTGTTGTCTGGATCATGTATCTAAATCTGATAGAATCATCATTTATCAAAATCATCAGCTCTCAATACCGCAACCTAGTGGCCCCAAATGTGACTTCTGTAAATAGCTCAAGTTGCTAAAAACACTATTAAATTTGCTAAAACATCAATATCTCGTTTGTTGTAGCTGTAAGGAAAACTGGTATAGATTCGGATGAATTTAGTCACGTTGAAGTACAATGCTGCGACCCAGCCGTTAATCAATGAAATCAAGGAAAAGGAAAAAGTTAACAACCCAATTGTGGACAAGGGATGTTACAAGGGACCATGAGGATGGCTTACAAAGGAGCATGGCTGACCCCTCCTTTCCAGACCTGCGTGTACACTGGATCTAGCCATCGGTGTTTCATGCAAAGAGCATTGAGCAAGGACCGCGCCTCACCTTTGCCCATCTGCCACCCCATCTCTGAAAATAGAAACGAACCATGTTAGCCTTTACAAAGAGAATGCTCAACCCAAAAGGAGCAATGTTTTATGAACTCTAAAGTACAGGTGCTAGCGGTGGGTGCAAAAATATAACAGTAGTCCTCATAAAGGTTTTATACCTGGTGGTGGTCGCGGCTGAGAAGCTGAGAGGGGCGCGGAGGAATAGAGATAACATGGACTGAAAGTATTGAGGACTTCAGCAACAAAAGTCGGAGTACTAGAGACGTTGTCGTGATAAACTTGATTTCCAGAACCAGGGCTCCGAACATCAACGTCCATCTTATCATCTGAAACGGATGTCTCTAGTTTGGTCCCGTCCATCTGGTGATTTGCATCACCACCATTTTCCGAGCTTGATACCCGATTAGTTCCCGACAGGTTCTTGTGTACCAGATTCGCTGATGCACTATCAATCACTAGAGGAGTGCTTTCAGCAGCAGTAGGTTCGTGCTTGAACAGACCATCTGGAACCAAAGGTTCGATCAGCAAAATAGAGTGCCTCGAGTCTGTAATCGGTGCGAGCTCGGAGAAACGAGCAAAGTTTGTTGTTGTCGAACTTGACTGAGTATTAGAAACGCCCAAGTCTCGGAAGAGAGGACCTTGTTGCGGCTTGTTCCTTGTTGAGACCTTATCTCGGGTAACGGAACTTTGAGTCGGTTTGGAAGCTGCCCTATATGCGAGACAAAGCTTTTCGAACTCTACGCTCTCAGTCAGCTCTGGAAACTTCTGCCTGGAAGTAGAAGAGCCCGAATGGAAAGCGTTTGATCCTGGTTCTGATGACCTAGCGGTTGACTCGGTTGAGAAAAAGGTTTTGTTTGACTTGTTCAGTAAAGTAGACTCCAAGTTTTGATGACCTGATGGTTGGTGCTTGTCGACTATCAGTATATCTCCGTCATCTGAATTTTCTTTGTGCCTTTTTCTACCTAGTTGTACGTTACTCTGCTCTTCTAGCACAGGACCATTCCGAGACACCGTACAAGATTCAAACTCGGCCTCTGATCTCTTGCCAATAACGTTTTGAACTGTTCCCTTGGGACTCGGATCTGCAACGCAATCCCTGGCATTGCTCAGAGATGTACAGGGCAACTGGAAGCTGAAAAAAACTTGACATACTTACTAAACGGCAAATTTCTAGCGTGATTGATACATAGCAACAACACCCGCTGGTTCAAAAAATTATATTGCATTCCATGCCTAGACCAGTGGACCTGTTCACTTACCAGGAGCACAAGGATTCTTGAAAACAGCTGAAGTCGAGCCGACAGCATTTGCAGAAGAGGAAGCTGTGGCATCCTCCAACTCGCTTTGAAGAGCATCACTCGCTTCCTCAACAGAAGCCAAAAGATGACACCCTCCCTCAGGAATTTCCACTAGATCAGAGAACTTCGTGGCATATAATGCTGTCCGTTGTAGTAATCGTCTTAGGGGGTGTTCAAAACCACGTTCCTGTTAGCTCGAAAGGGTTAGGGGAATTTGATTAAGTCACCCGACCATCCACGAACTGAGAGATATCAGGAAGTTTATTTGATCCTTATTCTTCTAAAGAAACACCTCGCGTGATCAGATGAAGTTTGATGCAGAAGATTTTATATTCGGAATAAACAGAAACTCTCAAGTTGTACATTTCAGGAGCACGTATGCTAGTAAGAACAACAAACCTCAAAAATACTCCATGCAGAATGATTAACACAAAAGATACTCAGAATAAGCTGTGCTACTCAGTGATCAACAATCGCAGACCAAATGAAACTAATCTAAAAAGAAGTGGAAGTGTTATGACCTTTAGTAATGCAAGAGCCCGAATTGCGGCAATTTTTTTTGCATTTTTCTTGTATTCTTTTCGACCCCTTCCTATGATTGCCTCGTCCTTCAGTTGTACCGTAACAGTTATGAGGACATTCCCCTTAGTTCCATCTTCAAGTTTGAATTTCGGGTCACCCAATTTTTGTTTTTGACACAACTCCCGCAGCTCACGAGTCGGCTCAATGCGCAATGTTGCTGGTGTAACCAAAGGTTTTAAAATTCCCTTGAAAACGTTCCATACGATGTCCAGGTCACGGTCGGAGTCCAAAAATACTGCTCCTGCCAATGACTCCACCAAATCGCTCAACACCTGAAACACAGAACACTCCAAAAATACGGTAAATACAAGGGGCCTTCAAAATTGAACAATTATAATGTGGTATTGTGAATAAAATTTTGGTATTATAAGAGCATGCTCTTGAATGCGGATAATATAAGTTTGCCTTAGTTCCCTTACTTCTGAAGCATGGAACTCAAGATATACTGGCAACCATAGCAACAGCTGTTCCTACCTGAAGCATGGAAAAACTTCAGGGCGCACACCGAAACCACTATTCTGAGAAGAAAATAAAACTTACTTTCGGACCGCCGTCCCCTTTCCAGCCGTGGCACTGAGCATCAGTCGCAGAAAGATGTACAAACTTGACATACTTTTCAACACACGCAGCCAGCTCTCTAGAATTGTGGAGTAGGTAAACATGAAGATTGTGCCGGACCGCCACCCGTGCAAAACACTCGTTATTCACTGCTGCTGACCTCAAGTCAGTAAGCAGCCCAGGTTCCCGTTTCAACACTTCTGAGTTCTCATAGAAGTGCCTCGTGATAAGAAAGTCGAGAACAGCATCTCCTAGAAACTCCAATCTCTGCAAAAGCAGGGCACACTGTCAATGCAACTGATGAACGCCAAAGTAGCTGCATGCTAAGGCTCAAATCATTTCATAGCGGTAGTGCACATTCGTAGGCGAAAGTAAGTACCTGATAACAATCACCAGTACGACGTAGACATGATGCATGTGTTAGAGCCTCCACTAACAAACCCTTGTTTTCAAACTTGTAATGTAGCAATTCTTCTAATTGAGCAACCTTGATTTCTGGTAGAAGCCTTAGTTGCCCATGCACGCGAGTACGGGCTTCTTCCTTAATGTTAGGATCAACCCCAACTTCGCAACCGAGCCATCCCATCAGAGCTTTTGCAGCATTTACACCGCCATGAATATAATGGGCACCTACACATAATTCGAGCAAATAATAATTATCCTATTTGAGGACAAAATATGAGCTGAACGCTAAAATGCAAAAAAAATCTCGAAGCTACTCATGAATATAGGCCATGCAAAAGTGGCCAGCTATAAAGTCTAATCTTAAAATATATAAATTTGAAGAGGCGAAGTAGAGAACATCGAGAATGAAAAGAGTCATAGGCGTCTGATTCAGTTGACTTCAATGAGCGTTCATCTATGGAAACATAATTATGCATATCTAATGAAAATTCTCAAGTGGCTCAAGTTTGTTACCAACAAGAGCCTCAAACACATCAGCAATTGTCTTTCCTTGCAAGGATACCCCAGTGCGCCGTGTCCGCTTTGATAAAATTCTCTGTTGAACTTCGGTGTCATCAGCTTCGATGGCTTCCGCGCAGAGTTCATAAGCACGTCCTGGTGCAGCCCATTCCTTTGGAGAGAATTGGTTATCTCGTATGTAGTTCTTGTCACCAGCCAACACAAAATTATTTGAGTAATTCAGAGTAAAAGATCCTCTACAGAAAATCATAATTAAAATATGCAAAAGAAGAGGGAGGTTCCTGAATTCAAATTTATACGTATTTGAAAGCATAATGAAGTTGCAATCCTACTCCTAAATAGAGCAGCTACACTACCGACATTCGCTTATTGGTGTAGACCAGAATAATTTCTAACCCTACACAATTGAAAATTACATGCGAGGATCAAGTGACACACGACTGCTTCAAATGGAGCAATCAACCAAGACTTAAGACTCATAAACTATATAGTTAAAAAACTACAGCATCTACATTAACCATACAGACACTAATCAATGTAAAAAGTATAGTATCACCATAGCTGGCACCTACCATTATACCCCGCTCTCTGCCAAGTTTCTCAAGCGTTGCATTGCAAATATGAGCGGTGCGTAACTTTGAAAGCTTGCCTTCCTGCATGTTATTATGAACAAGGAAGAGACGCTCACTTATAGAAAATTCCAGGAAGGCGTCCCCTAGCAATTCTAAACTTTCTAAACTGAAGCCCTCTCCGCACTTGCTTGTTGTAATTGCCTCCAGCATCTGTTCAAGATCGGACAATTAGCTTTGTAAGGGCAAGTAACAGTTATTGCATTCTGAAGGCGTCTGAACAATGATTTTCAGAAATAAAGGTGCTTACAGAATCAAAAAATATAGAATATGGACAGAAATCAGCCGTGCTAAACAAACGTATCACATTTACAGCTTAAGAGTGCAACTATGTCATGTATAAAATCACCAGATATGCAGGCATTGGAGAAGCTCCAGGGTATGACAGTGGAAGAGTTTGTCGAAGTTGTAGAGCAAGAAGAAGCCCTTCAAGATGATGCATGAAAGAAGGCAACAAACAAACTGCGTTTGTCAATTGACATGATAACCCCTTCACCCTTATTCTGCACAGCTCCAGTGGCAGCTCCACGAATTGCTCGACAGCTCCAGTAAGCTCTTCTGCAGCAATGCAAGGCCACCTTGGCAGGTCAGGCGTCTTTCCATGGAAAACAAGTTGAACCTAAAAATGTCAAACTAATAAGGGCGTTCAAGTATTCATATCAACCCACGTTCAACAAAGATGACAAATATGTAGCTGATGGACGCAGAGAGCACTGAACCTGCGGGCTCGACTTTAATTAAGAGATTGCGAACTTTCTTCAACCGCTTGGCTTCTAACATGGGTTGAGTAACGAATTTTAGTATTGTATTGTGCCTGAAATGTCGTAGCATAGTAGTTAAAACATCGTCACTAAACACCGTCATCCTGAACAGAACTCACTTCGCAACAGAATTCTAAACCACAAGCAAAACCTCAAACTCCAGGCAAACACTTTAAAGCAGAACCTCTCTAAGGGGAAGTTGTTAACATACTGTTTCTCAAAATAATCTGAATATGAGCTGAATCTGGGGTCATTCATGACCATGGGACTGTCAGCAGTCAGATCAGGAATAAGCTCCTTTGCAGAGTAAAGCCATTCTTTGATAGTCGTATTGTGCATAGTTTGGACTAATGAATTTTTGACGTCATTAACATGGACGTATCCATCATATAACCTGACTAATGAGGTTTCAGGGATCTCTGGAGGAACGCCGTCAAGGGTAAAGTACTCCACATCTGATATCACTTTCGCGATAGAATCCCAGTCAATTGACAAAGATGATGACTCTTGTTTCTCTTCTAGAGGAAGCAGAAGATACAGACGATCAGGACTCCAAACGCCAGAATTTTCAGCACCAGGCTTGTGATCTAAAAGAGCACTGAAGATTCTCTCTTGAAATAGCATTGCATTCTCTAGCTGCACAAAAACACACATGCGTAAGCATTAATTTAAAAGTACAATCGTAGTTAAATCTATACTTCTTTCTGGTCTCCAAAGCAAAGACTCTTCACTCACGAGCCCGGGACTCCAATCGAATATGCAACGGTGACAAATGCTTTGACTAGTCCTCTAGCCTACGAGATACTTCAAACTGACAACACTGTCTTTAAGCATAATGAAGAAACTAATCTATTTTGGAGAACAGGAATGTGGAAACCGAGTGACAATAAGATGGACATGGCCGTCAGAATATACGCTCTGACTGTAGGGACCGCATCTAAAACTTCAGGGATAGATTACGGTGACCATCTAGGATGAGCGACATCCTCTCGCCTGATGGCACTCACCTGAATAGGGTCGAAAACTATGGTTTCGCAGGGTGAGCATTTTGCGATCGCAAGTCTTCTGTTACTGAGTTGCAGTTTAACTTCTACAGTCCCAGCCTCTGGTCCTAAATCTGCTTCCAAAAACAGTCCAAAATTTACATAAGCCCTGTCATCGGGATTTGCTTCGAACGAGACAGAATAAGCATGTAATTCTATGCTGTCCGGCCGTCGCGCCCAGGATCCACTGAAAGCATCTGGGATTCTTGGTGAATGTGCTGGGGATGAAAGCTCCTCTGCAACAAAATCATATGGTTAGGTTAATGAAAATATGATGAAAATGAAGTACATCATGCTGCAGCGAGTGAAAACACAAATCCCTCACGGTATACAAGCCCAAGCACCAAGGCGTGCGATCAATATTACCTGGTACTGAAAAAAAATTAAGTCAAGACACAACTATGCCTTAGTTCGTCTCATTGTTCACTACTTTATGTCCCATTTTGAGGCAAAGACCAGTAAGGGCCTACAAGTGACACAGATTCTAAGTTTACACTGTGCTTCATGTAAATTCGTCGGTATTAATTGGGAAAAAAACCGAGTTTAAGATAGTATGAAAAGCATAAGACCGAACATCTATAATTAGCCCATCAGTTTCAACTGCAAATCTTCTACTAGCACCAGAGCAAACACAACTCAGAATCTTAGCTAGTAAGAAATATTCACGACACAAGTTGGTAAACAAAATATGATACTACTCACCCGTAACAAATTTCAATTCTGGAGCGAATGCATCAAGGATAGCCTCATCCTCATCAGATTTGGGTCGAAGAAAATCTGTCAGAGCTCCAGCTTCGTACAGGCGCTTGCAGGCAGCCAAGCAAGAAACTCGTTTTGCATCGGTCTTAGAAGCCGCTGACGACCCTTCCGCAGTTTGAATTAATGCGTCTGTAGGAAGATTGACGGTGCATTTCACTCCCCAACTGCCCTCGCTGTAATTAAACTCAGGTATTGGCGTGAAAAAACTGCATCAAAAGTTGCACGTACATGACGACATTTTGTGAAAGTAGTCAGAGTGAGTTTTGCAACATAATTTACCAACGTCTAAATATACGCAAGATCAGATTTACGGATAGACCGGACGTGCAATTTAATGGTAAGTACTAATTCCAAAACTCCAAACCTTTCATGATTGCAAAATAAGCTAAAGATATTCAATGATGTTTGGCCAGAGTACCTATCGTGAGCGAGTCGTGCACAATATTGATGCAGTAAAGATACACTGCAGAGTGTGCTTATCCTCGCTCCCGTGCTTTCAACCTCAAAAGTCTCAATGTTTGTCGTTTCAGGTGCTCTAACATCGTCAGAATTTTCCACCCTGCTCAGGACTTGCTCTTTCATGGATTCTTCATTCCTCTTGAACTGCTGAAGAAGCTCGAGATGCTCATTGTTGTCCCTAAAATACGGAAGCCGACCGATACCACAAAATGAATTTACCGAGCTTAAATATACCTGGTCACACACTTGTTAACGTATCTTAGGGTACCTATACTGACAGGCCATGCGTTGCTTCAAGAAGTCGCAGAGTGCTCCAACAAACCTAAAGTTATGTATTTGCTTACCGAAGTTAGTCTGGACAATCAAATAAATTAAACCGTACAAATTGGCATGACGCTAACGAGTGTAGGATGGTTACCTTTCGACAAGATAGACGATAGCGGACTTCAAACAACGAGCTCGGCCTCTGGATTGAATGAAGCTGCAAGGGGTTTTCGGCAGATCGAACCGAATAACCAGATGGCAGCTTTGAATGTCAAGCCCTTCTTCTGCTACGTTTGTTGACACCAAAACATTCACCTGTAGATTTCCACCATCCTCCTCTCTTAAAAATAGTATAAGAACGGCAACGTTCATAACAAAGGCGACCAGATTCAGGACTCCAAAAAGAAATACCTCGGACGTTTCCTTGCAACTAATTGAGTCAAATTTAGACCATTTTTTGTTTTTGTTGTAAATTTGATGACCCCCAGTAAATAGAAAATGGGCGACCAGCACATTTGCAGCAGACCACGTGTACAATTCCAGCACCTCTTCCACCCGAGGCCTCCCAAGCTCTAATCAGAAATTCAACCTCCGCAGTAACGCTATGTTATAATTCCGTTAGGCATTGACTAATATACTAAATCCTAGAAGCACTACTGGGCAAGTCTTGGCCAGATTGTTGTGTACCTACTAAGTCCTTTCAAAATAATTCCAAGCAACTAGACCCCTGCAGAGGTTTACATAATTTGCCAGCAGCCACGCGAAGGTTTCCAACCTTGCCATCTCGAAAGGACTCCACAACATCCTGCTGAACCTTACGGTTCATAACGTTCAATCCAGTACTTCTCCCAGCTAGTGACTGGAAACGAAATCCAGATGATAGACCATTGATGCCGCTAAGAAGACTCGCCAACACACGTGTTGCAATCTTCCTCTCCACAAATATGATGCACCTCATGTCCTCTGTATTCCTGCGGTAGCAATCCTCGTTACCTCAGTTCCTTCGCAATTAAGAGGATAATTTATCAAATACGATTCAAATGTAACCAGAAAAAGTGATGAAGGCGATTACAATAAGGAATAAAAAAAAAAGCAAAACAAACCTGTAACCTTCTAGAATGCTAATCAGCTTCTGGACCTTTGGAGAATAATGGTGAGGGTCGCTTGATCCATCACGCTCAGCACAAGAAGATGTCACGCATTCTGCTCAAGCAGCAAAAAACTAATGTCACGCGCATTAAAACGTAACTCAAATGTCTGAAACTTCTAGTAATTGTACAGTCATAGGCAGCTACAGGAGAAAGGCATTGAGTGACCAACCTTGAGGTTTTAACCCATTTAGAACGCTAAGAGTGCTGTTAAGGAAGGCTTCCTTGCTCTCTGACTTCTCATTTAGCTCAATGTCATAGTGCCTGTCATATTTGCGGAGGAGCAAGTTCACTGCCTGGAACGCAACAGACATCAAATCTCAGTCAAATACATTCTGATCCTTCTGTTTAAAGTCGAATCGGTAAATAGTCTCAGTTCACAACGAACGACCACAAGACGGTAGCACATCATGCACAGGACCAATCAGAAAGGCTTCAAGCCCAAGGCTCCCTGGTCGCAGAGAAATAGCACCATATTATTCCCAAGTGTGTTTTGGAGGATATTAACTACATTTGATTGCTCTGACCGATACGAGGAAGCAGAGAGTATTGAACCTGACGTGCATCACAAACAATCGAATAACTCTTTCATATTTGTATATCGTCACAAAGTTTCCTGCAGACGTGATGCACACAGCTGCTTCAACATGCTAACTAATGACGAAGACGTATAAGTCTAGCATAATTGACATAAACTCGTTCACTGAAATCTGAAAGTGAGACGCTCATTCAAAGCCGTACCAGAAAGAGAAGTTCAAGCCTCAATCTCATTCACGTAAGCATTATAGCCCCAATGATTATGTTCACCTCGCAGACTCTAGGGCTATCTTATAATCCGAAGTTGTAATAATTAAAACCTCATCGTGTTGCAGTTTTAAACCGATTTTCTAATTTGAGGACTAACGACGCTCAAAAACGTGGGCGAAAAAACAATGTGCGAGTGGTCGGATCATAACTTCATAAGCGCATCGAATACCAAGCTCGGTTCCACAATATTGAATAGAATTACAGAGCTTAAGAATATCTTTCACTGTCTTCCGGTCCGAATTGGTGTATGCGTCACCGAGCATCTCTCCTTCATACATCGATGTCCCCAATAAGTTCTTTATGCACTGTACACGAAAACAAAAAATAGCTCGAGGTTCAGAAACAGAACTCGAAACAGAATGCAAATCCACAATATCTATAGAGTTAATAAAGACATCATGAAAGCACGCAATCGCCAAATAAAACCCAACGTAGATCAAGCTTGTGTTTCAAGGAGCATAAGCAGAGGCTGAAAGAGCACCAATGAAAAGGAAGTCGAGCTGAGCTTTGCGAATGCGTACATACAAACAAATGCTCCAGAAGCTCCATCTTCGATACAACTCTCTGGACTTTTACTACACAGAAGAACTTTAAAACAAAGAAACGATCAACGAAGGCATTCAGACTGTGAGCGGGAAGAAAAGGCACACCTCATTTTTAAGAGAACAGAGCGATTGAGTGAATTCTTGAATAACAGGACTGGTCGTTTCCATGGATTTGTAAAATTTAAGCTCAGCAAGAGGACGGGGAGCAAAATCAGAGCCCTCCTTCACAGTATACAACTGCAGGACAATAGCGCACATTAGCGAATATTAATACAGTTAAGGAGGTCACAAACCAAGAATGCTAAGCCAGGGATGCATTGTACCTTCGCGTGCAGCATACGCTCAATTTTATCTAACTCCTTTTCAATCCTTTGTCCTTCACGATCAACTGCACAACTCAACCCAACCATAATGTATGAGGAAACCGTGAGCATTCAGTCAAGATGTTTCAACAACTGGCACCTTAGAATTCCAAAAGATTACAAGACCGTTCTCGTGTGGAACAACCGTCGAACAAGTAAAAGGAATCAAAGGAATTTTAAAAAAAGAGCACGTGGCTGGTCAAAGAAAACTTACAAACAAAGATAACCAACAGGATATTAAAGAATACTTGGCAAAACTAGTAGAATCAACAAATAGTCCACATACAAAGCTTACAAATTCGATTGACAGTAACTACCATGCTTGAGAGAAAGCCTCGTCACTTCTATTACAGGAAAAGCGATACACTTTCGAAATAAATACGGTCCGTCACGACTATACCTTTCCCGTCAATGGGAGACGCAGTCATCCCTAATATCCGAGGAAGCTTGTAAGATTCATCATTGCTCCGTGGATGGTAAAATTCCTACCAAGCCATCCAAGCAGCGGTGAAAGGGAATACGATAAACCAAACCAGTGATGGCAGTTGAATATCATGAAATGTACTTCCTGAACTCCATGGCTTCTACGAAAAATTTAGCATTCTTAAAGTTGATTTCATTCAAGTGCGAGAGCGGTTGAGGAAGGGAAGAATTGATGGAGAACCTGCATAATGCATGCATAAGGATGTCGCTTGTCTGCATGATGGCATTCATCAAATATGAGAAGCTCTATGCAATCCAACCTCATAAAGCAGTGATGCAGATTCTGTAACAGAATTGCTGGAGTCATTACAAATACCTGCAAAACCATGTGGACCAAGGTCAATATATTGCAGAAGTACGACTCCCGAAGGTCCACGGTAATGATTGCAACTCAAAATAATTGCATAGTTAAACAATTCGCTTCGCAAAAAGAAGGGCCAGCTGTATCACGCCTCTGGCCTTCCAAATTCAAAACCGACCGAGACGAAAAGGTGGCCAGTTAATTAATCAAAGCCGATACATTGACATTCTTTACAGTCCATACGATAGACACGTAATTCAGAGAATGCATATTTCGAGAACGGCTCTGAGCGGAACAAGGAGTGCAATACCTCATTCTTCGCAAGCTCTGCCTCCCAGGTCTCGGATTTCCAAGCATCAATATTCATCTCTCCAAAATAGGTCCCAACTTTCAAGTCCGTGTTCTGCTTAATAACTTTTGCTTGCTGTCCCACCACCAATCCACACCAATCTCTCAGAAAAAAATAGGACAACTTAAACACATTCCGCTAAAGTGCAATGCAAGAAAAGGATACCAAGGAATTACAAGTCCAAATATCTATAGAACATAATGAATCACACATTGAACAAGCAATACAATTACCACGGTACCTGCTGAACGAGATACACTTTAGGGCAGAGGAAGACGGCAATTCGTGTGCTAGGCTTCCGTATGACATCAGCGAAATATTGTAAAAGCATCACCGCTATGTGTGTTTTCCCGCATCCTGTTTCCAAGTACACAATTGTATTCTCCTTCTTTGCTTGCTCTAGCAAAGCGAGCTGATAACTGCATCCCCCGAAATTCACCAAATCCACCAGAATTCAACATTTGACAATCAAGGAACTAAATACAGGACCGTCAATAGCCAGCTCTGGATCACAACAATACTTTCTATCTCAACTTTCAGGCTTCTTGGAAGTATCAAACATGTCATTACAGAAGTTTAAAATAAAAAATTTGCAAGAACTCCGATAACTCTAATAGAATATTAAAACTGCAGCACGATGCACAATATAAAAAATTCGACCGTGTCACTCACGACAACTCATGAGAAAATCATTAAATATTCTTTTCCTCTCTTATTCTCTCACGAGAAAAAAAAATTAATTCGCCGCATCACTTAAACTCTGGAACCTAATCTACTAAAGAAACGCGTAAACGCTCCACACAAGCGCGCTTCAGCAACCTCAGCAAATGACTATTAAATGCTTTTTAAAAATACTGTACACCGTTCTAATTCTCGAGACGACTCCAATGTCGGACAAAATCCGAAAATCATGACGTGTCTTCGCGATTAAAACATCAAATTACGTAGATCGAGTCTGTCTGTCACAGAAACAAGACTCAATCAACACCAACGCCGAGCGATAAATTGATTGTCGGTGAAAAAACAAAAAAAGAACTCACCTGCGAGGAATCATGACATCCGGAAATATAGAAACACTCCGCTCTCCATTGGAGTCGGAGAGCGGAGTTTCCTCTGCTGCAACAGCGCTCGTCATGATCGGCTCAGCAGGAAACTGGCGATGGAACTAAAAAGAGATGTCCATAGATTGAGAGCCATGAGAAGAATCGTTTGAGAGAGCAGCATGCGTGGAATAGAAAGCGTCGGAATGGAATCGGGCAATGGCGGCGTTAGAAATTGGCTGGACAATGGAATGGAAGCTTGCTGTAGAAGAATGAGAGCAGGAAGAAAGAAAAGGGGTCCCTCGCAAAACAAGTCGGAGGAGACGAAGGCAGAGTCTCGTCTCGGGAGATGTGCAAGAGCAGCGGTCATCCACGATTTATCATTCGTCATGGCGTTCTACCTCCAAGCCTACTAGTTAGTGTACTAGTTAGTAGGCCTGGTCGACTGAAATCCTCCGGACTCTCTAATTGCACCCCGATTCCGTAATTGCATCTTGGAAGACTGATAGATCGATTCAAATTCAAATCGCCCTCTGTATTGGCACTGTCACATCGTGCAAGGTTAACGTTGAAATATTGAGGGGGTGAGTTAGAATCTGAATGAAGTTGAGGGTTGTAGAGAATAGAATTTGGATTTTACGTTTGTTGTGTCACATGTCCTTCCCAAACAATGTTTTCAAATATCCAATTCATCATGGAACAATGTTTTCAAATATCCAATTCATCATGGAACAATGTTTTCAAATATCCAATTCATCATGGAATTTGCCTTCGTGAAGTTGTAATGAAAATATATTAGAGTAGGTTAGTGTTTATTCTAAACCATGTAAATTTTATTTGTCCTTGTGATAACTTGGACATAACTTTGCATGCTACATCGATTTTTACTTATTCCAAGGGGTTACATGTGGTCTAATAGGCTTGGTTTTGGTGATCATTAAGGAACCTCCTAAGTTGAGTGCGTAACATGAATTTTTTTGGCAAATTTATGGCCTTTGGGGTTTTAAATATAAAAAAGAATAATTACATATGGTCCTTTGCTATGATATTGTAAATGAATTTGAAAAACAAAACAAAATTGAAAAGATATTTTGAATTACATTATCCACATGACCATGTCATCAAAAGTAATTATCCTTGTTAGATGATATCTTTCACATTCCTAAACAAACCCCAAATAAATCAACAATTCCAAAGATAGATAAAACAAAATATTTGACGATCAATTTTCGAAGATCCATATAATTATATGAAACGTTTATTGCATGCTCCACTAGGCTATCAGTTTGAAATTTCATGGAATATATGAAGCGCCGACCGTTACAAATAATGTATTTGCTTCCAGCTCATATCCAAACCCGTTTGTTCAAATTCCAACTCGTGTGTGTAATTAATTACTGGAAATTCGAGCCAAACACACTCCTTTCGAGAATATGGTAAAAACAACGTTCTAGAGGATCCAATGTTATTTTAAAATTTGCATGCATGAACAACTAGGCAATCATTTCAAAACCAAACAGCGAGGTATGTTCACTCTTGGTGTTTGGAGGCGTATTAATAATATGAATGCAATCTAAAGGTGTGTCCAAACACATCTAATTTTTCTGAACTATTACCATTCTTAACACCAAATGTGAACATACCCTTAGCTACAAAAATTTCTATTCTTGTAGCATAGTGCCTTATTTTTCAAGTAAGGTATCTACTCAAAATTTCTCAAGGTAGTGTCTCTTTAGGTAAGGATTCCTCTCTAGGCATCTAGAAGCAACAATTTTGGTTGAATATCTATACATTACTACCTAAGTGGAATAAGAAAAAGTCAAACCTCCATTGTCATCACAATAGCTGGTTTCAAAGCTCGGTACATCTTTGCAAGTTAATTTATTTTTCCATATTGATCTTTTTGCAAGAGAATTCCTTTGATTTTTCACAGTGAATTTATTTGTATTTTCAAACCAAAAAAAGTTGTGCTTACATTTTTTTTGCACTTTGCTAAGTGCATAAAACATTCTGGTTTCATGTGAGAAAATTTGAATTTTGGGTGAGAAGACCAACGTTTTCTCTAGCAAAAATGCTTTCTGAAACCGTGTTAGCATGAAGGTTTGCAATCCCTTGATCATATTAAAAAGAAGTTTGCATTAGTTCTAAATAGCCAAAACAATTTTTGTACTCATGTTGAATTTGGTGTTATAACAAAGGACTTCTCTCGAAAACACTTGTGTCATTTGTATTGAGAAACCAATACAAACGTAAGGGCATAAGTATGAGACAAATCTTGGTGTCATTTGGGACTTTCGTCTTGTGGCACTCAAAAGAACTCAACAATAGCATGTTAGAAACTCAAATAATAACTTAAAAAGTTACTTTGACACTTGTAAAAATAACAAACGGTATCTGTTGCATGTTGGAGTATGTGTCTAAAACTTCTGTATTGCAGTAATAAATGCATTTAGGTTGTCTTAACAATTAGGTTGCCTTACTTTGAGAATTCACATGGTTTAGGACCTAGATGTTATTAGTTTGTTTTTTTGCAACTTTGTTATTGTTTCAAAGCCTAGTTTTTAGATTTTTTTATTGTTATTATTGATAAAGAGTACTGTCATAACAATAAATATTTACGTAGCGTAGAATGTCAAAAATTTGGAATGGGGCAACTTAAATGCACCATTTTGTGTAAGGACAATAAGACATTGGAGGCATGTTCAAAGTATGTGGTACACAAACCCTTGCCAAAAATGGTGCTAGATGAAGCAATGTATTAGGGCACATGCATTTTTGGAACTTTGCAATTATTTGTAGAAGCATGTAGTGACATAAAAGATTAAGGCTGATTGTTGATGGGCAAATTGTATTCTAGAGGCAAGGCTCTTAGGCTATTAAATTCTTTGTCATTTTGGGATTATAGAGTACAAGATGCTCAAGTTTAGAATATTAAGGTGAAGAATTAGGCTTGAAGGCTTCAATTCGTTAAACTAATACAATTTAGCAAGCTTACAAACTTGAAGCATTGTAGCAGATTGTTGATTAACACGTCGAACATGTGTTTAGACTTCGCAAATTCTTGAAACATACAACTTTTGTTTTCATATTTGATGCAAAATACTGAAGGAGTCATGAGTAAGACTGTTACATGAGTTGCAACATCATACTGGCAAAAAAAAATATTGATTCTCCAATTTAATTTGGGTGTGTTATGTTAGTACTATCTAGTTATGTTTTAATTACTCCATGTAATTCCTTAACCCTTAAGCACCGAGGGGTCACCGTCAGTACATGGGTCTTGTATATTTGCAAGGACAAAAAAAGTCCCCTTTGGCGTTTAACCCCTAAATGCTCAAGGCACCCAATTTGGGTGTTTACAAAACTTTGAAGATGAATAGAACCTTATCAAATCACTATTTCTAGTATTTGTTTTCAAAACAAGTTTGTTTTGAAGTCTATTTTCTACATCAAGAATCTAATTTTGAAAAAGAAAGATGATGGTTTTTATACTCAAGATTTTGTACAAGGGTGTTTGCTGCAATCTTGAGTTTTCTAGTGTTGGAAGATCTTGAAAATGAACCTCAAATACACTATAGCTTAGAGAAAAATCCACATTAGAAATCCATTAAAAAACTGGAGAAGTAGATTTTGAAGGCTATAAATTGATTAAGCTTAGACATGTAATGACCTTAAACCTCATATTTTTTTGGAGACCAACTTTTTAGATTTGACATGTGAAATGAGGATTGAAGGACTTCAAGTCACTTTTGATGTTTTAACACCCTCATGTTTAAACATTATAATCTTTCAAATTATATGTAATATTGTTGTGTTTTCTTTACCCATGTAATCTCTAACATGTTTAGTTTAGATTTTTATGGTTACAATTAATAAAAAGTTGATGAAATTTATGAAAAGATTAGTTGATTGTTATATTTTGTGGAAATTTTGAGAAGCTCAAAAAGGCCTTGGGCATTTAGGGGTAAGGGTTAATAGAATGTAGTAACTTGTGAATGCATCAAGCTTTGTCAACATTTTTTCAATCAAATTAAATATAGTGTATTTTTTTAGGACACTCAAAGTACAAATAAGAATTAAGGTAGGAAGCTTGAAAACTGACAATCTAAGGGCCCATCCCCCTTTTTCATGGTTTTCCATTGATGGGAGGATTTTTAGTTCATTTTTCAAATAAAGAGATATAGATGCACAATGTAACACAAGTTATTTCATATTTTTTGAAGCATTTTTGAGTTACTTATGAGTTTTCAAAGGGCATGCATCATAGGTCTCTATTTATGACCCTAGATCTTCCAAAAACCATTCACTTGCAAATTGTGAAGAGAATTGGGAAAGTAAGGAGAATAATTGGCTCTTACAACTTTTTTTCCATGCATTTAATGACTAAAAGAGGGCGATTTAAGAACCACCTCATGTCCATTTCAATGTAGCCTACATAAACAGTCCAATAAGGTAGAAGCACCCAAATGTGACACTTACCTTAGATGTGGTAATTGGGAGGGTCTTTTGAGAATCTAATGGCATGGGCTTGTTAGAAAATGGATACAGATGCAAGAAAAATTGTCTTTGGAATTTTCTTAGACCATATGAATAAATTATGAATTGTGGGAGACAACTCCCTAAACTTACCTATTGGAGACACTAGACCCCTAAAAAAGCGACAACAAGACCATGCCATGCGCATGTCACACCCAATCAAAAACTACCACCTACACAATTTATGTTCCTTTATGTCAACTTGCGTGTCTGATTTGGGTGCATTTGTGCCTTGTTTGGGTGCAAATCTGTGTACTTTAGGTTTAATTTTAGATGTCTGAGAACGGCTGGTGGGCGGTCCAAAATGCCTGAACGGTTTATAAACCTCCTGTTTTACACGGATACAATTCCAATGAAGTCCATAAATTTCGCTGAAACGTGGACAAAGTGGTGTGCCATTATGCGCCGCCCATCTCTAATAAAAAGTTATATACATAAAAAGTCACCCGTGGAATAATACTATTGTAATCAAAATAGAAGTTATTTGCCTCATATCTTATTGTGAGTCGTTTAATTTGAAACTGAAATTTTAAATGCAATCAAAATATATACAAAGATGTAGACAACAAGTATAGAGGATATAATAAGAAACAGAAGAAATCCAAACGTTGGAAAGGTATCATTTTCAACAAAAGTGGCATTCTGATACAGTACTCAGAAATTAGAAGCGAAAGAGTAACCTCCAACATTTCTAAGAAAGTGTCAAATTTATGCCCAATAGAACCTAAACAGCCCTCTGTGCAGCTTCCTTAGCAAGAAGTCGGTCTCTGATCTTGGTCTTGGCCTGGGACTTGACCCCCATGATTCCTCCACCCCATTGCCTCCTGTACTCATCGAACTTCTCGTTGAAGTTCGCCTGTATTCAATAAAAACCAAAAGTTAGCGACAAGGGCTTTTCAAAAATATACCGCTAATGAGCAAAAAGACAACTCCACCCCAGTGAAAAGCAAAAACTCAATCAAAACACACTAGTCTATATGCTCAAAAACCCCTGACAAAATAGTACCTTGACAGCCTCCACGATCTTGGAGAACTCGTGCTTGTCGGCATTCTTCACCGATGTCAAGCACAGGGCGGTGGCGGTCTTGGCATGCACGATCTGCACAACCATGACAACCACTTATTCATTAAAAACCACATACGAAGTTGATCTGTCAAAGAACTTCAGATTAACCTTCTTCACATCTATATATGACATACAACAATATATTGCTGAAAAGAAAAAAATGAAGATACCTGGCCCAAGCGCGATTTGCCTTTCACAATAGCGTAAGGCACACCCATCTTGCGGCAAAGTGCGGGTAGCCACACAACCAATTCAATTGGATCGACGTCATGGGCAATGACTACAAGCTGAGCCTTACCCTGAAATATTAAAACCACGAAGTTTTTGAGCAAAAAAACTACTTGATTCATACGTCAAACAGCAGAATTTTCTACCCAGGAATTGTCATCATCATTCGATTATATCAATCACATCAATCTAATAACACTAAATCTACCGGACGTCACCTACTCATACCTGCTCAATGAGGTAAGTGATGTGGTTGATGCCATACTTCACAACCACTGGCTTCTTCGACTCCACAGTCTTGCCATCAGACTCAGCCTTCGCCTTAGTCAAAAGACGTTCCTTCTTGGCAGCCTTGTCCTCAGGTCGGTACTTCAACAAGAGCTTGAACAAGCTGGTAGCTGGAGACGGAGTAAGCAATTGTTAAGAGCACGGACATAAGCCTTCACACTCGTAAAATCAGATTTCCATCATATAAACTGGACTAAACAGTAATATTCCATAAAAAGAAGAGCTTATCTTACCCAGATTCTTGTCGAGAGTCTTCGTAAACTGGTTGAGAGCAGGGGGCACCTTCAAACGCTGGTTCAACACACGTCGCTGGCGCTGGATGCGCACGTACTTGGGCCATTTCACAAACCTGTGAAGGTCTCGCTTGGGCGGGAGAGCGCCTCCAATACCGAACTGCTTCGGCCTCTTCTCGAACAGAGGGTTCACGGTCGTCACGGGAGCCTGCACACATAGCCAATAAAAGCTGCAATTGAGAAAAAGATCGGCAGGGCATACAAAAAGTAAAGCACGCAATACCTACACTGTCATAAACAAAAACCTAATCCACAGAAAAATCGGGCGCTCACCGTCTTTTTCACAGCGGGAGCTGGGACCGGAGGCTTGACGTTTCCCCTCTTGGGAGCCTGCACATCAAGCACAATGCAAAAGATGTAAAAAAACCGAAGTCATAAATCTCCAAACCGTCAACGTATGCGCGCAACTCTCGAACCCTAATTTAGTCCAACGCCGCACGGAAGGGCGCCATGGACATAATGAATAGAATCTTAGCAACCGGAGAGATAGTTATAGTACTAGAAAGAAATGATCAGAGTAAACGACGTCCAGCAAAGGGGCGATAGGCGGGTGGTAATACCATGACGAAAACTCAAAGATGACCGACGCAGGAGCGGAGCAGCGGCAACAGGCCTGCGCAGCGAAAGAGGACGGACGAGGGGGCCGAGACGAGAGTGATGAAGACCCTGCCCTAGACCGATTCCAGACCTAAATTCCGGTTAGTTAGGATCGCCCAAACCTGGAGGTCTGGTCGTCGGTCCGGAAGTCCCGTCGTCCCTACGTCCGTCGACATAAGGTAGCAGCACCCATAACCGTCAAATTAACCCTTTAACTACAGTGGTCGATCATTTTAGGTGGGCAATCCTTTGTATTTCCATTTGGGGACATTTTAGGGTTATTGAATACAAATGTCTATCACAGATCTGACCATATAAATGGAAGTATCTTGTAACATTTAGTGTTACACATCATGAATTATGCTCACTCTTTAGTTATTATGGCCATCTTTTTGCATTTATTGGTGTATTTTCAGCTAGTACTCTTTTAGTTTTTTCAACCCTCTAGCCACATGCCACCTCAGATTGGCATGGCTATTGTCCTAAACTCTTCACTTTCAAATTCCCCAAACCTGTCCCCTTTGTCACATCATCAAATTTCTTGACATGCTCTCTCTACAGACTAAAAAGAGTCAAAATCAACCAAGAACTGGTTGACTAGTCCTTAATGGGTTAAGGGTTTTGAACATGATGATTCTTAACCCTTAAACGCCAAAGGAGACGATTTTCATCCCCTGGCCATAAAAGACACACTCTGTAGGCTGATAGCAACAGTTTTAAGTCTGATTTTTTTTTCAGAAGTGATTGTAAATGCATACAAAGCAAAAAATTATCTCATTAATTGCATTTGTATTTTTAGGCAACCCAAATTGTGAGAAATTTCAAAGTCACTATGTTAGGTCCCAAGCTGCCCTTATTGTAATTTCCGTGAGGGCACTATGCACTATTGACTTTTGTAACTTCTAAAAATAATATTTTAAGATGGAGCACCACTGTAGAAACCACTATTCACCTTTTGAACAGTGTATTGGGGCAAGCACGGTGATAATCTCCAGTGTTTAAGGGTTAACTACACCAAATAGTGCATTTAGGTTGCCCCATACTAATTTCTCAACATTCCACACTGTTTAAATACTTATTATTACTACAGTTGTTTTTATCAGTGATAAATAATTTTTAAAAGATTATCAACTATTACAAAGCTATAGAAACACAAACTAACAACATCCAAGTTGTAAACCAAGTGAAATTTAATAAATAAAGAGTTACATGCATTTTCAAGTAGACAAGAGGTGGGTCATGGGGTAACTTTCCAAGGTAAGGCAACCTAATTGTTGAGGCAACCTAAATGCACTATTTGGTGTAGTATACTACGCGTCGTACTGACGGGATTATGCCCCCCACCCCTAATCCCCATGCCTCTATCCTTGTGCCTCTATCCTTGTGCCTCTATCCCTATGCCGCTATCCCCATGCCCCTATCCCTATACCCCATATCCTCGTGCTCCCCTATCTCCATGTCCCCTATCCCCGAGCCCCCTATCCTCGTGCCCCCTCTTGTGCCTCCTATCCCTGTGCCCTCTTTTGGCCGAGAGAGAGTTGTGGAGCAATTGCTAGTGACTTATTGTTAATGTCTAGCAAAGCTATAGGTGATTTTACTTTATTCCATTTATAGCTTTCCGATCCTAGTCATGCCCAACCCTCTCCTAGTCATGCCCGACCCTAACTGATTGATAACTGACTGAACGGTTTTCTTTTATTAATATAGATAAACATCTAGCAAATTATAGGATTCTATTAGCAAGAGAAAAAAGATGAGTTTGCACTTTCAAATGTATCATTTGAATATTGTAAGAATAAGTTGTGAATTTTTAAAGAGCCGATTACAATTGCACCTAATACCAACACTAAGGTTCCATGTTCATATGTTGTATATCCCTATAATTACACCTATTCACTTCTAAATATTTTTCAAGATTTTAGAGGTGATGGTTATGGGTACAATGATGGCTATGGGTACAATGATGGCTATGGGTGTTGCTACCTCAATCAAGGATTCAAGGGCCCATCGAGGTGGCCTACAAACAATCACTTCTAGGTAATACGCATTTATAGTCAAACTTGGAGTTTTTGTCTTGCTAGTAGGTTAGTGGATATCAAACATTTGTAAAAGATTGTGTTCTTTTTGGATTGATCTAGATCATTCTTGTTGTAAACTTCTCAAGATAGTACTAAAAGACAATTCAAAATACTCATAAAAGGTCTACAAAATTATAATCATATGTGTCATTAAAGCCAAACATGCATTATGATAGTTTAATGTCTTGTTGATTAGAAACCAATCCAATTACCCTCTCTATACAACATAATTGTGGAAGGTATGGCTTGAATGTCTCTACCTTATAGCATTGTTTAATCATTATCAACAAAATCCTTAAAAGCACAATCTATAATCAAATGAATGTTATTATTATCTACTAGTATGAAGCCATTGTACCGATGGGATTATGCCCCCACCCCCTATCCTTGTGCCCTTCTATTCCCGTGCCCTCTATTCCCATGCCCCCTATCCATGTGCACCCCTATTCTCACTAGTAGAAAACTGCGTTGAAACCTACTAAATTATGTCTAGTGGTTTTTGTTGAGTTCTTTGTTTCCAACGTAAAAAGAAAAATTTTATGTTAGAAACAAAAATTTAACAAAAACCACTGGACATAATTTAGTGGGTTTCAATGCAGTTTTCTACTAGTGTCTTGTGCCCTCCTATCCCTCTGCCCCCTATCCACTTGCCTCCTATCCCCATGCCTCCTATCCTTGTGTCCCCTATCCATCTGCCCCTCTATCCCCATGACCCCCTATTCCCATGCCTTCTATCCCCATGCCCCTCAAATCTAACTATTTTAGTTAAACTTGAACTTTACTCCTAGTGCCCCTTTCAAGTTTTACTTTAATTTATTCCATTTATAATTGTAGTCAAACTTGCATTTTGCTTTATTTTTAAGTGGAACTAAAGATGGACTTTGCAAAATTGTCCTACTCACCTATGGAACTG
The DNA here is from genome assembly GCA_963920765.1 of Ulota crispa. Classification (NCBI taxonomy): domain Eukaryota; kingdom Viridiplantae; phylum Streptophyta; class Bryopsida; order Orthotrichales; family Orthotrichaceae; genus Ulota; species Ulota crispa. The sequence continues at coordinate 30,144,302 of OY987244.1, forward strand.
TGGAGTACGACTGCCACCACCGCATATTCAATTATATATATAGATTGATTTACTTCCAAGAAGCATCTTAAATATATAAAGGGAAAGAAAGAATGACTTACACATCCATTCATTGTTTGTATACTTTCTTTCACAAATTCTTCTATTATTAGTAAAGAAGAGATTGGAAAATGTTGTCACCTTTAATCTTATTGATCAAAAGATGAATACCTCTTTGTGTCATACATTAGAGATACAACAATTTTAGACAAGCTTTCTCTAGTAGATTGCTGACTTTATTCAAAGTGAGTTTTTGAAATTTGAGAACATGAGGTACCTTTTGTAGCAACTTGAAGCATTGTGGAAATTCCAATGATGTGTTTCATCCTTTACTTTAGCTAAAGCTAGGGAGAATTTACAAAGTTGTAGGTTAGAAATGTAATGCATTGCATATTGTGAAAAAACACAAAATCCAACAATATTGGGTAAAATATTGTAATGACATGTTGCTTTATGCAAGATGAGGAAACATATGTCAATAGATACTTTTCTTATATTGTACCCTTTAAGAAATACTTGATTTTTTTGAAACGCAATTAAATATCAATCACTCTTTTGAGTATGTAAAGTCATGATGCTTTCCACATTGAACCTTTCAATCTTATCCAATTATTCTACCTGCATTAGCTAAAAAAAATCATAGTAATATTGGGGGTGGTCATGTTCAATGATTGTGGGTTCATCAACTTCAAAGTACACCAATACTAAGAGCTTTGGTGGAGTGGTGAGGAACCTCTTCAGTTTATGTTGGAGGGCATTGTACAACCTACTACAAGAGAGGTATGAGACTATGAGGTATACAATGACTAAGGTCAAATCAATCAAAATGCCTACATTTAACCCCTAAAGGCTCAAGCCCTTTTCTTCAGTGACTTTCACTGTTAACGGCCACTTTGGGGGGAATGAGTAGAAAAGTAGGAAATAAAGTTTGTTTTGCAAATCCAACCGTAAGATCTTGCCTTAAACTAAAAGAGGCACTTGTGGGAAAAAATCAGGTCATTCTAGATGGAGAGGAGGGAGGTATTTACATCTAAAGTGAAAAAAAAGGTTTTTTTCCTTGCTGCTAGTAAATTTTAGAAGCCTTTGACCACTCTTACATGAAAAAAAATTACTCTATACAAAGTTGAGGTTTTTTTTTTCCATGTAGAAGACCAAGTTAGGTATGTGTGGGAGAATTTTCAAATCAATTGGAATTATACAACACATGGGGAAAAATAGTAAGTAAAAAGAAGTAGAAAATGAGTCAAATCACTAAATTGTTAAGAAATATTATTAAAATGAAAAATGCAAATCCCACTGGTTATAATGTTGTAATAAACAATCTACTTTCTTAGATTTAGTTTTTTTCCCAAAATATTGAAAATTGTGGAAAATAAAGGACTTCAAAGTTTATTTTAGAGTAGAGAATCCATAGCTGCCCACAAACTAAAACATCTCATAACTTTGATCTCATTGATTAAAGTTGAATGATTCAAAGCTTCCCACATATGAAAAAAATCTAATTATAGTAGAAAACCACGTTAGAAATTGCATTTTCATGTAATGTAGTTTATGTTGTGAGTTCCTTGTTTCCAACGCAGAGTTTGCGCTAAGAACTAGGAACTCAACAAAAACTACATTACATGAAAACATAAATTCTAACGCAGTTTTCTACTAGTATAAAGAACCAATTTCAGATTTCTATTTTTAAAAAATACAAATTTTTAAGGAGTTTTTGTGCTGCCTGGATTGCCCTCCCTCCTCCGAGCACCTAAAATTCTTGCATAACTTCTTTGTCAAATGTCAAAATGATGAGAAAGTTAAATGCCTGCATAAGTCTTGGAATTCCCCACCTTCAATAAAGGTTTAAAATAATCACAAAAACTAAATTAGCTATAGGTACATGCCCAAAATCCATTTGTCCCTTGAGCCTTTAGGGGTTAAGTGACACAATTTGTACAATTGTCATAGTGAAATAAACTAAGAAATAAACCTAATTTTTTATATTTAAAAGCAAAGAAACACACCACAACAATTGCAAGTAAGAACTCCCATGTAGAACTCCCATTGAAAGTTCTGCAACTTATCTCACAAATCAATGTTGCGCCGCAATAGAGTTATGTATTGTATTGTAATCATTTGATAATACTTGGGTTTGGTTGGGTGTAGTATGTGTTGGTGGTTGAGGTTGAATTGATGAATCACACAATTAAAGTTTAATAACATATTTTCCATGACAAACATTAAAAAAAATGGGTACCAAAAAGACTTAGTTTTTCTAGTCTTTTTGTTAAGTTAGAAATGAGGAATAAATGATTATTTTGGTGATATCATTTGCATATAAGGTAGAGGAAGTCGTGGGCAAGCGCTCTCTCTCTCTCCATCGTTCCCTACGGAACACAACCGTTTTTTCAACATCTTCTAGCAAAGCAATGTCCAATAAAGTGCTTTCGATTGTTGCAAAGAGACAAAGGAGCTTTTGCTTAGAAAATGACTTAAAATTTCTCAAGATGATACAATAGTAGGTATGAAGATTGGAATTTTTAAGAGAACTTTGAGTTCTTTAGTAACACATGTGGCATTCCAAGGAAAAAGCACGAAAATATCTTTGACATCCGTGTAATAGCTACATGAAAATTTCTCCTTTTTAGTGGCACAGAGAGAGGCCCAATAGAAAAAAGGTTCCCAATCATAAAAAGGACTCTCAGACTTCAACCCCTCTCCTTTGATATTTTAATATCGTAGGAAATGGAACCTTTGATGTTGTAATAGTTATCTAAAATATAAGACCTCCTTTTTGAAAATCATTTGTCCAATAGAATTTTGAGTCTTGGACCCCTAATAGGAGGAGCCAAGATACAAATTTTCACCACGATCAAAAGTCATCATTCAAAATATAAGGTAGACACACCCATTTTTGACCTCTCCCCAATCTCGCACCCTAAATTTGAGGCTTTCACCACACATTATTGAATGCATAGTGGAGCAATGAATGTCACTTGCACAAGTAAATTCTACTACATGCCAGTTGCTGAATTGCTGTGAGACAATTGGGATTAGGACCATCTAGTGCCACTATGGGAACACATCCAAGCAGTTTCAAGAGTAGTTTAGAGTCACTAATAGGAACCCTATGAGTTGCAACTTTACCTTTTAATACAAAATAATCTACAATACGTTATTTCACAAAAATTATGTTCCATGACAGCTTGTTGAAAGGCTAACCCGATTTTTTTCTTGAATTTTCCTTAAACAGTTCGATATGGGTGTGTCTACCTTAGGTGTGGTTTTTTGGAAAACCAACCACATTGTGAAAATTCTATCATCCGTATTTTTAAGCTTTTCAAAAATTATGAAGGGGCTGAACTTTGGGTATCTTTTGGATGCTTAATCTAATTTTGATGCACCTCTACTCTCACCATCAAAAGGGAAAGCTCCCATGTAGCATCGTAGTCCTTTCCAATAGTTTTCTCTCTATAAACGCCACATGTTCCCAATGAGTCCTACATTCTTTTGTAAGTTCCATTCTTGATGGCCCCTAACGCAAGAGAATATAGCTGAAGTGGAGAATTCAGTAAGCTCAGTAAAATCCATTCTAATGCATGACCACAGTGCTTAACCCTTGAGCGCCCGAGAGCGCCCGAGAGACATTATAATGTCCCTCAAAAAGCTGGGTCAACTCAATTTTGACCGATATAATCTCATTGCACGTTCAGTGAAACCACTTTCAATGAAGTCCAGCATGCTGGAGACGCTTTCCAGTAACAATTCATATGGTCCGATCTTGTGGATCGTATTTTTCAAACTTCAGGAGCACTTTGATTGCACACAAGTCAAGCTTTTTTTGTTTCAACTCTGGGCGCTCAGGGGTTAATGAGAAATTTCGCTTGAGTGCACACAACGATCCTTGTTGGAGAGATTGATTCCTTGTAACTAGGGCATCACTATAAATACACGTTATGTAGTCACCAATTACATGATTCTAACCTCCGACACGGAACTTTACAACGCAGAGAACGCTGATTAAACTTCAAAAGACATTCTCTAGCTTCACGTGTCCTTTGCATTCCACTACTAGACCTGGCTCAAGAAGACCAAACAGAATTGTACAAGCAACAACCAAGAAAAGAAGTTACAGCTGTGCTGGTAAAAGAAGGGGTCATCTGTGTCTATGGGAAAACCCTCCGTTCTCTTCAAGATCAACGAACCTGATCCCGTACTCCTGGCTACGTACCAAGGCTTGCGAGAGTTCCTCCTTGGTAACATCCGGTGGTGGTTGTGAAGGATCGTCCATTGGTCGTCCAACGTCACGGAACCACTGCTCAAAACCCCCCGGAGCAAACAAGTTCAGCATCTTGGCCGGTTTGTCTGACCTGTTCATGAGGGAATGAGCAACAAACTTTGGTAGGTGTATGAAAGAGCCGGTGCGTGCGAGCGACTCACGACCTCCCAGGTTCCATATCAGTTCCCCTTCTAGCATGTACCACATTTCGTCTTCTAGTGTGTGTACGTGCCGAGCTACTTCATGGCCAGGGTGGATGACGCCCTCGACGACAGAATAGGATCCACCGGTGTCGCTTGTTAACGTTTTTATCGTGATCAGTAAACCTAGAACCCACATACTTGCTCCCTCCCCTGCACCAAAAATTCAAAATCAGTCTCAAATATCTCAATGCTTAGGGGCGGCTCACACCATGTCCCAGTTCCCAACCCTGCAAGTCCCACCTTAACGCAAGTTCCCAGCTATGCTGTGTTATAAAAAACAAAAAGAACTGCAATATTTTAAGGAAAAGATAAAAACTGATAAATCTTGTGTTCAAAGTTGATTTCCGTTTTCGCTCAACCTATTGCTTCAGCAAAGAATCTTACCGCCAAAACTCCCAAAATGAGGCCACTTGTAAGTAAATTGTATATGGGACAGAGTGTGCATTGTCAAGTAACAATTTTCAGTTTCTAGCAATCAGGTTCTTAGATTTCAGTAGGACTTGCGACTAAGGACGTAGGGTGAACATGCCCCGTGGTTTTAAGAAACGTTGCTCAGAAGTTATTACGGGCGTCTCATGCAAGAAATCATTTTATTTGTGAATGTAACGCTCGTATTTCAAAGGTAGAATTCGAAATAGGAGATTAGATGTACGCTTTAAAAGAATGTCCCGAATGTTTGATTACCTGGTGCGACCATGCCAAGCTTGGGAGTTGGAATGCCAGAAAATTGACTAGCACAAAAGGACACCTGATCCATCTTGAAATTTCAATATCTCGTCGTTACGAAGACTGCTCAACCTTTTGACCTGCACACCTAACACACACGAAGTTAGTCATACAGTCACAAAGACATTAAAACAATATCCATTCATAAAGAAATTAAGGGAAACAGCTGGAACAGAAACGGCACCGTCGACGGGTTTATGACCCTCACTAACTAACACTGCATGATTGATGAAATGTTCTGCACCAGTTCGCACCGTAAGATTTTCTTCGTCACTAGAACGAATCGTCCGAGGCAGAAACGCACATCCGGCACGTCCTAGCGAGATTCGTGTTTCTACAATTACCGTGCTCGCTGTCATCACAGGGCAAAGTTCACTTTAAAAAGGCGCTCAACATAAAACAGAAACTTTGAAAAATTGGAGTCAAGAAGAGGACGACTACACCAGTTTCACAACCCCAATAAGTAACTAAGAATCCCTGCTTTGACCTATTCTTCCATAAACCCGACCAGCGACGAAATTCAAATCACGTTACCATAGATTTAAATGCCACAAACCCTTGACCGATATTCAGCAGCAGCTATTCAATGTAAACATGAATTGCAACTAAAAAATCACGAACTAAACGTATTATAGTGATGATATTAGCACCGCAATAAAGCTAGAATGGCTGTGACGATTGTTTACCTGTTTCTAGTCGTCTAATCTTCGGTAAGAAGCGCGACGAGGTTCGAAAACATTACTCTGTTCGGATAGAAGAGTAAAGATGCTCTGTGAGAAAGTACCATAAACCCGACTAAGAGCATACGAGCGACGAAATCCAAATCACGTTACCGTTAAATTAAATGCCACAAACCCTTGACCAGCAGCTATTCAATGAAAACATGAATTGCAACTAAAAATTTACGAACTAAACGTATAGTGATGTTACTACCACCGCAGCAAGCTATAATGGCTGTGACGATTGTGTACCTGGCTCTAGTCGTCTAATCTTCAATAAGAAGTGCGATGAAATTTGAAAAAATTACTCTGTTGAGAGAGAAGAGTAAAGATGCTCTGTAAGAAAGTACATAAACCCGACCAAAAGCATACAAGCGACGAAATTCAAATCACGTTACCATAGAATTAGATGCCACAAACCCTTGACCGTTATCCAGCAGCAGCTATTCAATGAAAACATGAATTGCAACTAAAAAATCACGAACTAAACGTGTAGTGATGTTAGTAGCACCGCAACAAGCTAGAATGGCTGTGACGATTGTGTACCTGTCTCTAATCGTCGGTAAGAAGTGCGACGAGGTTCAGAAAAAATACTCTGTTGAGAGAGAAGAGTAAAGATGCTCTGTGAGAAAGGATTGGAGAGAAGGCAGACTTGAAATGGTTCGGAGCAACGGAGGTTGCAGGTCGTGGAGAATGCGTCGCAGTGTGGGAGGGCAGAGGAGGGAAGGGGAGAGAGGGGGGCATGGGAACTGGGAAATGTTTGGGGGAGGGTAGGTAGGGCGGGTAGCGGGGTCGGAGGTGACGGGGCGGATCCGACGAAGAGAAGATCGGAGTGCATGGGGTCGAATCTAATGATATCCTTCCACGTGGCTGGTTGTGCTGCCTAGTTGGCAATTTGCATGCCATGCTGTACCCTGGTCCTGGTTCCTCCACCTGGTAGTTTTGGTATGCACCTGGTCTTCAGCTTTAAATAGCAGGTGCTGGGTGGGCGGTTGGGCCAGTTTCCATTAACCCCTGAAGGCCCTTGGGCTCTAGGGATACGGTACCAAATACGGTCGCAACAAATATTCAAAAGTTTGAATTAGCTGGAAATTAAGTGTTGCAACCATACATATTGAAGGGTTGTATGATGGTGGGAGCATAAAAAATTTTGGAAAGCCCTCATAGCAACTCAAATACATCTATATATACAATCATATATACGGCCGCAAAGGGCTTTCGGGCCGTTTAGGGGTTAGCCCCTAAGGGCATCTCCACTGGTTTAGGCTAGCTCAAAGTTTTCCATCTAGTTTGGCGAGGCTTAAAGGCTCTCAATCTCTACCCATGCTCTTTGAAAAGGTGACCTTACACTTAAACACATCCCATAAATAAGCAGTTGGCCACTTATTTAGGGAAGTAGAGAATGAATAAAGCTCACTAAACTTAGGATGAATAGTGCATGAATAGTGGCTTGGAGAGTGGCTTGCTAGACTTGCCAAATAAGAGAGTTTGAGAGGGGTCTGAGAGGGGCATGGCTACTTTTCATCCACTTTGAGCAAGCCAAAGCCACCAATGGAGATGCTCTAAGAGCTTCTCTAGCCTTTCTCTGCAAACAGAGGGTGCCAAATGGCTCTTATGGTGGCCTAAAAAAATGGAACTAAGCGGCTGCAAACCTAACCTCCAACCTTGCTCTCTAAACGAGCACACCATTGATTGCTAGTGGGGTCACATCTTTGTACACAACAAAACAAGAAGACAGATATAACTTCAAAAACCAAATTGACACCCAAGGAGGTGTGAACAGAAAGTTCTCTAGCAGAACTTTTGGGTAAACTTACAAAAAAAGACAATACAAGACACTAGATTCAAGCGCAAGAAAATTTAGCCAAAACACTAGAACTTGCTATCTCAGAAACAAAGTTTGACAAGCCCGGCTAGTTTTTATAATTTGGCAAGTCTACTGTGGCCCTCAGTTTGAGGCTCCGACAAGCCTGGGCCCGGGACTTGCCCATGTGGCGAGGAAGAGTGGAGCTACTCTAAGGGCATCTCCACTGGTCCAGGCTCACTCAAAGTTTTCCATCCGGTTTGGCAAGGCCTAAAGGCTCTCAATCTCCACCCATGCTCTTTGAAAAGGTGGCCTGACCCCCTCACCGCCCACAGTATTTTTGAGTATTTCAAAATTTGCTTGAAAGTGAACAAAATGCCAGCATTTTGATCAATCCTATCAAATTTCTCTGAAGCGCAACCATACAAATTCAGAGTAGACATGTTATAGATCACATAGGAAAAGAAACCACACCAGTGTAATTTCCAGATTTGAAAGATTATATCGTTTGATGATGAGGGTGTTAAAACTGCAAAAGTGATTTGAAGTCTTTCAATCCTCTTTTTGCATTGCAAACCTAAAATTGAGGGTTCAAAAAAATATGAGCGTGAAAAGTATAACACGCATAACCCCAATCAATATACGGCTTCTCAAAATCTATTCTACAATTTTTTAAATTGAAGTTTCATGTGATTTTTTCTCCAAGTTCTAGTGTACTTGAGGCTCATTTCCAAGAGCCTTCAACACTAGAAAGTGAAGATTTGCAGTGGACACCCTTGCACAAAATCTAGAATAGACAAATCACTTTTAATTCATTTTCAAAATCAAACTCTTGATTCTAGAACTAGACTTCAATCAAAATTTAAAATGATAATAATTGCTAAAAAAAATCTTGAAGAAAGGTTGCGCATCTCTATATAAAATTTAGAGGGGCCCAAACTGGGCCCCTTGGGTGGTGAGGGGTTACACTTCAACATGCCCCATAAATAAGCAGTTGACCACTTATCTAGGAAAGTAGAGGATAAAGCTCACTAAACTTAGGGTGAATAGTGCATGAATAGTGACTTGCTAGACTCACCAAATAAGAGAGTTTGAGAGGGTTTTGAGAGGGGACTAGACACTTTTCATCCACTTTGAGCAAGCTCGAGCCATCGGTGGAGATGTCCAAAAGGACCAAGCCCTTTTTCTACCAAAATCACATAAAACTATCACTTTTAGGAGGTTTAGTAAAAAGGCACTTTATGTTTTGTTTTTGGGAAATCCAACCATAGGATCTTGCCCCATACTAGAAGCAGTACTTGTGGGAAAAAAACCAACTCATTCTAGATGGAGAGGAGTGAGATATTTACATCTAAAGTGAAAAAAAAAGTTTTATTTCATGCTACCCAAAAATTTCAGAAGCCTTTGACCGCTCTTGTAACAGAAAAATTGCTCTACCCAAAGTTGCACTTTATTTTTTCCATGTAGGAGATCAAGCTAGGTATATGTGGGAGAATTTTCAAATCAATTGGGACTATACAACACATGGGAAAAAATAGTAAGTAATAAGAAGTAGAGAATGAGTCAAAACTCTAAATTGTTGAGAATTTACTTATTGAAATGAAAAATGCAAATCTCAACGGTTATAATGTTGTGATAAGCAACTTACTTCCTTTAATTTAATTTCTTTTCCAAAATAATGAAACTTGAATAAAATATAGGACTTCAAAGTTTATTTTAGAGTAGAGAATCCATAATTGCCCGCAAACAAAAACCCCTCATAACTTTGATCTCATTGATTGAAATTGAATGCTTCAAAGCTTCTCAAATATAAAAATATCTAAAGAACCAATTTTAGGTTTTAATTTTTTTAAATGTAATTTCTAAAGAAGTTTTTGGGTTGCCCAGTTGGGCAGTCTTCCCCAAATTTTCATAAACTTATGCATAACTTCTTCATCGAATGTCAAAATGAAGAAAAAATTAGATGCCCACTTAGATCTTTGAATTCCCCATCTTCAATAAAAGTTTCAAAAAATCCCACAAAGTAGTTTAGCCATAGGTACATGCCTAAAATCCAACCTATCCCCCAAAGGGACAGTTTCACTAGTAAAAAAATAGGTCCTAAATGACTAAGTGACAATGACTAAACCATGACTGTACAAGTGAAATTGAGTCATTTTGTAGTTGTTGTATAGTCATTGCAGTCATGGTTTAGTTGTTGTCACTTAGTCATTTAGGACTTGTTTTTTAACTAGTGCAATGGTCCTTTAGGGGTTAAGATAGGAAACTCTAAGTCGGACCAGGCATTTTGAACTAATTATGTAGGGTCCTAAGAGCCAATTTCCATGGGGGGGTTGGATGTATAACCTCCAATATTGTAAAAGTCAAACTACATAACTGGAGGGCATGGACCCGAAATTGGAGGTTGCTTTCCAAACTCTCCGCATTTTGAACATTTCAGGATTTTTTCTTCGTTATGCTTGGGTCAGCCTAGAGGCTCCCTCCAGTTCCGGTCCCCCGTGGAAACTAGCCCTAAAATAGTGCAAAGAGGTTCTTAAATGGGTCACATTTTTCTATGTTCAAAAATTGTGCTTGTGTATGCACCGTTTTAGGAATTTAAGAGAATGACTTGAGCCATTGTTGAGTGTGCTTATTGGTCATAATTGTGTTCAGATTTTTCTTTTATGAAAATATAGATATGTGTCATACTAAAATAAATGAAAACATGTCTTCAATTATGATTTGAGGATTAGAATAAAGAATGGGTGTTTGCATGCTTTAAGAGCCTTATTGGAGCATTCTTGGCTTTGTAGTGGTTGCTTTTAAGACTCATGTGCTCCATTTACAAACCGCCTTTAAATCGTGAATGTTATCACCTATGATTAGAAATAGCTACCTATGCACCTTTTGCTTTGATGAATTGTAGTTAAGTCATACTAACTCAAAAAAAAAACAATTTAAACGGCCACAGAACCATCTCTTCTTTGGCTTTCTACCCATAATATTTCCACTTTACCAAGCTGCCACAACTTTTCTGCAAAAGTGCACTTTCACTTAGATGGCCCATTCACAAGCCTCCTACTTTAACCCCTAAATGTCGAGGAGGACAAAAAAAGTCCTCCGATTACGAAAAACGATTTTGTGTTACAGAAAAAAGTTGTTTTTTATCTTGATTTTTTTTTAGAAGTGATCATAAACTCATGGTCCATCATCAAAGGTAAAAAATTATGTCATTTGATGCATTCATATTTTTAGGTAACACAAATTGTGATAAGATTCAAAAACATGGTGTTAGGTCCCAAGCTGCCCTTCTTGCAATTTTTATGAGGGCACCATGCATTGTTGGCTCTTGCAATTTTAGGAAATTATATTATAACTGATGGGCACTAAGATGAACATTGTAAAGTACTATAAAATATTGTAGCCGGGTTGGTCACGATGATCACCCCGGCGTTTAAGGGTTAAGGTATTATGCTCTAAAACAATCCCCATAAGAGCTGGTCTAATTTTTCATGGGCTTTAGCAAGAGAGGTACATTTTTTTGTCTAGTTTTTGGATAAAGAGAATTATTGGATAAAGAGAAATAGATGATAAATGTAAACCAATTTTTTTCATATTTTTTGAATTATTATTGAATTGTTGTTAAATTTTCAAAGTTTTTGTAATAGACACCTATTTATGACTCTAGGTCTCTCAAAAATTGTCCCCTACAACTTATGAAAGAATGAGGTGAAACTAAGGAATATAATTGGCTCTTGCAATAAAATACACCTTTTCTTTTATAACTTGAAGAGATCCATTTATGGGCCACTTAACTTATATCACCATTCCTGGCATCCTTTGTGAAGCTTTATCTCATAGGGGTTGCTTTTCAAGTAGACTACCTTAAGCTCCTGGAGGTCCAAGGCTTGGATTTGGAGGCTCAGTTTATTGCACATACATCGATGTGAGGACAGGGCGACAAAACTCACGTTTTTTTCCAAACTAAACTACCAGTAATAGTAAAAAGTTAACTCATTTTTTTGGTTGATTTGTTGTATCTTCCTCTAAGGTCCCAAGCTAAAGTAGGGTCTCTAAATTCATATATGAATTCAAAGTTCTCAAATTCTATGAGCACATGGTAAACATGTGTAAATTCTCACATTTATTGGCGCGTGGAAGAACACTGCTTTTCCACTTGGCCCCACATTGACATATGTGCGGTAAACTGAGCTGGACATGGGGCCATGTCAAGGTTTTTTTTAATCATTTCACAAGGGTAGAGCAACCCGCATCCAACAATGCAATTAGGAAAGGAAAAATGGACAAGATTGGATAGAATTATTTACATGTGCAAGTTCATTCATGAAATATATTAATACTAGTAAGCTTTGTTTAAAATTTGGTAAATTTGGTTTTGGCTTGAGGAGGGATTTGGCAATTTCATCCATGTTTTCATCGTTTATTTTCAATGTTACGGTAGCCAGTGGCAATTTGAGGTAAGTTATGGGCGTTTCTTTGCCACAAAAAAGAACTTGGTTTGAACTAGGGATTTCTATGTTTTGGTCAAGGTGGAGCAACCCGCACCCCAAAATAAACTCAAGTTAGGATAAGTTGGATAAAATTAGATAAAATCACCAATGTGTGCATGTTCACTTGTAAAATTTACTAAATTGGTTATTTTCATCCAAATTTTGGCTAATTTGGTATTTTCATGGGGAGAGATAGATTTTGCAGTTTCATCCACTTTTTAGGCACATTTTTGTCAAGAGAAAAACCCTAACTTGGATCCTCTAGGAGCTTTCCATTGGGAGATATGGAGAGGGGTAACTTGAAATGTATGAATTTTTTTCAAAATTCATTATTTTATAGTTTCTTGTCTTTTGTAAAAAGATTGGATGAAGTTTAATTAATGAATTGGAATTTTCATTCGAGTCACAAGTATACAATAAGATTCCCTATTCATTATAAAATATTTCCACAATTTTTGATAAACAAGTTGTATGTAGTTGGAATTCAATATTCAAATTTTTGTATTCTTTTATATGAAAAATGATAATTGAGTATTCAATATATCATGTGTTTACTACTATTATACTTATTCTATAAAGTTTGAATGTATCTTATTTTTTTCCTTTTTTAAAGTAAACTTTTAAAAAAATGAGCTTAAATTTGAAGGACATTTTACATGAGCAAAGCTTCAAAAGTAGGATATAATTCAGAACAGTATATATATAGGGAATTACTACAACAACACCCTAAACTGTTAATAGGATACCCCCTCTGAGCATGAAAATTGATAATTTAGTGTTATTTTTGATTTATTAAGTGGTCCATCATTCATTCAATCACGACATTATCACCTCTTTGAAAGAAAACATGACAAGTACAAGAATAAGTTGAAATCTTATTGCACCAATACTATTTTTTTATATATTTTTGCTTTAAGTAACTCAAAAGTCCTATATTTTTAGTTTGGAATTTAAGCACACATTTTTTTTACTATAACCTTACAATGATAAAGGTGAAACAAATCTTTTGATCCAAATAAAAAATAAATCAACATTAAAAATCACATTTTCATGCTTAGAGGGGGTGTCCCATTAGCAATTTAGGGTGTCAATGTAGTAATTTCCTATATACATATATAGTGATTTCAACATTCATCACTTTCAACAATGCAACAAAGTGTAAAAAATATCAAATACCAATCAACCCCAAATTAGAGAGGAAAATTTACTCTTATGCTACATCCTAAAGTTGATATGAACACTTCACAAACCTTAGTTTTCTTCATTCTATTACACTAGTGCTATTGATTGAAATTATTTGCTAGCACAATGGTCAATACTATGTGTGCATAGACCACACAAGTATAATCATCATTCTCCAACAACCTTATCCAATCCTCTTGCTTAAATTTGAGAAAATAAAAATACTAGGAGGACCGTAATTAGGATTATAACTGTTGAACCTATTAATTCCAAACATGTACAACCTCTATAGTCATTGAGAGGATAATATATGTTTTGTTGCCAAGATAGTCTTGTTCCATTTGCATTTACAATCTACACAACACAATAAGAAATCATCATTAGTCATCCAATTGAAAAACAAATCAAAATTAAACACATGCAAACCTCTCTATTATAACTTTATTTGAAGTGACATACTAGAATGTCTTCAATACTTGTCATACTAGTATATATTACCTTATTGCAAATGTTTCTAAATGACATTCTAGAATATCCTACATAATTATCATATTTTTACATTGATTGATTCACATTTGTTAAACACTTGAACTAAACAATGTAAGGAATGAGTCCAAATTAGATTGAGAGTGTACATACAATGTTTATAGCTTCATTTGGAATGAGTTGTCTTTGATGAACTTCTATTTCTCTCTTGATCATCAACAAGATAGGATTGGATAAACTTGCCCTACAAAAACCATGTCACAATTGAATGATTGCATAATACTCATCAAAATTCAAGAATATGTCTATTTTTTCTCATCAATATCCAAAACTTCAAAAAGGTGACAAAACTTGGTGTATGCTTTTTTTGAATTCCAAAATATTTAATGCTAGCTTAGACATTCAAAAAATAGTTAAACACTTACTTGCAAATTTCACAACTTTCATCAAGTAAGCCACCATCTTTTATAATAGAAAGAAGACGTCGTTGACCAAACCATTTAATGATGCACATTTTATGAGCATCACCAAGATCTTTGCTAACACCCTAGCGGCAATATAGGATCTAAGTCTTCCAATTGTTGCTCCATGCAAATCCTGTTGTTTACCACAATGAAAAAAGATCTTTAAAACTACCTTTCCAAAAAAAATCAAAACTCATACACAATATACATGCTTTATATGACAATTACCAAATTATACTCTAAGAAATACAAATCTGTAACCATTACTTTTTTTCCAAATTCATAAACAAAATGTATACTGATTAAGTAATTTTTATATAAAAAATCTTTTATGAAATCGAAATTTTGAATTTCAAACTGGGGATTAGTTTTTAGTGCTAGTAACAGTTATAAAATGCAACATAAATTCTAACTACATTCAATGTCATTTGGTTTGGATATTTCTAGTACGTGGGAAAATAGTGTGATCTTTTTACCTGCAAATGGGAGTATCACTACTTTTGGAGTTCTCTGAAACCTTAAGCTCAGGTTTATCCTCACTCGGAATTTCTTCAGATGAAGCAGGATCAATAACTATTTGAATATTGTTAGTTGTCTCCATTGAAGACTTATTACATACCTGCATAAAAGTTAATCTGTTTAGAAACATATCTACGTAAAAAAGTTACAACGTTTTAGAGGATATGGGTTACAAAAACAAAGAGATTATGGATTCGAAGTCATAAAATAAAAAAACCTTCAAAAACTCAATTTCCAAGTATTTCTTAAAGCATCTGAGAAAAATGATTACATTATACACTGGTGGAAAAGTTGTATATGATTGTCTAGGACTTACCATTAAAGCCATATATGTTTTGGATATGTTTGCATAGCTGATTATATATAGAAGTTAACTTTTACTTTTAGAACATCCTTAGTACAAAGCAAAAGTAAAAGTAAAAGTAAAACATTCATGTTGGTAGATGTCATGCTTTGCCTTACTAGAGGGTAACAATTTGTATAAAAAAGGGAATTGATATGGGCACATTCGGGGTTTGATATATGCACACCCCCCCAAGAGTAAATTTTAGAGATTTATCATCAAATTTTGAATCTGAAATTTTTTAATTCAAATTTGGACTTAGTCAGACTTTGATTTGGTTTAGAACCATAAAGGAAGCTACAAGTGATAACACCCAATGAAAAAGTTTAGCTAGGGAGCAAATTATTACTTTTATTTTTGTTTGTAAAAAAGCTAAGCTTTTTCATTGGGTATTGTTCAATTGTAACCTCCTTTATGGTTCTAGACAGAATTAATGTCTCTAAGTCCAAATCTAAATTCAAAATTTTCAAATTCAGCTTTTTGATGATAAAAATCTAAAATTTACCTATTGGGAGGTGTGCATATATCAAACCCCGGGTGTGCCCATGTCAATTCCTTGAAAAAACACATAGAAAGTAAATAGCATATTTTAAGCAACATAGCAATTTTAGGCAGGTCAATACATGTAGCAAATGAAAAAAAAATTCACAAAACTTTTAGAGGAAGTGTGTCTTAGGAGTAGCTTTTCAATGTAACAAATTTCAGGTCATTTTGATTAATTTGTTGAAAAAAAGTTATAATGATGGAATATGTACTTTTGTTTGCGGAAGGGGCAGCATGAGCATAATTTTTTGCACTACAGCTGAAATTTTGGGACCTTACCCAAAGGTTGATGGATAGAGAATATTCCTTGTTTGTTTTGATCCAACCTCATTCCATGAAGGCAACTACTTTTTATTACTGCCCTTTACTTCATCTTTGTTGAAAGTAGCCCTATGTTGATTGAGCTTGTCAAAGCCGCAATTTTAGGCTGATTTTTTCCCTCCTTTGAAGCTAGCTAAAATCTAAATCTTTGTTTTTCACATTCTAAAAACATTATTGTATGTGAAAGCTAAAAATAGTTGAAAAATCAGTTTTGTATGAGAATTTTCCTGAAGCTAGTTTTGTACTCTATTTTTTTAGTACGTGTTCACCAATTCAAAATGTTATAAAATGTTTTAGGCATATGACCAAGTCTATAATGAAAGTCAAACTAAAAAATCACAATAAAAATATTAAAACTTGTTGGTGCAAAAACCTCCCTGAATTAGAGCTGCCTAGAATTTGAATGCCTCCAAAAGAATTATTTCTCACTTCAAACCTTGTAATCTTAGGAAAATTACAAACAAGGGCATGAAAATGAAAAATATTATAAATAGGGGTGCATTTTCAAAATAATTTGTAAATTTTTGTAATTTTTTTTAGTTTGGACATTAGTTGATTTAGACATATCACATTAAATGTTAATTAACTTCCAAAAAACTTAAAGGCCTCTCCAACTCAAGCCTAAATAAAGAGATTTTAGTAAAGGGGATGGCAATTTTTGGAGAGACCTCTAAGTTTTTTGGAAGTTCTCTAACATTCAATGTGATGTACCTAAATCAAACTGTGAGTAAACTAGATTTTTTTACAAAAGTCTACAAATTATTTTGAAAATGTGTCCCTATTTCATTTACATGCCGCTAATTGTAATATTTTTCATTTTCAAGCCCATATTTGTGATTTCTCCTATAATCTCACAATCTATGCAATAAATATCTTTCATCTTTTTCTTACAACACAATTGTAGTCTACTACTAGATCCTACGGTAAATTGCACCAAGATTTTGTTTTCAATTTTTGTTTGCCTTTGCTATCAAAACAACTCATTTTGAGTGTTTTTTGGTGAAACGTAGCCTCAAGGCCTTAGGGGTCAAGCAATTGGCTCTATTCCCTTCATGCAGCAGTTGGCTCTAAGGTAGACATACCCATACCCATCCATTTAAGGGTTTGGGTTACCTCAAGGTCTCAAAAAATTCAAGAAAGAAATTCTTAGGGTTAGCCATTCAATAAGCTATCATGGAATGTACTTTCTATGGAAAAAATATTGTTGAATATTCTATATTAACCCCTAAATGTCCAAGGCCATTTTTGAGCTTCTAGGAATTTGTTCTAAATTGAACAAAAAGCCGGCATTTTGATAAGTTATATCAATTTTTTTAAAATTGTAACCGTACAAATTTAAACTAGATATGTTAAACATCACATAGGAAAAGAAAACATAACAATATTGCTTATGGATTGAAAGATTAGAATGCTTGATCAAGAGGGTGTTAAAACAGCAAAAATGACTTCAACTCTTTCAATCCTCTTTTTACATGTCAAATTTAAAATGTTGATCACCAAAAAAATGAGGTTAAAAGAAATAACATACATAGCTCCAATCCATTTACTGGTTTTCAAAATCTCTTTTACAATTTTTTTAAATGAATTTCTAGTGTGATTTTTTCTCTAAGATCTAGTGTATTTGAGGCTCATTTTCATTAGCTCTCAACACTAATAAAGTCAAGATTGCAATGAACACCCTTACACAATATCTTGAATAGAAACTTCACAATCAATAATTTTCAAAATCAAGTTTTTGATGCTAAAAATAGACTTCAATAGAACAATTCTATAAAATACCAAATACTAAAAATAGCAAATTTGTTAGGTTTTATTGAACTTCAAAATATTGTCGGCACCAAAATGTGGTGCCTTGGGCATTTAGGGGTTAAAGAGCAAAGTGGCAGCTCATAGGGTCCTTATAAGCAACTCTAAACTATTCTCAAGACTGCTTGGATGTGTTCCTATAATGACACTTGATGGTCCCAATCCCAACCCTCTCAAAATAGCTTAGCAACTGACATGTGGCAGAATTTACTTGTGCAAGCAACGTTCACTGTTGCATTTTGGGTTCAAAAGTGGATGGTGAACACCTCAAAACTAGAGTGCAGAATTGGGGAGTGGTAAAAAATAGGTGTGTCTAACTTACAACCACTATGAAGCAATAGGTTCTAAAACTTCCATAAAGCAATTGGCCACTCTTGGAAACTTGCTGATTAGAACAACAAATGTTTTTTGAGAAAGAGTCAAAATAAAAATCCAAATAAACCAAAAGCAAAAACAACTGTGAGCTGAAATGACATGTTGGTACAGTACCAGCAAGAGCAAACATAGGGATCTATGTTACAAGCTGTAATTAAGGTAGACATACCCATTCCCGAGCGACACACAATTCCGCATCCTATTTTTGAGGTGTTCATTGTTTACTCTTGAACCCAAAGTGGAGTAGTGAACGTTGCTTGCACAAGCAAATTCTACCACATGTCAATTGCTAAGCAACTTTGAGAGGGTTGGGATTGGGACCGTCAAGTGCCATAATAGGAACACATCAGAGTAGTTTCAAGATTAGTCTAGAGTTGCTTATAAGAACCCTATGAGTTGCAACTTTACCCTTTAATATAGAATATTCTATAATACCTTTTCTCACAAAAATTACATTCCATGATAGCTTGTTGAAAGGCTAATTCTATGGAATTTTTTCCTGAATTTTCCGAGACCTTGAGGTACCCTGAACCCTTAAACGAGTATGGGTCTGTCTATCTTAGTTGTACACAAAGAAGCTCAATCGTGAAAGAGTAAGTACAAGCCCAACCCCATTTTAATCATCATAGGACATAAGTTATGTGGAGCAGCTTCACAACTGGGGTCTCTAGAATTTCCTCTTCATCTCTCCTGCCATCACAGCAACCACAAAAGCAGTGTGACACTTTGGTACAGTAGTGCCTCTCTAGGATGAACCTCTGTAAGAAAAAGGCTTGGCTAAGACAATTGTCCCTGTCCCCTTTAGGCCCAAAACAAGTGTTCTATGCATACATAGCAAAAAATGCTTCCTTAAGAAAAACATGTCTTTTGCATAAATGCCCAAGTGGCTGCTTTCCAAACAAAACATGTATGGATAAGAGAAAAATTTGCCTTCACCATTATTTTTTGCCCTGTCACACGTACCCTTACTATCACTTGTTTGCCCAGCTACTGCCCAGCTATGATGAATGTTATCCTAAGATTAAAATTTTTTTTGTCTGGACTCTTTCACCTTAGCGAGGCACTACTGTACTTAGAGTTTCAAAAAGATTCCAAGTAAAGCCCCATTCACACTTGGTGTTTGGGTTTATCATTTTAAAAAGTTAGCAATGAACACAATTCATGAAAAAGCCATATTAATAGCTGGTTACAACATAACGAGAGGATTGGAAATTAACTTTTAAATTTTAGTGTTCATTGTTCCCACATAACCTCTAAGGCACCAGACGTTCTTTTGTAATTCAGCTCCCACGCTGGGATTACCAAATCCCGCAAATAACCTCCCCAAATCTCTCAGATCATTTTTGCAAGATGTTCCAACTACAAAAAACTTGGACTTTTTCCCAAAAGATTTGGACTCTTATCTCTGTCAACCAGTTGTACAAGCCTCTCCACGGGGCTGCCAGCTAGGCTCGGCCTCAAATATCCTTCTCTTGTGGGAACACACACTGTACAAATCACTTTTACAACCATTGTTTGGTTTTCTGTAAGTACAAGTGCAAAGGGGGCTTAAGCTAAAACCTAAAAGAGCATCTAAATTCTAAGCAATCCCTCAATGACTGAGTTTAAGCTTTGAAGACACCAAGTTTAGAAAGCTTTTCTTGGCAAGCTTATTCACAATTGATAGTTTGCATAGGATTTTTTTAAACATTTACATGAAGGGAATTGATATGTGTACCATCCCTTTTTGACTATTCTATCACACCTACTATATTTAGGCATTTAGTCAATATTTACAACATTAAAGTAGGTGTGGGCCACTGGAAAAATACCACTAATTTGAAAATACAACTTGACATAGAAGTTGTAGCTTTAACCCCTAAAGGACCATTGTTTGTTTGGGGGACAAATGGGATTTTGGGCAAGTACCTACGGCCTCAAATTTTGTCTTGATTTTTTGAATTTTTTTTCTGAAGACAAGAAAACACATTAGCTTTTGAGGAATATAATTTTTATTCCAATCAATGCCAAGGAGCAAAAGTATGCCCAAATAAGCAAAAATTTGGGGGGTTCGGGCAACAAAAAAAATTTACAAAAACTTAATTTTTATTTTTTATTTTTTCCCTTGTAGATTATATATTTGTTTACATCTGAAGCTTTGATTCATTCCATTTGGACTAGTTATGAGAAAGTTATGGACAATCTTGTTTTTTGGGCAATTCAAGCATCCTTTTGAAAAAATAACTTTTATAGTTCAATTTGGAATGGAAGCTTAACATTTTTTCAAAAAAATTGTTGGAGAGGATGAAGTTTTCTTTCTAGAACAACCTTACCATTGGGATTATTGAGTTTCAATTCCATTGCAAGGTTATTAGCAATTTAAGTTTTTGTTTGATCTCATATCTTCTTCTACCTAATGTTTTTTTAAAGAATGAAAATAAAGTATTTTTTGTTTTGGTTTTTTTCCGAAGATTCCCAACTCAATTCCCCAGCATAAAAAAATAAACCTCAAAACTCCATGGTGCAAAAAATTTAAGTTAAAAAAGTTTAAAGTCAAATAATCTAATCATGCAGGGTGCAAAAAAACTTGTTTTTTACACTTTAAACGCAAATATCTTGCAATTTGTGCTAGTTAAGTTTTTAATTTTTGAATGACACATTCTTATACAAGTCTAGTAGAAGATCCTATGGTCAAATATGCAAAAAGACCAATTTTCAAACTTTTTTACTCTTTGCCATAGAAGTGGCAGTTCTGAGTGTCTTTTGACAAAATAAAGGCCATGGTCCTTTAGGGGTTAATTTTGTTTTTCAACTCCAAATCTTGCCCATAGTATCAATTAAAAAGAATCCAATATAAACTAAACATAATTGAATTTTTTTAATTGATACTATGAGTGGAATCAAGACCTAAAAAAGAAGAAGTTACAACTATGTCAAGTTGTGTTTTCAAATTACATGTTTTTCCTATGATCCATACCTACTTTAATATTGTAAATATTGGCCATATATAGTAGGTGTGGTAGAATAGTAAAAAAAGGATGGTACATATATTAAGTCCCTTACATGAAATGTAGCTTTAGCTTTGAGTTTCCATTAAGGAGAGTAAGTGTCAAATTCCATGTTGGCTTAGAATCAGCCCAAGTTGTTAGCTTTTTGTAAATTCAAAAAACTCAGATCTCCATATTTCTTGTGCTTTTGGCAAAAAAAAACTTGCTAGAACAATACTTCTATTTTTCAATTTCATTGTTTTTCAAAATGCTTATATGCTTGATTCTATATATTGTTTGTCATGTCTAATTTCTAACCACAGTGGAAGTTGACCCTAATAATTTGGAGTTTTTATGTATTGACATCAAAACTCAAAATTAAAGAAGCACAATCCAAAGTTAGAAAATCAAGTACATATGTAAAATTTTTTTTGCTCAATGAAATTTTCTTTTATTAAACTTTTGTTTTAAAATTGGAAAGACTAAACATAGAGTATCTTTTATAGTTTGAAATTAAGAACCCTCACCAACCTCATAGAGAAGTCCGGAATTCTCATTATATTAAGCAATTCGAGTGGAGTTCATGTTGTTGTGAAACGAAAGCAACATAGACTAAAACCTAATTATCATTGCTAATTGAGGGGGTTCCAAGCACTTATAAAAAGGGGGGATGCAAAGCTTGCCTTCTTGAACCTTCAACACCTGGAGTGAGTGCCACTCTTTCTTTTGTTGTTTTTGTCATTGCAATATGGAATTCCACACCGTTGTCCCCATGTGTTCCATCTCCATGCTTGCATTCTGATTATAGTCCTTTTCATGTCTTTCTATTCTTATTGTTCTAGCTAGGGATCTTGATTGTCTGAAGGATTTGTGATTGCATCATGACTTTCACTCTGTGCTTGTGATGAACCAATTCACATGAGATCAATTGTTGCTATTAATCCACATCTACTAACTCCATTGCTCTAAATTGTAATGTGTAGGTAGATATTGCTTCATAATTTTGACATTCACTTCCAGCGCGTGATTGATCACATTTGTTTTTTTATTGTGGGTGATCTTTTTATCAAGGCAAGAGGAGATCCACATGTATGCTAACTAGAGGTGTTGGCAATTTTTTTTCCTCTCTTTGTTGTGTGTGTTCATGGCCTCAATAATGGATTCTAATATTGATTCTAATATTGATTCTAATGATCCAAGATTTGTCTACATTGCAGGATCATTTTGTGTAGACTTCAAGGGGACTTGGCAACATCATCATCTACTGACTAGGCATTGGCTTTTTTATAAGGGAGTTATTTCAAGAAACAATGGTTTTGGTGTGTGTTTATGCAGCGTCCGATCACAAATGCTCCTTTCAATGCCGTCAGCATCGTGCACTAGTACAAAGCGTAGACATCAATCAAGATAGTCGTGATAACGCCAACCAAGCTCCAGCAATTTGTGTGTGTGCGCCAACAAGTCACCCTGGCTCATTTCGTTGCCGCTTTCATCGTACTCAAGAAGCAAACTGGGAAGGACGGTGGCTTAAACTTTCAGCGCATGCAAAATTGTCAAGAAATTCAAAACTTCCTTTGCCCAAGTCAGGCAACGATCATGGTTTAGAGAAAGCTGCCTTTGTTAGAGCTAACCAAACATTGTCGGAGTCCAAGCTTTACAGTGAACTAAAAAAAGCCATGCCCGAGATAGTGGCGGCAATTGATAATCTCAAAATTTAACAAGCAGGTTCTATGGAAATTCACATTGTAAACCACATTACGGTGTAAAACTTATTTGCAAAAGAAAATTCAATCTTTTACTTTTGGCTTAAAGTTCAAAAAACTTTGATTATTGTTTGAAAACCAAAACCAAGCTCTTTCTTCAAGTTGTTGTTCATGATGCAAAAAAATAAAATAAAATAATACAACATAAAATATAGATATATATGACATGTTTATGCCTTCTATGACCTCCATGCCCCTATGACTAGGGTTTTTTTCTTGTCTAATTTTTGCCTAAATTCTACCTCAAACTCATGTTGACGACCATTACACTACAAAACTTGAGTGAAAACATAAGATGAAATTACCAACTCCCTTCCATGCAAACACCCAAGTTGCCAGATTTTGGATGAAAATAGCTTATAGTAGTAATAGCAACTGGACAACTAAGGTAAAAGAACTTGAACTTTTCCACCCTGACCCCAAATCGACGTAACTTATGTTCAGTAAACTCCGGAACCACCGATGCTGTCGTCTTTCTGTCTCCTTCCCGAAACCCTAATTTGTTCCCCACTGCCACAGTATGAATGCTGCGGTTTTTCTCCCCATCGCTCTTCCACCCTCGTCTTTTTTTTTTTAATAATATTTCCCTGCTGCTCCTCCGCCTTACAACGAGGCGGTGTTGCCCGAGAATTTTTTTGGTGGAATTCGATCTTGATGGTGTTGCATTGCATTGGCTTAAGTGGTGAGCATTGGCCATCATGAGTATTGGCCGCGGAATTGGTCTCCATCTCAGTAGTAGAGCTGCTTTGGTGCGTTCAAATGCGGGAATTGCGAGAATTTTTCGACGAGGCGTTTCGGTAGCTGCAATCAAGCATGAGAGTGGAGGTAATTGTCTTGTCTGAGCTCTCTTGTTCGTTGTTGTTGTGTTTGGGATGTTTTGTGGTTGACTTGCCTTGCACTGGTTGTGGAGAGCTTTGGAAATTGAGATTTGTTGAGGTCGAGAGTGGTCGTCCTTGTTGTGTTTGTGGTAGGCAAGGCTGACAGTGGATGGAAGCTTTATCCAACGGATCCATCTGAGGAAGTCCGACAAGAGCCGTGGTTGAAGGCGGCCATGGATACTCTCAATAGGGAGCTCATGCGGCAGGGTACTCGAATCCGAGGTCAGTATTTGGAGTGACCTTCCCTGCTTTAGTGTTATTCCAGGTGTGATGAATTTCTCTGCTCACCATCAGAGTTTGTGGCAAGATTTACAAGAATCATGACCTCGAAGTGCCTAAGCAAATAATAACAAAGGCGAAATTACAAATAGGGGCACAAAAATGAAAAATATTACAGATAGGGGCATGAAAATGAAAATAATAACAAATAGGGGCACAATTTCAAAAAAAATTGTAAACTTTTGGATTTTTCTTTGGTTTGTACATTCGTTGATTTAGAGATATCACGTTAAATGTTTGTTAACTTTCAAAAAACTTAGACATCTTTCCAAAAATTGCCATCCCCTTCACTAAAATTTCTTTATTTAGGCTTGATTTGGTAAGGTCTTTAAGTTGTTTAGAAGTTAGTTAACATTTTATGTGATATATTGAAATCGATGAATGTCCAAACCAAAAAAATAATTACAAATCTACAAATTAATTTGAAATTGCGCCCCTATTTGTAATTATTTTGAAACTGTGCCCCTATTTGTAATATTTTTCATTTTCATGCCTCTATTTGTAATTTCCTCAATAAAAAAAATTACTCTTTGGAAGCCAATAGTTGATTGGAGGAACATTGGTATATCAATATCGTTTGATACTGGAGGTTGCGTTTTGGTACAGATTGTTTGCCTTCCTTGAAGGCTTTATGAATGCTTTGTTTTGTTTGAACTCCCGTGCAAGTAGCACTCGTGAGCAGGGTTATTTTTGTCCTTTTTTAAGGAGTGCGAAAGTGGCGATTGAAAATGTTATAGTAGTGCTCCAAATTTCAACATTCATCCACATACTAGATAGGAAATATCACATTAGTACATATTATATGTCTATAATTTGGTTTTCATCCACAATTTGGCAATTTCATCCAGATTTTTTTAAAATTTGAAGCCTTTTTTGGTGATATTATCCAAGTTTTTTGGTATTTTTTTAACACTTTTTAGCCAGACTATTTTTTTTGATGCAATCTGGCACCAGAAAGACAAAAGAAATAACCCTGCTCATGAGCTGTTCTGAGTCACCTAGACTGGGTCTCAGAATGGTGACTGAAGCTTGTCTATGGAATATTGCTTTGCAGGCAAACCCGTGGATCCAGCTTTGATACCTCGATCGCCAGCTACCGAATATGAAAAAATCTTTGAACAACACTATCTTCCCTGCTCTCACGGGTTTAGACCAGGTCTGTCTCAGCACACGTGCATGAAGCAGATTCGACGTGATTTTCAGGGAACGGTGTGGTACATCGAAGGGAAAAGCTTGTCGAAGTACTTCAATCAGATTCCACCAGAAACAGTGACACGATTGGTGCAGGAGAAGATGCAATCTGATGTAAGTACCAGCACTTTAGAGAAGCATTTGATGGCAAGCCTGAAGGCATCTGCACGACGAGGCATCACAAGAGACGGGTTTGATCCATTGGCTTCGAATATAGTGCTGCACGAATTAGATACCTTTCTACAACGATTGAAGCGCATTGTGGACAGGGGACGCCGCCAGACTGCTAGTGCCCCTGCAGTGTTCAACGCGGCCAGAACGGCACTGGCCTTGGACCGAACTGCTTTTAGGCTGGTGACACAAAACAACCGAAAGATTTCCTTAAGCCCTCCTCAGGACCCTTACTTGCGACGTGTCACCTACACCCGCTTCGCTGACGACTTCTTAATAGGCGTTATAGGACCTAGAGCTTTGGCAGGGCGGATACAAGAACTAGTAAATCAGTTTTTACGAATCAAGCTGAAGATGCAGGCTGCCCCGGACAATTTTGAAATATCGCGAGCTAAAGACAGCAAGGTACCCTTTTTGGGGTACCTCATAAGCAGGAACCCTGACAGAGTTCGGAAGTTCTGTCGGAGGCAGGGTGACAAGTGGATTACTTACAGGGTAGAGGATTATGGAACTCTGTGTTTTCTGGTGGATATGCAGAAGGTGGTGAGGCGGTTGGCAGAGAAGGGCTTTTGTGACAAAAGTGGCAATCCGAAGCCCAATTTCAGGTATTATCAGTACCCGCAGGACAAGTCTGTGAAGGTTGTAGGGAATATACTGCGGGGGCTTGCTGATTATTACAATCTGTCTGAATCCAAACGCCAGTGTGTCAACCGCCTCAGCTACATCATGCGTTCTTCACTGGCCAAGACTTATGCTGCGAAGTTCAAGTTAGGCTCCTCAGCCAAGGTGTATAAGAGAGGGGGTAAAGATTTATCACGACCAATCAAGGTCAAGGGTGACTCTTCCTCAAAAAACTCCCCTGCTGGATCATTTTCTGTGGAGAAGCGCAGTGACAGAACTGAGAGGCCTCGACGTCCGCCTCGATTCCCTTTCACCAAGTATAAAGAAATTCCTCGCCCTGACAGAATGGGCTTGACAAGAGATTGGGAGCAGCAGAGGACAGCACATCGTCCAAGGCGTGGGTGAGGCACTTTAACGGCATGGTACATTGTCGGACATGGAAGGTATTCCTCGCCATTACATATGTCCAAATGTTTTTTCACCACTAAAGAACTAAGAAGCCAAAATTGCTGCTCACGTGTTTTTCGCTTTTTTGGTCCTATTTTATTTTACTTATAGATCAACGCACGTTTTTCACTGGTTCTAGTAATATCAAGTTTCTGCGCTGTTTATTCTGCACAATCGTTTAGAAATCAGAGTTATGAATTCTTGGTCTTTTAGAGTGCAAGTCCTCATTGAACGCCTGAAAGTAGAATACCGCAAGAATGCTCCTTTTTTTTGCTAATGCTTGAAGATCAGCCATCTTTCTGACTACAAGCTCTTTAGGAATCCAATGGCAGCTGCATTCCATGTTTGGTTTGATTGTATGGCTGTTGAATGGTGCAGGGGGCGAGGGGGCGAGTACCTTTCATTCTAGGACCGTCACGCACATGGATCCTTCATGGAGGCAGCAATCTGTAAGGTTTGTGTATAGTTTCTCCTCTTCGTAATTGGTGCATGGGTTTTGACAAAATATCTTGGTGTGGAAAGACTCGCCTTGCTGATGCAATTCTTTGTGTAGTTTTAGCTTATTTTTGAAAACTTACCAGAAAATTCATTTCTACAGCACACCATATCTGACACGAATGCTCTTTTGGCAGGTTCGTAATTAGAATCCTAGTAGATACGGAGGTTGGTTACTCGATAAGAGCTGCAGCATTTGCAGAAAGCTGATATTAGAATGTTGAGAAGGAAAACGAGCCATATTCAAAGGAAAATGCAGGTACGTGAAGCCAGCCCTTCCAAGGAACTTAGGAAGGGAAATGAAAAGCATGTTTTCTCGAGTTGTTGTCACATGCAAACCGAGTGCAATTTCCATCAACAGTGAGTTTAGACCTCCAAAATGAACTAAAGATGACATCTAGCTTGTAGAAAGAGAATGAGTGAGGTGTGATCGCAAGCTACTGCTACTAGTTGAGACGAATGGAATCCATGTGGTTGTGACACGTTGCAAGGCAAGAAGAAATATGTTGGACCAGAAAAACTGGTTCCATGCTGTAGTGAATTGGATTCAAGTTTTGCATCAAGCAAACAGAGGCGGCAAGTTTTTTCTTTCACTCTCCCTCCTCACTTATTTGTATGCTCGAAGATGGTGTTCATATATAAACACCAATCAAGTTTTGCAAACAAAGAGTGTGCATGTACAAATGATTGGTACGATACATTCATGTACTGTACTGTACAGTACTGTACAATATAGTACTACAAGTAGGCCTTTAGCTCTAGGTCTACCCGAGTACGCAATTGACACGAAGCACTAGTTGACGACAACAATGCTGAAGCACATTGTTCAACTGAACAAACCCCAATTATGAAGGCACTCTGATTAGTAAAAAGAAAGATGAGTTTACTTGTTTGCAAA
Source organism: Ulota crispa (assembly GCA_963920765.1). Lineage (NCBI taxonomy): Eukaryota > Viridiplantae > Streptophyta > Bryopsida > Orthotrichales > Orthotrichaceae > Ulota > Ulota crispa. The sequence continues at coordinate 30,172,292 of OY987244.1, forward strand.
ATAACAAATCACTTTTTGTCTTTCTTTGAGATATATTTTTTAAAGCAAGATCTGATTTTGCCACTAATTGGCGTTTGCAGTAGGAGAAGATTGTATATGTCATTAGGTATCGTAGAATCGTCTATTAATTAGTATTTGTATCACCATCTATAGACTTTACGCATAGAGTTTTCAAAAGTAAGACCCTTCAGTTACGTCAGTTTTATAAAATTAACAATCATCTTCTGTAGGTGTACTCTCAATACGATTTTTTCCAAATACCTCCATTTAAATAAAGGAATCAACATGACGTTTTCAATTTCAGCCACCTAACATGATTAGGTTAGTTTATGCTTCTCAAGTGCAATGAATTTCATCTTGGAGAGCATTACACCAATGAAAATAGCTGAATCCAATAAACAATAAAACAAATTCATTGTAATTAGATACTAATATTGGAAAAAGTTCAATCAGAGTGAAGTAGAATTATTCTACAAGAGCACTCGCAGTGTTTGTCTTGAAAAATGTTAACCTTGAAAAGTGCTTTGAATGACTTAAACTTTTGGTTATATTGGACTGTACCAACGTCAATTTTTTTGATAGGCTCCACGAATTCCATGATCGCCTTGATAACAACTAGGGCCCTTAAGTTTACAGTCTGTGCACAAATTTGGGGCTTTGTCTTTATTAATCAATATGTCAAGATTTGGTCATGGATAAGGGCATCCTTCCATGTGAGGGTGTGGGAGGTGAAGCTCCATACAGTATAAGGTAGCAACACCCATAACCATCATTTTTCCCATAACCATCACCTCTATAATTTTGAAAAATCTATGGAAGTGAAAAGATGCAATCACAAGGATGTACAACATGTGAACATGAAACCTTAGTGTTGGCATTAGGTGCAATTGTAGTTGGCTCTTTAAAAATTCACAACTTATTCTTGCAGTATCCAAATAATACATTCAAAATTGCAAGCTCATCATTTTTCTCTTACTAATAGGATCCTATAAATTTTTAGCTGTTTATTAATAATCATCATGTTCAAAACCCTTAATTTGACAGTCCCAGCCCCTTCACATGGAAGGATGCCCTAAATGGGTCATTAAAATGCAAAAGCATTTTGTTTTGAGTTCCCAATTTGGCAATGCCAACATGAAGGGCTTTTGCATCTACCCAAAAGCTCCCATTCCACAAATTATGGCATTGCAATTGGTTTAGCAAAACAAACTTTGTATTCACAATGGGGCATGCCTACAAACACACATAAGAACAAAGGCTACAAGTGAAAACAAGTGACAGGTCTTAAATCTTGCACATTGGTGTAAGTGCCATAATGACATTGTTTTGGCCCTGTGAAATTGACAATTTTCTCCTTTCAATGAATGTCTATCTATGTATTTAATAGACTTGGGTGTCCGTCCTTCTGTATTAGTTCTGTCTATGGTTTTATTTTTATTATTATCTGTGTAAGCTTAGAGCATCCCGCACCCCAAAATGCAGGCATGCAGGCAAGTAAGGAAAATTTCATTTTTGTTTTTGTGTTAGAGCTATCTGCACCCATATTTGTATAGGTAAAAAGTAAATAATATTTTTATGTGTAAGTGTAATAGATGAGGCTGTTTGTTGGTTTGTGTTAGTTGTAGCATGATGGGAACTTATGGGTAAAAATACTTGCGTATGGAAAACTTGCAGCATCATTACTAGAAAAGGGTCCTTTTATGATTCAGTGCATATAATTCTTGATTGTCATTCAAAATTAGTCATATTTGGAAAGCATATAATTTACACTATATATGACTATATATGACTCTCCAAAATATGACTAACTTTGGATGACAATCAAGAGTTATATGCACTGAGTCATAAAAGGGCCCTTTTCTAGTAGTGCATGGAACACCATATTTGTTAAATTGGGAAAACATTACATTTTGGGACTTTCAAAAGTTTTAGGTGGTCACCTAAAACCTAGCTTGCGGCGTTTTTTTTGGTACACGTGCCCTCACTTGAAATGATGAATTTGCGAGGAAAAAATTCTTAGTGGCTCAAACTGAATCTCATACCTTCAAATCTGGTTTAAGGTAATATTTTGGGTTTAAGGTGGAGTACAAAATGGTACCTCTGTTTTCCCTAATTTAACAAATATGGTGTTATGGGTAAAAAATTGCATGAGTAAAAAATGACATGTGTAAAAAAATTGCTTGGGTAAAAAACAAAAAACAAAAGAAAATTGCATGAATGGTTATTATGTGAGTAAACAATATGTGTAAGTAAAAAGTAAATAATATTTTTATACGTGAGAAAACCATGATGTTCTTTTTATTATGTGGGTAAAAATATCTATGGGTACAAAACAAAAAATGCTTTAATGCAACGGAATGTTTGTTAAACAAAGACAAATATTGCACTTCATGGGTAAAGTTTGAAATTAGAGTGCGCAGATAAAAAGTAAGAATTATTTTCTTGCGGGGGAAATGTTTTGCTTAATTGGGCTGAAATGATTTTGCGTCTTGTTGAACCGACATGTGCTTATGATTATTGTATTGTCAAACATTCAAAACATTTTATGGTGAGACTCATTTACTTATTCATACATCTATTGTCAAAAGGCTTTGGGAGACAAGTTTAAACATTTAATAGATTATTCCATAGGACACACAGGTTATACTAGTACCTTATGATAACTTTCCGCAACGTGAAGTAAAAACTTGGAACAAAATTCCTTCTAGATACTTGCACATGTATCCTATGAGATTAAGAACATACAAGCCCGAGGATTGATAGTTGTCTCCTTAAGCTCATCCCCAAAAGCTACTAAAGATTCGTAAACTTTTCCAAATAGTGAAGCAAGAAAAATTCACTCATTAAACCCTTGATGATTTCTAAATTATTCACTTCAATTATGAATAAGGACGTAATTGTCTTGGCACTAGGAATGTATTCAAATTTTATATGTATTTTATCAAGCACTTAAACATAGATGCTAGTCATTAGTTAATGTAGAAAACTGCGTTGGAATTCACCTTTTTATGTAAAGTAGTTTTTGTTGAGTTCCTTGTTTTTAACACAAAATTTTGCTGAACAATGTAAAATTTTGCGTTGTTCAACAAATTTTTGTGTTGGAAATAAGAAACTCAACAAAAACTATCTTACATAAAAAGGTGGGTTCCAACGCAGTTTTCTACTAGTGTAGCCACTAGCCATTACATAACAAGCACTACATAATGAAATGCCATCCAATCTACATATTCCAATTTCACTACAACCTCATCTAACTTCATCCAAAAATGGTCTCACAAAATTGAACTTTGATTTAACATTTCACTCGTCTTCAAAACACACATTTACATAAAATTTTAGTAAGAATCAACTTAGATATGTGGAGTAATTTTTTGTTTGAGATAAGAGGATAGTATGGCAAATCAAAATAGGATTAGAATCAACCCAACTTTCTAGAGTGCATGTCGTATAGGTCACAAAATGTTATGGCGTATTGAGAAAGAGAAAATATTCACGTGAATCAAACAGAAAAGGCTAAAAATTTGAAGCAAAATCTGGAGCAAGTGGAGAGCAGATACAAAAGGAGCCTACTCCTGTTCCAAGCGAACCTCGTACCACTGGAGGGATCCCTGGCCTCCTCCGAGGTCAAGTTCGCAGACAGCATTAACCAAAAATTGGACTGCTTCGTCTATACTGTTGAATTTGCTCAAGTCTATAGGAGGCTCCTCTCCCGGCCATTCTTGCAACCAACTCTGTCATAAAAGTACACAAAAGAATAGTTTCAAATACAGAGCACCAGGGCTATTTTTTTGGCTTTCTGGTGCCAGATCGCACCAAAAAAAACATAGTCTGGCTAAAAAATATCAAAATAATGCCAAAAAACTTGGATGAAATCATCAAGAAGGTTTCAAACTTATAAAAGAAAACCGGGATGAAATCGTCAAATTGTGGATGAAAACCAAACTATAGACATGTAATATGTACTAATGTGATATTTTCTATCCAATATGATGAATGTTGAAATTTTGAGCACCACTAAAATATTTTAAATCGCCGCTTCGCACTTCTTGAAAAATGAAAAAAAAAAAAAAAAAGCTTTGCAGAGTACTAGTATAGGATTTTCTAAGAAAGTACCCAAAAAAAAAAAAAAAAAAAAGCAACAAAGGCTTCTCTAAAACACACAGAGCCTTAAGGGCGGTTCGCACTATATCCCAAGTCCCACGTCTTAGTTAACTCAGAAGAAAAACATATTGTAGCACTTTTGGAAGTTTTGGCATCAAGAAAATGGGGCTTCACTCAAGAGTTCAAACCAAAGTAAAAACCCAATTTTCAGCCTAAGTCCCACCTTTGCACCAATTTCCCTTTGTAACCAATAGAGCTGGGATCTGGTATTGAGGTATTGGGAAATGGGACATAGTGTGAACCACTCGTGGGTGTGCTCACAAAACCAATAATCAATAAGATCAAACCCTAAAGAACTTTTATCTTTCATATACTAGATGATTTTTTTTTGTTAGACCCAGAGCAGGACGGCTTGTAACAACCTACTCGTTCCAACTTTTATCACAAACCCTATTCATTTTGCTTTGTAAGATTTGTGACTTTGCAAACTCCAAGGGGGAAGAAACCCTAAAGCATGCTGGGGGGCTTGGACCACAAACTCAAACATTGGGGAAGACATAGCACCTTGAGTTTCTCTTGTAGCTCTTCAGCTGTGACGAATTGCTCGTCTTCACCAGGCTCCATCAACACGTAAGTTTCTGCATCTCCATACAACGCACTCCGACCAGACCGTCCGTGTACCACAACCTGCATTCATCACCATAAAAACTCTCAGAAAATGACACTTTCTCACATGCCATGACCGTCAAGTCACCTTTTTTTTTTTGCAGTAATGTCAATGGCATTTCACATTTTGTCTCCCCAATGTACTTCAAAATATTCTAAGAATTCAACTGCCTATGGTCGGTTCAGGAACGTGACCCTTAATCTAGCTTGAAAAGCCTTCCAAGTCACATGTCCATCTAATAATACTAGCACTTTTGTTTCTACAAGCCTGTACATTTGAATGTCACAACTTTGGTGCTTTGAGTGGCAGTTCACACTACGTCCCAAGGTCCCATCTTTGCAAGGCCCAAATCAACACAAGAGCCCAACTTTGTTAGGTTATTAAGGGCAAAAAGGAGTACCAAAGAAAGTCACGACTATTTTATGCAAAAATATTGATTGAGCTGAAAGTTGGGTTGGGTCAAGCAAAATGGTCTATCCAAACCTTAAATGAAGTCCAAAATTCTTGGCGCCAAAAGTTTCAAAAAATGCTGCCATGTAAGCAGTCAACCAAATGCGGGACATAATGTGAACTGCCACGTCCCAACTTTTAGCTCTCAACAACTCAGATTTTAATAATTCAATGGGACGTAAGGTAGTGTGCTTTAAAAGTGACCTCATATAAAGTTTCCCATAGGTAGCTCAAGAATGGATATGAAGTGATCCTTGAATGGATCTTTTTAAGCCATAGAAGAAAATGTGTATTCTATTGCAAGAGCCTTTCATAAACCTTGGTTTCACCTCATCTCTTTACAAGTTGCAAGGGAACAATTTTTGGAAGACCTATACTCATAAATAGGTGCCTATTATAGAAAACTTTGAAAATTCATCAACAATTCAATAATGCTTCAAAAAACATGAAAAAATTTGTGTTACATTTGGCATCCATTTCCCTTTGTCTGAAAATTACACAAAAATCTTCATGTTTAGAAAAGCACATGAAAAAGCAGACCACCCCCTTCAAGTGACGGTTTTAGAGCATACTTCCTTAATATGAACCGGCCCTAAGACACGCCATTTTCACAGAAATGGGCAAGATTGATACAGACAAGAGTTCTTCTGAGAGCGGACGAGATCGCTAATGCCAGCACAACAAAGCAAAGCACGGATATGACCCTGGAGCAACGGATTGGTAAGGCAAAAAACCTGGGATCTCCTTCTGATGAATTCTCCACCTCCAGGAGCAACACCTCCGCTACTTACTCGTAGGCTTCTCGTCAAATTGAGTACAATTTCCACATTCCTTTCATTTGCTCTATATGCAGTTCTCCTCAGTGCTACTACCTGCACAACAAAAACCCTAATCAGATCCTTTGTCACAGACCAGTGTTGGTTTTAAGAAAGTGTAGGAGGTAAATGGAACATCAGCTACAACAACTCCTTCTTCATCTACCAAAACTACTGGAAAAGTTTCAAAAAAGTAGGTAACTAGGCATACGTCGAACAAAGAGTTCACGTTCTTCTTTTATCTTCAAAAACAGCATGATGACCTAATCATCCAACAGCTAAGTAAGTCCATCTCCATTATCCATTGCACGATCCACCTTTAGCTGGATTATTATTACCAATATAATCATAAAAAGCTAAAATATTCTGAAATTTTAAAGGAATGTCTCCAAATTGAGAATAAGACAATCATTACGAGGAGACAAAAGTCTGACGTCTCTAAAAACCCCACACTCTCAATTCCCTCAATTCCCTCAATTCCCTCAATTCTCTCAATTCTCTCAATTCTCTCAGTTTTCTCAGATTTCTGGATTTTCTTAATTTTCCAATGAGAGGTAGTAAAGAAGAATGCGAGTGTGCCAAATGGCAGGTTCTGTACAACAATAAGAACCTCCGGCGATGGAAGCGGATACTACTGTACTAAAATCACAATGACCTCTGTAGTATCACATGCCAGACCTCCGTAATATCACATCTCCAAGATCTCTGTGATACGTTTGAAATATTATCACATAAATACAATTTGAAGACTTACTAAAAAATTACTTTGCATTTTACATAACATACGAAAATCCTTCCTAATAAAATTAGTAGCAAGCGCCAATACTAACTTACTCTGAAACCGACTAGAAATGAGCAAAAGCCCTGAAAGCCAAGAAAAACGAAAGAAAGTAAAGACAGACAGAACCTGCAGTATGGAAGAGGGCAGAGGAGAAGGAGTTGTAGCTCTGGTGAGAGAGGATGGCATTCCTCCAGGGCAAGAAAGGCATTGAACCGCCATTGATCCGTTTTTTCAGGTTGAAGCACTCACGAGCAACAACAAACGCTCGGAAGTTCCAGAGCGCCTAAATCCTAAATCCCCCCACCCGATGCGGGCAATTGAATCAAGCTGACACAAACTCCATTGACAACGACGTCGTCATCGTTTGTCGTCAAGTCCCCAAGTGCGAAAGGCGGATTGTGGCTATGGCGAGAGAAGCCACATGATTCAGCAGGGCTTGCGCTTCCTTCAATTCGCAAACTTTGCTTCTCTCGCAAGACGGGTGGGCGACGAGTGACGAGTGACGACGAGTGATGAAGACGAAGATCATGGAGGAATTATCGCTTTCGTTCGTCCGTCACAACGACGGTCTTCGTTTTGTCCAATTTCTGTGGCCTATACTAATTGGCAACCATCATAGATCCCAAACGTATTTTTGCATATGTATAGCTCAAGTACCTCAAAAACACTCTGCCAAAAGTGCATAATACACTCCAATAACCTCTAAAGGATGTTGCCTACCTAAAGTGTTGGCTGTATTCGTACAAGGACTATTTGGTACTCTTTATGATAAATGTCAAAAAAATTACAAAAAATCCTAGTTGATCAGTACAGTGGTGCCAGTGGTGCCTTGTTAGGATGAATCTTTTCAAGAAAAAGGATATATTAAGGTGACTGTCCCTGTCCCATTCACGCTTGCCGTTACTTGTTTGCCTATGATGAATGCTTTCCTTTCATGAAATGAATATATTATCCGGATACCTTCATTGTATTGAGACACTACTCTAGTGTGTTTATACCTTGGTTGAAAATTTACAACTCCAATGGAATTCATGTGCTACCCAAATACCCCATTTGTATACAACACAAGAGAGCGTAGACAATATAGCAACATTCATTAGGGGTTAAGGTGAGGGATTTATTTGTTCAAAATGAGAAAAGACATATCTTTTTGTGTGTATTTTGAGGTTTCCTATGTGTTGAGGGATTAAATGGAAGTAGTACTAGTTGTTAACCCCTAAACATCTGAGAGGCCCCTTGCGACCAGTACAATACGGGGTATTTTTCTTGTATTTAGAATGGATCCACACCTCTACTACATTTGAAACCAACAAAGAAGTTGAAGAATAGATCAATGCAGTTCTAGTGAGCTACTTGAGATCCCAAATTAAAATTTCTTATCAATAGCAAATGGCAATTATATGTCAGCGTATATACTATGCCCTATAGACGTTTAAGGATTAAAGGTATGAATTTTCTAAATTTATAAACATTCTTTATATATTTTATCCCACGTCATTAGATGACATACGTGATTGTCTTGAAGGAGCCAGATTTTAGTAAATGAGAATTGAACTTAGAGGTAGGATCAAAATGGACTACTAAATGCATAGTTTCCTATTAGCTAGTTGTGACTTATAGGATAACTAGAAGTGAATTTATGCTATACGTACTTGTAAATTTTGTAAATAGCGGGGAGGTCACCAAAACGACATAAACTTGAACTAATCAATGAACCAAATTATGTTTTTGGTTGCTTATGTGATCTCAATGTCATCTTTCAAGATGTTACATTTCTTTGATTCTGCAAGGCTACAAAAGATATTATCGTAGGTAAAATTAGGGCTTTTTAAATGAAAAATATCGAGTCTTTTTGTAGCATGAATAATTTTACGCTGTTACAATTGTAAGGTTTGACTGTGTAATTGACGATAACATGAATAGTTTGAAGTCACAACAAGCTCTAGGTGAATATTTGGTATATTAGACGTGTCACTTTATGGATCCAACATAATAAAGTCATTAAATTCATAAAGTAATTACATAAGAATCTTGAAAGTCTAGAGATCAAATTTGGAAATTTGAATCCATATCTGAATTCAAAAACCATGAATTCCACTTTGGCCTCAAAATGAGGTACAATTGACCAATCATAGGAAAAAAAGAAAAGAAAGGAAGAAGCATGTTTTTGCTTTTATCTGTGTATGAAAATAACCTCAAGCTCTTTCACCCTAGCTTCACATTGCATGTATGTAACAAGGTAGGAACACTCATAAGCGTGAAGCTAAGGATTTTGGAGTTGGAAAACTAGCTAATGAACTTGAAAAAAATAGTGTTAAGTAAGGAAGAGGAAACTAAAAATATTGGCATCAATGTGAAAGTTTCAATTGCAAGCATTTGTTTATAAAGATTTTTCAAAGTCTAAAATCATTGAAAATGTATAGTTTTGTGTAGGAGATGCTAAAGAAAAAGCTTTGTGAAGTCTTTAGTGTGCTCCTATGCTCATAATCCTAGCTTGAGGAGTTCTTAAATAGTGAGATGAGACACTCAAAATAGTCATGCTAGTCACCCAAAACCATCACTTTGTCACCCATAACCAATTTTTTCTTTAATTGTCAATCACTAACATCACTAACACAAGTAGGTATGGAGGATGGCAACACCCACTAAGGGGTGTTCCTACCTTGAGCACCACCACACGTCTTACAAAATGCAAGCTTATTTGCAAGCTTGTCAATCTAGTTTGCAAGCCAATGAAGAAGGGTCTCCCCACCTGCAACCTCTAAAGAGGCCATCTCCACCTTAAGAGGCCATCTCCACCCAATGGGCTATGTCCACATTCATGGATCAAATCCTTGATTATTGAAAAAGTACAAAAGGTGCTTGTCTTATGCCATTTGCAAGCCTCCGTTGGGCTTGCAAAAGAGCCCGGTTTAGCAAGCTATTGGAGATTTTTGCTAGGCTTCTTGACAAATTTATCCATTATGCAAGATGGGTGGGATAATTTTGCAAGCCAATGGCAACAAGCCATCTGTTTAAGAGGACGGGTGGTAATGCTCATATACCAAAATCGAGGAGCGTTGTTTGTTTGTGGAGATTTTGTGCTTCATCACCTAAGGTAGGAGCATCCATAAGTGAAAAAGTAAGGATTTTAGACGGGTTAGAGTGAATGAACAAGCTTGGATTGAGTATATTTAGGTTAGGAAGAGAAAATTAAAAATATTGGTTCATCTAAATCAATTGTATTCATAGCCTATTATTTGTGCAAAATTGTTAAAGTGAAAAATCTGTGAAAACCCATGGTCGTTGGTAGACTGCACTACAGTAGTGTGTGAGGGGGCCTTGTACCATGCTCACTTCTTTCATTACCAGTTGAAGGAATCAATGTACTAGTGATGGTGGGCACTAAAATCCGTGAGAGTGTATTAAAATAATCCAAGCTTGGGATTTAGTGGGAACTGACCCAGCTGGCTACAAAAATAACTTGAAGAACCTGAAGGTCGCCACATGGGCACCAAAAGCCATTGCATGGGGAACCTAGCAAAGTTCATCAAGAGCCTTGCGTCGTGGCTGTGGATTCTAAAGCTAGTGGCCTTGTGAGTTGGTCGCTGTTAGCGCTGCCTTTTAGGGGCTCGAAGCTTGAGTCCAGCGCATCAAAAAGAGCCATTTCGGGCATAGGAACTGCGTGCCTCAACAAAATTGCTCACAGACTACACTCCTTAGCCCAAACTGGCATTGAAGTCCACTGAGCGCCTGCAAAAGTGGCTGTTCAAAAGACTACGCTGGCCCGCTAAATGTGTCGCCGAGTCTTGGCATGAGCTCCAAACCGCCATCCATATCTACATCCCCCACGCTACATTGACGGCGAGATTCAACTTCTGCGCAAACTCTGCCCTTTTGCTAGCCTTGCAAAGTCGCTCTCTCTCTCGTTTTGCTTTTTTCTGTCAGCCTGGATTTGGCGCATGAGTTTCTTAGCCTCTTTGCACAACTTCTCTTGTTATCTCAAATTTTTTTTCTGCTCTGTTTGGATTTTGCAAGCCTCCCTCTCTTTTGCTACCTCCTCTTTACATACTGCCTTGGCTATCTTGGTGGAGATGTATTCATCTGATGTCATTAGATGTGATGTAGTGTAATCGATAAATGGCTCCAAGCGTCTTTGTGTTGGGCGTCAAACCTGCGGCAGCGGAAACAAATGTGCCAAATTTAAAGCAACGCCTTCAGCACCTTCTTCTCCTTCTGAGTCATCATGCATGCTGCTTGTAAATGACGGGGATCCCCCATCCACAAAGAACTGAGGCTCCACATCTGAATTTTGAGTTTCGAATGTGCATTCCCCTAAATCTGTAGTGAGTGCAGGAGTCGCTGCTCTTGCTATCGCAGTTGTTGCTGAAGCTAGGGTGAAGGGTGCTCTGGTTGTAGGTGCTGCCACACGGCTTAGGAGAGCGAGGGTTGAGGGAGAGGTGGTTGCCCCAAAGATTGACAAAAGAGGTCCATCCAAGCTTGCAGGTGTGAGAGGCTGTGTCAAAGGAGCTGAAGGAGGGGGAGGGGTTGCTGCTGGAGCGTCGCTGCTAGGAAAAGAGGCTGCTGAACTTGTTGCAGGATCCGTGTTTGTTAGATAGACCTTGTCGTTGTGCTATCTTCGAGGGGTTCCAAGTAGCAAGCACTCGGTCTAATGTGCTCGTCCATGGCGGAAGGGTTAAGAGGATAGATTCCCATTGTCCTAAAGCCTTTCGCAATCTTTGGAACCATAAGTGCCTTTCTCAATCCATGTGAGATCCATTCCGCCAGATCTTCCTTTTTTGCTACTTTTCCCTTGTTTACAATACTCCATCTATCTCTGCGTGCTTGAAATTTTGTTTTGAAGAGTTTGAACACACTAACATCTAACGGTTGCAGTCTATGGCTTGTATGGCTTGGAAGAGAGATGATGTCAAGTCCTTCATCCCTTGCTTTTATGCATACATCTAGCGTGACATGAGAGCAGTGTTTGTCTAGCAATAGGAGGTGGCGATATTCTTGTGACAATCTAAACCTTTGTCTAACAATGTTTATGAAATGTGAGATCCAGGCCAGAATTAGGAAAGAGGTCATCCAACCATTAGGTTGCATGGCCATACATGACCCTAGCTCATAGTTCACTATGTAATTTTGAAACTTAAGCTTCCCTTTAAAAATTAAAAAGTTGGGTAAGGATCACCTACTACATTGACGCAAGAAAGCACCGTGAGGCGCTTGTTGTTGTTTGGAGTCACTTTATGAACGATTCTGCTCCCTTTGACTGCAAAAACAAGTGAGCTTCCACTATTTCTTCTTGCTTGAGCGCCAGACTTGTCTGCGTTCCAGATCTGGCTTGGTGAGAAATTGTGGTGGTTGTAAGCATCTCTCAACTTCTTGTACAATGACGCTATACTTTTTGGATTCAATCCCTCTACCACAATTTCTCCTCTAGTCCCTGTGCAATTTGAAGTGTGAGCTCTTGATGTCGGTTCCTAAACCACCGCATCCACCCTCAGCCAGGTACACCTTCTTTAAAAGGTGTCCACCTTTCTTGAGTAATTTTCACTACTTTCTTTCTTAGCTCCATAGGAGATACAAGACGGACATGTTTTTGCATCTTTACCACCCAGTTCACCAATGCAAGTTCTTCTTCTACGGTAAGAACACCCTGCCTACCCTTCTTGCGTTGTAGCATTTTCCCATTTTTGTGATTGCGCACGGAAGAAGGAGGGACTCCAAAGTTCCTGCTCGCTGCAGCTACAGTGTTGCCTGCATCTATAGCATCAATCGCTGCCGAAAGTTGGACATTATTCCACATTCTTTGTCTCTTCCGTAATATCTGACCTCTAGGCGCACGGCCTAAGTCTGATGCCGTCATCACATTCTCTGAGTTCTGCTGCACTGGAACAGTTGCAAGTCGTGGGATTTGGTTTGGTACTATTGTAGGTTGTGGGATCTGGTTCAAAACTATTGTAGGTCGTGGGATTTGGTTCGGTATTGTTGTAGGTCGTGGGATCTGGTTCGAAACTATTGCAGGTCGTGGGAATTGGTTTGAAACTATTGCAGGTCGTGGGATCTGGTTTGATGGAGGCCTGGATGGAGGGTGCTCAACGTCTCTTGCAAATACTCAACTATTGGGCCCCTTTGTCGGCTGTTGTCCTCCTCCATCGCGTGTACGTCCGTCGCGATCTGCCCAACTGCTTGGCCAATGCAGCCATTCTCCAACTGGTTGAACTTCATGCTGCCTAATTCTCCCTTTGTTTTGATCCCTAAAACTATTGGGCTGGTGCTTCAAATACTAGCCGGTGAGATTGATGTCCCCCTTACAGCTGCCACGACTCCCTTTGAAGCTCCTACAATTCCCCCTATTGCTGTTGTTGTATTCATAGAGCCTGCCTTTACTGCAATGAATATCTGCATGACCTGCAATAGCAATACAAGCATCGAGACCTCTCGAGATGTGGCCTTGCACATCTTGGAATGCACTGATCCATAATTCTCGCAAGTGTGCAAGCAATGGACCTAATCTTGCAGGTACAATGCTTGCATGAATGCGATTGATCTCAAAATTTAGCCAATTGCCACCAACTTGGAATTCGAATGCTTGTATCTTTGGCACCCATTGTGGTACTACATTTTGCCTCTCATACTCATGTATATCTCTCCCAAGAGTCGACATCTCTCTAAATTGCTCACGACTGCTATGAACTTAGCAAGTGCTTATTGAATTTGCTTAACTTAATCTCCAAGCATGGTTGAAGCTTTACAGCTGCACTTGCGCAGCCTTTGCTACAACATGTTACACTAATCAATAAGGTATGCAAACGTTGTCACATATGGTCTGGTTTAATGTGAAGTGGCTCACTTCTAAATCATGCATTAAAATCCCATGTATGTTGCACAGTGACTGTGCAGTCACTCACTAGTAGAAAACTTAGCACAAAATCAACAGAATTTCAACCAAAAACTGTTGATTTTTTCTATGGATTTGGTCAAGTTGATTTGGGTACTTTTTAACAAGAGTATGTTGATTTTCTGTTGATTTTTTGTTGATTATTTGCTGATTTCTATTAATTTTCTGTTGATTTTCTATTAATTTTCACGTATTTTATGTTGTTCAATTTTTTTTTTAATTTTTTAATTTTTTTTTCATAGAATTTTATTTTATTTTATAAAATAGTGAAATTTTTTTACGAACTGGGCAGCTGCCCGCTTCACCGGATAAGGCTGCCGGCAGTGGAGTTTGAACCCCCCACCTCCGGGCTCACACTCCACAACTCTACCACATTCCCAAAAATCACTAGAGAATGTACAAACACACATGCACATAGTAGAATCATGATTCTATTTGTACATTAAATGTTCATGTTTTTAGTAACCCAATAGACTTTGGAAGCTATTTTGGTCCATTAAAGGACTTTTTTTCAAAAAACTTAGAACTAAGAAATGGTAAATGTGTTTTACTTTCACCTCCAACATTTTTTTTTGAATTTCAATCTTTTTATCAAAAGTTATGAGTTAAAATCAGAGAAGGTGTTTAGAAATTTTAAATAAATTGTTTATTTCCATCCTTTTGATTTTGTTTATAAATTTTCATTGGAATTCACAAATCTCAAAAAGATTGTTGCAAGCAAAGGTTGGATTCATTAATAATTATTATTTAGTGCTACTTTTTTTGTAAAAAAAATTTTATTTTGTTAAAATAGCCTCCATAGTTTGATAGCTTCAAATAACATGAAATCGTGAAAAGTTACAGAATTAAATCCTTGCAATTATAAAATCCAAATTCTATAGACTTTTGAATAGTTTTGGATATTTTTTAAGGGCATTAATATGTGAACCACACCCTTTGAACTACTATACCACATCCCGGGGTAAATTTTAGATTTCTACCATCAAAAATTTGAGTTTGAGAATTTTGAATTCAAATTTGGATTTAGAGACCATGATATTGTCTAGGACCATAAAAAAAGTTGCAATTCAACAACACCCAATGAAATAGCTTATATTTTTTTACAAACAAAAGTAAAATTAACAATTTTCTCCCTAACTAAACTTTTTCATTGGGTGTTGTTGAACTGCAACTTTTTTTATGGTTCCAGACAATACCATGGTCTCGAAGTCCAAATTTGAACTCAAAATTTTCAAATTCAACTTTTTGATGGTAGAAATCTAAAAATTACCCCGTGGTGTGGTATAGTAATTGGAAGGGTGTGGTACACATATCAATTCCCATCTTTTAAAGCTTACAAAAATATTTTATAAGATTGTTTTTTTTTAAATTCATTTGGTTAGTAGTAGAAGGAAAAATACTAAAAATGCCCTTTAAGTCTTTCAAAATATCAAGTTTATGCCGAAAATATTTGAAACATAAAAAATATTCTTTATTTTTAGTAGGAATATCAATTATACTCTTATTATTTTGGAAAAATAATAAAAATGCTCTTCTATTTTGAAATGTTAAATATATCCTTGTGTTGTTTGAAATGTAAAAATTACCTTTGGTTTCTTGTAAGAATTTGCATTAAACCATACACTTGGTTATCATATAACACAAAGATATAAATAATTTAAAATAGTTGAGGAGCATTTTTAATATTTTCCCAATATATTAGAAGCATGGTTGATATTTATACGAAAAGGAAAGATATTTTTGATACTTTTAATCCTTGAGGGACATATATGATTTTTTCAAAGAATTGAGGAGCATCTTTTATATTTGTTTGTAAAGAAATTTTGGTATGTAAAACAACACATTGTTGTACTTTTTATATAAAATTTTGTTGAATTAGTGAAGTTGTGTCCAAAAGTGTCCAGATCAACAGAAAACTATTGATTTTTTTGTTATTATGGTCATGTTTTTACTTGACTTTAAAGGCTGCTAATTTTAAATCTAACCAAATTGTGAAAAGTAAAGAAAATAAAACCAGTCAATGTACACTCAAACTTCTAAAAGATTCTATTTTTTTGAAAACTTCTTTTATTTTTGAAAACTTCAAAACATTTTAATGAGGTCCAAAAAGATTCTAGAAAGATTTCAAAAACAAACCTAAACTATTGTAATAGTTTTTTAATTAAATTTTTTTTTAAAGTATTTTGATGAATTACAAAAAGATTCCTAAAGGACTCTAATTCAAGTCTAAGAGGTTCTATTTCTATAAATATTTTGAAGTACTTTAACAAATTTCATAAAGATTTTAAAAAGATTCTCAAAGATTCCAAAAAGGTTCTTGAAAATTCTCAGAGATTCTCAAAGATTTTTAAAATTTCCAAAAAGATTCTCAAAAGATTCACAAAGTTTCTTAAAGATTCTTGAAGCTTCTCAAAGCTTCTCGGAAGATTCCAAGAAGATTCTTAAAGGTTTTCAAAAATTCTCAAAAAAATTCAAAATTCCTAGAACAATTCCAAAGATTCTCAAATATTCCAAACCATTCTCAAAGATTTTCAAGAATTCTCAAAAATTTCTAAAAGATTCTCAAGAATTCTCAAAGATTCCTAAAAGATTCTCAAAGATTCCAAGAAGATTCTCAAAGATTTCCAAACATTCTCAAACATTTTCAAAGATTCCAAAAAAACTTGAAAAGGTTCTCAAAGATTTCCAAAGATTCTCAAAGATTCTCAAAGATTCTCAATTGTCCTCAAACATTCTCAAAGATTCCAAAAAAACTTGAAAACATTCCCAAAGATTCCAAAGATTCTCAAGGATTCCTAAAAGATTCTCAAAGATTCCAAGAAGATTATCAAAGATTCTTAAACATTCTTAAAAATCCTAAAAAGATTCTCAATGATTCCCAAAAGATTTTTAAAAATTCTTAAAAATTCACAAAAAATTCCCAAAAGATTCCAAAATTTCTGTTGATTTAAATAATGGTGTTCAAATCAATAGAACGTATTTAGTTTTTTATAGAATTATGTTAAATTAGTCAATTTGCGTGCACAAATGCCCAAATCAACAAGAAACTATTAGTTTTCTGTTATTTTGGACAGAATTTTCTACTAGTGACTGCTCCTTGTTCCATTAATCACATTAGCATCTTCCCATAACTACCAGCCGCATACCCATAAAACCGCCATATACATCTCTTTTAATGTTAGATGACATGACAGTAAAAACGACCACCATGCATTGAACCTACTTATACAATATCTGTCACGAATGTCTGTCATTGACAAAACATTAAATCGCCATTTTTTTCTGATAAACGGGGAAGGGGACAAAATCCAATAGATATGGATCAAAATATAGGTGACGGCGATGGGATACCCACGCGTATGGGTGCTCCTACCTTACAATCCCTCATGTCCCACATTCGACTTTTCACTTGCCTGCACCCGATAGCGCCTGTTTTTTAGAAGTTTTGAGGAGAACCCTCTCACAATTTTTTGCATTTTGCATTTTAACCGTTTGAGAACTCTCTAATTACCGGTTCAATAAATCCCGTTAAAAACCCACTAATTACCGATTCTCCCCAACATCGCAACCCAAGAGGATCATTGACCGGGGAAGTAGGGTTTGGAGCACCCGGGGAAATCCGTGCGCCCGAACGGCTGCCCGAGGCCCTGCTTGTCCACCACCACGATCGATCGCAGCTCGCAATTCCCATACCCACCCTGCAGCTCCTTTCTCACCTTCTCCGACACGTCCTCGCCGAACAATCTCGTGAACTCCCAGATGAACCCGCTGTGCGCCACCACAGCAATGCGCTGCTCCGTCTGATTCAGCAACCAGTTCGCAAACACCGCCGCTCGGTACTGCACGTCCTCCTCCCTCTCCCGCTTGCCCACCTTCCAATGCACGTCCTGGTCGTGCGCCATGTCGGAGAAGTCGATCGCCGGGTACTGCGACTGCAACTCCGACACAGCCCGACGCCGATCGCAGGGGTGCTCCCCGATGCACTCGCGGCACCATTCCAGGGCCTGGAATTTGGGGCACCCCTCCGCGGAGATTCCTGGGCGTCTGCCCGCGACGTTATCCAGCATGAGCGCGTTGAATTTGGACTCCGACGGACGCAGCGAGTTCCCCGAGCCGAACACGCCGATCGCGGTCTGGATGGCGCGGGAGAGCGGCGAGCAGACGACGAGCAAGGGTTGGATGGAGTTCGTGTCGGCGATGTGCTCGCGGAGGTATAGCGCTTGCTTCCACCCTAGGTCTGTCAATGGCGCGTCGAAGTAGGCTTCGTCTTCGTATACGTTGGCCGTGGGGAAATCGTCCCGCGCTTTGTTGTGGGTGGCTTGGCCGTGGCGCACCAGGTGGATTATCTTGCACCGGGTCATTGGGTAAGCTCCGGACGCTTTCGGCATTTTGATATGTTTGTGTTGCCGACAGAATCGTTACTCATTTACACTCTCAAACATCAGTCATGCAATGATGATCGTAACACCGGAGGTTTGAAAACTTTCCAAACCTTCGTTCGTGGGAAACCCTAACCCTAATTCAAACATTCTTGCGCAAAAGCATAATATTTTGAAGTTGTAGTATGAATATGTAACCTTTTATGAAACCACTTACCTGCACCGTACATGCAACTGTTACCCACTTATACTCTCAAACATGACTCATGCAATGAAAACTTTACTGTTTCGATCGAGGTTTGAAAACTTTGCAAACCTTCGTTCGTGGGAAACCCTAACCCTAATTCAAACATCCTTGCGCAACAGTATCATGTTTGAAAATGAATTGAAGTTGTAGTATTAGTATGTAATGTTTTATGATACCACTTACCTGCATCGTAGATGCAACGTCTTTCGACTCCTGCGCCGCATTTCGATTCATTTTGCACGAGCTAAGAATAGATTTCGACTCTGTTTTTTCCAATGCCAATATCTATTCGAAGCGAAGGGGTGGCACTACGAATGCATTTGATACGGTTTTATGATGTTTATACTTTCACACCTGTTCGATACGACACTCTGTTTAATCAGAAAACGTTATTTATCATGTTAAAAGTCTTCAACATATAATCACATATGCTGCCACCTCATGGTTTAACATACATGTCCGGCTGCCAACTGTTCCCCACAGTAGATGACGAATCCACTGAAGCGATGACGAGATCGGTTCGCAACGTTGGCAGGCTCATCTGTAAGCTGCTGGTGTAAAACGTAGAAAACCGAACATTGTGAGCAAGGCACGCAACGGACTCGTGAGTCGTGACACCAATCCATGCGCATTACATCACATGCACTGCGACAAAGCCCCGACGTTGATTTGACATTCTCAATCTCGACCGAAATTTGTCTCGATATAAATCTGTGGACAATATGTCCAAAAGAATAGTTAGTTACATGATATACATTCGTCACCACCTCTACCCGACGCGGACTCGGGGCCAGGGGATTTATAACACCGAGTTACTTCGTGATTCCAGCTCTCTCCATCCCTGCCTAGCTCGCGGAAGAATCTCTCTACCTTTTTGTACACTTGCTCGCTCCTGTGCTTTCCCGTGTGCTCTATGCTCTAATCTACACGGGAAACGGGCCGGGGGCTCCGTTCCATCCTTGCACGCACTGCAGAAGAGGTTTGATCAAGTGCCCATCCGACATGGCTTCGAACACCTTCTGAATCTCCGTCCCGGGTGACACTGTCCGCAGTCCGGACAACAATTGCGTTCCCAGCTCCTCCCTCACGAACTTGTACAACGGGTACGTCCTGCACTCCTCGATCCTGTTCGCCACCGCCGACGACCCCTTGTTGTCGTATGCTTCGCGCACCAAGGGCACCACGGTGCGTAATCTCTCCTGCACTTCTGCTTCGAACACAGGAATCTGCTCGAACACAACACTGGATGCGTCCTTGTGCAGCTTGAGGGCGTGGCTGACAAGCACTGCTCGCAACTTCTCCATCAGAGGGTATGTCTCGGAGGCAGCGTCATCGATGTAAGTGAACACTGGCTGGCGCTCCACCACTAGCAATAGATCCTTCTCACAGAATCGGGAGGGTAGAAGAGCACCATCCTTGCCCATGAACAACGTCTTCTTTGCCACTTGCGCTACTACCTGCTTCACTGCTGTTTGCATGGTCTCCTCCACATGGCGTAAGTCAATCGCCTGGCACAGCCCTACCAAGAATGTGGAGCTCATCAGCTTCAGAATCTCCACCGCCTCCTCCGTCTTGCGCGCGGACACCAGGCCCAGCGAGTTCACGTCCTGGTTGTGCTGCTCCGCGCTCTGCACGTGCGTGGTGACGGGGTTGGCCAGGTAGTTCAGCTCCGACAAGTACGACGCCATGGCGATCTCGGCACCCTTCATGCCGTAGTCCAGGCTCGGGTTGGGGCCGCCACTCAGGTTCGATGGCAGCCCGTTATTGTAATAATCGTTCACCAGCTCGGAGAACTGCGCGAACATCAGCTTGCCGATAGCGGCCACGGCCAAGCGCATGTTGTCCATGGACACACCAATGGGCGTACCCTGAAAGTTGCCCCCATGCAGTGCGATGCCTCTGGCGGCGTCGATGATGGGGTTGTCGTTCACGGAGTTAATCTCACGCTCAATGGAGTGCGTGGCTGCGCGGATGACCTCCACCTGAGGACCCAACCATTGCGGAGACGTCCTGAGCGCGTACCGATCCTGCTTCGGCTTCTTCAGCGGATCTGTCTCGTTCAGCTTAGCAGCGGCCTTCATGAAGTCACTGCCTTCCAGCAACCACTCCATCACAGCGGCTGCCTCCATCTGGCCCGGATGGTGCTTCAGCTTGTGCGTCAGGGGATCAGCAAACTCTGGCTTCCCTTGCATCACTTCGCAGAACAACGCTGACAATACCTCCGCAAGGAGAGCCAAGAGATTGGTGTCGAAGCACACGGTGGACGCCAGAGCGGATCCCACTGCGGTGCCGTTCACTAGCGCCAATCCTTCCTTGGGCTGCAGCTCAAACGGCTTCTCCACGCCTGCCATCCGAAGTCCTTCCAGCGCTGACACCTCGCGGCCATCTTCGGTGATAGCCCTGGAATTGGGTCTGGCCGTGAGAAGCCCAGCAATATAAGACAGGGGAACCAAGTCTCCAGAGGCCGTCACGGTGCCCCTCAACGGCAATTTTGGGGTGACGTGAGCATTCAGGAGCTTCTCCATAGCCTCCAGAATCTCCCACCGGATGCCGGAGTATCCCTGCATCAAGGTGTTGGTGCGCACCAGCATGGCAGCCCTGGTGGTCTCAGCAGGCAAGCTGTGGCCCTTCACGAGCACGCCGGCGTTCAGGAAGCGAATGAGCTCGCGCTGAAGCTCCACGCCCTGCTGCGTGCGGCGATGGGAGGTGGCACCGAATCCCGTCGTGACACCGTAGATGTCACCACCGTTCATAATCTTGTTGAGCACCCAGTTAGAAGACTCATCCACGCGAGCCTTAGCGTTGGCAGCGTCCAGCACGATTTGCACTTCGGGTCTTCGAGCAACGGCGGTCACCTGACCCACCGTGAGGTTCACGCCCTCAATAGCCACCTCCGCCGAGTCGAAGTACGTGGCCACCATCTGCTTAATCTCGTCCAAATGATTCCCTTGCAACTTGGCCGCCGTCTTGACCCAGTTGAGAGGATCCGTTGTGGAGGTCGCAACAGATTGCTGGAATGCGCCAGTGCAGTCCACCACATGATCTGAAGTTCTCTGCTTCTTCAAGTAAAGCTCGGTTCTGTCCTCCATTGTCGACATAACTGCTGGTGGCGCCATTTGAATTTCTGCTAATGCAATGAGCTAATATCCTGTCAGCGAATTCCTGATATCGGGAGATCAACAACTAAGCAGACTTCGAACTGCTCTTGCAATGCTGCTCACTGTGTTCGACGCTGATGATTCTAAGAGATCTCACGTTGCAACTAGAGATGGTTCTGTACTTCAAAGACTGTATACGAAGTTCAGTTTGTACACAACTGGTGAGAGTCAGATATAAACTGGTTGCAGATGAATTGCTGCGAGGCACACTGACTGAATGTTGCTCGACCTGAGATGATTGATGTCGAGTGAGGAGGGCAGTGGCATTTGTATGAAACCACGAGGGTGCCAGTGCCACCCTGGGGAGTGTGGGCGTGGGCGTTGTCGTCGTCATGGGGAATGTTTTGACTGGCAGCGAGGCACTGTAGACTGTAGAGGCTCGCTGCAGTCCACGACAAGGTGGACGAGACTGGGATGAGGGTTGATAAAGCGCTGAAAGGAGACGCATGCGACGGGGTGAGACGAGGAGGAGGGTTGAAAGTGCCGCGGAAAGGCTGAGAGGCGCGACGGCAGTCTAGGGGAGGACGAGACGTCGAGACGCGTCGCCCGCGTGGCTGCCAAGTCTGCATAACTTTATTTTGTGGATTCTCCCCCTGGGAAAGGACCTGTGGAACGGGAGCCAGCAGCTTTGTCAATAACTTACTTGACTGGGGCTGACTCCTGCGTCACGACTTGCGATTGACCGTGGCTGTCGTCGCATCACTCGCGTGTCGTGTCGTGGGACTTTTGTGGACGTGGGCTGGCGAAGCTGTCGGGAAGACAATATATCCCCCTGCGAGTGCCATGCGCCATCTTTCTCGATATGGGACCAGGGTCCAAACAGGGGTAAGAGTAATAATTTATCAATCATAAATTTTTTGAAAGTTTTTGAAATAAAATAGGGTCCCTGAATCCAAATTTGCATTCAAAATTTTAAAATTCAATCTTTAGATAGTAAAACTCTGATATCTTAGAATTTTTGAGATGTGAAAAAGCTCCTTGGCCCCACCCCACAAAAGGTGGCGCATGGCACTCGCAAGGGATATATTGATTTCCAAGCTGTTGTGGGGTTCTTGCCAATCACCTAGGGAAATCAGCTCATATTATTGCACATACATTGATGTGGGGCCAGGGTGGAAAAGCAATGTTTTTTTCATCCGTCAAAAAATGTGAGAGTTTAGATATTTACCATGGGGAGATTGAATTTGAAAATTTGGAATTCATATTTGGATTTAGAGACCTTGCTTTAGTCTAGAACCCTGGAGTAGGATACAATTGAACGACAAAAAAATAGGGGGTAAATTCTTATTATTATCCTTGTTGGAGAAGATAGCTGTGCTTTTCCGCCGTGACCCCACATCAACGTATAAGTAGTAAACTGAGCCATGGAAATCATGGATAGTTCTGTCCGTTTGTCCTGGTTGAATGGGTGTGGGGAATTTTCGCCATCTTTTTTTTCTTTTTCTTTTTTCATTTTACTAGGGCAAGAGCGACCTGCACCCAACAATGCAAGCAAGTAAGGAAAATATGGACAAAGTTGGATAGAATAGTGGACATGTGGATGTTCATCCTTAAACTATATTAAAATTAACAAACTTCATTCAAAATATGGCAAATTTGGTGTAGGCTTGGGGAAGGATTTGGCAATTTCATTCGTTTTTCCACCGTGTTTTTTCAGTGTTACTGTGGCCAGTGACCATATGAAAAGAACCTTGGTCGTCATGACCAGTTATTATCCAAATTTGTCTCATGTGGCCTACTTTGTAAACGAATGTATTTCCTTCAACCGAGTCTTCGGAGCGATTTCCCCCAAATGCAGCGTCATCCAGGTTGTGGTTCTTGTGCTGTTATATTTTAAATGGAGCCTGAAAGTGCGCCTGTTTCAACGCTTGCTACGTGAACAAGGCTAGTTCTTTTTTGAGGACTGGATGAACATGTGATGCCCCTCCCAAGCATCTCAAAGGCCACTTCACACTATGGCCAAAGGTCAAGAGGTTGTCGGTTTCCACCAATGAGGCTGTAAAAAATCAAGGGTTTGGACCTCTTGGTTTTTCACACTAGAGGTCATCTTTCAAATGTTTATATGGTAGTACTTTATCATCCAAAGTGACAGCTTCTCAAGAAAAGTTTGGGTCAAGCAAACATGGAGACCCAAACTGTAATTCAGAAGCCATCATTATTTTTTCCATAAAATAACCAAAAGTCAACAAGATCTTGATCATTAGATTTGAAAGACTTAATAAATGTTATGACTTTGGACTTTGGACTTTAGAGACTTCACACTAAGGACATCCAAAGGTGTCAAAAAAATATTTCATTACCTATTTTCCACTCATTTGTTTGGCCTCCCAACAAAGTTAGGTCACTCAATCCTAGAGCTTGTTGACTTGGTTGGCCATAGTGTGAAGCGGCCCTAAGCCAAGACATTATAGTAGATGGCGTGATTGGCCATAGTGTGAAGCGGCCCTAAGTCAAAGCATTATAGTAGATGGCGTGATCAGTGAAAAGGTGGACACAAAGTTGACCCTATCCATTTTTTCCTACCTAAAGGCATGAGGCATCTAGGGGGAGGTGTTGCTCGTCGCCTCGTCCTAGTGAACAACAGAAATGCTTGGGTAGAGGAACCTTTTAATTTCATGGTATGGGGCAATAAGTGGCTGTGATCGGAGCTGGGATTTTTCTTGGGTATAAGCTATGCCAATATTTTTTGATTTCCGTAAAAATTCACTAGGAATTCTGCATGATCAGAGCAACGGATATTGTCTTAGTTTGTGAGAGCTTTGTTTATCCTCGTTGGTTGAGAGGAATGGTAGGTGGCTGACTTAACCCCTAAAGGACCAAGCAAAGTTTTTACCAAAAACTCTTCAAAACTGTCATTTTTAGATATCAACCAAATTTGAAAACAAAAACATTTTAAAGCATATTTGACTGTAGGATCTTGTAGAAGAATAGTTTTAGAAGATGTGGAAAAAATTTCAGAGTTTTCCACCGAGTGGATTGGAAGTTAGGATGATTTGAATGTTCAAAAACGTCTTGTGAAAAACCAAGTAGCTACCCTTCAGAAGATGAAATTCCTAAGGAAAAAAGGCCATGTGGGTGGTGCTTCTCTAAATTCCTTATTCCACCCAAGTAAAGTACATGTCAAAAAAGTTTCAAATCATTTGGAGTTGTATAATATATGGAAAAAAATTAGTAAGTAAAAAGAAGTAAAGAATGATTCAAAACACTAAATTGTTAAGAATTTAATTATGGAAATGAAAATTGCCAATCTCAATGGTCATAATGTTGTCATAAACAATATTCATCCTTTGGTTTTGTTTTTTTTCCAAAATGTTGAAAATTGAGTAAAATAAAGGACTTCAAAGTTTATTTTGGAGTAGAGAATCCATAACTGCCCGCAAACAAAAAATCCTCATAACTTTCATCTCGTTAATCCAAATGGAATGATTCAAAGCTTCCTACATTCACATGAATCTCTCAAACCGATTTAAAAATTTTGTTTTTGAAAAAAGTGATTTTTAAAAATCTGCCTAGGCTGCCCCTCAAATGGAAAAAACAACATATTAGGCCATAACTTTTTACTCATAATTCCAAAATGTCATGAAATTTAGTGCTTATGAAAGATAAACCTTGTCCCCACATTCTATTAAAATTTCAGCCTAAAATATGAAAAGCTCCAATCACAAGTACCTGCCCGGAATCGCTATGTTTCTAAAAAATAGAGTCTGGTCCTTTAGGGGTTAAGGGTATGTTCAGATTTGGTGTTAAGAGTGGTAGTAGCTAAGGATAATTAGATGCATTTGGACACATCTTTGGATTGTATTTATATTGCTAATATCCCTCCTAGTGTGAACACATTATTAGATAAGACAACATCTAGAAATTTTTAACCTTAGTTTGTGTTTTTATTTAGTGTTGGAATTTAGGACTACCTATGATGGAACTTCATTAGCTTTGGCCCCTTGCTACCTTTATATTTTCATCATATTCACTTTGAGAGGGTCTTTTCTTTCCATGATAAAATATTAAGGGATGTAGTATTGACAAACTTAAGTGGTTTTTTGCAATGTTCTAGGTGTTGACCTTCTTAATAGTTGGTCTTTTGTTAAATTGTTGTATTCCTTAATAGATATTAGAAGCTTGAGGGACTTGTTTTGCTTCAATCACATATGTTTCACTTTGTTTTGGATTGTAATGTTTATTGGCATTTCCTCCTCAAAAATCATTCACATGTCATTTTTTGGTCCAAATCATGAAATGCTTGAAATATATCTAAGACATAGTTTATTGCATATTGATTTGAGAAAATCCCTAACTTTTGTGTGTTTAATGTTGGAAAAGAAGAAGGTTTGAGTTGATGAGTATACAATTTGTTCTTGATAGCTTAATCCTTAAATCATCTTTTTAAAATCTTCTTTGGAAAGTCTTGACTCTTGAACTATAGTGGTTCTTGATAAAAGAGAAAAGAAAAGCATAGTCAACTATTGCAGTGAGCAAATGTGAATATTCCATCACATGGATTTACAATTTTAACAGCAAGCTATGTGAACTTGATGTGCGTTTAAGATTTACATAAAACAGGGTTATTTTTGTAAACCAGCAAAGCTCAAAATATTTGGCAACAAATCAACTAGATCTTTTGAAACAATGCTACACAAAAAAATGGCTCATTAGAAAAAATGAGGAAGTGGTACGATCCTTAAACCAATATTATTTTGTGTCTAAAGAATAACAAACAAAACATGCAATCATTTTGATTTATGGATAGTATTTTGAAGTTGATATATAAAAGTTACAATGTCTAACAATGTGACATAAATAATGCTAATTTATCCTAATGTCCAAATTCCTTTTAAGAGTATAGTTAGAAATTCCATTTGAATCACAAGAACCTAAACATCTCACCTCTCCTATCATGTAGTTGCATTCTTGACATTGGACATTTGTAATTACTCTATTTGAGTATCAGGAAAGATCAACTAGGCATCACAATAAAAAACGCTTCCAATAACATCAAACATTTTGTTCAATAAAACTTATGGACAGTTTCCTAAAGATATGGAGTTAATAATAAGGAATTGTCTAGAGAATATTACTCAAGATAAGTGGTTTGTTGGTTAAACACCTAAACTTGCATGTTAAGAATAGTTGTCAATCAACAAAACTGTTCTATCTATGCGTGGTTTTCAAATTGCTGTGTTGAAGCTCAATTCTTCTCAACAAAACAATAATATTGTCAATTGGCTTTAATTTACAATATTGGCACTTTTCAAGATGAGTACCTTGAAAGACACTAGTACTAGCCTTGATTTTTAGAGCTATATCCAACTGCATATCACAAATTCTATAATTTGAATTGTTACATTATAATGAAATTAATATTTAGCACTCAAGAGCTTGCTAAAGCCCTTAACATTGTTTTTTTGGCAACATAGCAATTTTGGGCAATTCACTAAAAACAGGTTTTTCATTTTTTTTCTTTGAAATTTTCACACATGATGTGTCCCAAGAGTAGCTTAATCCCTAAGCATCTAGGGGGTAATTGTGGATACATGGGGTTTTGTGTATTTGCGGGGACAAAAAACATCCTCTTGGACGTTTAGGGGTTAACCCCTAAAGCTTGAAGGATGTTGTAGAGAAAAACAAGACCAAAATTGCCTTTTTGATGATATTTTTAAAAATAAAATAAAAACTTTTTTTTTTGAGTTTCAACCATACAAGAAGTGTAATATACAAGTAAGGCAATGTGTGAAAAAAAAATTTAGCCCATTTGACAACGTGGATTTGTAAGGTTATAATGTTTGAAGTGAGAAAAACAACTACATTTCATTCTTGCTAAACAAGGTTAGTAGACTTCAAGCCCTCCTAAAGTAAAGTTTTTGCTCTACACAAAAACAAGATTTTTGACCATTCACAAGTATATGATGTTAGGTCATCTTCAATCCACCACGCAAAAAGGCCCATTATACCAAGCCTGATCTATTAATAGCAAGTAGTTCATCACATAAAAATTACATGATTTGAAGGGCATGAAAACTTGTATTTTGAAAATGCAACAAAATTTTGGTTTGGACATTGCATGATTTAGATACTTCACATCAAATGGAAACTAAATCCCAAAAAACTAGAGGCCTCTCCAATTCAAGCCCAAATAAATAAATTTTAGTAAAGGGGTCTCTATTATTGCTCTCCCTTTACTAAAATTTATTTATTTAGGCTTGATTTGGAGAGGCCTCTAAGTTTTTTGGAATTTAGCTTACATTTGATGTGATGTTTCTAAATCATGAAATGTCCAAACCAAAATTTTATTGCATTTTCAAAATACAAGTTTTCATGCCCTTCAAATCATGTAATTTTTATGTGATGAACTAGTTGCTATCAATAGATTAGGCTTGGTATACTGGGCCTTTTTGCCAGGTGGATGCCCTTAGGTTTGCTCATGAAAAAATTTAGAAGCAAATATAGAATCTAGCTTGTTCTTAATCACCTTGCAATGCAAGGAGCTTCAGTGAATCGGCAATACACTAGTCATTTTTTCATGATTTCTTGTGCAATGAAGAAGTCTTCTATTTGAAATCTAAACGGTGAAAAGTTAGAGGCAAATATTTGAAATTTGTGAAAAAAGTTTCAATGACTTGAATTTATGGAATACAAGACAATAAAACTTGAAGTTAGAAGAAACTATTTTTTCTTGAAACTACCCAAACATAGTTAGTAAAGCTTGACTCCTCTTAGAATGTGATTTGAGAGCTCAATTCTTTTTTTTTACAACTATATATACGGTTTTATTAGTTGCATACATGCCTAATTTCAAAAGCTAATAAGAGTTTTAGCATAAGATTCTCCAAAGATGTCCAAACTGCCCAAGGTGCCCAAATTCTTTTGGGCAACATAACTTTTCACTCCAACATCCAATCAAAGTTTTTTTTTCACATAAAGGTGTTAATTGTGTGCACAATTGTGTGCACTTTGTCTCTAAATTTCAGAAACATCCACCAAAAATCAACCTTGTAGAACCTACCCAAACTTTCAACTTGAACAAACAACTGTGCTTTAGGGGTTAAAGGTCCAACAATTTTCATCATTTTTGATTTCATGGTTCAAAAGTTATTGCATGATATGTAGTTTTCTTTGCTTGTCAAGGAGTCTGGATAGCTCAAAGAACTTTTTTTTAATTACTTTTTTTAATTACCTTTTTAAATTCTTGTTTGAAATTGGTCATTTGGATTTATATGTATAAGAAGCTTTGAATCATTCAAATTCAATTAATGAGATGAAAACAATGAGGAGTTTTAGTTTGCGGGTAGGTACAATAGAACTCCTCTAATCTAATATGCTTGGCTGCCATGTTATTATGTGACTACATTGGCCAAGCATATGAGGGTCTTCAGGGCACAAATCCTTTTTTTCTAAAAAAGAAGTAAAAAAATAACAGAAGATATGAAAAAAGAGGAGCCGTATGATAGGCAACTATCACATACGGTTCTATTGGGGGGGGGGGGGTTGTGCATCATAGGTACCTTCTTATTGCTACGAAG
This sequence comes from Ulota crispa, assembly GCA_963920765.1. Lineage (NCBI taxonomy): Eukaryota > Viridiplantae > Streptophyta > Bryopsida > Orthotrichales > Orthotrichaceae > Ulota > Ulota crispa. The sequence goes on from OY987244.1 coordinate 30,201,296, forward strand.
GGCGATATGAAAATAACCCCCCTATCCAACCTCATTCTGTTATGCAAAATCCATCATTAGCTAAGCAATTATTTGGCTATGCCATCTTAGGTTTTGCTTTAACAGAAACTATTGCTTTGTTTGCCTTAATGATGGCCTTTTTGATCTTGTTTGTTTTTTAATTTTTTGGTGCTACAATTCTTTGGGGGTAGGTGGGTACAATGGTTTGTGGAAATTATAGTGGGATAGGTAGTGTTGGAATATGTGAGATATTAGTTTAGAGTTCTACTGTATGGAACAAACGCTTGAAAACTGTGGTCTAATGGTATTTGTGCAATTTCTGAAAAACCAGGGGTATCTATACTATGGCAAACTTCAGGGGTATCTTTGAAATTTTCTATGTTAAAATAATCTACAGTACACTACAATTTTTCCAAAGTGCTCATTCAAGGTTTGCCTAGCCTCGAATATTCAGAAGCTGATTTAACTTAGGCAAGAACAAGCACTCATCAATATTGCAAACAAAGTCAGATTTGAATGTTACCTGGTCTATTATTTCCCACTTTGAATGATTACTTAAAAAAATTGTTAACACTACTATAAAATTTGACTTTCAATCAGATAAGAGCAGTCCATGGTATTTTACAGCTTCAGAAAGTCACATTCCTGCAATTGTGAAAAATGCTTCAACTGTCGCAATTAGCACTCTGTTCTTCAGCACAGTTGACATGCATCTTTCACCCATTCTAGAAAGGAGTCTTAGATGTGCTCAAGTAGTTCTGTGAGAATGTCTGTGCCAGTGTCTCGTGGCACCATAAAAGTGACCTCAATGTTGACATCAATACAAGAAAACATCATTTTTACAAGCAAGGAAGTCTGATATATAGAAATTACATAAATTGATATGTTTCGACGATATGCCCATTTTGGTACCCCTTATTGAGGACCTCAAGAGTCTGACAAACATTGGGCAAGAAATTACAAAAAGTATGAAATAGACAACTCCAAGATTAACAATAGAGTATTTGGGCATAAAACAACCGCGTGTTCTAGGGTTGTGGCAAATTATTCAAACCTAGATCAGATTCGGTAATGGTTAAACTAACCATCCGCATTGTCTGCGAATACTAGGTTCTATCGCCTAGTGTCACTGGCAGCATTGCCACAACCTTTCTCATACATCTCTAGCACCTGAATCGCACATGATTTTCAGGGCGGCCGTGTCAGTTCCTAAACAGACAGGGAAGAGTAGAAGACCTAGCCAGCAAAAGCCCACTCCACCAGCAGCGGCACAAGCTTGGTCAACATTGTGTTAGCACTTGCTTTCCGTAAATGGCAGCCACAAATGATGGATGGCAACTTTGAGCACAGCAGATAATGATACCTACGGCCCAAAAGGGATGTCTGCAATCCAAAATCGGTTGCAATCCAGTATACAGTTTTCACGTATAGGGAGTCAGATCTCCCTCCTTGCCAGTCTGCAGAACAATAGCGCTCATGAATCAATGTTTTTGGTAGCAACACCCACTGCAGTCCTAGGAGATTGTTTTCCAATATATAAGACATCTTAAATTGGACTAATGCAGGCATTCAGACGATTGATGGTGGATAGTTCTATTTACTTTCCATGAAAGTTTACTCGTAAAATCGCTAAAATCATGCCGACAGAACGACCAAAGATAGAAAAGAATCAGATTCTCAATACCTTAATTATCCTGTGTTTTGGATACCAGCGGCGATACCCTTCATGGTGAGAATCAGAGTATCTTCAAGCCCTGGGGGGAATTCCGTTGTAGGATTCAACCCAACCAACTCCACGGCACGCCTGGGCGATTTGGGCACTTCCTCAGGCTGACCGTTCTGAAGAGCGCAATATTGAGAGCTCTGGTCACGCATTTTCTTCAGCACTAGGGCTTGCTGAACATTGAGAGCAGTAATATAGGGCTCTCGAAGTCGCAGACGTTGTTTCAGAGTGGGGTTGCCTTGTAAAATATCCTCATGGCCTGCAACCTGTATAATTTAAAGTTCGCATTTCGCGGCATTAGATTGTTGATCGTCCAAGAACTAGTGAACTTAGGCATCTTCCGTCGCTCAGAAATATGCACATAATATCCATCAAAGTGCACAAAAATTAGGTCCTTCGTAACCAAGTTCCAAGAACTGGTTCTTAATAGCAAACTACAAACCAGAAGTTTTATAATAGTAATTGCTTGTGATAACTCGTACCCTCAGAAGAAAGTCTCTTGTCTCGTTGTACTTGTGTCTCAGCTCGTCTCCAAGCGGCTTCAGCTCGTCCGATACAAGCAAGTTATCATACAGAGCAGCGATGCGAGGATCACCCTTTGCGAACACCATCTCCACTAAATCGATAGTCACGCGGAAAAAGGGCCACTGGTTGTACATCCGACGGAGGATGGCAATATTTCTGGGATCAGTCAGCAGTACCTCTTTCAGAGCAGATCCAAGGCCTAGCCAAACAGGAAGATGAAATCGTGTCTGCGTCCAAGCAAAAATCCAGGGGATAGCTCGGAGTGACTCAATGCCTCCACTTGGTTTGCGTTTGGAAGGACGACTTCCAATGTTCATGCGCCCATACTCCAACTCCGGTGTAGCCTGTTCAACATAAAAAGGAATGTATGTAACACAGTCAAACAGGATACTTGATTCCAAGATGAACAAAAGTACAATACAATGGTCACAAACAATGATAAATTATTCGGAAGTCGATGATAGGAATTGCTAAGAAAAGTTCTACGTACACAAAAGTCTCAGCTAATAAGAGTCATAAAGCTGTAGGTAAACCGTCCTCAGGTACTCACCGCACGGAAATACTCCACAAACTTCGGGTTCTGAAATACAATAGAGCGGTACTCCTTAGTAGATGCTATAGCCATCCTGTCCATGATCTCTCTCCATTCGGGTTTTGGAGAGATCGGAGGGTGCATTCCATGCTCCAGGGTAGCTGCTGTGAAACGCTGCAATGTCCTGAAGCAAAGATGTTCTTCTCCAAAAGACTGTTCAATAACCTCCCCTTGGATTGTCACCCGCAATGAACCATTAATTGTATCCGGAGGTTGAGATAAAATAGCAAGATGTGTTGGGCCTCCACCCCTACCCACGGTGCCTCCCCGACCGTGAAACATAGTCAGACGAACTCCATACTGCTTGGCAACTTTCACCAAATCCTCCTGTGCTTTGAACATTTGCCAAGCTGCTGACAGGCGCCCTGCGTCTTTTCCTGAGTCCGAGTACCCAATCATAACCTGAAAACAGATATCAGTGGAATGAAATGAGTATTCAAAATGGATGTGCTCAAAAGTGGTGCATTTCGATCATACAATTATGAGTGTGGATAGACTTTGGTCAACGTTAAATTCTTCAAACAGGAAATCTCAGAACAGGTGCACGCAGAAAAGTAGAATACAAAGGCTATAACCTACCTCTTGCTTCCCATTTATGCGATCCAGATACCAGTCAATCGAAAAAAGGCGTGACAGGGCCGCTGGGGCAGCTTCTAAATCAGCCAACTTCTCAAACAACGGCACCACGCGCAGTGGCTTTGGAACACGACATTCGCGTTGCAAAAGCTCCACTACTAGTACATCTGATGGCGCTGTTGCCATAGAAATGACATAAGCTCCAAAGCAATCTGATGGTAGCTCAGCAACCACTTTGAAAGTGTCTAAAACATCCTTAATTTCCTCCGTCATTGGTAGGTCGGCTCCAAAAAGAGGACGCTTCCCACGAAGTTCGGTGAGGAGCCATTCCTGTAATATTTGGTAGCTATCAGTCATTAAGCACCATGTTGCAATGATCGGGGAAAAACTTCCAATGCATACTCCGCTCTTCCACTATACCTTCATATCATTTGCTCCTAATCTACAGAACACATCCGTGTGAAGGAACATACCTGACGTTGCTCTTCCGACCAATTGCGATAGGAACCAATGCCAAGAAAACTGGTGATAGCATCCATAACATCGGTGTGACGGTCAGACTCTTGCCGAATATCTAACTTCACCAGGCTCAACCCAAAGCATGAAACTTGACGCATGAAGTCCAAAAGACTACCATCAGCAATGGGTTTGTCTCCAGTCTCGCTAAGCGACCTGTGGCACAATTCTAGTGGCTCCAGTATCTGTAATAAGAGTGAAGGAAGGAAGCATGAATACAGACTTTTGGAAAAGCAGCCTCTGGTGACAATTCTGGCCAACCATGTCTTGATAATTCCGTCATCAAGTGAAATGTGAACTAGAGAAACTTGTTCTTGCGAGCTCGGTGCAATATGAGATACAAGAACGACACTATTGGCACCCAACTGCTGCTAACCATATTTGAATAAATCCTTGATAGAATCTGCAATAATCATATTCTGAATGCAAACTTGACCTAACAATAAATAGGTAAGAAAAAAATTTGATACCTGTGAAGCATCAGTGAACGTATCCTCAATAGGAATATCGCTCTTGCCAGTGGCCAACATCTGCCGCATACGTTCACGTGTGTTGTACAATTTGTCACGCATGTCCCCCAACAACACCCTAAACGGTTCATTGGCTGGAATTTGCTTCCAGAATTCTGATTCAGACCAGACACCACACCTTAGATAATTAGGAATGTGATTGTCAATATGCGACAGAAACTATCCAAAAGATTACCCACCCACGAGAAACATGGAATCGAGAACAGTATCATTCCAATCGTCTATGGAGATAGCGTTCCGGTCAGCAAGTACCAATATAATGTTTAGCCTCCTTTCGTTGAAGAGACTCAATTTTCGATACTCGTTCTTTCAGCTCATCACTACACCGCCACATCGACAGCTACAAAATGCACCTTAAAGTCAGTTTCACTAGCTCATTCATTCCAACGAAATTTGCAAATGCGGTTTACGCATAATAGTTCTCAAAAATTCAAATCCACTATTCCTATGTTCAGTTTTCCTTCCATAGAGGCAGAACTCTTTTGAAATAACAACAAAGGGCGTATGTCGTGCAAGAGTTTGGGAACCTCGAACATGAGATCTTCAATCTGTGTAAAATAAAGGTTGGCTGCCATCAGCCGAGCCAGCAGGCAGACATCTCTCGTAACCTCTGGCGTCACACGTGGGTTACCTGTTATAAACCAACAAAATTTAAAGTAAGTAACATCACCAACCTGCGGAGGGACCTGTAACGCACACTAAACAGCGGGTCCAGTTGACAAAGTAATGGAACAAACTAAACCTCTGAATGAACAATATACTCAATCTCGTGAGTTCTCGAGAATAACTGAACTTTTGGCTCAGGTTAACAAACACCCCAGGGTCACACTTTAGCTCTTGCAAGCTCTGATGAGAAATCAACAAGACAACACCACAGGCCAATCCTAAGAAAATTGGTCACTTGAAAACGTCAAGTCACCCTCTACCTCGGCGGTTTACGAACAAACTGCCGTCGTAACTCTAGTTTACGTCTGATACAGATATGATCAAATGCAACGATCGGCATACTTCTGCTACCCATACCTTTTGACCTTTATAGTGATTGTTTTAGCGTAACTGGATCATTCAATCACAATTGGCCGGCGTTCAAGAGACATCACAGACCAAAGGTAAATGTGAAAAGTTATCCCCGGTGTAGTATCAACGATATGGTCAGACTACATGTGTCGCCTCTCCTTCCTACATCATAGATATAGGAATAGATTGTAAAACATGAACAAACAGAATTTGTTATTTTCAAAGCTGAGTATAACACATGCTAACAGCGTACAGGATAATATCGGATCAGCCAAGGATTACCGTCGCGGTCACCACCCATCCAAGAAGAAAACTGGATAAGAGTAACATTGTGAGGTAGACGCTCCTTGACGCCAATTCCCTTCAATGCGGTATCAACACGACGTAAAAACTTGGGAAGACCGTTCCATATGGTCTCATGGAAATAACTCATGCCAGCACGCATCTCATCCTGAGGTGTAGGTTGTGATCGCCGAATCTCATCAGTACGAAAGGCTGCTTGAATCTGCCAAAAATAGCAACTATCAGAAATCTTATTACTCAAGCCCGAAAGACTATAAATTTACCATCGGTCAGATCTCTTGAGATAAAACCTTTACACTTACAGGTCGGTGAAGGTCGATTAGTGACTTCTAGGTCGAGCTACAAACAAGACTTTGAGATCTATCATTTGTAACTCAAATATTAACGCACCTCTCGTTGGAGACTTTCATCCAGCTCCTTCTTCTCGTCGGGTAATATGTCTTTCTGGTACATTTCCGATAGGCAGCTTCGGATGCTGCCAAATTCACCCACCCGTCAAGGTTAAAGCAGTGATGAAGAAACTCGAAAAACTCAATAGACAAAAACAGGGAATAAAATAATAAATGTACGGCCTCTATGGCTTAAGTGCATGACAGTGAGCCGGCGTACACACTAACGATTCTTGCTTTGCAATGCAAGTTCCATCGAAAGAGACGATAGCTTTTGGATATCACCCGACTTATCCTTTCACAAGCACACCTATCAAGAGATATCAAAGTACACTTGCTACAAAGGAAATTCAAGAAAAATATCTGTGCACAACTATACTTTAAGCACAAATCACGTCGCGTACCGAGAATGCTTCTGAAGGAGGGACCGACGAACGGATTGAGTGGGATGCGCTGTCAACACCAAGTCCACAGTCTGGTCCTTCAATGCCTCATAAATCTCCTTCGGAGTTTTTTTCATTTGTTTCACCAGACGCTGAAATGTCTCCTCCATATCCGATTCGGTCAAGGCACTGTTCTCATCTCCAATGTCACCTTTCTTTGCATTTGAAACACGCCGTCTGTATGCGATTTGGACCTCCTCAGCCAAGTTCCCAAGATTAAGCATGTGCGAGAACGAACTAGCCACCACGATGTTATCACCGGGATCGAGTTTATTGAACTGATCTACGAGCATCTGAAGCTTAGCCACGTCACCTCGACCATCATTCTTAGAATACAGGCCCGCCAGTTCATACAAATTCTGAATCTGCAAAGAAGAGAAGCGCTTGTCAGCACTCAGAAATTCAAGCTCTGCGTTTCACCAATCCAACGAAGATACTTGCAGCGTGCCAAACCAAAAATACTTTACCGTAAGGTCTTGCATTATTTTACAGTATTTTCTCCCCTTCAACTGTAGTTACTTCCAGTATACAAGGAAAGTTCTCCAAGTTTTAACGCCTGGAAGACGTTGCATTGAGCCAACTTTACACAGTAAAATTTACACTAACAGCACAAATTTCGCAAGCAACAAACCTACACCTGAACTTCCTAAAACATACACGACGGATCTACAAGCGTCATTCAAATCAAAATCCGCACTGCTTCACTTAAGAATCACATCACATCAAGACCGAACTGAGCACGTACAAGTACCCGCTCAGTCGCAATGGACTACTCCCTCGCCAATTTTAACAAACAAATAACGCTACTGCAGATCAAACACCAATGTTCCCCTGCAGTTACCTTGTCCTTGAGTTCGACGCTATGCAGATCCTCGAGAACGTCGAGGAACCGATCCAGAAGCAGCGCATCGTATTCAATCAGCTTGTCATCCTCCGAGACTCTTTTCGGCACAAGCAGCCGCATCTGAGCGTCAATAGACGCCATCTTTTGTAACATCATCTTGAAAACTCTCTCTCAAACCGTTCCGCCTTTCAAACCAACTCAATCTCCAACCACCTCCTCCTCCTCCTTCTCTCTCTCACTCTCTCTCTCTCACTTCTAACCTCACCTCCTCTGCAGCTCCTCTTTATAGCATCAGCTGTCCAACCGCATCAAAAGCAAAATTAGCAAAAAGAAATTACAAACAAAAAATCCTTCACGCAAGCCGCCCTCTCACAACAGTACGGACAAACACCTCCTCCTCCTCTCTCCCGAAGCTGACAACTTCCGATCCGCTTTTAGAATGATGCCGTCCGCACTGGAACCAAAAAGAAGCAGCCAGCGAGCTCTCTCCAAAATTAAGAAACGGAAGATGTTAACTTAACATCAACATCAAACCAAAACTAAATAGAAATAGCCAAAAGCAGCAATACTCTCTCACAAGAGCAAGAAAACAGAGGAATATCGATCGCTGTACTTGAAACTTCGATACAAAAAAGGCAAATCGGCAAAATGCGAGTAAGCTTAACGAATAACGAGTTTCGGTCCACACAATGCGAGGCAACTCCCCCTCCACACAATAAGCTGCTTAAGTTTTAAAGCCAAAGCAGAGCAACTCTCCCGGTGGCGGGCCAAGGGCAAAAAACAAACAGAACGAAGCTACTTTCAAGTCCAAAGTCCAAACCCTTGCAGAAAAGATTTGTCTCGAGCATCGAGCTTCTCGCAACAGCAACAACAACTGCACCTCCGGAGATTATGTCCGTCCGACCGTCAGCAGCTGTTGTTACACAACATTTGTTCAAACCATCCATCAACCACCCTGCATGATGCTGCTACTGCTGCTGTTGCTGTTGCTTTGCGCTTTGCTTGGCTACCCTCGGGAAGCGCAGTCGGGAATATTCCTTTAGATTCTTCGAGATGCTGTACCGGTGGCACTAGAGGCAGCAGCACTGAGCATACCCGTCTGTGACTCTGTGTAACTTACATAAAAAGACTTAAGTTACAATAGAATAAGCTTAGAAGTCGAGAAATGTAGCTTTTGAAGCGTCAACAGGAACTCCATTTTTAAGCTTTTGTGTGCAGTGGCCAGCTCCAGATGGTGTACCATATTTTGTGCATGTAGTGGTTTTCTCTAATTTTTGCTGGATCTTTAAGTTAAACTATTCTTATTAGTTTAGAACTGCTTGACAATTATTGGTTTGGTGAACGTAGCGTTTAATTGCTTGGTGAATTTTTGCCTAAATCTTACCTCAAAAGTCCGATGGCAATCATTACACTAAGAAATCCGGTGTGAAAAACTGGATGACATTGGTAGATCCTTTTTGGAGCAAAATCCCAATTTAGCCAAGTTTTGGATGAAATTGCCAAATCCTTCTTGGCGCAAAATCCCGATTTGTTAAATTTTGGATGAAAGTAGCTTATATTAGCAATTGTTGGATGAACTTTTGTATACCATTCATTTATTCCAATTTTATCCAATTTTAGCCTAATTTTCCTGCCTGCATTCTGGGGTGCGGGTCGCTCTACCCTGACAAAATCTAAAATTAAACCCTGGGTGGACGGCATCGTTTTAGGCTTGAGTCGTATGATCCAAAAAAGAGTCTTATGAATGTTGGTACTATAAATCGGATGATTTTCATCCAATTCGCTGTATGATGCTTTGTTTTCCCCTCAGTCCCATTGGCAGGGAATAATTTCATCTTGTCATTGGTCGAGCGATACGCAACCCAATTGCATGCCAGTTTGGAAAAGTTTGGATACAATGAATGCAACTTCATCCACAATCTCAGTTACTACACCGAATATTGCGTTTAGGTTGCCGCACACTAATTGCTCGACATTTCACTGTATAAATACTTCCTATATTACACAGTAATTTTTGTCAATACTTCAATAAAAAAAAAAGACCTAGTAATAACAACAAAGTTGCAAAAAATAAATTAGTGGCATTCAAGCCATAGATTATGTTAAATCCTAATATCAAAAAAGTTGCATGCACCTCCAAGTAGTCAAGCAATAAGTTATGAGATAATCTCCCAAGGTAAGGCAACCTAATTGTTAAAATTACCTAAACGTAATATTTAGTGTAGTTGATGAGTTGAATTTGGTCCCAAGTTTGCATGGGTCAATTGGTGGGTTGGCATTCCTTTTTTGAAAACGTAATTATAACAATCACTTTACACCTTGTAATTTGTTTTGCTCTTTATCATGATTTTTCAATATAGAAACAATGAGGGTAACAAATGCCAACAAGGCCTAATTTCAAGATGGCTCCATTGTAGAGCAGTATAGAGTTCCGTATGAAATTGAAGAGCCATAAGGGCATTTCCACCAGTGGCTCAAACATGCTCAAAGTGGATGAAAAGTGTTGAGGTCCCTCTCAAAACCCTCTCAAGACACTTTGACCTACCATGTTTAGTAAGGGCTCTTCAAGACACTATTCATTCTAAGTTTAGTAAACTTTGATATCATCTACTTTCCTTAATAAGTGGTCAACTGATTATTTATGGGGCGTGTTGGAGTGCAAGGCCACCTTTTTGAAGAGCATGGATGGAGATCAAGGGGATTGAGAGCCGACCAAAATAGATGAAAAACTTTGAAAGAGCTCGGACCAGTGGAGATGCTCTAAGCATGATTCTATGGTACCATATGTGTCTGCATTTGTGGGCTGGGCCGGACAAATGGACAATGTTTGACAATCTAACATGCAGCTTCCAAAGTAGGTTATAGTTGTCTATCAAATTGTCTATTGTTGTTTTAGCCTGTAAAAGTAGCAAGCAACAGGGGAACTGGGCAAATGTGATTGGCCCCCGGGTTTCTAGGTATCACAAGTTACAAGGGGACTGCTTCAAAGCATGAGGCATGAGCCGTATGGGGGAAAGATAACCGTACATTTGAATGGCAGTTGGTACCATCGGCATATCTGTGGTACACATGCCCTTTACCATCCATTACGGGCCAGGATCAGGGTTTATTTTTTGTGTATTCGATGGTAGAGCGACACGCACCCCAGGATTTAAGCAAGTAAGGAAAATTTGGATAGAAGTGGATAGAAAATATGATGCTTGCACATTCATCCATAAAGTCTATTTATACTATTAGATGTCATCCAAATTTTGGCAAATGTGGTGCTTAGCTGGGGAAGAATTTGGGGATAACATCTGTTTTTCACCAAAATCTTCCAGTGTTACAATTGTCAATCAAAGTTTGAGGTAAGATTTAGGCAAATTTTTACCAAGAATTTTTTTTCCTTGGCGAGGATCACAGGATAACAAACATTTAGTGTATTGTCAGCTAAGTCAAATTGAAATAAAATCGGCTAAATTTGAAACTTTCCAAAAATCAATTGGTCAAAGTTTACAAAAACTTAAAAATAATATATTACAGCATAAATATAGAAAATATCTAGTGCAATTCAGCAAAAAAAATTGATTGAATATGGGAAATGTGGAATTTTAACCAATGAAATCAAAAAAATTGGTTGGGATTGTTCACTACAAGTTTTGTACATGGTCGCAAGGTCTGAGGAGAACAAAACATTTAGTGGACTTATGGTCCAGGGAGAACCGGCATCTAGTGTAGTGTCAGCCAATTGAAATTGCAAAGAATCTATTAAAACTTGAAACCATTGGATAAAAAATCGGCCAAATTTTCATAATTTTTTTAAAGTATATTATAATTTAAAAGTAGGAAGTTTATATATAACAACTAGTGTATCTTTGTAAAAAAACCTTTTATAAATGAGAACTATTGGATTTTAGCAATTGAAGCTAAAATTCCTCCTCAATTGTTGCTTGGACAATGTTTGTTTGGAAATATTCTCTCTAGTTATTTGTCAAATAAGCGCACACTTGAAGCTCCATACTTTCATACTTTGTACGGTATAAAAGCGCCCATTGAAAGTGGGTAGCGCAATTGGCCTTTTGCAGTACCATGCTTAACCCTTTAACAACCACATGTATGTGAAATACACTGCAAATCAACCATCTAATGATCGCGCAGCCATTGAAAGGTTAAGTTTTTTTCATACTTTTTTCTACTTTTTTATGCTTCAACTATAAGCAGCTGCTCACCCCAATTGCACTTGGTTCTTTTCTTTTCTTTTATCTTTTTCATTTTTTTTTAAAACAATAGAGTTCCATGAGTTTTTTAGGTGACATTGCACCAAAATTGTTGAGTTGAAATGTTCATCTAATCACTTGCTTAAATGAATGAACAAGGGTTTCACCTTTGAAAGGGGGTGGGTGCTTGGATTGACCAAAGTCAATATACTCAAAAAGTTGAAACTAAACAAACAACTTTATTGAAATGTAGCATGTACAAAATCAAAACACTTTATTGAGAAAATTAGTTTGTGACATTTTGTGTTTATGTTGATTACAAACACTATAATACAAATGCTTAATATATCTTATTTCTATAATAGGCTTGGTTCTATTAGTTGGGTAGTTGGATGTCAAAAGAATAGAATGTAAGGCAGTTGAGAAACTAATTAATAACCAATTTTTTTGTAACCAAAATTTCTACCTTACTAGCCAGTATTGGATGGGGGCCATGGGCATGGGATGAGACAAAAACTGAGAATGCAAATCAAATTTCATGTTAATTTTTTTGCAAGGACCTCCTCCCGTGATGGCCCCTAGCGGAGGATACACGGGTTCACTATTATATATATAACAACTTACAAGTCTTTGTGTGATTTCATTTTATTTTTATTGCAAGTTTTTTTCTTCCCCAAGTTATCCATCCAAGTTGACTACTTGACGGTGCATGTATCCATTTCACACTTCAACTATCAAACTTGTTGCCTCCCAAACACAACCACATATGATAGAACTCTAACTTCAAGAAACACAAACCTTCTCTCAAAAACCCTGACAAAAGAATTGCAAGTAGAAGAAAAAAAAAGTGGGTACATCTTGCAGCTACCCAAAAATACTTTCGGGCAAGTGTCTTTGATAGTCATATAATGGCTAATTCGTAAGGATTTTAACACGTGATTCCCAATTTTGAAACATGATAAATGCTTAGATTGACCAAATGCTATATACTCAAAAACTTCAAACCATATAACTATATTTAGAAAAAATCTTGCATATCAGAGTACAAACCCCCTATTCAACTCTTCCTTCTTTGTGTATTAGCAATATGCAAATGTGTTTAGAATGTGTGCCACCACTAGGTTTATTTTCTTTATTATTTTCACTTAATCCCAAGAGGACTGAGCCATTTTTTCACTGAAAATCACTTAAAACTGCCACTTTTGGGGGTTAGTAAGAAGGTAATTTTTTAAAAAATTTGGAAAATCCAACCATAAAATCTTGCCCTAGACTGGATTAGGTACTTGTGGAAAAAAAATCAAGTCATTCCAGATGGACATGAGTGAGATATTTACGTCTAAAGTGAAAAGAAAAGTTTATATTCATGCTACCCCAAAATTTCAGAAGCCTTTGATCACTCTTATAACAAAAAAGTTGCTCTATGCAACTTTGCGCTTTATTTTTCCCATGTAGGAGATCAAGTTAGCTATGTGTCAAAGAATTTTCAAATCAATTGGAACTATACAACACACGGGAAAAAATAGTAAGTAAAAAGAAGTAGAGAATGAGTCAAATCACTAAATTGTTAAGAGTTTAATTGTGGAAATGAAAAATGCTAATCCCAACGGTGATAATGTTGTGATAAACAATCTACTTCCTTAGGTTTAATTATTTTTCCAAAATATTGAAAATTGAGTAAAATAAAGGACTTCAAAGTTTATTTTAGAGTAGAGAATCCTTAGCTACCCGCAAACAAAATCTCCTTAAACTTTCATCTCACAGATTGAAATTGAATGATTCAAAGCTTCTCACCTATTAAAAAATCCAAAGAACCAATTTCAAATTTTAATTTAAAAAAATTTAATTTTTAAAAAAGTTTTTGGGCTGCTTGGATGGGCAGTCTTCCCCAAAATTTCAGAAATTCTTGCGTAACTTCTTCAATAATTGTTGGAATGAGGAAAAAATTAGATGCCCACTTAGATCTTTGAATTTCCCACCTTCAATAAAAGTTTTAGAAAATCACACAAAGTAGCTTATCCAAAGGTACATGCCCAAACTCCCAACGATACTTTAGGGATTAATTTGGACAATGTAAAAAACAATCTTTCCTTTAGTGAAAAAGCTATTCACATCCATGGTGGATGAACATAGATTGTTGCCATTGCAAACTACGGATGAAAACTCATTTCTTTGTCAAAAATATTCTATATTTATTCAAAAAGAGCAATATCATCTCAAGATTGTGGAACAATTCAGCAGCCATTCATCCACTGTAACGGGTAGAATATATAACCAAATATTCTCTTTTGGGTTTGAAGTTTGAACAAAGGATTGCCAGAAAATAAACAATGCTCACTGTCGGTCAAAATTGGTTGCTGCAAGATCTGCCAAATGGTCCCCTGGAACCAAAAGTATCCCATTTTGCAGAAATTAAGGAACCATGTTTTTAGCGACTGATTGATTTTGTATGTATTTTATTTTATTAAGTGGAGTTAGTCTATTGCAAGTCTAACAATCTTGTAACAAATGAGATTAATAGCTTAACGCTGATTCAGAGCGGAAATCTTGGAGTTGTAAACTTGTAACTGACAACTCTGATACTGAAAATGGGCAAATGTGCACTTTAGGAGTGGTAGCCAGCAAAACTTGGAGTCATCCAAACCAGCATTTTGCAAAATTTGGGAGGTTTCAAACATATTTTGTTTACTATTAAAGTGTTGTGGGGCCTTCTTTCAAACTGTATGTAGGCTTTGTAGGTCACAAACGTCGAAATTCTAAAATTGAAAAAAAAGAAAAGAAGAAAAAGAAGAGAACTACTGTAGTGAAGAGGGACACGCAATAGTGCAATGGAAATTTCAGTTTCATTATATGTTGTTGATCATCCTAATAATCGTACACAATAAAATAAAGAGAATATTTTATGGATACCCCAAAAGTTTGCCATATTTGTATAGATATCCTTGGTTTTTCAGAAATTGCACAAATATTCTTGGACCGTAATTTTTAGGGGTTTGTTTTATTATGCAAGAAACTTTCTTCATGACCTATGTTAAAGCACGGAGTGTAACAAAACGTGAAAGAAGTAGCGTGTACACAAGGAAAAAAGAAGTGGCATGCCCTAAGAACAAGAGCGTGACAATTATAGTCAAGGGTATTTGTGCAATTTTTGAAAAACTAGGGGTATCTATACAAACATGGCAAACTTTAGGGTTATCCAAGAAACTTTCCCTAAGATAAATGGCAAATAAAGGTGTGAGAAACTTTATGAATAGTGACTGATTCATGGACAAAATATAGAATTTTTTTATAGAATTGCACCAATTTCTTTTGCTTAACCCCTACATGACCATTGTCCCTTCGGGGGACAAGTTGGACTGCGGGCATGTACCTATGGCTAAACTACTTTGTGTGATTTTTTGAAACTTTTATTGAAGGTGGGGAATTCAAAGATCTATGTGGGCATCTAATTTTTCTTCATTCCGACGTTTGATGAAGAAGTTATGCATGGATATATGAAAATTTGAGGAGGGCTACTTGTTTGGGCAGCCCAAGAACTTTTTTGAAATTACACTTTTTTAAATTAAAATTTGAAACTAGTTCTTTAGATTTTTTTAATATGTGGGAAGCTTTGAATCATTCAATTTCAATCAATGAGATGAAAGTAATGAGGAGTTTTTGTTTGCAGGCACTTATGGATTCTCTACTCTAAAATAAACTTTGAGGTCCTTTAATTTACTCAATTTTCAATGTTTTGGAAAATAAATTAAACCAAAGGAAGTAGATTGTTCATCACAACATTATAACTGTTGGGATTTGCAAGTTTCATTTCAATAATTAAATTATTAACAATTTAGTGTTTTGACTCATTTGCTACTTCTTTTTACTTACTATTTTTTCCCGTGTGTTGTATAGTTCCAATTGATTTGAAAAAAAAATTCGACACATACCTAACTTGATCTCCTACATGGAAAAAATACAGCGCAACTTTGGGTAGAGCAAGTTTTTTGTTGTAAGAGTGGTCAAAGGCTTCTGAAATTTTTGGGTAGCATGGCAAAAAACTTCTTTTTCTTCACTTTAGATGTAAATATCTCACTCTTCTCCATCTAGAATGAGCTAATTTTTTCCGCAAGTATGTCTTCTAGTTTGGGGCAAGATCCTACAGTTGGATTTTCCAAAAACAAAACAAAAATTCCCTTTTTACCAAACCTCCTAGAAGTGGTAGTTTTTAGTGATTTTCACAAAAAAAAGGGCTTGGTCCTCTAGGGGGTTAACTCTTAAAGGACAAGGCTACTATTATACATAATATATATGCTGCTATATAACTGGCATTTACTACCAATTTTTTTTTAATAATTTGGAATCTCAACCACCTCACTAGAACATCATTGATCTATATTCTAACTTCTTTGTTGATCTCAAATGTAATAAAGGTGTGGATGCACTCCAAATAAAAGAAAAATACCTTGTATTGTACTGGTCGCAAAGGGCTGCCTTGTCCTTAGGGGTTAAGCTTAACCCCTGAAGGGCCCTTGGACTTTGGAGCTACAGTACCAAATACTGTTGCAACCAATATTCAAAAGTTTGAATCAGCTAGAAAATTAAGTGTTACAATCATACATATTGAAGGGTTGTATGATGATGGATGCATTATTATTTTTTGGAAAGCCCTTAGAGCAACTCAAATACGTCTGTACATACGACCATACATATGGCCGCAAAGGGCTTTGGTGATGTTCAGGGGTTAAGCAACGTGATCCTCTTAAATCCTTTGCTCCTAAAAGGAACGTAGATACAAAATTTGATTATATATGATTTTATTTCTTTTTTTTCCATCCACATTTTTTTGGATGTGATGTATGTTAACCCCTAAAATTCTTTTGTGTTTAGAGACCCAAAACTGCTTCAAAATACTAGTCCCCAAACCAATAACAAATCCAATTGTAGGATCCTTTGGATGACTTGCACAAGTACATTGCCCCAAAATTTCAAAATGAATATCCCAACCAATTGCAAGATCAATGTGCCTAAACTTCAAAATGTAGGCTTTTCTAGTCCTTTCGGAAGGAGAAGTTGTATTTTTCAAACTTTTTAGAGAAAAACACGTATGTTGTATTTCTTGTGCAATTTTGGCAATATGTTGGAAAACAAGTTGAAAGGATATATATCAAATTTTAACCAAAAAAAATATGGATTCATTTTTACAAAAATTGTAAAGTGAAAGGTATTGATGAATGAAAGATATAACTAATATGCTAATAAGTTTTGGAAGAACTTGAAAATTGTTAACCCCAATGGTGAGAACGCTCTAACAAACAATTAGTAGCTTTCAATTTTCATTTTCATTTGAAAATTTTCAAAATTGAGAGTAAAAGATAAATTTATATGTATTTTCTACCCTCTTCCTACCTTCATTGTCTGCAAAATAAAACTCCTTTTAACTCTTTCCTCATTATTTGGAATTGAGTGATTTAGTTTTTTTAGTAGGTATCAATTTATACAATTCTATAAATTAATAAATAATTTAGAATATATTTTTTGCTACCCAATTTGACATTGAAATTGAAAAAACCTTCTAACTTTTGCATTACTTATTGGAATAACATGAAATAAAGCTTCACATGTAGATTATGATAAATAGCATCCATCCTAAAAATTTCACTAAAAATTTCCAAATTATAAAGTCAGTAGAACCTGCCCAAATTATCATAAAGCCCAAAGTGGGCTCCTTGGTCCTTTAGGGGTTAATAGTAGAACCTAAGTACTGTAATTGTTACGTGGTAGAATAAAATAGTGAAATTATTTGTCACTATGACTGATAGATGGTAATTATAGGTGCATAGTGTAATTAGGTTTAGATGCACCCAACGGATAGATTTGATCTGATTTTTTAAAATTAAAAGCGCGACCCTCTACTAGATGTCACTCTCTCTTTTCCACATATGTTTTGTGTGCACTACTTTGATAGTTTTGGACTCAACGCTGTGACATGAAAATAATTTAGGTGCTATATTATAAATCGTTTATCGTGTTTATTGGAAACTGCAATATCTACCAATTGGTATATTGATTTATACACGGAGCAACCAAATGGCTACAACTTTTGTTTGAAAGCAACCCTTGATTATTTGAATTGTTCATCAAAAATTGAATTGGTACTACATCTTTACGTTTAAAAGACGCAGGCCTTTCAAGAGTTTAGGACCTAATGGCTCTTTTATGCATTGAAGAAGCAGTTGGTCGTTTAGCTGTTGGCATTGGTCAAGAAGTGTGTTATAGAAGGTAGGAGGCTCATGAATGGATCATCTAAGGGCTGAAATTGAATTTTGGGAGGTGAAATTTTTTGAAATGTTTTTTAGTAAATTTTTCTTGGAAGACAAGAGGAGTTGGCATCTAATCCAAGTTGTTTCATATTTTTTGGAGCTTTGTGGCAGTAGTTATTAAGTTTTGAAGTGGAAAGGCCATAGGGCTCTAAAATGGTGCACCTCCTCAAATGTACATTGTTTGTACATTGATGAAGGGATATGATAAACAACATGTACAAACAGTGTACATTTGAGGAGGTGCACCATTTTAGAGCATGCACGCTTTTAGAACCTCCTACCTTAGAGCAAGACACCATTAATCAACAAATTATTGGTTGGAAATTGTCAAATAGTGGTCGATTGTGAATGTGATAAAAAAAATTGGCAAACGTTAGTTCCAATTTTGTTTTTGTAACTTTTATTCTAAAACCTTCTTGCTCATAGCTACAAAGAGTTTCAACTTATTGAGGGGTGCTACAATGCAAGATAACATAAAGCAATAAAGACCTAATAACCATATGAGCTATTCATAACACCCCTCAATAAGTCAAAACTCTTTGTAAATGTAAGTAGAAAAGTCTTTGGATAAAAATCAGAGAAATAAAATGAAGCTATTATTTGCCAAAAAAGATTATTGACATTCAAAGTTAACCACTATTTGACATTTTTGACCGATAATTTGCTAATTTATGGTGTCTTGCACTATAAGCTTAGACTTTAATATGTGGTTGAATTAGTAAAGAGAATAAACATAAAAATATTAAATGTGTTTATGCATAGAGATGTGATTAGCATAACCAGCAAATGAAAAATTAGAAGAAATGGTTGGCATGGTTTAAAGGGAAGGTTCAAAGTTTAAACAATCTTGTTGATCACTTTGTTGATTTTGGTACGTGAATAGGACTTGCAATGGAGATCACCATCCTAATGTAACTTGCTAGAATTGATCCTAAAAAACTCAATAAAAATCTCAATTTTGTTCCAAATGTTGGTTCTAACATATTGTTGGAAAACCATTTTCTAGGACTTTCTAACAATGTACCATGCATTCAATGTAGAAAGGAAAAGAAAAATGCACTAGTGAAAGACTATTAAAGAATTGATGATATCATATTATGAATTTTAGCACATGTGTAATTTCTTTAACAACAAGACAAGTTTTTTTCTTCCTTTAGGAAGAGCCTTTAATTGCAGTGAGAGAAGCTAATTTAAAGAAATTTGAGTAGGTACTTTACTCAAAAAACATACCAATATTACAAGGACAAAGCCTACTATAGCATATTTTCTTGCTCAAAAAACAAACCAATATTACAAGGATAAAGCTTATTATAGCATAGCTTCTTGTTATCTCCATAATAATATGGCAGTGATTCTCTAAAATATTATTTACAAATGTGAAAATGCTTTGCCAACTCCACTAAATGTCAAACTTTTGCCAACTTTGCTGGTTCTTGAAAAGCTACCAACGCCATATTTGTTAAATTGGGAAAACTCTATTCCCAAATTGAACTTCACCTTAAACCCAAAATTTACCTTAAACCAAATTCGAATGTATTAGATTTAGTTTGAGCCACTAAGATTTTTTCCCTCGCAAATTCCTCCTCTCAGGTGAGGGCACGTGTACCAAAAAAAATGTTGCTTAAACTTAAAACTGGGTTTAAAGTGATCACCTTAAACCTTCAGAAATCCCAAATTCAAATATAGTTCCCAAATTAATGAATATGACGTTTACCCCGTGAGCTTGTAGAAATAGCTCCCTTCCCCTCAAAAGTTTGCTAATTGTTGTGGTGGGTTGTGTGCAAGAGCATCCCTTCAGTTACTGCTGCAGTAGTCGGCAGCCGCATGCTTCTGCCCCTCTTCAACTCAACCTTGTTCATCTGGTGTCCACAAATGTGGTTAAAGTTGGCAAAACTTACTGGTAGAAACAGAGTTTTTTGGTAACTAATTTACTCTCTTAACCCATTAAGGTAGGCGCACCCATAAGCGTGGAAATAAGGGTTTTGGAGTAGGTTAAACAATTGCCTAACTTTGAAAAAAATACTGTAAGTTAGGAAATGGAAACCAAAAATATTGGCATCAATTTCAACTTTCCAACTGCAAACATTTGTTCACAAAGATTTTTCAAAGTCCAAAATCACTGAAATTGTAGGAACCATGTGTAAGAGATGCTAAATACAAGGCTTGTTGGTTCTTAAATAGTGAGATGGGTACTCCAAACCTCATGCTAGTCACCCACAACCATCACTTCATTACCCATAACCATCACTCAGTCACCCACAACCATTTGTTTTTTTATTGATTAGCCCTGCCACTGTCAGGTGACGGGCATGGGGATGCAATGCTTATGGATGCTACTACCTTACAAGATGTTTGTATTGGAGAATAGTGCTGGAATCCTACAGCGACTATCTGAGAGAGACACTTGCTGAACAAGACAAAGGTTTACGTTGTCTTAAGTACTAATACAATGACCTAATCACTACGACCTAACTACGCCTCCATGGATGGATCCTATAAGACTAGATGAATATATTGTGGTACAGGATGAATACCTAATTTTATGCTAACACCCCCTTTCAATCTATGATTGCCCTTGTTACTTGTTTTGTTGTTGCAGATATGGCACAGGTGCAGATGTGGAGTGTGGATTGTCTGAGAGAGATTGTGAGTCATCTTTCAGTGTTGGGGTTGTTATGCTTCTTCTTGTGGAGTTGTTGCAAACTGGTGGGCCGAGCGGTCTTGTTGTGTAGCAGGTGGTTGGGCTTGGCGCTTGAGGGCCATTTTTGCACTATGGAAGATGAGTTTGCTCCTGCCAATGTTGATGTTGAGGCACAGAGCATGGCGATGGCATATGCCGCTCAGAAGCCAGAGCGATTATTTGCGTCTCGTGAAGTAGAAGGGTCGAGGCGGCAATTCTCAGCTCGGAGCGATGCTGGAGCCAAGAGGAAGATCTACGTTGTCAGACGAGGTCAAATTCCGGGGTTGTACTTCACGTGGGATGATTGTTCCCGTGAAGTTACTGGTTTCAAGGGAGCAGAACATAAAAGTTTTAGGACATTGCATGAGGCAAAAGCATATCTGTATGGAGGGTAGTTTCTAGGATTCTACAAGTAGTGGCAGTATCTTAGTTGTGCTGTCAATGTCTATCAACTGTTGTAATCTAAGTGCCATTTGATATTGTTCAAATTTAATATGACCTAATGACTTTGTGAGAGCATCTGCCAATTGTTCTTGTATAGGAATGTAACGCAATTGGATCTCCCCCTCTAAAATTCTTTCTCTAATGAAGTGATAGTGGATTTCAATGTACTTGGAGCAAGCATGGAAGATAAGATCTTGCGCTAGTTTCATGGCTGCTTGATTGTCGCAATGCAGGGTTATCTTGGAATCTGGAATTTTAGGGTTTGGTGGCTAGAGCTCTTGGACGAGTCGATGCAGCCACACGGCTTCTTAGGCCCCGTTGCTCAAGGCTCTATATTCAGATTCGGTTGATGAGCGTGATACAGTAAGTTGCCTTTTGCTTTGCCACGCTATGGGTCCATTTGTTAGGGTAAAGATATAAGCACCAGTAGATCTCCTTGTTTCAACGCATGATCCCCAATCAGCGTTGGTGTACCCGGTGATCTGGATGGAGGTGTGGGCTTTGTACAAAATGCCGAGATCAATTGTGCCTTGGAGGTAGCGCAGTAAGTGCTTCCCTGTATTGAGGTGGGAATCCTGTGGGCTTGCCATGTAGTTGCTAAGGCGGCTAGCTGCGTGAGTGATATCAGGTCGAGTGACAGTCAGGAATATCAGCTTTCCAATTAACTGGCAGTAGTAGGTGGAGTTCACTGGAGGAGATTGCATATCTGTCACTAGGACATGGTCTTCTGGTAGGGGAGTTTT
The DNA here is from genome assembly GCA_963920765.1 of Ulota crispa. Lineage (NCBI taxonomy): Eukaryota > Viridiplantae > Streptophyta > Bryopsida > Orthotrichales > Orthotrichaceae > Ulota > Ulota crispa. The sequence continues at coordinate 30,223,116 of OY987244.1, forward strand.
GGCTGGATTGCAATCTTCCATTCTGAAATCACGTAGGATGGAGGCCGCGTAGTCTCATTGGTAGAGAAAAGTCCCTTGTGTTACTTTTGTAAAGGTGATACCGAGGTAGCACTTGATATAGCCTAAATTGGTCATGTCAAATTCTTGATGCAAGAATTGTTTAAGCCAGGAGATCAGGTGTTCAGAGCTACCGGTGATGAAGAGATCGTCAGCATATAGCATATGGATAAGTGTTTCCCCCTCTTGGTGCGTGTTGTACATGTTGCCATTGGATTTGCTGCGTTGTAGACCTAGGCTTATGAGGGAGGTGTCAATTTGATCATACTAGGCGCATGGGCTCTGTTTCAAGCTGTAGAGTGACTTATTGAGTCGGTATACTAGCTCTTCTTGTCCATGAGCTTGAAATCTTGGTGGCTGCTTCATGAATACTTGTTCCTTCAAGAAACCATGCAGGAAGGCGGTACGAATGTCCATGTGGTGGATAGGCCAGCACTTAGCAATGGCGAGTGCAACCGTCGTACGCATTGTAGCCCATTTGATTACAAGAGCAACGATATCCGTGTAGTCAATCCCAAGGCGTTGTTCAAACCCTCTTGCGACGAGTTTTGCCTTTTTTACTAGTAGGTTTGTGCTGGTTGCAGGTTTGCATTTGTATATCCATCTGCAAGTGATGGCTCGCTGGCCTGGTGGAAGTGGTACAAGGGTCCACATTTGATTGTGTTTGATGGAAGCCGTCTCCTTGTTCATGGCCTGTCTCCATTCGGGATCGAGGTTTGCCTTGGAGAAGGTGATGTCAGCTGCATTCGGGTTAGAGGGACTAAACGTTGAGGGTGGAGCTGGTTCACATTCGTCAGAGGTGAACAAGCAAACGTCAAATTTGTCAGTGGACATGCAGATATTGTACCCGTCAAGGGGGACATTTTGTCGACGGGGACACTGGGATCATTGTGGAGCTGGTGCTTGGGGTGGAGTTGGTTGGGCAGGTGGTGAGGCGGGAAAGGGACTGGTGGGAACTTCATTGGGCATTGATTGTATGGGTGGTGTGGTGGGTACTGGAGGGGGTGGGTACCATGGTCTGCCCAAGTAGGGTGATTGTATGTCCATCAAGATAGGGTCAAGCAGTGGTTTCATGGTCTCCATTGCTGGTTGCCCTAGGTTTAATTCATCAAAGCAAACATCTCTCAATATGAGTATTTTCCAACTACAAGGATCATAGCACCGATATGCCTTGCTGCTTTTGTCATAATCCAATAGGATTGTGGCAACTGCTTTGGGCTAGAATTTGTCACGACGCTCGTCAGGGACGTGGCAATAGGCTATGCAACCAATGGTACATAGGTGATCCAAGTGAGGCTTGGTGCCTATATAGGCATGCTTTGGGGTTTGTTGTTTGAGGGCTCTAGTCGGGAGTATGTTTTGAATATAGTTTGCTATTTTAGCAATTTCGTCCCAAAGAGCTGGCAAAATTTTTGTGCTAGTGACTATTGTGCAGATCCTTTCTAGTAAGGTCCGGTTCTTCATTTTGGCCACGCCATTTTGGTGGGGGGAGTATCCCGCTGTCAGTTGTTGATGGATGCCAAGTGTAGCGTAGTAGGAGACAAAGGCTGTCAAAAGGTATTCACCGCCACAATCACTGCAAAGGTTTTCAATCTTCTGTGTGGGTGTATCTACCAAGGCCTTGAATTGTTTGAAGTATTCTAAGGTTTAAGATTTCTAGGCTAGTAGGTAGATCCATGTTTTCTGAGAGAAGTCGTCGGTGAAGGTCAAGATGTACCTGTTACCGGAACGAGACATGATGGGCATCGGCCCACACATGTCCGTGTGAATAAGCTGTAAAGGCTTGGTGGAGAAAAAATGGCAAAGCTTGGGTATGGGTTCGCGTGATTGTTTCCCAATCATACAAGACGGGCATATGTGTTTGAGAAGAGGTAGAGGTGGGATTCCTGCAACTAGCTGTTTGTTGGTCATGTGGTAGATACTCTGATAATTCACATGCCCTAGGTGTTTATGCCACACATGGATTTGGTGATTAGGCAGACGTCTGGCGGGGTGCTGCTCTAGTGGATAGCAAGAAGATAATGAAACAAGGTTGCATTCTAGCGTACTGGTTTGTGGGAGAAGTGAGTGGTTGGGGCGCGTGACTGTCGCAAGCTGTAGTGAGCCTGGGAGACACTGTATACAATAGGGATTGTTTCTAGGATAGCGGGAGCCTGTCATCAGGATTTCTCGGTGATTTTCTCTATCAAAGATGATACATCGCGTGGACTCAATGAGGACGGTGTAGCCGATGTCCGTGAGTCAACCAACAAAAAATAGGTTTGTTTTGACACTTGGAACGTATAAAACTTGACGGATTGGTTTTATTTTCCCTGATGGGCTAGAAATGTTTACAGTTCCATGGCCTACTACCAGCATGGCTTGGCCTGCGGCCGTTCTAATGAATGGTATATTAGAAGGGCCTACATTGGTAAGGAGGCTGCGGTTGCCTGTAACATGCAAAGATGCACCAGAATCTAGAAACCAGTCTTGCTCCACATCTTCTGTGACGCAGGCGTTGATGATTTCCTCTGGGCCATTGTATTTGTCATCAAAAGCGTTGATGCAGGCTTGAAGTGCTAGCTAGGATTCAGCAACTTCTTCTTCAGGTTCGTCATTGATCTTAGTAATGTTGACATGGTGGCTAGGTGAATTCCTGCATAGCTCCAGGGCGGCCAGTTGGTGTTGAAGTGCCTTGATCTGCTCTTTGATTGTTGCCACTGTGCAGTTGCAGGAGTAGTGACCCGTCTTCTTGCATTGGTGACAAGTCGCTTGTGTCAAAGGTTATGCGGGTGTAGGAGCGGAGGTCAGGGTCCTGGTGAGCTGGTTGGTGGAGGGTGGGTCGCGCGATGGAGTAAGGCAACCGCGGGAGTACGAGCGGCCGCCGCGAGGATACTCTTGTGAGTGTCGGACAAAGTTGACGTCTTGGCGTTTGTCACGTTGAGCCTTGAGGATCCGCCCCTGCTCAATCTGGAGGTGGAGTCCTTCAAGTTCTGGGAAGGTAGGCCTGCGATCGCGTCCATGTTGGACCATCTTGAAGGTTGCCCAGCTATCCAGGAGGTTGTTGAGTGTCTACAACAACTATTTGAGAGAGACACTTGCTGAACAAGACAAAGGTTTATGTTGTCTTAAGTACTAATACAATGACCTAATCACTACGACCTAACTACGCCTCCATGGATGGATCCTGTAAGACTAGATGAATATATTGTGGTATAGGATGAATACCTAATTTATGCTAACAGTTTGTCTACCAAAAGTGTTGGTTGTTTTCATACAAGGACCATTTGGTACTTGAAGAAATGACTTTATGACGAATGTCAAAAAAATTCAAAAAATCCTAATTGAATAGCAGTATCTTTATAATTTGGCTTGAAATTTACAACTCCAATGGGATTCATGTGCTACTCAAGTACCCCATCCATATACAATATAAGAAAGCCTACACAAAACAACAACATTCTTAAGGGATTAAGAGCATCTCCACCCTTGCTTGCTGCACTAAGAAGTACCAAGCCTTGGCTTTACTGGCATGCAAAATGAGATTCAACAAGAACACGCCAATTAGAAACTTTTTTGGCCGGCCTCGCCAAGCCTGTACTTTGACACCTCAAGCTCCAATGTTGTGTTCAAGCCTTAGCGCCCTTGAAAGTAGTGTCTTTTTTTGGAAATTTGATCTTTTACCTTCCAAATAACAGAAAAATACCAAGAGTTGTTGTTGTTTGCTGAAGAGCTCCCTCACATGTTTTGAGGAGTAGGGTTGATGATGACGTTTGCAAGAGCAGACATTAGTTTCAAGAGGTCTAGTGAAGAATGCTAGCTCTCCAACTTGGAGATGCTTCCTTCAACCAAATTATAGCACTTCAAATCTCCCTTGGTACCCTATAACAGCATATTTGTTAAAATGGGAGATTGGGCACCTCTCAAAATAACCATGTTAATCTTGACCTGAATCAGCAATTTCCATTGAAAGTAGAGTTTTCAATTGAATTGACATATAACCTTCTACTTTTAGGTCAATTTTGAAAGGTTTTACATAAAACATTCTAATTTTAGGTCAGTTTTGAAAGGTTTTATTGCAATTTAGCTTGACTCAAGCTAAATTGCAATAAAACTTTTCATCGAATTTCCTTTCAACTACCTCTCAATTCAATGGAAATCTCTCCTTTTAATGAATATGGTGTTCTATGTGTGACAAGCAAGAGTGGAGATGCTCCAAGGGCATCATCAATCCAGCACTAGGAACAACTTGGTTCAAAATTTGGCGTGTCATTATCTTGAGTTTTCTTTAGTAGGCATGGTTTGCCATGTTGTTTGTCCTTTAGCTATTTTTCAATGGGCATTATTTTGGTTGTCTAATTTCCAATACCATATGTTATTTTGTTTGTTTGACAAATTTTTGTATACGCTTCCAATGATAGTAATTTCACATTCTAACAATACACCAATCAAAAAATAGCAATGTTTTTGCCGGATCGTTCCCAATTTTGGATTGATGATGCCAAACTTGATCTAGATTAGAGACTAGCCGAAACATGAAAACCAGCACCCTGTCTGGTGTTTCACCTGCCGGAAACTTTTCCATGCCATCATGCGTCATCCAAGAGTGTGCTTCTACTAGACAAGTTTGGTACCACCCTTGGAGCAAGCCCCAAAACTTCACTATCTTGACCGTTGACATGTCTATATTGGTTGGTGAACATGGATGTTAAAGTACCAGACAAACCCCCAGTTTGAACCCTGCAATAGACAAAAGCCATATCTCAACCAATCACATTTGAGAAATTTTCGGCCGGTTCCTAGTCTGAACCAGGCTTTAAGGCTTGGTTTTACAAGCCCATTTGGGACAACGCTAGGCTAAGAGCATCTCCTGCCACCCACCAAATGAAGCCCATGGAAACGAGGTTTGGAAGGGACGGGAGCAACAAGTAGCACAACAGGATGTGAAGTTCTCTTGTAGTTCGGAAGGTATCAAGGCTTGCACTTGTGTTACAACAAATTGCACGGGTACATCTGGCTACGTAGCGTGAACAATACTTGGTAGGTACTATGAAGGGGCTTGAAGAAACCTCAAATTTGTTGCAAAAGTGGCTAAACCTGAACAACCCCACTCAACGAGTACAATGCTGTTGAAGACTTAATTTTGCAAAAGCCGTTATTGGTGGAACACAAAGGGCTCGTTTGGCTGGTGGCAGGAGATGCTCTAAAGGCATGCTCAATTTGGTTGGGTTAACACCCCTCCATCGGTACTGTAACGGTGAAGAACTGTGAACCTGCTCCAATGCATCCGGCAAGTGGCACGCAATTTTGGAGGGGACAACAAAATCTAGTCTAGAATCGTTACATTCAGCATTCTTGGAGAGGCCTTCAAACTCATCTCTATATTGCTGTCAGAGCAATGATGACTACTTTACAAGCCAAAAATAGATTTGCAAGCTGAAAATAGATATGCAAGCCGGAAATAGAGATTGTGTCAAAAATACCTAACAAAAATCTGACAGAAACAATGTTTAGAGTCTAGCTACCTTGTGCGCGTTGGATTGGAGGAACCGCTATGCCGCCCGCTTTGGATGAGGCCACGCGATGAAGATCATTAATTGTCGTTAAGCGAGCACGATGCCGGCTCTGGACTGAGGATGCCCTAACAATACACTGATTGCTGGTGCTCCCCGGAACATTATTGGGTCCCAACGCCAAGCCCCAAATCACACACTGTTTCGTCATTCATGTGCTGCACGTCTTTCCAGCCAAGCCTGGTGCTTCACGCCTAAACCCGGCGTCCACCGAAAACGGTTCGCCCTGGTCTACTTTACAGGTTTCGTATCCCAATTCCTACCCAGCATGCTTCCCTGTATTGCTCACCGCCATAACGTGTTTTCATGAGAGGAAAAAGCCCTAATTGTGGATTTGGTCAATTTTATCTCATTTTGTGGTTCTAGACTTCTAGACTCTTTTGGTGGTAAATTTCTTAATTCGAAAAATCAGAGCTCAGTTTATGGGTGAATAGTACAAGGAAGCCTCCAGCATTATTTTATTGGACATCATCACCCATAATCAGTGTGTAAAGAGAATTGGCAATTAGTGCGTTGTTAGTTGATTAGAATGCGAAAAAAAAAAAAATGTTAAATTTCGAAACTTCAAGGAAAAAAATTGTTCATATTTTCAAAAAACTATACAATTGCAGTATAGATAAAGGCAATGTTGAGATCCTGGTGCAAGCTCAGGAAAAACTGCTTAAAAGTTGAGATTATAGGAAATGCCTGATGATATTAGAGCATCATCAATGTGTATGCTCAAAAGAGACGGGCCTGTATTTTGCTTGGTGGGAGCCATTTTAGCAAGAGGTTTAGGGATTTCTAGGGCTCCAACGTTGTCATTGGAACAGAAACGCCGGACCTTACCCCATTACAACCACCTCTTGGAGTGGCATAGTATCTTGTTTTCCCGTGCCCCTGCTCATTTTCCCAATGCGCACTACATTTGCTGACGGAGTGACATGTTGCTTGTGATAGTTTACAATAGGTTGCAATAGCTAGCAGTTTCCTAGCAACAACTTGCAAGTACTTACATTCTTCTAGTACTGTGCTTGAATCTGCAACTGGGAGTTACATCAACATTGGGAGGATCCGGTTGGTGAAAGAAACTGCATACTTAAGGGACAAAGAGCAACGCAAGACTAGATACTTCCGAGTCCCATTAGCAGTAGTGTACACATTGATGATGCTCTTTAGTAGGTGAAGCTCAAAAGTTCCCCCGAACATTCCACAATTAGTCTGTTTCCGTTGCAACTAGTGTTTTTTTTGTTAGTTTAATTTACACTAAATATGGCATTCAAGTTTTCCCACATTAATTTCTTAATATTTTACACTTTGTAAATACTTGTTGATACTACAATAATTTTCATCAATAACTATTGCAACAATTAATTTTTAGTGGCTCTTGTAACAACAACAAAGTTGCGGAAAAATAAATTAATGACATCCAAGTTGTAAATTATGTGAAATCTTACTAGAAAGTTGCATGCACCACCAAGTGGCCAAGCAATGAGTAATGAGATGACTTTCCAAGGTAAGACAACCTAATTGTTTAGGCAACCTAAATGTAATTTTTAATGTACTCAATGCAAAAGCGTTCTTTGCAAGGGTAGCAAAGTTGTTTACATTCATGGATATGGATGCCATATATAAAACGTATAAGAAAACTTGTCTCCCCTTAACCCCTGAAGGACTGTTGTCCCTTTGGGGGACAAGTGGGAGTTTGGGCATGTACCTTTGGATAAGCTACTTTGTGTGATTTTTTGAAACTTTTATTGAAGGTGGGGAATTCAAAGATCTACCTGGGCATCTAATATTTTCCTCATTCCAACAATTATTGAAGAAGTTATGCAAAAATTTCTGAAAATTTGGAGAGGATTGCCGCTTGGGCAGCCCAAAAACTTCTTTAAAAATTAATTTTTTTAAAATTAAAATCTGAAATTGGTTCTTTAGAATTTTTTATAGGTGAGAAGCTTTGAATCATTCAATTTCAATCAATGAGATGAAAGTAATGAGGAGTTTTTGTTTGCAGGCAGTTATGGAATCTCTACTCTAAAATAAACTTTGAAGTCCTTTGTTTTACTCAATTTTCATTGTTTTGGAAAAAAAAATTAAACTAGAGGAAGTAGATTGTTTATCACAACATTTTGACCATTGGGATTTGCAATTTTCATTTCCATAATTAAATTCTTAACAGTTCAGTGATTTGACTCATTTGCTACTTCTTTTTACTTACTAATTTTTCCCGTGTGTTGTGTAGTTCCAATTGATTTGAAAATTCTCCCACACATAGCTAACTGGATTTCACACATGGGAAAAATAAAGCGCAAAGTTGCGTAGAGCAAATTTTTTATTATAAGAGTGGTCAAAGGCTTCTGAAAATTTTGGGCAGCATGAAAAAAAACTTTTTTTTTCACTTTAAATGTAAATATCTCACTCATCTCCATCTGGAATGACCTGATTTTTTTTTCACAAGTACCTAATCTAGTTTAGCGCAAGACATAATGATTGGATTTCCTAAATAAATAAATAAAACTACCTTCCTACTAACCCCCCCCAAAAGTGGCAATTTTGAGTGATTTTCAGTGAAAAAATGGCTCAATCCTTCAGGAGTTAAAAAACAATGCACATTCATATAAAAAAATTACTACTAAGACTTTGTAATATCACATCTTGACCTTTGTAATATCACATCTCACTCTTTGTGATATTATTACGTGGATACAATTTGAAAATTTGTTGAAATTTTTACTTTGCATTCTATCAAACACATGAAAATTTGAATAAAGTTCTAATGGTGAATGCATACTGTAGCAAGCACCAACCACTAGTAGAGCAATAAAATCTCAAGCTCGTGGAGCATTTGAGCAATTCCATCCAGCATTTAATAAGTTGGCAAATTTTTGCCTAAATCTTACCTCAAATCTCAAATGGCTATCGATACATTAAGATTTTCGTGTGAAAAGTTGGATGAAATCACCAGATTCTTCCTGGAGCTGGATCCAATTTGCCAAATTTTGGATGAAAGTAGCTTATATTAGCAGTTTTTTGGATGAACGTTTGTAGATCATTCATGTGTTCCAATTTTAGCTAAAATTTCCCTACCTGCCTGCATTCTGGGTTGCGGGTTGCTCTACCCGGCCAAAAACAAAAATTGAACCCTGATTCCATCCACTGGAGAAGGAAGAATATAGAGCCAAACATTCCCCAGAGTGAAACCAGAATCACTTTTGAACGAGATATCACCCAAAAAAGAATAATCGGTTGCAGCCATTCCTTTCGTTTCCTGATAAGGTTCTCATGCAGTAACCAATCTCAATGGATAGCCAAACTCACGGGCCACGGTTTCGGAAGTTATTAACTGTTTTTTGAGACCCCAGATGAGTGGTTGTTGTCCTCTTCATGCAACCCAACTCATCATTTCTCTTGCATCATCACTTTGCCTTGCCACAAAATTCATACGGCTAACCTGCGTACTTGTCTCGTTTAGCAAATATCTTTTCTCCATAGCACTGAAACTCTTTTTCTCAGTCTACTACAACTGTCAAAAGAAAGAGCCAGCCAGGCTTTTGTTGAATCGTTTTTGTTTGCTTGTGTCCTCTGCTGACAAAAAACTGCAGCAAAAGCTCATTAATTGCATGCGGATTGTACAGAAAAAGGAGTACCTTCAAGTACCAGTGTCCTCACATAAACAGACCTTGCTCTTCCTCCAACACCCCTTCAGATTTTTCTCATCATTCCAGCTCTTTTAGGATCACTTTGAGTGATTACTAATGGATTGGTATTTTTGGTTTTATTTGTTTATTATTGGTCTAAGTTCGTACGGTGGAAGTCACGGATTCAGTAACTCGTTTCCTCACGTATGTGATTTTTTCAAATTCTGGGCTGATGTGGCTTATGAAATATAACCTTTATAGGGCTTTTGTTTTTGTATCGTAAGGCACTGCAACTGCCTACCAGCAGAAGCCAAACTGATCACTTCCGCTCTCCACTCCCAAGAGTTCACTGTTTTCTATCTCCTTCCAATGGATTGTTGCACTTGCGTGTAATATATCGATCATTGTTGAAAAATGAGTGTTTTCCTGCGTGTCACTACCACTTTTTCAGGTTGCCTAGCAAAAAAACGTTAGCTGAGATCGACAGTAATTAAGGTACACACCCAATCTGGAGCATGATCCTAATGTGGTGCATATGTACACACAGAGTACACTTGAGATCTAAAGTCTAGGCAAATCATAGATAGCTTATTTTTTATGTCATAGAATTTAAACTATCTATGATTTGTCTAAATTTTAGATCTGAAATGTACTCCATGTGTACATATACACCACATTAGGGTCATGCTCTAGATTGGGTGTGTCTACCTTAGACCTAAATTGAATCACAGGACCAATCCAAATGTAAGTTGCAATAGTAAGGTGAGCGCACCCATACCCAATAACTTAAGCAATTTTGTAACAAACGACAAAAGGTTTGAGACAATGCATATTTTTTCCAAGTAGGAAGATGAGAAATATTGGGATTGCAAATTTCAAATAAAATTACTGTGAATTTTGGAAATCAAAAAGGGCTTTGGACTCATTGTCAACCTCTAAACTCACACGATTTTGATAATATCCAAACCACTTTCCACTCATTACTTCCTACTTTTCTGTTCATCACTTTGGAACACATGCCATGTTGGGACACATGCCATGACTTAAGTGATCTCAACCTTGAAAAGAACAGAACGTATTCCTAAGCTTGATTGAAAATCTATCCGTATTGAAATTGAAAAAAGCAATGGGTGCATTCACCTTAACCGCAAAAAGTATCCGGGGGTATGAAGGTACTAAGAAATGGTGTTTCTAAGAGCAAAATATCTCAACAACCATTACTCGCCAGTAACACAAATGCGGAGTATCCTTGAACAAAATTGTGTGTGAAATACAATGAACGTAATGTTAATTTTGACACACATTACCTCTTTATCATCCGCACAATGCATTTTAAATGTTAAGGGTTGTTGTACGTACAGTGTGAGCCAAGCGTCGAATGTTCAATGTCAAGAGGTGCAATTTTGCTTAGATTTTACATATGATAACTAGAGCCACTCAGATCGTGGCCTCATCAATATAAAGCAGCTCAGACTAGGCCCACTAGGGCTAGCTGACCCTACAAAATAGGTACACGCTACAGTAATGAGCTTGAAAGCTTAGCAACGAATAGATAAAGGCGAAGCGTGCAAACGATCAATCTCTTCGTTTAACAGATATTGGTGAAGTAACTTGAATGAATCAGATAACTGTTATAAGTGCATCTAGATGCACCTCATTATGCAGGTGTAAAATTTCGATTACCGTAGAGAAAGTCATTTAAATTTGTGTCCATTTTGTAAAGGAAAAGACAGTGGCACGGCTCTGTCAATGCAGTACCTTTTCATTTCGTCAGCAGTTGTGCACGTGTCAATTTGTTGCAGAAAATAAGGAGCGCAGTTTTCAGCATGACCAAGGACAAGTCATAAAGCCTACTTTCGGTACGGCCGTACTGGTTCATTGTGACAAGTGGAAGAACTGATGGAGGACGCAAAGGTGACAGAAAGAACCCATACCTGAGTGTTCCTGGACTCAGTGGAGCCATAGATATTTCGCTTGCACTGCCTGCTACATTGTCCATCCTTAGGTCCTTCAGGAATTATAGTAGTACAATTATAGCTGTGACAGTGTCATGTGACTTCAGTAAAAAATGATACAGAAAAAAAACAGAGGCATTAGCGTTTGAATTTCGTATTCCAACTAGACTCACAAATCTAGATCCAACAAACGGCATGCTGTCAAATCTTGAGGCTCCTCAGGTACCTGAGTGAAGATCTGACAGAAATCGACTCCATCGATCTATGAACAGATCCTGATAGGGCCTACAGGGTGTTACAATTAGTGAGAGTACACATAAGTAAAAGCCTAATGCAAGTTGGAAAGTTTCGAAGCAAAAGAATTAACAACCAAAACAAGATGACACGAATAAAATGAAACAAAAACAATCTATCTCAGTAAGAAATTGATTAACCTGCCGCAAAGGCATACATACCGACAGAATAAAGATACAATGAACCAAGATTCACATCCGCTCTGTGAGTAGAAAGTAAAGAATTGGTCTGAAGAGTATTTCTGGCTCAAAGCTCTACTCAGCAAGAAATTATCTTTCTTCTTCCAAGTCGGCTACCACCTACTGACGTCACGTCGTGCGTTGGTTCTTGGTCGAGGTGATAAGAAGTCATATTCTTAATCAGTCAGTGGACTAATGGCCACCATTCCTGAGCTCATGATCAACCTGTGCCCCGACCTCACCCCTGCTTAATGATGTCTCCGAATTTACAGAAATCTACTATTGTCTAACAAAACCTGGAGCTAAACCTCTTGTCATATCACTTGATATACAGACTGAAAGTGACAATCACAAGCATCCAGTGACTGGCTTGCTTCTATAAGCATTCATAATAGCCATTTAAAAATGTTCTTTTCTAACCCACCAATACAAGTTTGACCCTAAAGGACATGGTCAACATGTAAGTGAAAATGTCAATGTACAAGTTTTGAATTGCCAACAACACTAATGAGGAAAAAAGTTAGCTCATTATCGTCAGCTTAATTAAGTGCAACCATTGTAACCATTACCCAAATAATAAGAAAACCCACTACTAAAAGCCGTAAAGTACTCATGGGGGACTGCTCCGCTGATAGGAGATCCCCGTTCAACTCTGCTTGTATTGATTTACCTGCATCTTCCAGTTCCGTGAGTCTCGCTTCAGCTTGTCTTTCTAAAATTCTGCGTTGCTCTGCTTCTGAAATCACTTTGCTGCTACAGACCTGGCATTTGCAATTGCCACCAAGAAAAGGAGGAATGTTTTCGCTTGACCCAAGTTGAGCAGCCAACATTCCCATGTAACGACGATAGCCTTTCAAATGTACTTTCTTCTGTGATACAGGACTCAGAATCTGTTCCAACAACATAGCTCCACATCAATTTTTAGTGCTTCACGGGCGATTTCTGAAGTTTTGAATGACACAAAAGAAAAAGGAAATGCGAGAGTATGCGAGGTAGAAACTCGTACGCAAAAGCATGACATCAAATAAATAAATAATATACCTGTAGAACTTCCTGAGCAAATCTACGCATTTCTGGTGGGAGGTTGACCACCAGAAGCAAGGACAATCGGCACGGGTAATGGTCCTGAAGTAATCGAATTCTAGATTTTAGTCTCTCCAAAGGAAAACCAACAGTATTTTCACATTCACAGTCCATCACCACTGTAATAGTTGGGTCATCCTGGTCTGCCACCAACTTCAACACTCCAGCCTCCACCTGCGACACTGCGATCCAAATGCAACAACGACTTTCTGAGAGGTGAATCTCACCAATGTAATAGATCGATTACAAACTGTGAAGCAAGGTATAGACTTAATAAATATACAGCAGCAACAAGAACAAGAGAGCTATGAGTAGTTGAATTCGAGCACTCCAACTTCATGTAAAGAACCTAGGACATGTAAACGTCGTAAGAAGAATGATCTACTTTTAAAGATATCTATTTTGCTACTTTTTTGAGACTATGTCAATCGAAGTACACGACATCTGCACATACCGACAGCTTGGGCGAAGCCCGGATGGTCAGTAGGATCAAGCACAGTGAAGGCGAGGCCCAGTCGTATGATAAGTGCAGGTCTGCCTTGGGCATCTCTTCCATGCCAGTACACAAGATGTTCCCACCGCTTCAATTCAGGTGCAGAGAATATATGATGCCTTTCTCGCCATTGCACCGTTTTCTTCACCCTTGCAATGAAATTGGAAACGTTCCCATTGGCAGCTACAAGAAACCTTCCCAGTTCATCAGCATCCATCCTGTGGGCCGCCCAGTCCAACCCAACCCGATCCAACACACCCTCAAGCACTTCCTTCAGATGTTGCCATGCAGTTGTATCAGGCGCAATACGTCAAGAAGCAAGAAGTTCTTGAAAGCAAGGAAATAACAGAGCCTGTCATAGTCAGTCGTTGTAGACGACCAATATATTATGTAACCCGGATTCTGAAGTCCTGAACACTAGTCATCATTCATTATTTCTCTACCAAGTCACGTCTTTCGTATTCAGAAGGTATCCACCTTTCAGGCAGGGTGATGCCTTTGTCCTCCAACTCTTCTTTTAGAAGAAGCAGCGTTAAAGCTCTTTGATCTGTTGGTTGAATCGGCTCCTCGCTATCTTCACTGTCAGAGTGATCACGATGAGCTGAATCATCCAATGCAGCAAATATATCCTCGCCTGTTGCATTTCGTATCTCCTCAATTGCACTTGTTACAGCAGTTGCTATTGACAAGAAAACAAGAGGCTTCGAGAAGCTCTGTCAAGCGACCAATATTCTGCTCAGAAAGCTGAAATTAGGAGCTCGAAACGTACAAGCTTGAGACAAAGAAGAGCACTATCAGCAGGGAGCGAAAAAGTAGAGAAAAACCTGAGTGGCTTGCGCAATGTGCTGGAAAGGGGAAAAGCGCTGCAGCCAGTTGAAAGGTGGAGCTTGGATGGTGAAGATGCCTTGCAAACCCAACCACAGAGGTCGACATCTCGCTTGCGAAATTCGTCGGACAGCTTCCAATGCCGCCACTTTGGCACCGAACAAAAGCAACTGGCCTGCTGCATTTGCAAAGTTCACATGCTTCAAAGACTTCACTGGAGAAATGGACTTCCTCCACAGTGCTTGAGGCAAACTTGACCTAGTGCCCCTGGTCATTACCGTCGGTTCTTCATCCTCAATTGCACTGTAACTCTCCTCCATCTCGCTGCTCATCTCTTCTGCTCTCAATTTAGCTTCAGAGGACATCGCTAATCACTAAAGCAAATGTTTTTGACCCTATCATCCAAGTCTGAACTTCATCATTCCATGACAATGTCGATACTCGCGAAGCCGATAACCTAAAATCTGCAACCACCACAGCACCGAAGCCATGAGAATTCTCGGAAAAGTGGACACCAGGGGTTTAGGGTTACGGAATGCGGACAAACGCGTCTCAGTACAGTAAAAAGCAATCTCCTCACCCTATTTCTTCTCATTGTCCAATTCTTTAGTTTAATTCGCGCACCGGCTGTACTGATTAATGAAAGTTAATAACAGAGTTAGTACTTTCATACGAAACAAGTAATGCATGCATCGCGTTCTCACTCACACTACCACTCCCCGCAACCACTTGAATCCAAATTCCACTCCAAAGCACTCCAAGAGCAACACATTGTAACGCCAACATTAAATCCTCCCGCCAAATGCGAACAAGGCTCCACTCCAGGCAACAAACGAACCATCTACATGCGATCGCCAACGCAGGCACAGATCCTCTCGATCCACACTCCTCCGGGACATTCAAAGTTTCAACACCTGATTATACAATCCGATATATAAAATCTGTAATTATAGCAAAATTCTTTCAAACTAATCACAAGAATGCAAAAGCGCGACATTCAAAGTTTCAAAACCTGATTAGACAATCCGATATATAAATTCGGTAATTACAGCATATTCTTTCAAACAGAACTAATCACATGAATGCGAAAGCAAAACTTACTAACCTTAGCTCATCTTCGAGGATCACATCGTTACAACGCCATCGTTGCCAACCACCACCGCTGCACAATCAATCTCACAATTAAAAACCTCGTCTCTTCCTTGCAACTAAACCAGATCCTCACGGAGAGGTTTATGAGGACAAGTGCTTGATACAGTTGCTCTTTTGTTGCGATTACTGTGAAATCTGTTGCAATGGAGAATCGCACATCCAGAAACAGAACTCAAGTGTGAGGTACTGTGACATGTCGAACCAAAAGGATGGATGTCGAATGTCCAACCACGTGTAAAACTACTCCTTTGTAGCCGGACGAGCTTCACGAGTAAGCTTAAGGAAGTGCGGACGTTCGTCAGCTCGAGGAGTTGCTTACAGAGAAATGCCCGATGAGCGATGACGAGGTAATTGAAACCTCCAAACTCCAACCAACGAGGACGACGAAAGCTCGAGAGGGCTTTGAGCAGGAATTTAGGGTTTGTTTGGTGTTTGCTTAACTTAGACGATTTCGGGTTTTCCTGTTTTTGACATATTATCATTCATCGACGACTCATCACCTTTTCCCTCCAAAATTGAAGAGATCACTTGTGGTGACCAAGATTTGAGGTCACTTTTGGAGGTGGGGTCAAATTTTGTCCTTTGGACAAAGCACTTCCTCTCACTCCATATGAGGTAAAGACAAAAATCAAGTTAATTAAGAATAGAAAAAACAAAAGTGATCCTCCACCCGATGTCCGGTGCCTGGTGTGAATGCATTCACCGGACAGACAAAACCATGATGACATGGCAATTTCCCTTCCATAATCCACCATATGAAACACTAGAGAGGGGCTTTTGTCATGTGGCGTCGGACATCCTGGTCTGAACCGGGCCTTATTAATTCTTGAGCGCACATGCCATTTTCACCAAAATCAGGATTTTGGGAGACCTACAACTTTGATGCATCTTATCTCAGTCAATCAGATGATTCACAAATAATGACCATTGAAAATAGTGGAAAACCTACTTAAGAAATGGCTTGCAAATTTTGGATACAAATGATCATGGGAGATGTGAGATTACAACATTTGATAAAGCAACATGCAATGACAAAATCTCATTTTTTGGTAGGTAGATGCTATTTGATGATTTTTGCAAAATTTTATAAGCCCTTGATTCATCTTAAATTTTGTGGGTAGCAAGATTAGATGTGAACACACACTTGCATATTATTGAAGGTTTTATTTCTTTGTAAGTTGAATTTTAGTGCTTCAATTTGCTGCTGCACGAAAAACAATGACCAACACCATTGGTGAGGGTTGCCTTGACAAGGATTTAGTACATGCTTGAACCCTTGCTTGTGAATTTCCCGCTACCAAAAAGCCCATGCAAGGAAGCTTGCAATGAGTGTTGATCAGTTGTAGCTTGTAAGACATTGCTCGACACCACGCCTTGTATGGTGTTTCACCCAATTACAACTCTTGAGGCACTTCTATAACATTTGGTTTGGCTTGCCATTACTCCACTTGCATGGACCACTTGAATACTTTGATAATTGTAATTTATACCAAGGTAAAAAAATTAGATCCAATATCTCAAACATGCAACTGAAATCTTGTGAGGACATTTTTGATCCCCAAAAGCTTTCAAGGGTTAACCCCTAAACATCCTATAGAATAGTAGATATGTTGTTATATAATTGACATATGCTATCAACAAGAAGTTTTAATTTAGGATCCTAAGTAGTTCACTAAAATTGCATTGACCTATGTTTCAACTTCTTTGTTGATCTTAAATTAGTAAAGGTGTGGATCCATTCTAAATACAAGAAAATTACCTTGTATGGTATTGGTTGCAAAGGCACTTTCATAAATTTAGGGGTTAAAGCTCATGACATGAATTTGATGAACAAAACGTTTCATGACAGTGTCATATAAGATCAACTTGCCTTATTTTCCACACCTAAACTTCCTAATAGCACATCTAATTATTGCTTCAATTCTATGATAGCATCATATTCCTATGAGTGAATATTTTTTTAAACCATATGTATTGTTGCACTAACAATCATATCTGCTAATATCAAAGGATGTTGATTTACAAACTTGAAAACATAGAGGGATTATGTATAAGAAAAACTTAGGTTTTCAATGTTAAGACTTTTGTTGATATTTTGTTATACAAATTTATGCTATTGTGTGTTCATGAGTACACGTACTGATTTAGATCATGATGTACAATCATAACTAAAAATTTATCTATAGTTTAGTAGAACTTCAACCTAGAGTTTTCATTCTACTTTGAGAACTTGGGGTCAACATCTTTATTACATTGGGACTAGAGAAGTGCAATGGTAATAAAGATATTACAAAATCATGTATGGAAGTGAGAGGGGACAACAAAATTGCAACTTACAAATGGTGTTCCAACATGATTCTTGCAAAAACAACATATTTTTGGGGATTTGAATTTTTCAAAATCAATAAGCACAAGTCACCATAGTGATTCAAATGAAAGCTAACCCTTGATAAATAATCCTTAATACTCCATAAACATTTAATACTTCATTTTGAAAATCCACTAGAAAGTAAGGTGGAAGCACCCATTGTCACCAATGTTCCATACCCAATCATTAAGGTGTGCTATTTCCACCATGAGCAAGGATAGGTGCTTTGGAATGCTTTTTTATGTCCATTTCAAGGTTGGAGCCACTCAAATCATGCCACATGTCCCAAAGTGAGGTAAGAAGTAACGAGCTAAAAGTAGTTTGGCTATTGGTGGGATTGCATACACCTAAACATTGGCCATGGGCCTGGAACACTTTTTGTATAGGGCAATGCCTGAAGAGGAGGGCATTGCGGGAAAAAAAGTTCCGACAAGGAGGGCAGAGCCCAATGAAGAGGCATTTTTTTTCCCGCAATGCCCAACGACAAAGGTGTTGCCCGACGTAAATCATGAGCAGGAAAGGATGAAATATCAAGGATGAGAGGTGAGGTCGGATGAAAATTTTGTAATGCCCGATTACGTAGGAAGATCCTTAGAATTGAGCATTATGGTGCAGAAGCCTCACAGGAACTAAACGACAAGTTTCCTAGGAGTGGTTTACGACTCCCCAATTCACAATAATTTCAATTTTGCACATAAAATTATGACAATTTTGCAATCTTAATATTTCTTATTTTCTTACAAGAGAAAAATATTTTTCACCTCAAACTCTTTGTAGGTTGTTGCAAAATCTCTTGAGTTATCAGGTATGGGTGCTTCCACCTTATTTTGTACCTATCAATTTCCCAACAAGAGTGCTCCTTTTCTCCTTTTTTTGGGGTTTGGAAATAGGGACACTTACCGTAGCGCAGCGTAGTTCGTGGCGGACACCTCGATTATCCGTCCACGTATACTGACCATTCTTGATGAAGTGCAATTAGAGAGGTCCCGCTTCCTTCGTAGCGATATTCCGCTTGGCTCCTCCGAAGCCCAAAATTCCAACGAATAGGCGACAAGCTTCACCTTGACGCCTCCACCAGTTCCGCTTCCTCGCAATATTCCTCGAACCTCTCCCCGCTGTTTCGATTTCTCACTTCGAAGCCGAAAGCTAGAGCAAGAACTCCACTGCCAAATGTTATTTAGACCGAGATTCATTCACGTATGTCAGGCAAGGACGAGATTTAACTTAAGTACCGTATGTTAACAGCTCGTTTCAATTCGCTGTCCCAGTGCAAGACTTTGTTACTCGGCGCTTCGGTGAGGGAAGAAATGGTTGGTGCAGCAGCTATGGCGCTCTCGTACGTGGTTGTGGACACGCCCATGGGACCGTTCACACTCGGAGCGTCTGAATCCGCTATTCACGAGGCGTTTTTCGGAAAACCTGCAGCTAGTGTTAGCCTTGTGGCTCCTGCTAAGCAACCTGTTCTGGCTATGGTGCGTAAAAATTCTCCTCCTCATCTGTCGTTTTCTTCGTCCTTTCATGTTCAGTTGAAATGATCTTTGCTTATCAAAGCAGCTTTTGCCAGTTTCTTTTAGCATCTTACTTATCAAAATTCTACAAGTTCAAAGAGACAGACTTCGACGATCATGGTAGGATACGTTTCTTCGTTGAGACGGATTTTTGAAAATCGTTCATCAAACGGAACCACAGATCTTATTATGTCGTAATCGTCTAATTCAATGAAGCATTTTCCGTAGTGTTAAATGTTAGGGAAGTTTACATAGATACCCTTGCTTTTACAGAAATATCACAAGTACCCTTGGACCAAAAAAATTAGGCGTTTGTTTTGTTGTGCATGCCATGTCCCTTCTTCCTGTTGTGCGCACATTGTTTCTTTTTATTTCATTATCCCTTCTTCCACATTGGTTATGAAGGAAGTACAAGCACAATAAATAATTGCCTAAACATTATGGTCCAAGGGTATTTGTGTACTTTCTCAAAAAACAAGGGTATCTATGTAAATATTGCAAACTTCAGGGGTATCTATGTAAATATTGCAAACTTCAGTGGTATCCATGAAATTTTCCCTTTATGTTATGGTGTCTGTTGAAGTTGTAGCCTGATTGGAATACATAGGGTTTCGTTCGTGATTTTTTTACGTAGTTTGCACACTCTCCATTGCTTTCCAAACAAAATTGCAGTTCGATCATGTTGTGATAATCTATTCTCCACTCGAGCATTTTCCGTAGATCATTTTGGTTCATTTTGGCATTCTGTGAATTATAATCTGAGTAGCGCGTTCTCGTGTGTGTTGTCCAGCAGGCGAAAGAGCAAGTTGAGCAGTACTTCGCAGGGAAGAGGAGCGCTTTCTCTCTACCAATTGCACCCCAGGGTACTCCGTTCCAGAGAAAGGCTTGGGCGGCTTTGGAAAAGATTCCGTACGGCAAGGCCATAAGTTACTCGGAGCAGGCCGAGCTCATGGGAGAGCCGGGTAAGGCACGAGCAGTGGGCATGGCGAATGGGCGTAACCCCGTGTGCGTCATTGTTCCTTGCCACCGCGTTATTGGCAAGGACGGCAGCCTCACTGGTTATGGATTCGGAGTCGACATCAAAAAGAGCTTACTGGACTTGGAAGCAACGTCATCTCTTGCTACCGTATGATTACCAGATTTCAGCAGCCTCAAAAAGTTGGAAAGCTGGAGTATTTCATTTGCACTAAGGTAGACATACCTGTTCTCGTGTGGCACTCATATCTGCACCCTACTTTTGAGGTGTTCATTGTCCACTCTTGAACCCAAAGTGGAATAGTGAAAGCTACTTGAACAAGCAAATGCTAAGCTGCTTTGGGAGGGTTAAGATTGGGACCATGCAGTGTCATTATAGGAACACATACAAGTAGTTTCAATGTTAGTCTAGAGTTGTTTTTAGAGACCCTATGAGCTGCAACTTTACCCTGTAATATAAAATATTCTACAATACCTTTTTCACAAAAATGACATTCTATGTAGCTTGTTGAAAGGCCTGTTGAAAGGCCCTATGGATTTTTTTCCTGACTTTTCCAGGAATTAGGCTAACAGAATTTCACGCCATTAGCTAAAAGCGCGTCTGATAGTACTGTTAGCATATAAAAAGAGTTGAGAGGAATATTAGCATCATTTTTGCTGGAACTAAGATGAGACAGGCAATCGAAGTTTTTACTCGCAAGCTGTTCCAACTGAGCAACCTGCTCTGTATTGAAAATGGCAGTGTGTCATTGTTACTCACATTCTCGTGAACACCATAGCTAGACAAATCCTAAATCTAATCGAAGTCATAGATCGATGCTTAAGCAAAAGGATAACGGAGCCTGACACAGATAAATGCAATTGTTGTAACATGCGGGAAATGGTCCGCTGCACTATTTTTTGTATAATTTACATGTTGATCAACAAAACAGAGTTTCTAGGATCCAACAATACTACCGAACTACATGAGCTACACAAGTACACATGCAACATTGAAAAGCAATGTTGTATTGACAATCTAGAAAGTGGCTGTGACGCCGCCGAAGAGAGACTTAAAATCACTGGTAGGAGTACCCTGACCTTCAGGCTTCGAAGCAACATCAAAGGCCTTATTACCAGACTCTTGATGCAGCAACAACGCTTGAACACAAAGCTCCGCAACATCAGCACGAGTAACAGTCTTCGTATCAGTTTCCATAAGAGAGTCATCCTTCCCAACAAGAAGCTCACGAACACCGCCTTCCTTATCCTGCAACCCTCCCGCTCGAATAATCGTATACGACACACCAGCATGTGACAAATACTCCTCCCCCTTCCGCTTCCAAATTAGGATCTTCCCGTTCCCGAGCGAGTTCAACATATGATTAGGGTTCTGACCACCCATGGAACCCACAAGCACAATCTGCTTACATCCTGCAGCTTTGGCAGCATCAATCTGGTTCTTCTGACCAATCCAATCGACTTGCTCGGGATACCCATTCTCCTCGTAGAAAAACTCGGGGCGACCGCCCTTGGTAGGATCGAATCCAGGCTTCATTTTCGGCACCGCGCTCGTCGTGATAACTAAAGCATCTATTCCCTCGAACGCTGACTTCAATGTCTCAGGTTTCGTCACATCGCCAATGAATATGTTGTCACCACCGCTGCCAGCGAGCTTCGCCTTGGATTCCTCCGTCCTCACCAAGCCACGGGCTGTGAACTTCTCCGGCGACTTTGCAAGTTTCTGTAACACAAGGCCTCCCGTTTTGCCTCCTGCTCCGGTCACCAACACAGTCCTCACATTCTCTCCCACAGTCCCCATGGCGCCACTCAAACTATTCACAGACACAAATGTTGCAATGATAGAGAAAGGTAAAGCAAAAGCAATGATCTGAGAGTTTGGCGTTGTGGGTGTTAGAGAAATGGAACAGGGGGATGGTTTTTATAGGAGGAGGAAGTGTGAAATGTTCTGGAAAGAAAGGAAGTGCGGTGCAAGAACACCGACCACTTTTTTGTAAAACTTGAGGAGGCGAGGCGATGTGAGCCAAGTGGAGATGGGGGAGGAGAAAAGAGCGATGGGGATTGCTTGGGAGTAGATCGGAATGGGCAGTGAGAGAGTGCTGCAACGTGGGCGTGAAGGTAAGGGATTGAAGGGGAAGGGAGAAGGGCGGGCCAATTGCGATGGCACACCGACTTCGGTTTTTAGGGTTTAGTCCTTCTTGACCCGCTCTCTGTCACCGTCTGTTACCTTCTGTCACCTTCTCGCACCTTCTTGAAGCAGCTTCTAAGGTAGGAGCACCCAATTGCAACACCAGCCGTTCTCCGCCATCTAAAATTAAACCTAAAGTAGAAAGGTTTGCATCCAATCAAAATACGAATTCACCTAGATAAGACACAAATGCACTCAAATCAGATATGCAAGTTAACAGAAGGGAATAGAAATTGTGTAGGTGGCAATCTTTGATTGGGTGTAACATGCACATGACATGGTCTTGTTGTTGTTGCTTTTTAAGGGGTTTAGTGTTTACAATAGGTAAGTCTAGGGAGTTGTTTTCAACAATTCAATAATTTATTCATATGATCTTAGAAAATTTCAAAAACAATTTTCCTTGCATTTGTATCCATTTCTTATCAAGCCCATGCCATCAAATTCTCAGAAGACCCTCCCAATTACTACATCTGAGGTAAGTGTCGCATTTGGGTGCTTCTACTTTATGGCTGGGCTTTCTTGTACATTAGTTACTTCAATTACTGTGCTCCACACTAAGGTACTGTAGTATGCTCGTAAACCGTCCATCTAAGGGTTGAAACTGAATTTCGGGGAGGTGAAACTTCTTAAGATAATTTTCAGTAAATTTTCCTTAACCCCTAAACGCCCATATTGTCATATTTGTTAATTTGGGAAAAATCATACATTTTGGAACTTTTAGAATTTTGATATGAAGGTTTTAGGTGGCCTCCTAAAACCTACACATGTCCTCACCTGAGAGGAGGAATTTGCAAGGGAAAAAACCTTACTGGCTCAAACTCAATTTGATACCTTTGAATCTGGTTTAAAGTAACTTTTTGGGTTTCAAGTGGAATACAAAGTGGGACACCTATTTTTCCCAAATTAATGAATATGGTGTTCCATGAGAACGTTTTTTGTCCTAAGGCCCTGAAAAAACATTTAGTACAATAAAAAAAAGACATTTTTTATCTTCTTCTTTTTTCCAAAGTGATCGTAAACACATGATTCATCATAGAAGGCAAATAACAATCTTATCAAATATGCTCATATTTTTAGGTAACCTAGATTGTGAGAAAATTCAAAATCATGGTGTTAGGTCCCAAGCTGCCCTTATTGCAATTTTTATGAGGTCGGCATGCACTATTGACTTTTGAAACTTTTAAAAGCAATACTATTGGTGCCCATCTATCAAAGCACTGTTGAAGCTATAGTGTGGATAGGCCACAAGCACCCAACAAATGTTTAAGGGTTAAAAGACAAGAGAAATTGGCATCTATCCCAAGTTTTTTCATATTTTATGGAGCTTTGTGGAATTAGTTATGAAATTTTGAAGTGGAAAGGTCATAGGTCTCTAAAACCGCCCACCTCTTCAAATGTACGTCCCATGCACATTGTTGAAAAGCTATGAATAAGAGCATGTACTAGTAGAGTACATTTGGGAAGGTGAGCGGTTTTAGAGCATGAGCGGAATATGAGCAGAATACCTTAGTAACATTAACTTGCACTAATTCAAGAGTTAAGTGAATTTGCAAGGACCATGAATAAAATAAGGTAGGAGGTTATAAAAGCGTGCATGCTCTAAAGTGGTGCACCTCCTCAAATGTACTCATTTTATACATATTGTCTTTCGTAGCCTTTCAACAATGTACATGGGACGTACATGTGAGGAGGTGGGTGGTTTTTGAGCCCTATGGCATGTGATGATTTAGTGTTTGTTATTGTTACTTCAACACTAGTTACTCCTCTTCCAAATCTATGATCACAATTTCACAAATGAGCCTGAAACAACTACCTCCTAATACAGAAAATAATTTAAGGCCCAATTATTGACCAAAATTCATTATGAAGGAAAATTCAATTGTGAACAAATTCTAATTTGTATAGCAAAAACATTCCAAGTGAAATTAGTGCAAACAAGCATTTCAGTTTTTTTAAATGATGAAATTTCAATAAAAGGGCCTCATCGCCAAAGGAAGTGCCCAAGGAAAATCTTCATTTTATTCTCAACTTGTTACCCATTTTTCCAATATGACAACTTGTCATAGGCTTTAAGTAACACTATTCATGACACTTTTTGGCACACAAGAAGCGTACTTGCAGTTTAGTTTTCACCAAAGACAATGAGAATGTAATATGAAGGACATTGAAATCAAATTTTAAAACTAACTTCATTTTACAGCTTCTCCAAAAAAAAAACAAAACACAAAACCAAATCTTTACCCTAAGCAAAGTTTCAAAATTTCCTAAACACCCAAATTTGGTGCCTCAGGCATATAGGGGTTAATAGTCCTCCAAAAGTTTGCCAAAGTTAATTTTCTCTATGGAACCGACCAATCATTTGCTCCTGCTAGTACCCAAAAGCTCTTACTTCGTTTTGTCAGAATCCAGTATATATGATTACAAAAGTTTTGTGCTTTCATTTTTTTCAATTTCCATGATGTGTCTTAGTGGCATAGTTCACGTAAAAATATACGGACTTTGTGAAAAGATTTTTGATTGAAAATATTTACTTAACGCAAAAGGCATTGAAGAAAGTTGAAAATCTCTCCATGAGTGGAACTGCCCATGAAAAGTATCAAAATGCTATACCGTGAGCAGGGGTGCATGAGCCGTGCGCCTACATATTTTGTCCAAATATTAAATTTCACCTCTTATTGCGCACACAAGGCCCTATAAATGTGGAAGGCAACCTAAATATACTAATTAGTGTGTATTAAATATTGTGTTTAAGTTGCCTTGATAATTAGGTTGTCTTATCTAATAAGTTATGACTCATCACTTAGCCACTAGGAGGTGCATGCAACTCTTCAGATACTTGAATTTTTCATGATTTGTGACTTGGACGCAACTAGTTCGTTTTTTTGCAGGTTGCTAAGCTTGCCAGGCCTTTTAACCCCTAAATGCCCAAGGCACCACATTTTGGTGCCGACAGTATTTTGAAGTTGAATAAAACTTAACTAAGTTTCTATTTTTAGTATTTAATAGTTTAGATTTATTCTTTTTGAAGTTTAGCTTTGGCATCAAAAACCTGATTTTGAAAATTATTGATTGTGAATTTTCTATTCAAGATTTTGTGCAAGGGTGTTCATTGCAATCTTGAATTTTTTAGTGTTGAGAGCTCATGAAAATGAGCCATAAATACACAAGATCTTGGAGAAAAATTCACACTAGAATTCATTTTTAAAAATTGTAAAAGAGATTTTGAAACATTGTAAATGGATTGGAGTTATACATGTTACGTCCTTTAATCTCATATTTTTTTGGTCACCAGCATTTTAGATTTGACATGTGAAAAGAGGATTGAAAGACTTGAAGTCATTTTTGCAGTTTTAAAACCCTCTTGATCAAACATAGTAATTTTTCAATTCATAAGTGATATTGTTGTATTTTCTTTTCCTATGTGATGTTTAACATATCTAGTATGAGTTTGTACGCTTACAATTCAAAAAGAACTAATACAACTTATCAAAATTTTGGCTTTTTTTGTTCAATTTAGAGAAAATTCCTAAAAGCTCAAAAAAGACCTTCAACATTTAGGGATTAAGAACTGTTTGTTGCAATAAATTTTGATGAAAATTACTGTAACATCAATAAATATTTATGTAGTGTAAAATGCCAATAAATTAGTGTGGTGCAACCTAAACGCAACATTCAATGCAGTTATTATAACCCCCACTTCTCTCTTTTCATTGCCACAAGCGCATGGAAGCTTGCTTTGAGAAGAGAAAAAGCTGAAAATTGACGTGTTTTGCAGGATTGATAATCTTTTTGTTCAACGGCAAAGACCAGCAGTCTTTTCATTCAATTGTACGTCACCACACACAAAATAGCCATGACCAAGTCTGCAGCCCCTGTTGAGGACCAAATTCAATGTAGGACAAGACCACATTCAGTGTATCTGCAACGAACCGCTTTTTGTTTTGATATCGACTTTGGATAAAATATCACAAATTCAAATGTTTACAACATGTAAAACTTTATCAGCAGGGGGGCGTTACAAACCACTCCAACATAATGTTCATTCAATCTAATCATTGCATAATTAAACCTCCTTACTCTATATATATACTAAGTAACGTTAACCATATTCTACCTCCTTAGGCTTTTTGTCTCACATTTAGAGACTTGAGCTATTAGAGTCATTTGGACTTATGACTCATCCCCAGTTTAGAAATGCTACTGGGACAAATCTATAAAACGTCAACACAATTAATCTAATGTACAACAGAATGGTAGCAATGGATACCTAATTTCAAGTTGTTCTACTCAATTAAGAACATCTATTCTTTTTGGTAAAAAAATGAGGACTATGGTTTATAGTCGAAGACGTACGCCTGATCAAAAGTGCCCCTCCTGGATTTAAAATTCACAACACCCACATGCCAAATGTCAGACTTTATTTGGAAGAAGAATTTTCAATTTCGTTAACAATTACTGTACCATGAAAATTAGAATGCCAGACACATACCCGTCTTTGCTAGTAAAAACAGGAATGGTGTTGTAAACCAAAAAGTCCTCCTCTTGCTTGATGGAAGTTGGTTTGTGAGATGACTTCCTTGTCTCTCTGCAAATTCAAAAGAGTTCACTACTCATCATGACAATTGCTTGTTGGTCAATTACAATGAAAATCCATTTTAAAAAACATGTTGACGAAAATACAGTATTGAAATAAGAGAAAACCAAGATAATGAAAATGGAGTAATGCGGATTAAGAAGAAGAAAAAACAGGGGGTGTTATAAGCAATGCACGTACGCAATGAAGTAGTTGGCAACACTTTGGGTTAACTGAACGGCGTCAGCAGTGTGAGGAATCATGTCTAAGCCCCATTCAAATGCATTTTTCTGCCAACACAAACCAATATTCAACCATCCATAGCTGCAAGTAACTTTGGGGTAAAGTACTTGACAATTCTTTTTGAAGAAATATGAAACATGTAACATGAGTGTTGTTAAAATGATAAAACAAATATCTACCACTTGCGTAATTTAAGGATATATTCAACTAAGAGCCTTGTATTAATTCGTACCACTTGCATAACTTGAGAATTTATTCAAGTAAAAAGCCTTCCTCGTGTTAATTCTTACCTCGGGATGCCATTGCACACCTAAAATGGGATAGTCACGCGCCTCCACAGTTGAAACATATAGCTATAACATCAGAATAAGATTACATAAGCACCATATTAGCCATATGATTTTCTAGGAGTAACTTAAAAATTTCTTTTTTAGGTCAATACTTTTGACTATGGCATAGTTTGAATGTGTGACAAGTGTGCTTTAGGGTAAGTACGTAGCATTCCAAGGCAACATTAGGTCCCAACCTTGGAGATTCCCACCAAATTTTATAAACAACACTTGGATAAGGACAACCTTTGAAAGAGAAACATTTAGATAGTGTCAAGGTCCCTTCTTCTTTGAAGCGTTTTAGGCCCATTTAAATGGAGTATTTGTTTACAATCGATGCTTGGATACAATTACCTTTTCTTTTTCTTGCGCAAGGCATTGACATTATCCAAGCATCATTATAGTCCAAACAAATCCACTTAGCCAAGCCATCTACCTTAGGGTGATCTTCAAAGGGGTGCAATGATTTATCAAAGCCATTCTGCACAAATCCTCAATGCTATCAAGACAAATGCACAACTTGCTCATATGGACTCCTCTACAAGAAGAATGTACACAATGATTACATGGTCTACCACCAATCATGAATCATGTGTTCATTGCACATTCTTCATAAAGGAGATTCAATATGAGCTTGCACTAGTGTATATAGAATATTTCAAAAAAGTTGCTTTAGAGAGTAAAAAGGATTTTAAGTTCTATATATTCTTCAAAGATGCATACATTGAACAAGACATACTCTGTCATCGCACATTCAAGGTATATCCTACATTTCTTTTGTCAACAAATGATTGAAAAACTTTACCTTGTTGTTCAGATCTGGGGTGACTGTAAGAACTCGGAAAAAATCTTTCAATTCCGGTGTAGAATGCCATTTTTCTGGAGACACCCCCCAACGGTGGTTTTGCATTGCAAGTTTCTGAGTGTGAAGCTCGTCAATGATATTTGATGGGATCCTGAACATCAGTGATAAGAGGAAAAACAACAATCAGTTAACCAAAACGGACTAGATAACCTTTGAGAACCGGGAGACCTAAGACCAGTACAAGACATAATGCGAAATTGTAAATATAGCAAAAAAATCTCACATTTAACAGAGAGTTGTAAGTTATAACCAAAAAAAAAAATACAATTTTTTTAACACTACGGAAATAAAAGTTTTGGAGCAATTGCAGAGATTCAACCTACCATTCAAACAAGCTATGGCTCTTGGCCTCTTCGTCAACAAAAAGCAGAGGACCAGGGGCGTTCTTGGCCTCAAATGGTTCCAGAATATAATGGTCCTGCACATGACCCCATACCAGCATCACATTCTTCACTTTTTACTCATCAAATCTTAACAGGAGCCAACTTGAATTCTGAGGAATGCTAAATTATGAGCAGGGATCCATGAGCCGTGAGCCTAGATTTTTTTTCAAAATAAAAAACTTTACCTATAAATGTGTACATAGGGTCCTTATAAATGTGCATTATAAATGTACATTTCTTGAAAAACTTGCTTTTTTAAAGGTTTTCCATTGATTTTGAGCTCAAAATTGGTTCCTGCTCACTAAATCTTGGCTCACCGCTCATGAGTTCGCTGTTTTACACTCAAAAAAATAGAGTCATCCCTTGCATTCCTAACAAGATACACACATTTTTATAATAATAAATGTTTGGGACTGAAATCAACCACAACTTTGTTACCAAAGAGAGTTCTCCCACAAATCATAGCAGAATTCTCTTCATGAAGCCATCTAAGAGTTTTCTTTAAAAAGGATACTAAAGAGCATATTAGGATGACAATCAGTCCACTTTTCAAGAGTGAGCGTCAAATGGAGTAAAGGATGGAATAAAAGGCATTCAGCAACAATTACAAGTTTTTGAGAAAAAAAATTAGTGTAAACTTCGTAATTAGGGTTTTGTGAAGGATTTGTGTTGCATACCTTGGACACGAAGACACTCAGAAGCTCAAATCCAAGACAAACGCCATACACAGGAAAGTAGTCACCACGCTCGTTGGCTTCAACAGCCCACTGCCACCAAAAAAAAAAACCCCCAGTATACACTATTAAACTCCGAATAAGCCACTCACTTTTCTTAAACAAAAATGCAAAGCTACTTGACCAAAGTTCAACTACTATTTTTGAAAAGCCTTTCAAAACAGGAGCAGGAGTGCCTACGGTGAAGAGCTTCAACGCAGTCAAGTAAAAAGGGTTATCCTCCGTCAAGCTGCTGCCACCTCCCGGATACAGAATCCCATTAATTGCAGCAAATTTCTGAACCAAAAAGAAAAGAAAACCTAAAAGGTCAGAAAAAACTCTTGCCTCCTGGTCAGATTGGTACCCTAAAAAAGAAAAGGGAAAAGTTCATGGATGCCCCTGAAGTTTGCAATATTTTCACAGATACCCCACCCCTGATTTATTTCACAAATATCACAAATACCCTAAACCCCAAAAAAAATTAGGCGTTTGTTTTGTTGTTGTGCATGCCACTTCCCTTCTTCTTTTGTGCGCATGCATAACAAGAAAGAAAGTACTATGCCCACAAAGGAAGAAGGAAGTGACACGCACAACAAAACAAACCCCTAAATTTTTTTGGTCCAAGGGTGTTTGTAATATTTTGTATCTGTGATAGTATTGCAAACTTCAAGGGTATCCATGAAATTCTCCCTTGTGCATGTCACTTCCTTCTCCCTTTGTGTGCACACTACAGTGTTTTTTCTAAGTGACAGAGACCCATGCGCTATCCTCTTTACATTGGTGGATTTCTGGAGAGAAGAAACCTCACTGGGTAAAATCGGTCAGATCTGGCGAAATTTCAGCAGGAAAAAAAACGCTGGCACACTAATTCTTTCCTGTTATGCGCACACAAAGGATGAAGGGAAGTAGCATGCACAACAAAACAAAACCCTAATTATTATTTTTGGTCCAAGGGTATTTGTAATAATTCTGGAAAAAGCAGGGATATCTACGAAAACATTGCAAACTCCATGAAATTTTTCCAAACAAAAAAACAGAAAAGAGATTTTTTTATTTAAATTTTTGAGACCCTGACCTGTCGAAGAATCTCCTCTGGTTCGTTGTAGATGAGCGGCACAACGCGAGCACCTCCCGCTTCCACGAATTTCACGTACGAGGCAGCGATGTAGGACGTGGTGTAGTTGGGCGGCAAAGGCTTTGAATCCACGGAGTTCCAGTCGCTCGTGAGCGCGTATTGCATTCCGTCCCCTGGCTGCGACAAAATCCCCACCAGAGGTCGGTGGTTCACAGCTCCTGATCCACCATAGCTGCCTCTACTGCTACCACTACTGCGACTATTGCGACTATTGTGACTACTGCTGCGACTAGTGCGTCGTTGTGAGGGCAACTTGATGTGTGCTCCGGCGACGCATTGTACCGCAAGCACCAGGCACAGCAAAACCCAAACCCGACCCATCTTCACACCCAAGCAGAGTTGAGCGCTAGCCTTTGTCTTTACCACTCCGGCTCTGGCCCTTTTTCCTTCAATCAGCTCTGGCAGTCAGTGTTGCTCGTTGAGAGCCATGATTCTGCACACGAGCATCTCGTGATGAGGAAGAGAGCTACAAAGATTCACTCTCAAGACTCAAGAGCTTTTGGTTGCCTTCGTTATATATTGTCCCTCACACGCGAGACTCTCGCTTCCAAAGATTCTGCACTCTTAAACGCACTGTGACAACGTGCTACAGCTATTGTAGCAGCAGCACTTGGCACTTGGGAGTTCGGAGGTGAAGTTTGGCAGGCAGCTGTGAAGAGTCTCTCTCTCTCAGTTGCATCGACGTGTGAATGGAGGCTCCGGGGAGTAACTTAACGAACTTGGGACTTGGGACTGGGGGCAATCGAGGTCCGGGAAGAACCGACCGCTAGTTAGCGGATTGAAATGAGAAAAAACAGTTTGCAATTTACAAACTTCGGGTCTTTAAAAAAATAGTATGAAATAGAGAAAATAACCGAAAGAGCTCCTTGATAAACCGGTTCAAACCGAAAAATCTCAAATATTTCCCGGACCCTGGTGCTGACAACACATGAAAGGTGTTGAGCATCGTCGACACGCTCATCCGGAAGGGTTGTCAGGAGCACGTCGATCCTCGAATGACGACAGAGATTCCCAGATCGACGGTGGCGAGGCCAGTCCATGGGCGCAAAGCGAGGGCGTGTGGGAGGCACTTTTTCCCTATGGATGGATTGCTTGTGGCAATGTTTGTGAGAGATTACGTTACCGTCAGCCCCACACGCCTAAAAAGGCATTTGTGGTTGCCGTCGCTGTCACGGCCCTTGATGATGCCAGGGCCACACACACAGGCCAAAACAGCCGGTTTGGAACGGATGAACTTCATCCTCTCTTTTTTTCTTCTGGAGTTTTGTAGCTAGATTCGAAGTTGCCTTACAACATCACCACCCATCCTACAAAATGCAAGCCGATTTGCAAGCCTGTCAATCTAGTTTGCACGCCATGGAAGAACGGTCGTCTCTCCCACAACCTTTAACCCTTAAATGTTTGCTGCGTGGTCGTGGCTTGCCCACACTATAGCTTCAACAATGTTTTGGTTGATGAGCACCAAGAGTATTGCTTCTAAAAGTTACAAAAGTCAATAGTGCATGCTGACCTAATGAAGATTGCAATAAGGGCAGCTTGGGACCTAATACCATGATTTTGAATTTTTTCACAATTTGGGTTACCTAAAAATATGAGAATATTTGATAAGATTGTTATTTGCCTTCTATGATGGATCATGTGTTTACGGTCACTTTAGAAAAAACAAACAAATGAAAAACGAGTTTTTTCTATTGTACAAAATGTTTTTTCAGGGCCATAGGACGAAAAACATCCTCATGGACGTTTAGGGGTTAAGAGTATCACCACTTGTCCTCTAAAATAGATGGCTTGTTGCCACCTGCTTGCAGAATTGCCCCACCAATCTTGCATAATGGATGAATTTGTTAAGAGGCCAAGCCAAAAGCCTTTGGTGGCTTGCAAAATTGGGCTCTTTTGCAAGCCAAAGGTCGACTTGCAAACTGGCTTGCAAATTACATGAGATAAGCATTTTTTGCACTTTTCTAGCAAACATGGACTTTATCCGTGAATGTGGGCGTAGTCAAATGGGTGGAGATGGTCACTTTAAGGTAGACATACCCATTCCCGAGCGGCACTTAATTCCGCACCCTACTTTTGAGGTGTTCACCGTCCACTCTCAAACCCATAGTGGAGTAAGGTGAGTACACCCAATGCCGACTCCTGCACCTAATGCCGTCACATGTACAGCGCAAAAACGTTTAAAATTTGAAATCTAGACCTGTCATAGATATCTTAGATAAGATAACTATGACCAACCTAGATTTCAAATTTTAAATGTTTTTGCATTGTATATATGACGGCATTAGGTGCAAGAGTTGGCATTGGTGTACTCACCTTACTTAACGCTGCTTGCACAAGCAGGTCTTGCCCATGTCAGTTGCTAGTTTGGGAGGGTTGGGATTGGGACTGTCAAGTGCCATCAAAAGAGCACGTCCAAGAAATTTCAAGGTTAATCTATAGGGACCCTATGAGTTGCATTTCCCTTTAACCCCTAAAGGACCAAATGTCCTCTCGGGGGACAAATGGGATTTCAAGCATGTACTTACAACTAAAAAACTCTGTATGATTTTTTGAAATTTTTATGGAAGATGGGGAATTCAAAGATCTATGTGGGCATCTAATTTTTACTTCATTTTGACATTTATTGAACAAGTTAAAAATGATTTTTTGGAAAAAAATCCAAATCAGGCAACCCAAAAAATTCTTCAAAAATTGCATTTAAAACAAAAAAAAAATGAAATAAGTTCTTTAGACTTATATATAGGTGGGGAGCTTTGAATTATTCAATTTTCATTGATGAGATGAAAGTTATGAGAAGTTTTTGTTTGTGGGTAGGTGTGATTTTGAGAGAAACCATTCCTACCCGCAAACAAAAACTTCTCATAATTTTCATCTTATTAATGAAAATTGAATGATTCAAAGCTCCCCACCTATATGTAAGTCTAAAGAACCTATTTCATATTTTTATTTGTTTTAAATGCAATTTTTAAAGAATTTTTTGGGTTGCTTAATTTGGACCTTTTTCTGAGAATTCATTTTTTAACTCCTCCAATAAATGTCAGAATGAAGTAAAAATTAGATGCCCACATAGATCATTGAATTCCCCATCTTCCATAAAAACTTCAAAAAATCATACAAAGTAATTTAATTGTAAGTACATGGCAAAATCAAATTTTCTTAAAAAGTAAATAGGGGCTAGAAAATTTACTTGATTGTGCATGATCTCCAAAGAATACATTGAGTGACCCCATGGTTTTATCACTCTTTAGATATACCAATTTTATGAATAGTTTTTTATTTTTACTTTTTCAAAATAGTTTCTTTACATAAATAAAATTCATAAATTAATAAAAAACTTGATATTACGTTTTTCTTATTAATTACTTAAATACCTTCTGAAAAAAATGAGAGGAAAATAGAGCTTTATTAGAAAAGAATTTCAAAAAACACCTGAAAACTTATCACATTTTAGCAAAACTTGATAGTCACTTTCCAAAATTATAATTAGCCAACTTCTAATTACTTTTAGAAACGGTTGAGCCAGGTTACAAGTGCTTTTTTTAAGAAAAAGAACAAAACAAATAAAAAAACCATTCTCAGAATGTAAATTGTTTTATGGGAAATCACAGGTTTCTAGTTTATCAGTAGTAACATAGTTACTAATTTATTTTACTACTCCCTCTGTCCCATTATAAAGCTCCAAAAAACTTCTCCATGAGGGATTAATTGTACTTTTAGTCATTATGCTATTGACAAATGCTTTCTAGAATCAATATACCACCTACCAAATATTTGCAAAATTTCAAGTTTTTATATCGCCATTTAGACACCCAAATTTCATGCAAAAAATATCATATTTGTGCATAGTTTGTGAAGGCTACCAGCTCCTCATTATTTTAGTCTTTGTACTCATGACACATGCATTCTAGAATCAATGAATATACCATTTACCAAATGTGTGCAATGCCATATTAAGTAATTTGGGTCACAACGGTCATTTTGGGACTTTTGAAAATTTGGGGAAATTGGGGTGATCACCCCAACCCGAGCTCCAGCAGTACATGTGTCCTCACCTGAGAGGAGGAATTTGTGAGGGAAAAAATCTTAGTGGCTTAGACTAAACCTAATACTTTTGAATTTGGTTTGAGGTGACTATTTTGGATTGAGGTGGAGTTTTAGTCTTTGTGCTAGTAAGACAGGCATTCTAGAATCAATATACCATCTACCAAATGTGTGAAAAATCTCTAGCTTGGATGTTGCCATTTGGGCACCCAAATTCCATACAAAATGTATCATATTTGTGCATGATGCTAGCTCCTCATTATTGATGATTTAAACATTAGTAGCAATAGCGGTACCTAATATGGGCAAGGCCAAGCATGCTAAGAGAAGAATGCTCATTAATTTCTTAACTTGCCCCCATGAGATCATTGAACATGGCAAACCCTTTCTCTAATATTTAAAATCAGCAAAAGGGAGCTTTATAGTGGTACAAGAAATGTGTCTGATTTGGAGCTTTTAGGGGGACAGAGGAAGTAATATATATGGATATACAGTTGTGCCTAGAAGGTAACGAAAATTCATCTATTATTATGTGCACTCACCTGCACAAACATTTATAGTCGTCAATCTTTCAATCAAAGGCTTGACTACGTGGGTTTGGATTTAGTCAATTCAATTCCTGTTTGGAGATAAAACTCTAAACAAATTAACAACAACACAGGATGGACTTGGTTCCTTATGCTTAAAACGCTGTTCGCATGGCAACAACAAAGACAGAAGTCCTAGATCGGTGACGAATACTTGACAATTGTTGAGCGTCCTAATACAGGAAATTGACAACAATCTTAGCAAATGCTGAGACTTGACAGATAATGCGGGTACAACAAGAAATGTATGGACAATGGACAATGAACTCACTTGGCAGTGTTGCAACAATTGAAGAATGCAACAGCAAGATTGGCGATCTCTCTTCCTGGAATGCACGTTAGAAATCCTCAATCTCTCGCAAGTAAACGCCAACCTCCAATAGGAACTGTAGCCAAAACTCAAGGCCCCATTGTTAGGTAGTTCCTATCAACCAAGAACAATACAAAACACTGCACGCCAAAATTGTAAATGAAATTTTCCTCCAGATTTAGTAATTACGTATCAGCAGATAGTTCTCAAATCTTTTTGTATTTCCCGCTTTGCATTTGGAGCAAATATTGCGCAAGCACCGCTCTTATTGTCACCTCCACATAGGCTCGGCAATAAAACTATGTGTTAGTATTAGTACTTAACCAGATAAAATCACCCAACACCGCTCCTTTCTCTCCTATAAGACTCAGTGCAAACATGCCTTAACTCAAACCTTAAGGAGCACCCTGCAAGTGTCAGTGTACAAGATGAACTGACTGTTAGTGTGTTGGCAGCCGGTAGAAATTGAAAAAAAACAAGTTGAAACTTGAAACTACTTGATAAAGAATTGGCCATTTCCTTCAAATTACCTAATTGTAGTATATTACAATTGAAGTATAGAAATTCTACAAGAAATAACCAATGCATGCTAGTGAAAATCTAGTTGAAATTGGGAAATACCATATTCAGCTAGTGAAGCTAAAATTTCTTCCCAAACATTGACCAATGCACCACAGCAATAACCAAGTCTCGTATTTTAATCCATGGATGATAATAAAACACTATTTAGGATGAAAAAATGCCACTTCTCATCTCATTCTTTTTTCAAAAAAGTGATCATGGAAACATGGTTTATCATGGAAGGCAAAAAGATAACCTCATTGAATGCATTCATATATATATATATATATATATATATATATATATATATAGGTAGTCCAAATTGTGAGAAGATTCACAAATATGGTGTTAGATTCTATGCTACCATTTTGACAATTTTCATGAAGGCAGCATGCAATGTTCACTTATGCAACTTTTGAAGCAATATTAAAATATGTGGGCAATTGCCAGACCATTGAAGTGGGCAGTTTTAGTGACCAACTTGGTGTTTAAGGGTTAAAACTATACAAGATGTTTGTGCAAAAACTTAGGGCATCACTACTCTAGCACTCTAAAGGCTCACTAATATGTTACTATCTTTGCTTGGTGTAAGATTAGAGCTTGTGATTATTATCACTGGAAGTGCATATATTTTTTTGAATAAACACATTAACATACGGATTTGAAAATTGGACATTAAAAATAGAGCTAATTGGAAGCAAGCTAAAAGTCAAAAATTATAATGTATCACAATAAATCATGCTTATAAAAAAAATCATAATTGTAGCACACCAAATTAAATTTTAAAGTTTGCTTGATTACAAAATACAAGTGAAGACAATAGTGTATAGTATGAAGGACCAATCAAGGGTGAATTAAAAATATATATACATATCTATAAAGATTGTAGTTTTGGTTATATCACAAAATTTGGAATTGCAAAACAAACAATGTGGGATTTTGAAATACTTTACCGTAAAATGTTAGAAAGTGACTCAATGGGATTTGTCAAAGGTGGGGTAGTCATTGTTGTGGCAATGACATGTATCATATGCATAAGCATTTTAATTTCAACTTGTGAAACAATTTCAGCATGTATAGGAATAGTTTAGTCAATTTCTTTAAAAAGCTTTTAGGTGTTGGACCATTCAAAGAAATCAAAATATTGTAGTGATGAGTTTAGTAGCAATTCAACAATTTAACCTAATTTCTTTTTACTATCCTCAAGATCATGTACATATTTACACAAAAGTTACAAACCATAGTCAACAGCCATAAATCCTAATAAAGAGCTTTTACATTTATTAAGACCATATGAAAACATTAAAAAATAAAAAAGCTTGCTTTTCAGTTTTCTTTTAAATTTCTTTTCCATTAAAACAATTTATACAAATAGTTACTTTCTACTAAGGAAATTCATGACTTCTATCAACATTAATGTTTTACTTTTACTTTTGCTTTG
Organism: Ulota crispa; assembly: GCA_963920765.1. Lineage (NCBI taxonomy): Eukaryota > Viridiplantae > Streptophyta > Bryopsida > Orthotrichales > Orthotrichaceae > Ulota > Ulota crispa. Next base: position 30,260,543 of record OY987244.1, read on the forward strand.
TACTGAGGATGTTTCAAAAGTAAAAATTAACCTCTATATATAAACATCTATGCAAACATATCCATCTCGAATGTTTTAAGAAATTCTTGGAAACTGATTTTTTGAAGGTTTTTGATTTTTATAACTTTGAATTAATAGTTTCTTTGTTTTGTAAAACACATATTTCAAAATATATTAACTTTTGTGCAGGTATGTTATAAGTCTTCAATGGAGACAACTAACAATATTCAAATAGTTATTGATCCTGCTTCATCTGAAGAAATTCCGAGTGAGGATAAACCTGAGCTTAAGGTTTCAGAGAGCCCCAAAAGTAGTGAAACTCCCATTTGCAGGTAAAAACATCACATATTTTGCCACGTACTTGAAATATCCAAACCAGATGACCTTGAATATAGTTGGAATTTATGTTGCATTTTTTAGGTTTCTAGCACCAAAAAACTAATCTCCAGTTTGAAATTCAGAATTTCAGTGTCATGAAAGAATTTTTTATAAAAAATAATTAATTAATCAATATATATTTTATTTGAAAATTTGGAAAAAAACAATAGTTGCAAAAAGTCATATAAAACATCTGTTTTGTGTTTTGAGTTTTTCTTTTTTCCTTTTTTTTTTTTGGGAAAGGTAGTTTTAAAGGTTTTTTTTCATTGTGGTAAACAACAAGATTTGCATGGAGCAACAATTGGAAGACTCAAATCCTATATTGTCACTAGGGTGTTGTTGTAACAAAGATCTTGGTCATGCTCATAAAATGTGCATCATCAAATGGTTTGGTCAAAAACGTCTTCTTTCTATTATAAAAGATGATGGCTTACCCAATGAAAGTTGTGAAATTTGCAAGTAAGTGTTGACATATTTTTTGAATGTCTAAGCTAGCATTAAATGTTTTGAAATTCAAAAAAAGCATACACCAAGTTTTGTCACCTTTTTGAAGTTTTTGATATTTATGAGAAAAAATAGACATGTTCTTGTATTTTGATGAGTATTATGCAATCACTCAATTGTGGCATGGCTTTTGTAGGGCAAGTTTATCCAATCCTATCTTGTTGATGATCAAGAGAGAAACAAAAATTCATAGAATACAACTCATTCCAAATGAAATAATAGATATTGTATGGGCACTCTCAATCTAAGTTGGACACATACCTTTCATCATTTAGTTCAAGTGTTTAACAAATGTGAATCAATCAATGTAAAAAATATGATAATTGTGTAGGATACTCTAGAATGTCATTTAGGAACACTTGCAATAAGGTAATAATAGTATGATAATTCTAGTATATGTCACTTTAGATAAGGTTATAATAGAGAGGTTTGCATGTGTTTAATTTTGATTTGTTTTTTGATTGGATGACTAATGATGACTTCTTATTGTGTTGTATAGATTGTAAATGCAAATGGAACAAGACAATCCTTGCAACAAAACATATTTTATCCTCTCTCCAACTATAGAGGTTTTGCATGCGAGTTTGCATGCTTGAAATTAATAGGTTTCATAGCTTTGTTCATAATTATAGGCTTCGTAATGATTTTCCGGGTAATGTTAATCTCACTTTTGAGCAAGAGGCATAGATAAGGTTGTTGGAGAATGATGACTATACTTGTGTAGTCTATGCACACACAATATTTACAATTGTGCTAGCAAACAATTGCAATCAATAGCACTTAGTGTAATGGAGTGAAGAAAACAAAGGTTTGTGAATTGTTCATATCAACTTTTGTATATAGCATACATCTCTAATTTGGGGTTGATCATTATTTGATATTTTACACTTTGTTGCATTGTTGAAAGTAATCAATGTTGAAATCACTATACATACTTTTTTAAATTATATGGCCTACTTTTTAAGCTTTGCTTATGTTGAAAATCAACTTAGAAATAGAACTCTCATGCGTAGTATTATACACGTCTAGTTATCTTGAAATGATTTTTAGTTGTTTTAACCCCTAAAGCACTAAGCTCAAATTTTCACCAAAACTTCTCCAAAACTGCCATTTCTAGTACAAGTATCAAATTTTAGAAAGAATTTTTTTGACAAATGTAACCATAAGATCTTGTACTAAACTGGTATAAAAAGATGTGAAAAAAAAATCAAGAGTTCTCACCCTGTAAGTTGTTAGATATTTAAGTTTGAATTAACAAAAAGTCATTTTTTGTCTTTGCAAAAATCCAGGCAGCTACACTTCACAAGGTCATATTTGTATGAAAAAAACTCCAAAATGGTTGTGACTTTTTGGATTTATTCTTCAAAGCAAGTTAAGTACACACTTGAAAATGTTCAAATCATTTGGAATTGCAAAACACATGGAAAAACAATAGTAAGTAATAAGAAGTAGAGAATGATTCAAACCACTTAATTGTTACAAACTGAATTATGGAAATGAAAATTCCAATCCCAATGGTTATAACGTTGTGATAAATAATCTACATCCTTTGGTTTTGTTTTGTTTTCTAAAACATTGAAAATTGAGTAAGTTAACGAACTTCAAAGTTTATTTTAGAGTAGAGAACCCATAATTGTCCGCAAACAAAATCTCCTCATAACTTTCATCTCATTGCTAAAAATGGAATGATTCAGAGCTTTCTATGTATATTTAAATCTGAAGAACCGGTTTCAAAAAAACAAATCCTAAAAATGTAATTTTTAAGGAATTCTTTTGACGGCCCGTCAAGCAAAGAAAACAACATATCATGCAATAACTTTTGAATCATGAAGTCAAAAGTTATGAAAATTGTTGAGCCTTAAAGCTACTCCTTGAACACACCATGTGTGAAAATTTCAAAGAAAAAAAAGGTGAAAATCCTATTGATATTGAGCTGCCCAAAATTGCTATGTAGCCAAAAAAGGGTGTTGAGGGCTTTAGGGGTTAAAAATAAAATGAAGCCAAGTATTATAAAATGAACCTTCAAGAATCAAGATAAATTGTCTAATCCATCAACTTCAAAATAAAATTACTCCACTATTTTGACTTCAAATATTACTCATTTTGTTTTCAATACTATAGTATGGTAGTGAAAGGCCTCGTGAAAGGGACAAGGTAATTTATTAATTTCTTTAATTTTGATAAACAAGAGTAAATTTACATATAAGTCTCATTTTGATTTTCTTAGTTCATTTAGTTTTTCAAAACCAAAAAATATAAAAGATAAATAATTTGCTAAAACAAATGTCCTTCAAAATCAACATTTTTGAATTTGATTTCAAGATTGTTTAGCAATTACGTCTTTTCTTTCATGAAGTACTTTTCCTTTGTTTACTTTCCAGAAAGACTCTATATTTTTGTTTCTAAACTTTAATATCAAATTTCTAATTCAAGGGATTTCACCTTCAGACAGTCATAAAACTTGTGGTCCTTATGCAAATTTTTAGTACTGAAATTGAAATTCTACACATATAGTTTAGTTGGGCACCAACATTATTCTGTATCCTGTAAACTAATTATATGTACTTTCTATCCATGCATTCATTTTGTGCAAGAGCACTAAGCTTTCCATACGTGAGATAGAAATGTCAAGACCCTCTGATTAACTTTCCAAGGACAAGAAAAGATTTAAAAATCCATTAATTACACCAAAAATTATCATTTTTAAGTCTTTTAAATTGTCAAAAAAAAAAGCGAGTAAAATATTGGCGTATCAAATATGGAAATTTAACATTGTAATTTGTTGAAAACATATTCATTGTCTTCTTGGTATTGTTACTCAAATGCTAGCAACTAGTTTATATCCACTATTGTTAATCCCTCGCGGGTGCAGTGAGAGGTAGCAGTAGAAATTACATGTGCGCAAATGATAGGGTGCCTAAAAAACATTTGAGAAAAAATTTATAATTTGGTTTTTTATACTATAGGGTACAAAAACATCATGAGATGTCTTCAAACTACTATAGCGTATAAAAAAATAGGTCCAATTAGAAAAAAATTAAACTTAAGATACCCCTTTTTATTCTTTATTTTGGCTAAAAGTTGTAAATCTTGCTGCCTTGTGTGTGGCATATTCAAAGTGTTCAATAATTTTATAGACTTTACTAATTTCTACAATAGACTTTGGATGGCTTTAGGTGGTTGTCATTTAATCTTGGAAATTGGCAGTTCCTACTCCAAGCCCTCTGTTTGTTGTTTGTTGTTCAAGGTTCAAGGTCCAACTTGGGATTTTGGAATTGCTCACTCTATCTTTTCCACTGTCTCCATTTTTTGGCAGCTATTCAAAATCTATTTCTTGCATACTATTTGACATACGCTAAAGACATCTACAACACCTTGAAGCAAACACAAGTACCGCATGTTTTTGCCAATTAAAGAGTTTGCATAATATAAATTATATTTGACAATTTCTTGTTGTGCACCACAATTTAGTGAAGTATATTATTTTGCATATTGTAAAGACATGTACAGTACATTGAATCAAACAATGTAGGTTAAAGTAAAGTTAATATCAAAAATTGATCTCTATATCATTCATATTAATCATGTAAAAAGGACCTAAACCTAAAGTTCAATTTATATGATATTCAATAATATGATACCTTCCTAGTAATAGAGCATCATTGACAATTTTTATGGAAGGTACAATAGTAGTATTGAGTACACTTTTTTGTAAAGGTATAGTTGAAACTTGAATATAGTCATTAGTAGGGGAAAAAAAGTTTGAAAGAAGTTTAATGTCTAAAAAAAATTGTAGTAGAATTTTTTTTTTTTAATCTAATTTACCATATCATTTATTCAAATCAATTCAAAATTATAAATAATGCAAGCCCCTTCTTTAATAATGCAAAGTAGAAAATTACATAATGATAGGGTGTTTAAAAAATAAATAAAAAACTAATACCCCCTAAAAAATACTTGGTGTTTGCACCTATCTCCTTATTTTTTTACACACTGACCCCCCCAAGGTTAATCCCTCACCACCCAAGGAGACAAAACACATCCTTTCTTCTTATGTATTTTGAGATGCACTAGGCAATGAGGGGTTAACCCTTGAGCGCCTAGATTTTCAAAACAAGACAGGATCGCGGACTGTTTTGGTTGTGGACCGTTTTGGTCTGCTTAGGCGCTCAAGGGTTAAGTCCACATAGCTACGTATTAGTTTCTCATTAAAAACAACTATTGTAACATAAGAAGGCTACAAAAGATATTGCTTGATCAACTAATTTCAAGATAATTTGATTTCAACAATCAAAAAGATTCTTTTAATAGTTATTGAATTTCCTATGTAAGTTATAAACATATGAATGTGTTATATATAAGCTTGATGGTAAATGGTCCTAACAATTTTTTTGCTTGAAGGTGGCTTCTATTGTTGAGGTTCATCCTAACTTTTTTAAGGTCTTGATACTACCACCCCCTTTTTTGATATTGCCACCCCCTTTTTGATATTGCCACCCCCCTTTTTGACATTGCCACCCCCCTTTTTTGATATTGCCACCCCCCTTCCTGATACTGCCACCCCCCTCTTCTCTAGCATTGTTCAATTCTTAGTTGTTTTTGGGGACAATCAAAAAAATATATAGAACTAAATATATATCAAACCAAGTGATTTTTTGTTGGTGTTTTTCGTAATGATAAACTGTAGTCAAATTTTTTGATAAGAAAAGATAATAGAGTGTTTTCTTTTCTTATCAAAAAATTTGATTGTAGTTTATCATTTTGAAAAACACCAACAAAAAATTAGTTGGTTTGATGTGTATTTAATTCTAAATAAATAAATAGTCCCCAAAAATGACTAACAATTGAACAATGTTGTAAAAGAGGGGGGTGGCATAATCAAAAAGGGGGGTGGCAATATCAAGACCATTTTTTTAATGTACTTGTTACTAACATTTCAAAGTAGAGATGTGTCACACTCTTGGTCCTTGCATTTTAGTCTTGAGCCTCCTAATGTCATGTACTTAGTTTTATTTGTTGATTCATCACATGCCATGACTTTTTAATATTGCACGTGGCAAACATAATTAATTTTAGTTCCTATTCTAATCCTTGTTCTAAGCTCATTCTAGAATTAGTAGCAATCCATTTCCACAATATAATTAGGCATGTAACTTGAGGATATGGCAACAAACTTCCATTGATTTCAAATTCCTATTAATGGCCTCATCACTAGCATTAGTAGTCCTTCCATGATGCTCAACTCTCAACTAGGTCCTTTTAATATTCACATAGGAACTCATTTGTTATTATTTGCTCAAACAAATTATGATTCCTTGAAACTTGATAATAGTTGCTTAACATAAGACAAATACCACCCTATTAATGTCAAAGAAGTGCACAAGAGCACTTCACAATACAATGAATATGACAATAAGATTTCAATTCCAAAATCAATATTCATAAGTGGATAGTTGCAAGAATGACTTGCCAATTTTGTTTCAAACACCATTAAAATTGGTAGTACTAGGTAGTACTATGAGCTTTTGAAATAAAATTTTAAAAAATGAAATAAAATATGGAAAATTTGTAAAGCACTTAAAATAGCATACTTGTGAAAATTCAAAACAAGAAAAAATTTATTCTAAAAGTTATGCACAAAAATAGAGGGACAGAAATTACCAATAAAAAGTCAATTTCCTTTCTGCTTTTTAGAAAATAGTAAAAGAAATCAATAAAATAAAATAAAAAATGGACATTTTTGATCTCTCTCATTAGATTGAACTAATGCAAGCGCTTTTTGGAGGAAGGTTTTTGTCTTTCACCAATGGAGGGAGAAAGGATGCCCACTTTGAGACAATGTGCATGGAAGAGTTTTTTGAGTTTTGTAAAACCGATCTTTACATCCATGTAATGCTTCCTAATGGACAACTTCCTTGATTTGTGGCATGAGATTTGCTTTTTTCAATCAAAAATAGTACTAAAAACCACCAAAACTGCCAAGGTAGACATGCAATTGGGGTCCACTTAAAAATAGAAATATAATTTTTTTTAAATAAAAAAATAAAAGAATGTCAAAAACTTTCATGTTCACCTTACTCTGAAATTTTAAGTCAAAATGACTAAATTTGCAAAAGATAGGACCCAAAAACCACCTGCAAGAGGTGAAAGGGATAGAAAGCAGGATTGGTCATTCTTGCAATCACCCAAATCATCTACATCCACCATGGCTCTATGTGGACATGCTAAGGGAGTCACCTCTTCTCAATTTCTCATATTACTCTTGGTAAAGTTTAATAGCTCTTCTTCTCTTGGTATTTAAATAAGATTAAAGAAATTTTGACACTGAAAATCACCCACTTGTCTCCCATTGCAAGGCAATGACACCTCCAAAACAATCCTCAGCTTTCATTTATTATTAAATTTTAAACTAGGAGCTTCATTGAAGCAAAAATGTCATTTTTGTAATTCACTTTTTCATTAGATTTCAATGCACTATTCATTTGTATATTTTTAATAAGCTGTTGCACAAGTCATGACCTCCTAAAACTTGGATTGTGTAAGAAGGAAATTTGTTTTAGACTGTCTCATCTTTGCTTAGCCGTAATCTTTAGCTCATACTCCCTCTGTCCCGTTATAAACCTCCAAAAAGCTTCTCGATGAGGGATTAACTGTAATTAGCCGTAATCTTTAGCTCATACTCCCTCTGTCCCGTTATAAACCTCCAAAAAGCTTCTCGATGAGGGATTAACTGTATTTTTAGTCATTATGTTAGTGACAAATGCATTCTAGAATCAATATCCCGCCTAACAAATATCTGTAAAATCTCAAGTTTTTATGTTGCCTTTTAGACACCCAAATTCCATGTAAAAAGTACCATTTTTGTGCATTGTTTGTGAAAAATGCCGGCTCCTCATTGTTTTAGTTTTTGTAATGATGACACATGCATTCTAGAATCAATATACCATTTACCAAATGTGTGCAAAATCTCCAGCTTTGATGTTGCCGTTTGGTCACCCAAATTCCATGCAAAAAGTACTATATCTATACATGTTGCTAGCTCCTCATTATAAATGATTTAAGGATTAGTACCAACAATGGTACCTCATATGGGCAAGGCCAATCTTGTCAGGAGAGGAATGCTCTCTAATTGCTTAAGTTGCCCCCATGAGATCATTGGACATGACAAACGCTTTCTCAACAATTGAAATTAGCAAAAGGGAGCTTTTTAGTGGGACAAGAACTATGCTTGATTTGGAGGTTTATATTGGGACAAAGGGAGTAATTGTTTTCTTCTTGATCCTTAATTATACAAGATTCTTATGCTTTTAGATTTGTGACTACACTTAACCCCTAAAGGATGTTGCCTACCAAATCTATTGTTTGTATTTGTACAAGAATCATTTAGTACTTAAAGAAATGACTATATGACAAATGTTAAAAATTCCCCAAAAAATCCTAGTTAACAAGTAGTGTATCTATGACTTGCTTTGAAACTTACAACTCCAATAAGGTTCATGTGCTATCCAAATACCCCATCCGTATACAACTTGGGAGTCCGTATACAAAACAACAACATCTTTTAGGGGTTAAACATGTTGTGTTTATGACAAAATTTGTCCTATTTATGGCAATGTTTGTTTCTCAACCCTATCACAATCCTCAAGTGAGCAACCAAAATAGTGGCAACTTCGATAAGCTATAACTTGTGATTCACAACTTAAATCCTCACCTTTTGTGGATCCATACACTTACGATTTTATTAACTTACAACAACATCAAGCTTGCCATCCTTTTTGTTCTATGCTCCTGAGAGTTTAGTGCTCAAAACTTCTTCCAATCTTTGTACCGAGTCTTTCACAAGGCTAGAGAAGTCATTTCTAATGTCTTTATTCTTCAGGCTACCTTATCATGGGCAAATTCAATTTGGAAAAAATGTCACGTGGCAATTTAAGAGCAATACAGTCCACTTTGGAATTTTGTAACTAATTCAAAATTAATTTGGAAACGTTATAAGAAAGTGGATTAAATATGGATTTTACTTATCTTTCAAAGAAATTATTCAAAAATAATTTTGAATTCAAAAAGCCCTCTTCAAACCTAGTTACGATAACTAAAAAGAAATGCCATGTAAAACTATTTAAATTACGAAAAATGTCTAAACAATTTTAATTATTTCTCGTTAAATCTTGTAGAAACCTTTCACTATCATTTTCAACTCAAGTTTTGTATGAGTTGGCAAACTCCTTGGCATTTATATGGTAAAACAGTGTGCCAAGTTCAATACATACCAAGGATGTAATGAAATAAGAAATTTAGGTTCCCAAGCCAGCAATCAAATGACATTGGATAATTCAAACCAATGTAAATTTTAGTTCTAAGGTAATGAACTAGTAAGTAAATAATTACAGAGAAAATAAAGCAAAAAGCTTTTGGAGTTAACCCCTAAAGGCCCAAGGGGTAAGGGCAAAACACATACGTGTTATAAAATGGTACTTTTTGTAACTTTGATGAAGTTTGCTTCAAAAGAGAAAATAAGAATCATAATTTTTGGTAATTACCCATATGGTCAAACGTTCCAAAAAAGTTTTGAATTTTTATGTAATGAATTTAGAAGCATTTATCATTTAATATTCACCAAAATTACAAATTTTACTCATAGATTTCAAAATTTGGTATGATTGGTTAAAAATAAACAATCTATCCTAAACTTCAAAAATAAAATTTTTTGAAAGGAGAGAACATCATTATTTTCCCAAAATAGTAAATTTTACAACACCAACACATATTGAAGTGTTTGTTTTTGAAAAATTATCCTTGGTGGAGTTTAACTTGGATTGACATGATTCAAGTTAAGTTGAAAGTAGACTTGATTTTCTATTACAAAAGGAAATGTTTTTTTGAAAAAAAATTCATCTCAGGCAGCCTGAAAAAAACGGGCAGCAACCCAAAAATGGATGATTGGGCGCTTAGGAGGACGTAACTTATGACCATAACAAAGAAGTGCATTTGTCAAAAAAGAGGATAATTTCTAGAGGAAGAATCCAAAAAAGCCCACAAATCTTGTTCATGCTAGTGCTTACAAAGTCACTTTATGGATAATCCACCATATCCAAAGACAAGCATAATGCATAAATTTTGCAAAAAGCTAACTATTATAAAAAATAAAAATAAAAATATATTATTATTATTATTATTATTTATTGATGTCATATTTATCTAGTTATGAACTGTGCAAAATTCAAATTTAACAATCTTGCGAGGTATAGAGAAATTCAAAAAAATACATAATTGTTACCACTATTACGGTAATGTGCTCCAATTAGGTGTGGTGTTTTAATTAGGTGCACTTTTAGGAATGGTAGAGAGTCCTTCAAATATCTATTATTGTCATTGATGAGTTAGGTGGGCTTAGCAAGTTAACCTAATTTGCTAAACCCACCTAACTCATTAATGACAATAATAGATATTTGAAGGAACAATGTTAGCCATTCCTAAAAGTGCACTAAATTAGAACATTGCACCCAATTAGAGTACATTACCTTACATGGTAGTTTTCATTTGAAGCGTGCTTGAATTGTGGCTCTGACACTTTTATTTATTGCTATGATGGTTGGTAAAGCCCTAATTTATTTGCCATTAATTCTCTAAAGTCTAAACTACTGACTTGCCCATGATGTTGTGGTAAAGATGCCTAGAGCATCCCATGTTGCAATGGCAAAGATGCTTGGAGCATTCATAAATTGCAATTATTTTTGGCATAGTTTTTAATTCCAAACCTTGTAACGCGTCCTCTTAAACTCAATCCAATGGACATGAGAATTATATAACGAGTTGATTCTCCATGAAAGGGCCGGGTTGAACCATATGGCGTGTCATTCCACTGACCAATGCGTGGACATGCTCTTAGTATGCGTGGAGAGATCCTGCAATTAAGGATAAATCAATGCTCAAACCTTGATTTCTTTTCGGATGCCATTAAATGCAAAGATCTCTCGAAAAATTTAAACCTCCAAAATCCATGTTTACATGCGTAGCCCATATGTGGTTTAACACAAAAAATTGGAAAGAAATGATTTTTTTTTGCAAATATCATGCCTTTCCCTTTTAAATTTTTTTGTCAATATATAATTGCCATATCTGCAAAACATGGGTTTCATTTTCCTCAATAGCAAACTTTACACTTCCATTTTCATGAAATAGTTCATTTTTGCAAACCTTAAATAACATGCTATGTATCCTATACATGCTCAATACCACACAAGTTTAATGATTGGACATGTCTAATGATCACGCAATTTATGTTTATTGAACAGTTCAAGAAGATTTTGAGCTCCAACTAAAATCTCACATTATACATTTACAACCAATTTTTCAATCAACACACATTCATTTTTGTCTACATTTATCCACTGGTTATATTTTTATAAAACATGTCCCAATTTTCATAGGCAAATTCAAATTTCAACATTTTTTTTGCCAATTCATTAGTTGACTTTCTATCGTTTATTGGATTGCTCATACTTTAACAATTTAAACCCAAATTACACACCAATAAACTAAAACATGTGCACTTACTTTTTTTAAGATATGACCAGTCATTGGTGTATTTGATATGTATCTGATTTTTAACATGTGCACAATATGTACCAATAAGAAAGTCGTCAAAACACATTCACCCCAACTCCATTTGGTTGACATAACACCTTTTCCCTTGCAAATTGGTTTGTGACATGAAACTTTTAACAAGTCTACCAACACCTTGTTTATAGGGTCAAGATGGAGAAGTTCTACTTTTTCATTTGCCAACAAATGTAAGTATTTAGAAACTTACCATCAAAAGATTGAATTTCAAAAATTTTGAATTCACATTTAAATCCACAAACCCTGCTAAAGGGATACAAAAAGGGACCAAGTAGAGCGTTTGATAGCTTTTTGCCATCCTATGATGTTGAGTACCTCAAAAAAAAATCAAATAGTTATAATTTAATAAAACCTTACAATGGTCCTATTGCAAAGAATTGGCCTCCCATTTTGGAGGAGCCAACTTTTAAGGTTTGAGTTTTGTCAAATTTTATTTTTTAACTCTTAAAATATGTTTTAAAAATTTAACCTTGACTCCTAATGTAAAGACTTTGAGTCTATTTTCAAAAAATTAACCAATGGAGGACACCATTGGGAGTGTCAAACGGTAGAAACCAGCCTTGACTCTTAGCATAAAGCTGCCCTTAATTCTCTCATCAATTTGCATGAGAACAGGAAGAGTTTTAGCAAAGTTTAGTTTCCACCCTACCTTTGCACCCTTGCCTAGTACAAGTATTGATGCTGGGGCCACACATGCAAAAACAACCCATTTGAAACAGATAAAGAAGTAACTTGTATTTTTGGAAAATTTGGGAACAATCATTTTTTCAAGATTTCCTATTTTTCAAGATTTCCTATATTGTTATGCTAAAAATAACCTCTCCACCATTCTAGGGCAAGAGGTTTGATACGCCGGTTTGAGATCACTCAAAACCGACGGTTTTTAATAGACCAAAATAATGAAATTTAAAATCAAAGAATCTATTAAATTGAACACCGCCCCCTGTTTTGTGAAAACGCTGGTTTATTTCTGTGTGGCCCGGCCTTGAAACAAGCCTTGTTATTAGCATACCCAACCCTTTCACAAAATAACTCAACAGTAATTGAACTGAAGCCCAAAAAACAAAGTACTGCAATTCAGATGAACCTTAATCCACAATATTTCACTTAAAAAATAAAATTTTGGCGTCTCTGTTATACACCAGAGATGTCTTAAAATCTGGACATATCCCGTGCCTGTTTCACTGCAAGAGTTCCCCAAGGAAGAACTTGTATAAACCGGGGGCTTAGACTCCCATCTACTCTGAATTAAAACTACACAGCAATTTGTTCATTTCTATTCACAACTTGAGAGCCATGGGATGTTGTGGGAAATTTTCCCGTATCCTAGAACTACAAAAAAAATCAAAGTAACAAATAATAATTAATTAACTATATTTAAACTCAGGGTTAAATAAGAGAATCCGCCTCTCCCTTCTTGAGAACAGATGAAACGCCCAAAGGCGAGTTGTCCACAGGATGGTTGGCGTTGTCTCTTGGGGGAAGAATACAGCACTCCGCGAATTCACGACCGTTGAATGTGTACGAATATGGCAAGGCTGTCAGGATCTGCAATGGCCAAGACCAATTTGAAACTTTAGAAAAAAAACACAAAATCCTTGTAAAGACCATGACTAAGGTAGGAAGCTCATAAAACCGACCATCTATGGGGCTGAGAATGAATTTTGGGGAGGTGAAACTTTTTGAAATATTTTTCAGTAAATTTTCCTTGAAAGACCAGAGGAAATGGCATTTAACCCAAGTTGTTTCATATTTTTGGAGTTTTGTGAAATTAGTTATGAAATTTTGAAGTTGAAGTGGCATAGGGCTCTAAAACCGTCCACCTCCTCAAATGTACTCTCCTTGTACGTTGTTGAAGCCTATAAAAAACAACATGTACAAAAGGCGTATATTTGAGAAGGTGGACGGTTTCAGAGCCTCCTACCTTAGTTCTGAACTCTCTCAGTAACCCATTTACCAAGCAGGTAGAGGATACTAAAAACATCAAAAATCTGACCCACTTTGTAATTGCATAAGAAACTTATTTAGTGATAATTTCTTTGTTGATCTCAACAGATTTTGCACTGGATTCAAGGATTCTCTCCACAGCTCTACACTGATCTCACAAAGACTACATTCCTGTTTGTTACTTAACCCCCTCAGAGTGACTCGTTAGAGGGAGAGTGTAGATTTTGAGCTTTCAAGGCCTTGTAAAGAACTTGAACAGAAAATCTTCATTTTTTCAAACTTTTCATTTCCTCTAATTAAAACACGAATTGATTCACAACCTTGTAGAAAAATGATTGTGCATCTAGTGAGTACGCATATGATATTACTGAATAGTACACATAAGGAAACTTTTACATTACACTTGAATGAATGAAATCTAGTGAACACAACAGTGGCAACAAACTTGTAAATCTGTTTTGTAATCCAAATATTGAACAATGGCACTCTTTAGGATGAAAATTCTGAAAGTGACGCAAACGGCACCCTCAAGCTTGTTAACCCTTTAACAGTCATGCTCTTAGGATGTATGACTAGCAGTATTTCTAACTTTTTTTGGGTGGACAACTTCAAGACCATGCCAAACCAAATTCTAAGACAAGGATTACAATTCCAACCGTACCAATGTATGCATTGGATTGACTATGTTACGCATCAAATTTTAAGATTAATCTATCATCCACTTTCAAAGATATTTTTTGATTTGCTTTGCGGATTTTAGTAAATACTTTGTGGATAAATGTACATCAACCCAAATGTGACATATGAGCCGTTAAAAAGGTTAACAAGACAGGATAGGATTTGGTTAATACCTGCAGCCGAAGCATTTCTAGGTCTGAGTAACCAGCAAGATGGGAGATGAGGCAGCGCAGGACATTGCCATGTGCCACAAGGAACACGTTGCAACCTTCTTGCAGGAGCGGTTCAATAGTTGCTTTAAAAAAGCCAACGGACCTTGTGTACGTGTCCTACGTGGACAAACATTTTCCACGTCACAATCAGTGGAGCTCAGTTAAAGGTAAGCATCGGCATGGAAACAACGGCATGTTTAGTGTCTGCAAAGCAAGAGAGGAGGCTCTAGTATTGGTCTCACTTGTAAGCTCTCTCCATTGGGAGGCCTCGTATCATAGCTTCGTCGCCACTTTGTCACCGTCTCCTCTCCAAACTCTGCCACAGCTGCTGCTTTGTTCAAACCCTGCAATGGGAGACATCCTGTTGCCTTCAGAGCATAATGGCTGTCCTAACAATCTTGAATGGACAACCTCGCTGTTTTGAGAGCGTAAAACAATGAGTCATGGGTGGTGAGCCAAGATTCCGTGAACAGGAAAGAACCAATTCTTAACTCAATGGAAAAACCAAAGGGAAGATTTCGTGGATACCCCTAAAGTTTGCGATATTTTCATAGATACCCCTAAAGTTTGCGATATTTTCATAGATACCCCTGCTTTTTCAGAAATTTCACAAATACCCTTGGACCATAATTTTTAGGCATTTATTTGTTGTGCTTGTACTTCCTTCATGACCAATGTTGAAGAAGGGAATGTAATGAAACAAGAAAGGAGCAACATGTACAAAAAGGAGGAAGAAGGGAAGTGGCATGCACAACAAAACAAACGCCTGAAATTTTTGGTCCAAGGGTATTTGTGAAAGTTCTGAAAAAGCAGGGTTATCTATGAAATTATTGCAAACTTCAAAGGTATCCATGAAATTTTTCCAAAACCAGAAAGGCAAAACCAAAAAGGCAGTAAGTTTTTCAATAGATGAAAGTTTAAAATGCACAATTATAGGGCCCTTTGTACAGGTTATAGGTGAAATTTAGTAATCTGGCAAAAAATCTAGGCTCACGGCTTACGGTATAGCATTCCCCATTCATGAATGACCTATACACCATCCTCCAGAGCTTTATTATTGTTTGTGTGCAAAGATACTTCATTGGTCCTGCTAAGTCTCCATCCATTTGCATGTTTCCAATTCCTCTCCACTATTTTCATTAGTCTTACCTAACTTAGTAAAAAAATAAGGTTTTTTTTATGTTTGTCATGAAAAGTGTGTCACCGAAATTTTGTGACTGGTCAATGTGACCACAAACACACTTAACACCTCCCCTCTCACAAACAATTACAATACAAAATAGAAATGTATTATGGTGCAGCATTGCACTGTGAACAAAGCTGCAAGATTCTACTAGGTTTCTACCAGCAGGTTTTGCAATTTGCTCCCTCATAGCATTACATAAGCTAATATGGTAGTACTTCCCAAAACAATGGACTTCCAACTGATTCAAAAATACTATGAACTTAGCCTTGTTGAGATAAGAAAATGAATGATGAGAGATGTTGTTTCCATAACAAGCTTATGCTTTCAAGTTACCACGGCTTTCAGAAAATACACAAAATGGTATCTTTGGACATACCGACCGAATGGGCACAGAATAGAAACCAACCTGGAGATCTCCGTAGCAGCGTTCGTTGAGAGCAGGATCCGCATAGAGCGGCACCATTCGACAGGAGGCCGTATCCAGAGCCTTGGCGGCTGCATCACGTAACCGAATCCGGTTGGCATCTCCTGTTTTGCCCTTCCCATAGAATCCTCCCCGCACCAACACGGGCACTCGCTTGAACTTGCTCTGCTCGCACAAGAGTGACGAATGAGGAAAACCACACTTGAAAAAACATAACAATTGCATCAAAAGAAGGTGTAGTTTGCATAATGTATGCAAATCCAGTTAGAACTCAAAGCTGACCTAGAAACCAACACAAGTTCTCATGTAAAGGACGTATGCATTATCAACATCCAATATATACATTCATCATGCAAGAACTCAGAATTTAGGGTTCACATTTGGGTATGTATCATAGTTAGGAAATCTTTACAAACTAGGTAATGGCTAAGATGTGAGTCAATACGGTTTGTAATTGGGGTGCTCTCAAGTTGCAGAGCAACAAGTGAGGTAGCAACTCAGTTACAAACAAAATTGGCTCACAACTAACACAAGCTCTCATATAAAGGACGTATGCATTATCAACATCCAATATATACATTCATCATGCAAGAACTCCGAATTTTGGGTTCACATTTGGGTATGTATCATAGTTAGGAAATCTTTACAAACTAGGTAATGGCCAAAGTTTGTAATTAAGGTGCTCCTGAGTTGCAGAGCAAAAAGAGAGGTAGCAGCTCAATTACATACCAAATTGGCTCACAACTGACCAACAAGATGAGTTGAGACACGTATCATGTAAATTTGGACAAGAAATGACTATTTGTGAGCTCACAAATGATGCACCATAAGAAGAACATCACTTATGATGGATAATGTGGATCCAAGCAAACTATGTGGTCCAAATTTGTGCTGTTGGCTGTTACGTTACTAGTCTCGTTATTGGTCTCGATTTGAAGACACACAAGACCTCCCTTACGAGATGGTTTTGAAGGACTTAAAAAAGAAATTTCAAATTTTCATACCTGAGTCATTGCAATGAGGGCCGTTTGCTTGGCTCGGACGAGCCTGCTGGTGAACACGATGTCGAAGTCGATCTCACTTACCGCTCTCCCACCTGCCATTGCCTCCATCACTCCTTTCTCCGTCAAGGGAATGTCAACGTCCCTGTCACATGAAATTAGGGTTCCATGATTTTAGGGTTTCCAAGAACTTCACAATCTCGAAAGCAAATCATTGATATCCTGCTCTGCTTTTTTAACAAACGAAAATTCATGGATACCCCTGAAGTTTGCAATATATACACAGATACCCCTGCTTTTTCAGAAATTACACAAATACCCTTGACCAAATTTTCAGCCATTTGTTTTGTTGTGCATGCCACTTCCCTTCTTCCTCCTTTGTGCACACGTTGCTTCTTTTTGTTTCATTATATTCCCTTCTTCAACATTGATCATGAAGGAAGTACAAGCACAACAAATAAATGCCTAATAATTATGGTTCAAGCCTTCAAGGGTATTTGTGCAATTTCTGAAAAAGCAGGGGTATCTATGCAAATATTGCAAACTTCAGGGATATCCATGAAATTTTCCCTTTTAACAATTCCATCCCAAGGCGGAGTCATCGAGGCGGAGTCATCAAGGCTACATGTAAAACTGAAAAAAGCATATCACGTACCCTGTGAACAGCTTCAAGTCATTCCACATGCTTTCACCTGCGCCACCACCAAAAAAGAGAAGAGAGTAAAGAAAACAGAGCAAAAATTCTTTTCAGAAAGGCAAGAATTAATCCGACCCGATAAAGATTATTCTTATGAGAGTCAGAAACGCACCGTGACGCATCAAAATAAGCTGAGATTGCACACTGGAGCTAACGTGGGAGGAAGAGAGGGACGGCATAGCCACGCGTTGCTGCTGCTGCTTGTCGGGAGGCATGGTCACTGCCAGCGTGGTCGTACTGCAACTCCGCCCTCCGCCATGGCTGCTGCTCAGAGTGGCCATCACGGCCATTTGCACACGGCAAGCTGCCATGTCAAGAATTGCACGGCCTTGGAGATTGTAGCTTTCGATGCAGTAACTGATGGACCTCTCGCAAAACAGAGAAACAGGAAAAATCTCTTGAAATTAAGCGGAGTAGCTTTACACGAGGAATGGGTTCTGTATACGCAAAGCTAATTCTCGAAGATTGTTGGGTTGGGTCATCGGCTCATCGCTTGAGATCCTCCTGCAACTTTGTGATCCTTTGCATTGCAAGGCGGTAGTCTCGTCAATTGCTGAATATCTCGAGCGGACGAACTCGACGGAAACGGAACGAGATCGCTGGACGGAGCCAGTCCGTCCAGACAACCTTATCCAGTTCTATGGTTTGGTGGCCTTTAGCCGTACATGGGCAGAACACGTACGCTCCCATACACGTCAGTACATTGACGATTTAATTAGTAATTGAGAGAATTACATGGGAAGTTTGGAAAAGCTAAACTGGGTTGCAACCATTCATTTTATAAAATGGGCTTGGCCATCTTTGTTCCTTGCAAGCATCATTTGTTTTTTGGTATTACAATTATGAAAATGGAATTGATATATGTATCACATCCTTTTTATTATTTTACCACACCTACTATGTATAGCCAATATTATGATATCATAGAAGGTGTGGACCACTGACAAAACATCACTAAATTGAAAATACAACTTGACATATAAGGGTAATGGCACGATCAAGGTACCTTGAGTAGGACCATGCAGATTGTCCAAAAAGGACCCAAAAATTGCCTAAAACCCTCATTTTGAACACGTATTTGTACACACAATATGAGTTATTAACATTTTAGCAATTTTGACTTTATGTGCACCTAGAAACAAGTAAGTGTGTATGTTTTTGTCACTTGAAATGTAAAATTGAAATTCTTAAATGTTTTATATTTGGTGTGGATAAACTCACTCTAAATTGTTGTTTAAATAAGGGAATGGATATGTGCACATCAAGGGGTTGATATTTGCACACCATCCTAGGAGGTAAATTATAGATTTCTACTATCAAAAATCTGAATTTGAGAATTTTGAATTCAAATTTGGACTCTAAGATCATGTTTTAGTCTAAAACCATAATAAATGTTGCAATTGAACAACACCCACTGAAAAAGCTCAGCTAGGGGGACAATTATTACTTTTACTTTTGTTTGTAAAAAAAATAAGCTTTTTCATTTAGTGTTGTTCAATTGCAACTTTTTTTATGGTTCTAGACTAAAGCATGGTCTCCAAGTCCAAATTTGAACTCAAAATTCTCAAATTCAGCTTTTTGATAGTCAAAATCTAAAATTTACTCCAAGGGGGTGTGCAAATATCAACCCTCGGTGTGCACATATCAATTCCCTTAAATAATCCATAACAATTAGCTTTAGTACTTTATGGGCTAATACACTTTAAATATATGGACCACCCATGTTGGTACAACTATAATCCCATTTCCTAAATCCTATCAAACAAATTTGTTGTCCAAATGAGTCCACTTCACTTCATTTTGTTGAAATGAGACAGTTCTATAATTTCTCACCAAAATACTCATTTGTACATGATGATATCCTTCACTTTTGAAAACATTTTTGTTTTTTTGCTAATCTACAAGTATAAGCAATTTCTTGTCAAAATGTAAATATCATAATATTTTCTAGTAGGACTTAATAAATAGGAGAAGTATCATAGGTAAGGCCAAATTGCATTTAAGGAGTCCTTTTGGCCATCACCCATGAGTTGTAACTTGTAACTTCAACTTTGATTTTAAACTCTAAATCTTGTAAAAAAATCTAAATTATGCTAAGTATAATTTAGATGTTTTAATCAATACTCTGAACAGGTTTCTGAGCTAAAAAACAAAGTTGATCTAGGTAATTGCAAGAAACACTTCACAGTTTTGTCTCAAACACCCTTAAAACTGGTAGTACTAGACTATTAGGTATAGTAGGTAGTACTATGAGCTTTTGAAATAATTTTTTAAAAAATAGAATAAAACATGGATAATTTGTAAACCACTTAAAATAGCATACTTATGAAAATTTAGACCTAGAAAAAATTTATTCTAAAAGTTATGCACAAAAATAGAGGGACAAAAATTACCCACAAAAAGACAATTTTCTTTTTGCTTTTTAGAAAATAGTCAAAAAATTCAAAAAAGTAAAATAAAAAATGATCATTTTTGCTCTATTCAAGATGCTTGTATTGATGGAATTGCTTTTTTGGGGAAGTTTGTTTTCTTTCTCCAATCATTGACCAAAGGATGCTCACTTTGAGAGCATGTGGAAGGCAAAGAATTCACAATTTCCAAAAACCCATCAATGCATCCGTGTAATGCTCTATGATGAACAACTTCCCTAATTTGTGGCATGAGATTTGCTTTTTTGGACCCAAAATAGTACTAAAAACCCCCAAAATGGCCAAGGTAGACACCTATTTGGGGGCTGTTCAAAAATAGTAAAATAGTTTTAAAAACTTCTGAAATTGTAGCTCAAAAGAACTTTTTGAGAAAAAGTTACAAGCCAAAATGCACCCACAAGAGGTGAAGGGGACAAAAAATAGTACAAGTGTTTCTCTTCCAAACCTTTCAAACAATTTTTATTTTATTTTAGTGAAGAGCAATTCCTTGATGATCATAACAAGAAGCAAGATCCAGAAAACACTAACTTAGCGTCATATTCATTAAATTGGGAAATCTAGATTCCCAAGCTATACTTCACCTTAAATCCAACGTTTCTCCTTAAACCGTTTAAACGTCAAATTTGAAAGTACCAGATTTGGTCTGAGCCACTGAGATTTTGCCCCTTGCAAAAATCCTCCTTTTGGACACATGTACCAAACAATACGTTGCTGAAACCTAGAGCTTGGTTCAAGGTCTTGGTTCAAAGTGATCACCTTAAGCCTAGTTTATTCCAAAAATGGGCGTTTCTTCCCAAATTATCGAATATGGCGTTTAAGGCCAGAGTATACACAAGGTACGGTTTTCTTTAGGGATTTCAATCAAAGCAGTCACCAACGCCTAACTAGTAGGATCAAGGGTCCTGCTCCATATTGTACACTTTTTGGAACCAGAAAGATTTAGTCCAATAAACTTTATATAAGAGCATCAACAATATTGGGCAGCTCCTTTGCCGAAAACTAACAACGCTATAAATGACACAGATGCAGATCTCAACTTTCAAGGCAACTGTACCATCGTTGTAAATGCCAGTTAAATAGAGGAACTTGATGGAACACGATATTCATTAAATTGGGAAAAAACAGACATTTTGGGAATTCTGGTCCTTTTTATTAGGTGTGCATTTGATTGTTTTCCAATGAAATGAAATATATATTTTCCAAAACTACGCTCTTTCTTACCCAACAAGTCGAGAATTTTTCAAAAATACTCTCTTTATTATCCAAAAAGCTACAAATTTTTCAGAAATACGCTCTTTATTACCAAAAAGCTAAGAATGAGACTTATTTGTTCACAAAATAACAATATTTCTGAAATTTTGTACACAAAGTTCATGAACTACGTATAAGTTGACCTCCTTAAACGTTTCAGTTGACTTGAGAGGTTTTAGGTGAAATACAGTTTGAGAATTTTTTTTCCCAATTTAATGAATATCGTGTTACGGCTACTTAGGTTCAAAAACTGGACTCCTCGAATAAGCCAGCTTTATCTTCTACAAGCACAGGCAAAGAACAAAAACAATGACAGGGGCCAGGCAAGTAGAACCCAAAATTCCTAGGAGACTAAGAGATTCCTTCTACAACTGGTATATGCTATAGAAAGGAGACTCTGAGTGGCTGTTAACTAACTAGGGGGACAAAAGCTTTGAGTACTAAGAACGTGTTATTCGTTAAATTGGGAAAAACATAGGTACCATTTTGCATTTCACCTGAAACCTAAAAAGTTACTTTAAATCAGATTCAAAGGTATCAAATTCAGTCTGAGCCACTAAGATTTCTTCCCTTGCAAGTTCCTCTTCTTAGGTGAGGGCACATATCAAAAAAAAAACGCTATAAGATATAATTTAGGTTGTAAGATATAATTTAGGTGATCACCTGAATTCTTGAAAATCCCAAAATGTACTGCTTTTCCCAATTTAACAAATAACGCGTTCAAGGTAACCACTCAGCCACTATGCACAAAATGCGTTGAACTCTTGTACTACATTACTATAATTTCTATCGTACTACCTCTTTCACACTTGTAGATTATAAATTTAAACCGATCCATCTCTGCTACGTGACAAACAAGAATCATACAGCTGCATGCAAACGATCCATTTTTAGGCAATCCTAATGTCTTTGTTGTAGCAGGTTTTTCCGGCCCCTTGAATTTCGGCTTCAGAGTAGCTGCTAGGCCGAAAGTTGGTAATGACATGCAGCTGTTCCTCCTCCTTTACATTTTGATGTATGAACAGCAACGCTAGATCGTAAGCTCTTCCAGCTTCCTGCTCGGTCGCATACGTCCCCAGAGCATAATCGCCCTTCCTCTGATCGGAGTACATACGATTAATGCTTGCTGAGTAGGTAACGTGATTCTTTGTCACAAACATTCGCACGCCCTTCATAGAACTCAAACCTTTGGCGAACCTGTTGAACAATTACAACAAGAACGTAAGCAGAGGAGCTTAAATGTGTTCTAGCGTTGTTTCTAACATTCTAGGGAAATTTCATGGATACCCCTGAAGTTTGCAATGTTTTCATAGATACCCTGCTTTTTCAGAAATATCATTAATACATTGGATAAAAAAAAATGGGCATTTATTTTGTTGTGCATGTCACCTCCCTTCTTCCTTTGTGTGCGCGCATAACAAGAAAGAAATAAGTAGTGTGCACACAAAGGGAGAAGGAAGTGACAAGCGTAACAAAACAAACACCTAAAATTTTTGGTTCAAGGGTATTAGTGATATTTCTAAAAAAGCGGAAGTATCTATGAAAATATTGCAAAATTCAGGGGTATCCATGAAATTATCTCTTGTTTCTATTCTAAGAGGATGAATGAAAAGTAGAACTAAAGTATTGTCTAATAGACTATAAAAGAATGGATGACAATAGATTACTAAGTCTGATCGTACATGTGCTGAGAGCATGTAACATGATATTCATTAAAATGGGAAACACATGTGTAAAAATTTTGTATTTCACCTGAATCCAAAATAGCCACCTTAATTGAATTAAGGAGGTCACCACTAGAAGAAAACTGCCAAAAAACCACGTTCCACTTAACAAATAATGTGAAGTTGATTGTGTTGAGTTCTCCGTTTCCAGCGTAATTTTGCATTGGAAACAGAGAACTCAACACAATCAACTTCACATTTTTTGTTAAGTGAAACGTGATTTTCCGGCAGTTTTCTACTAGTGCACTTGAATCCTGCTTAATGGACTTCTGTCCAAAATTCTAGACTTTCTGTCCAAAAAGAGCATATTTCAGGATGACATATCTCATTTCATTGGAAAACAGTTAACGGATTCCCAATTCAATGAATATGGCATTTTTGGAAGAAAAACGCCAGAAGTCCCAATTTGTAAGAGTTTTCACTTTTTAATGAATATGACGTTGTGTGTACCTTTTGTCCGATCGTCTGAAACGCCATACGAAGTCTCGAAAGCTCCAATCCTTGTGCGCCTCCATGTAGCTCGTGTGCCTGGACTCTGGAAAGTTTAGTATGTTTAGTGTTGGCGTCACCCCTTTGGTATCTCGGAGTTTCAGTGCTGTCCTGTCTCGGGCGTCCTTGGCCTCGTCCTTGGTGTCGTAGACGCCCAGGAAGATCTGGAAGCCGGGCCTCTGGTGTCCTGGGATGAGGACTCTGGGTAGCCTAAAGTTGGCCTCCCATCCATTGGTTTTCTTGTTGAAATGGACCCCGATGTCCCAGTGTGGATCATGTGCAGGAGGGCTCTCAACCATAATTGCAGATACTTCTATGCTTGTGGACTTACCATTGTTCCCAAGCAGCAGGGTACTTCTGGGTGGCTCTGTTTGGTCGTCATTCAGCTTCCGTTTGCCTCTTATTTCTTCTCGAGCCACAGTCAGGTCTGACAGAGAATGCACCTCCTTTAGCTGGTGGTCTTCACCCAAGCCAATGTTTGTGGTGTCCAACAATGTTGCTGCTGAAACCCTAGGCTGGTCAAATACTAGTCTCTGAGAAGTTGAAGCATCGAACAATCAGACAAGTTAAGAGTTAAGACACCAGTAAGAAAATGCAACATCTGTCATTGAACAAGTTAAAACTGCATGTCGTAGAATGCCCAGGAAATCAATTCACCAAGTGATGAGGAACAGTCAGCAACATGCACGATAGAATTATTGATAAATTACAAACTTGACTACGTGTACTAAAAAGAATAGACATATTCGTAGATTTGTTAGTAGAAGACGGGGGAGGGACTGGATTGGGCACGGGTAAACTACCTAGATGATACAATGATTTGAATCAACCTTTCTTGCACCTGCAAATATGTCGACCGAGTTTGTTTGAAATGTTTGCTGTTGACTAAAACCCTGGTTTGATTCGATTCATTCAGTTCCAGGTTGAAGGGCTGTTTCACTTATGCACATCAATGCAAGGATTGAGGATAGTTAGGATGATTTGCAATCCCCAAACCCACTAATCAGAGAGCCATTTCTTCGGTCCAGGATTGAAGCTGAACAGCCACTAGCCACCTACTGAGTACATGCATGGTTCTATAGCAGTAATAGGGACACCCGAGACTGATACCAAAGGCTTTGAGTGTCACTTATAAGTTATAACGACGTTCAATTGAAGTAAATGGCAGCATAAATAAAACAATTTGCATCAATCATTCTTTGATCTTAGGGAATAGTTATAGGCCCGAGTCATAGTAAACATTGCCATATTCATTAAATTGGAAAAACCAAATTCCTAACTGGTACTTCACCTTAAACCTGGAACTCGGTTTAAGGTGGGAGGTGGTCACCTTAAACCTACTCATATAAATTTCTCACATGTAACAATGTTCTTTATGTGATCTTTTTCTAAGATCTCATACAAATAAAGCTTCTATGGATGATTAGCAGCATGGTAGTCCATCGTGCTTGCGATCACTCAGTCCAGTGGATTAACTTAAATATATGTGATTAGCACACCCTTGCGTAAGCATGGGCTAACAAAAAAGCAATGCAAACCCAGATGCTTTGTCTTTCGCGGCCGCCTCTCTCCAAAAGTACATATGCATGCCCAACAGTCTGAGTCAACATAACCACGTACCTTGCAAAACTTGCCTTTCAACTTGTCTGTCCAATGAACCTGGCAGCTTTGGCACATCTTGTCACTCGTCACTCGCAACTTGTGGACTGAGCTGGCCATGATGTCGAAGCGCTCGTTTCCACAATTGCAGAAAAGGCAGGACACGGCCTTCGACTTCTTATGGTGTGGCTGATTAGATATCGAAAGCCACAGAGGCATTTGCTTCTCGCTTAAACCCATCTTGTGTTTATCAATTCCAGCCATCCTAAAGTTCTGCGAAATACTTTATGCATCAGCAAACGCTTGTAACCATGAGATGTTTACATGACCGTAGTCATCACACAAGGAGGAAGGCAATATAGATCCAACCACAGTTGTGCAAAGTCAGCCTCAGTCTGAACATTAAGCACGTTCCGTCCACCAAGACTCGTGGAAATGCAGAACTTTGTAGGCCAGGACTAAAATACTGCTCCTATGAAGAGCTTCTCTACAAGTACGGGACAATCACGCACATTACCAGAAGATCTCAGTACCAAAAGATTAAGCACCCAACGATTGGTTTGGAATTAGAGGTTTCAAACCAAAAGATAAAGCATACGTCGATCGGTTTGCAATTAGAGGTTACAGAAGTTAATATCATGGACTACAAAAGTGAAACTGCAAATCAGCTAACTCAAGCACAAGGTACGACCTTGCTTTATGACTCCCTATGGCCTAATATGCAACTGATATGACATCATCAGGACAAAGCCCTTCTTTCGGAAGACTAAAAGTTCGCGTAAAAAGTAACAATTCCTCCAACGGTCAAGTTAAGCTCCACTACAAACAAACAGATTGTAACATAAACCAATGCACCTTATGACGAGATTCGAGTGTCCAGAACGTGGAAGACTCTGATGCATGTAAGGAATTGTTAGTTAAAGGGTTCGACTCATAGCCATTAGGGCATACAGATAGGTGATCTGTGTAGCTAATGTGACGAGCTGCAGGCACACATACCGAGGAACAAGCTTCTAAAAGTAAAACAAAGTAAGCTTAACCTGGATCGAAAAGTACTCACATGAAAAGACTTCTGCCTCCGATCACAACAAGACCAAAACTTGGAGATGGGCTGACTACCAAGGTGCACACAGGGCTCCTATGTCGCCAGACAGTGTTGAGCAAGTGAATTGAGACGCTGAGAGATGGCCTTTTAAAGAGGCCAGGAACTCCCAACAACCTTGAGAGACTACTTACTGCTGGGTGTGGACCCCGCTGACTTAGACCCTACTACAGAGGCCATGCCCTTCAGCCGAGGCCAACCCTACTACCAAGGCTAAACCCACCAAGGCTAAACCCTTCAGCCGAGGCCAACCCTATTACCAAGGCTAAACCCACCGAGGTTAAATCCTTCAGCCGATGCCAGGTTGAACCTTACAACCAAGGCTAGGTTAAATTTGTATTTTCACACTTGGTAATAGGAGGGGTATTAGTAATATGGATGCAGTCTAAAAGAGTGTGTCCAAATGCATCTAATTTTTCTATGTTACTACCACTTTTAACACCAAGTGTGAACACATCCTAGAACACCATATTAGGTAAATTGGGAAAAAGGGTACATTTTGGGACTTTTAAAATTTGCGGTGAAGGTTATAGGTGATCACCTACAACTGAGCTTAGCGTTTTTTTTTTGTACACATGCCCTCACCTGGGAGGAGGAATTTGCGAGGGAAAAAATCTTAGTGGCTCAAGTTGAATCTGATACCTTTGAATTTGGTTTTGAATGACTTCTCTGGATCTAGGTGATGTACAAATTGGGACCCCTTGTTTTCCCAATTTACCTAATATGGTGTTCTAGTCCCTACCTAGGTTAGGCTACACACAACTAATAAGGCTATGTTAGGCTCTTTAACCATAGACAAGTTACACGTGACTATCAAGATTCAATGAGACTAGGCTACATCCAAGTGATCCAACTACCAAGGCTAGGAGCCTAGGATAGATTCTTTTGTTAACTTTAGGTTATTGAATTATTGTTAATCACTATTTAGGTTCAAAACAATTGTAAATGTTCTAAATGACCATAATTGAGTCATTGTATAGTTTTTTAGGGCATTTGCAGATATAATGAACCAATCTTGTAGGACACGTTTTCCTTCTGGTGAGTCCTTTATGAGAGGAAATAGAAATTCTATCAAAGTGGATGACTAATTCCATCATTGAGGCATTATTGATTATTGAGGCGAAGTCAAAATGTGGATTTAAAACCATATCATGTGATAAAAATGAAAAATAATAATTTGATTCTTTCATTTTCAGGTCAAAAACCCTAAAAACGGTCATAAAATTACAAGAAGACAAACATGTCCACCCATCTTGTCTTTTTCGTCCACCCAACTCTCCCATCCGATAGCCAAAAGTTGCTGATGTAACAACCATGCTATATGTAAACGTGGGAAGCTTTGAATCATTCAATTTTGATTAACAAGTAGGAAGTTTAATGTGCGGGTAGGTGTGGGATCCCAAAGCTCCATTACTTTTGAATTTTGCCCCTTGTAAATTTTGGTGCTTTACTATTTTGAGCTCTTTGTGTATTTGTTTTTTTAACTTTTTTTTTCCAAGTTGTAGTAAACTAAGATTCCTTGGTTTTCACTATTTGGATCAAAGTATTTCAGATTTCTCAATTTTACACAAATCCTCCAAGTTTGCCTAGTGTATATGCAAATTTCATGGCCTTACGGCATTGCAAGATTTTACGAATTATGATTCACACCTCCAATTCATTTGAAAGTTCTCCCACACTTACCTAACTTGGTCTTTCACATGGAAATTTTAAACCTCAACTTTGCATGAAGCACTTTTTTTGATATAGGAGAGGTCAAAGGCTTCTAAAATTTTTGGACAACTAGGAAAATCTTTTTTTCACTTCAAATGTCAGTATCTCACTCCTTTACATTTAGAATCAATTGATTTTTTCCCACAAGTACCTCCCATAGTCTAAGACAAGATCTTATAGTTGGATTTCCAAAAAAACAAATTTTCCTACATTTTTACTCATTCCTCCAAAAGTGACGATTTTCAGTGATTTCACAGAGTAAAGGGCTTGATCCTTTAGGGGGCTAAATCACTTTATACAATTAATTAGGTTTGGAAACATTTTCAAAAATTTACAAAGAAATTATCATTATTGTTGACCAAGACTTGCTATAGAATTTGCTAGCCAATTCCAATTTTTTTGAATGTAGAGGATCATAGCCTTTCATTCGATAAAACTTTGAAAAGGAATGCTTTTGTCATCAGCACAAAAGACATGTTTTAAGAAGAATTTTGTACCTAGTACTCTTAACGTCATATTCATTAAATTGGGAATTTTGTAACATTTTGGGTTTAAGGTGATCACCTTAACTTCTAAAGGCTTAAGCCCTTTCTTTCAATGAAAGTCCTTGTTAACTGTCACTTTGGGGGGAATGAGTAAAAAAGTAGGAAATAAAGTTTGTTTTGCAAATCCAACTGGAAGATCTTGCCTTAAACTAGAAGAGGTACTTGTGGGAAAAAATCAAGTCATTCTAGATGGAGAGGAGCAAGATATTTACATCTGAAGTAGAAAAAAAAGGTTTTTTTTGTACTATCCAAAAAATTCAAAGGCCTTTGACCACCTTTACATGAAAAAAATTACTCTACACAAAGTTGAAGTTTATTTTTTCCATGTAGAAGACCAAGTTAGGTATGTGTAGGAGAATTTTCAAATCAATTGGAACTACACAACACATGGGAAAAGTTAGTAAGTAAAAAGAAGTAGAGAATGAGTCAAAACACTAAATTGTTAAGAATTTAATAATGGAAATGACAAATGCAAATCCCAACAGTTGTAATGTTGTAATAAACAATCTACTTCTTAGGTTTAGTTTTTTTTCCAAAATATTGAAAATTGTGGAAAATAAAGGACTTTAAAGTTTATTTTAGAGTAGAGAATCCATAACTGCCCACAAACTAAAACATCTCATAACTTTTATCTCATCAATTGAAGTTGAATGATTCAAAGCTTCCCACATATGAAAAAATCTAAAGAACCAATTTCAGATTTCTATTTTTAGAAAATTCAATTTTTTAAGAAGTTTTTGGGCTATCTGGATTGCCCTCCCTCCCCGAGTAGCAAAAATTCTTGCATAACTTCTTTGTCAAATGTCAAAAGGAAGAAAATATTAGATGTCCGCGTAGGTTTTGGGATTCCCCACCTTCAATAAAAGTTTAAAAAATTTACAAAAACTACATTAGCTATAGGTACATGCCCGAAATCCATTTGTCCCTTGGGGGGATAGCTGGGCCTTTAGGGATTAAACCAAGCATTAGGTTAAGGTAAAGTACAACTTGGGAATTTGGTTTTCCCAATTGAATGAATATGGCATTTTTTATAGTTGTAGGTTAAGAAGCTATTAAAACCATATCAAGTAAAGTGGGAAAAAATTACAATTTTGGGGCTTTTGGATTTTGTGTTTTTTGAAGTGCATTCACTCATTTAGTAAATCTTCTTCAAAAAATAAAATATCCAAAAGTCCCAAAATTGCATTTTTTCCCAATTCTCTTTTTGTATGAATGTCATGAAATTAGTGAACTTATTTATTTAAAGGATAATTATTATATGGAATTTTTTCAAACACTACAAGAAAACATGACCCTTAGTTTGGACATCTTGATTAGGACATTTTAAACATAGCAATGTTGATTAGGACATGTTTGATTAGGATCACTTGATTAAGAGCCATTTTCTACTAGTGAAATGGCTGTATGTTTATGTATTGCTACAATGAAGAATGCAAACCAAATTGGGGCATCATCAATTGCACATCATTCTCTTTTTCCACAAAATCAGTGTCAAAATGAGATTGAGAAATGAGAAAGAATTAAGGGCAATTCCTTTCTAAGAAGACAAACATTTTAAAATTGTATTTGGTTGGAATTTGGAATGTAGAATTTGTTGGAAATTATCAATAATCTATAGAATTTTTTTTTGAATGACCACAAGTTCATAATGATCATATAAGAGCTTTTTAAAACAAAAATTAGAAAAAGAAGGCTTTTATAAATTGGTTCAATTGGCAGAATTTTCATTTTATAAATTGAAGAACATGCTTCCATTTGGAGGACATGTTTTCATTGCAAACACAATATTCCTTAATTTGGAGAAAATTGTAATTTTGGATTTTGGATTATTCTTGAAAGAATTTTTGATGTATACTCTAATGAGAACGTAAAAACTCAAACAAACACCTTATTTGTTAAATTGGGAAAAAGAATATACTTTGGGACTTTTGAATTTTGCATTTGTGAGAGAGTATTTTGGCAATTTAAAGTGAGATTTATGATAGTTCTTTCAAGATCCTACAACATTGATGTAAAATCTTGAAGAAATCATCATAAGATTCACTCTTAATCACCAAAATACTCTCCCAAATGCAAAATTTAGAAGTCCAAAGATATATCCTCTTGTCCCACATCAAAGAATTCTCAAATTAATGAATACTGCATTTGCAACTTTGTATGAACTTTTTATCAAACTATTTGATTTGATGTAATATTGTATATTTGTGTTCTTTTTGTCATGAACTTCCAAAAATATGATTTTTATTAGCACACCATTTTAAGACATGCTAAATTGCTAATAGCCATATTTAACTAAATATTATGGATTTTGCAAAATTCATAAGTTATAATCCAGAAATTGTTGTGTTTTGCAAAGTAGTGCAATTAGTAAGGACTAAGGACAAAGGTCTAAAGATCATGCAAAACATAAAAAGATAATTATAAATAAATGAAAAGTGTGTTTTCAATAAAAAGGCATGCACTATTTTGGAGTAAGTTATTTGCAAATACAAGAAAATTTCCAAATGTTTACACTGTAGACTCTTAGAGACGTAAAAAGTCCTTACGCATATGAATAGTTCAAACTTAACTTAATCTTTATTATGAAAATTTGGCTAATATTTTCTCAACCTTGCAAACAATATTCTATCATTTCTTTATAAGTGGATTAAGTCTTAATTGTTGAGTAAAGTTGACACAAAAATTGGATTAGTATATTGGAAAATGTCCATTTGACATTTAGAGAAACATTGCTGACATCTAATTTTGCTTAATTTAGCATGAAACTTTTGTTTTCTATCCCAAATAAATTTGCAATGTATCCTTTTTTTTTTTAACGCCTAAAGGACCATTGTCCCTTTGGGGGACAAATGGGAATTTGGGCATGTACTTATGGCTAAAATACTTTGCGCAGTTTTCTGAAACTTTTATTCAAGGTGAGAAATTCAAAGATCTATGTGGGAATGTAATTTTTTCTTCCTTCCAACATTTACTGAAGAAGTTAAAAATGAAAATCTATAAAATGATGCTCCTTGGGCAGCCAAAAACTTTTTTAAAAATTTCATTTTTTTCAAATAAAAATCTGAAATAGGTTCTTTAGACTTATATAGACATGGGGAGCTTTGAATCATTCAATTTTGATATATGAGATGAAAGTTATGAGAAGTTTAGTTTGGAGGTAGGTGTGGTCTCTTACAATACAATGCATAATTTGCGAAAGAGTTAGACTTTAGCATTGAAATAAATTTATTGATGAAATGCATGTAATAATTATTTTAATGTTTTATATTGATGGAAATAAACTTGAATTGTCTATACAATTCTTTCCAAATCCAATTTTTTTGCATACAAGAAGGCTCGCTCATTCACTAGTTTACTAAAAGTTCCACATATAATACACATTGGAAAAAATATGAACCCTCCACAAGGCCCTTAGGAATGGTCTCTCTTAACATTTATTGGGCCTAGATTGGGTACATTAAAATTGTGTATGAAGTGTCTCTACCTCGTATGACTTTTTTATTGTACATCACAAAAATTGTGAATAGAAAATGGCAATCTAGCACTATGTCACAATGTTTTAATTACTCTCCTACTATTGTACACAATCATAACTAACGTTACCCTCACAAGTACTAGGTTAAAGATTTTAATATAGAGAAAAAGGACTATGGTAATATGTACATGTAATTGTGACGCCTAATGAAAATTGGACATGCCAATGTGAGCCATGATTGTAGTCAAAGGCATAGTAGGGTGTAAGGAATTTTTGTTGCTCTAAAGTACAAATTAAAACAATGAAGGAGACCCCTTGAGAGGGGTTCTTAGGGGCCTTGTGGAGGGCTCATAATTTTTCTAATGATTTTTTTTCATTTTAGTCTTTTTAATCTAGTTGCTACCATTGACTTTGATATTTAAGAAATGACTTTCATCTTCTAACAACACCATTGATGTAGCATTGTTAGCCAATTTGTGCAAAAATTTGCTTTACTTGGAGAATATTTCTTAATAAAGCTATTTCATTTATCTATCAAACTAGACAACTATTGATGTTGCCATTTAAGTTTGAAAATTTGTGCAATTTTTAGAATTTACACAATCTTTGTTCAATTATATGTTATTTTATTTTTATCAAGATTGATACACCCACGGTGTGCTTTCACTTTAATACAAATTCACAAATGATGAAACCATCAAATTCTCATCATTTTCATCATTTTTTATGATTATATATGTTAACCTCTAAAGGACTGTTGTCCCTTTGGGGGACAGGTGGGAGTTTGGGCATGTACCTTTGGCTAAACTACTTTGTGTGATTTTCTGAAACTTTTATTGAAGGTGGGGAATTCAAAGATCTACGCGGGAATCTAATTTTTTCCTCATTTTGACAATTATTGAAGAAGTTACGCAATAATTTCTGAAATTTTGGGGAGGATTGCCCGCTCGGGCAGCCCAAAAACTTCTTTGGAAATGATTTTATTTTTAAATTAAAATTTGAAATTGGTTCTTTAGATATTTTTTTATAGGTGATCAGCTTTGAATCATTCAATTTCAATCAATGAGATGAAAGTTATGAGGAGTTTTTGTTTGTGGGCAGTTATGGATTCTCTACTCTAAAATAAACTTTGAAGTCCTTTATTTTACTCAATTTTCATTATTTTGGAAAAAAATTAAACTTAAGGAAGTAGATTGTTTATCACAACATTTTGACCATTAGGATTTGCATTTTTCATTTCCACAATTAAACTCTTAACAATTTAGTGATTTGACTCATTCTCTACTTCTTTTTACTTATTGATTTTTCCCATGTGTTGTGTATTTTCAATTGATTTGAAAATTCTCCCACACATAGCTAACTTGATCTCCTACGTGAAAAATAAAGCGCAAAGTTGCGAAGAGCAATAAATTTCATGTTAGAATGGTCAAAGGCTTTTGAAATTTTGGTGCAGCATGAAAAAAAAATTTATTTTCACTTTAGATGTAAATATCTCACTCATGTCCATCTAGAATGACCTGATTTTTTTTTCCACAAGTACCTAATCTAGTCTAGGACAAGATCCTACAGTTGGATTTTCCAAATTTTCAAAGAAAATTACCTTCTTACTAACCCCTCCAAAAGTGGCAATTTTGAGTGATTTTCAATGAAAAAATGGCTCAGTCCTTTAGGGGTTAAATAGTATAAAGATTTGAACTTAAAGTAGGTTCACCACTAATACCTCAATAACTACTAACCATTGCATTAAAAAAATTATATAATTTAAAATATAAGCTTGTTACTAATGATGATATTGCAATAAAGTAGAACCAATTGTGCATTACACTACATTTGTTTAAAAAAAAAGCTTGAATGTTTCAAAACTTATAGCTATAATTTCAATATTGTAATTGGAAATTTATAATCCAAAACACAAAGAAATTTCAACCACCTCAACATTTTAGCTAGTTTTTCTTTTAAGATGTAAATGTGTTGTTTCAATTCTCAATGCATGAAACCTTTTGACATCTAGTGAATCAAGATGTAGAAAGTCTTTTAATAATTCATTCTTATTTTCAATATTTTGCAATGTATTTAAATGTTCATAATGTGTTGAAGATTTGAATCCACGTGTCTTTCAAATTCTCTACAATTATACTAATTATTGTGATTAATTCTCCTTATTTTTTAACCACATTATGATTTATGAATTATGAGTACATCACTCATAAAATTTAACTTTCAAATATCCAATAATGTGCAAGATTGCCAATGGAACTCTACTCAATATGGAAATTTTACAAAAAGATGCCAACCAAATGATGTAATATTTCATTAATTTGGGAAAAAAATTAATTTTGAGACTTTGGATTTTATGCCTTTAAAGAATAAAGTTATAAAGAGTATTCAATGAATTCTTTTATAAGGATGTAAAATGAAAATACCCATCTTGGGTTTTTTCAAAATTAACAAATAATATTTTGTTCATTCATCTTAAACCATGCATGGCATTTGGACATTCACCAAATTTTCTTCATTTTCACCACAACTCACAAGTTCACAATAAGGATTTATTCAATTCAAACTTAAATTGTTGTGCATTTGTGCTCAACGAATCTTTAATATAATTGTTAATATTGAAAAACCTTATTCAAACTAGTTTGAATAATTTTATTTTGGTTTCATTAAATTTTTAAAACACAACAAATCTTCACTTTTATTTTGACATCTACAATTGGTTTAGCATCAAGCCATCAACTAGAAGAAATATTCTTGCCTGCAATGAATTGATGACTGCAAATGAAGAATGCATTTGAGAAAGTAATATAATTTTTGCAACTTGGATCTTATGTTTCATATTAGTAAATGATTTCATTAAAAAAATGAACACAAATATGTACTTTTGAGTATTTCATTGTGATGAAATTAAAAAATCATGAATCGCTAATACACACTTCACTGCAACCACATATTGAAATGAAATCAGGTATAAATGCAATATCAATTAGTTTAGATAAAAATTACAATTTTGGAAACTTTTGAATTTTATGATTTTAAGAGATTTTTGGTGATTTAAAGTAAATTTTATGATAATTCAAGACCTTACATCAATAATAAAACGTGATGAAACATTTTTCCAAAACTCATTTTAAATCACCAAAACATTCTCATAAATGAAAAATTCCATATCTCCAAAATTAGTTTAAAAAAAAAATTATATGATGTACAACGCACTTTAACATAAACTCCTAACAAACAACATTTGGTTATTCTTAGTCAAGTGGGCACTTCTTGAAAGTCACAAGACAGTATAGCATCATTTCAAAACATAACTAACAAGAAAAAAGTTAATGCTGATTGTTGATAGTAAGAAAGCAAGGATTATAATATAGAAATATTTTCTAGATGAATTTATTCCAAATTGTTACGTTCATAATTACCATAAACTTCTATGCTACCTACAATCCACAATACTACAACATCTACAACATGTTTGCATCAAAAAGCACAACATGATGAATGCAATGAACATATATATTATACTAGCATCAATATTCACAAAAAAATTTAACATCCTATGCATGTCAACAAAATTTTGTGTCAAAGGTACCACATACGATGTTCAAGCAAACCCTATAGAAAAAGATTATTACCATAAAACAAAGAAAAGAATCCAAACAACTAGGAATATAGCTTGCAACCAAATTACCATCAAGACTGTCATTGGTTCATCTTTTTTTCAAACTCAATTAAATGCAAATTGAACATTCAACTCCATTATATTGTACTGCCGGAATGTTTGTCTTTTCCATTGGATGGAAAGACGACAAATTCAAAGAGAAACAATCATGTCTTTGTTATAGTAGCATTGGTAGTTGTGACCACTCCTGTTACATGGTCATTGTTGGGTAAACTATGAAGGACCCTTAATAAACACCAATGTTTGCAAATTGAAATACACTAATATTTGACAATATACAAACAAAGTAATATAAGAATATAAAAATACGCTTAGTATTAAAATTTAATTAACTTATATTCTCAAAACACAAAAACAAAATTAACCAATTTTTGTTAAAAACTTTATCTCTTTACAAAAAAAATTTTCAATAATGTTTTATTTCAATGGCATACCAAATGATATCTTCAAGTTTTCAACAGAATTGGATTCTTTAACTTTTTCTATGAAAGTCAAGTTTATCAGGTCTAACTTCCACTTTTTTACAAATTTTGCTAATTTAACCATCATATCTCATCATGCCGAATTGAGGGATGTATGATAAAATCCCGCACCAATTTCTTGTTTGTATTTGAAAACCAATATCAAACGTCTTTATGATTTAAAAACATATTTTTGTATATTTGAGATGATTTTTTTTTTAATTCTCCTACAATCTGTGCTTTTTTAACCTCCTAGATTTAGGATGAAATATCATTTATATGTCACTTTGGTTTTTGAGATTGAATACATGTCTTTAATTTTTTCAAGATTTTTCTAATTATTAATCTGAATTTCTAGTTTTGCATCTCCAGCATCCGCATATTTTTGTCTGTAAAGCTCACAAAATAAAGATCTAAGGCTTCCTAACATTGTTTTTACAATTGCAACGTAAATCCTTAAAATACTTTGTAGTTTCATTTTGTCTCATAATAATTTGTATTTTACGATGTCGAGTTGAGAGGAGTGCGCCTTCTAAACACACAATGTGTCTTACTGCAATTGTGTGTTATTGACCAAAAACCGTTGTTGTTTTGATCTTCACTCTTCAAATCTTCAATCTTCAGTCTTTTTTTTATCTATCCTGTGGCTAGCTCTAGAGGTATAAGGGTCAAAATATGAATAAGAGCCCATTAGATACGGAACAAGTAGATCAAAACAACATACACGAGCTACAGTCCGTATGGCGGGATCCTAAATCAAATTCGCGATCTGTTGGCCAAAACTCCAGTTTGTGAGAATAGAGCAAGTCTCGATCATGTAGGTGAACAATTTCACTTTATCACCATGACAATAAATGGGATTAAGTTTTGTTTAATCCAAACTATCTGCAACAAGGTTTATAAAACAAAATAGAAATGAATTGACAAACAAGTCTTCAAAATCAGCTAAGAATAATAAAGCCACATTCCATACATACATAAAAAATAAACTCAAAACGTTCCTTTTGAAATTTTCATATCTTCAAATCTTCAAGTCTTTATGTCTTCAAATCTTCATGTTTTAAAAAGATTAATGGAAAAAATCACAAATAACAAGTTCTAGAAAAGCTGCAACCTTTTAACTAGTATTACAAATGACTCATAGATTCAAATGCTAAGTGTAATAGCAATTTTAAAAGCTCTTCTAACCTTTTAATATTTTTTCAAATTTCAATTCAATTTAAGCAACAATTCAAAAGTTATGCGGATTCAAAGTAGAGGCTTTTATTCTTCTTTGCAAATTAAAAATTCCCTCTATAAATCTTTATAACTTTTGTTCTATACATCATCTATAAAAATATAATATCAATTTAAAAAAATGATACCATTGGCTACAATTCCTAAAATTTTCATTTCAAAATAAAACTCTGTTAAAAAATTCTAGCCAATCAAAGTGTGGGTCTCAATTTTTTAAAGAACATCCAAATCTCAACTTCCACTTACTATAATTTCTTTATTAAGACTCCAAATGGAATTATTAAAGACAATTTAGAAAGCTATGACAACAAACTATCATCTTTTAAAATTTGAAAAGAAAATTTCATATTCTCCAAAAGTTGTAGCTCTTCAAAGTTTTAGCCTTCTCATAATAAAATGGCAGTCACCTCCAATCTTTTACACCTCCAATCTTTTACACCTCCATAACTTTCTCCTTCAAGTTGCAAATTTTGAAATTAAGAACTTTTTAAAAAGCTTAGACTAAAATAAACACCTCATTTGAATTTTATTACAAATTGATATACAAATCATAAACTATGACTTATCAAATTCTCAGCACTTTTTCATAGTTTGATTTTTTGACTTCAAAATTCAAACACTCATAACTTTTACATCAAAACTTCAAATCAAACTTGCAAATTTATTTTGAAAAGAAATCACATAAGGAACAGCTTTTTCAAATTTCAATTCAAATCATACATACACAAAAAATTCTCTCTAATCAAAGTTTTGGGATTTCTTCCTTCTTCCCACTAACACTTATACACTAACTTCTAACATACTAAAGAATCTCTCTTCCTTAATTTCGACCTTATCTAAGGTAGAGAAGTGGGGTACATTAGCTCATGTTCCTCTCCATCCTAATTCTACTATAAATGTCAAATATTTTTTCTTTTCATATCTTTCCCATTCATTTTTAAATTCTTAGTATTTTTTTGTTTTAACAAAAACAAAATATATGAGTCTTTCAAAACATCTAGATAAACATATAGAAAAAATCAAATTACAAAATAGACACCACCGTAAAGTGGTCGCGTGCTATTGCAAGCATATAACAACGTCAAACGCTTGTTTTCAGTTGCCAAATTGTAGAC
Organism: Ulota crispa; assembly: GCA_963920765.1. NCBI lineage: Eukaryota > Viridiplantae > Streptophyta > Bryopsida > Orthotrichales > Orthotrichaceae > Ulota > Ulota crispa. The sequence continues at coordinate 30,299,011 of OY987244.1, forward strand.
TTGGTTGGCTGGAGAAGCGATTGTTTCTGACTGCCTGCCGGTCCAAGTTCAAATCTCATTGGACTCGTTGAGCGGTGATGGTGGCTTACTGCTTGGCAGTTAGTAATGCAGGAAATTAGCTTAACCAATCCACTACCTACCCTCCTGAGCTGTGCATGAAATAAGACGGCGTAGCGCATTGAAATCTATGATTGCTGCGTTGTCATAAAACTGTGATTCTTACCACAATCACCATTTTTGCCTCGACTGTTGATTTATTGAAATTAACACAAACATAAATAAATAATGAGTATCTACATAATAAAGGGATTTCCATCATAACAACGGTCTTCTACGGATGTCTAATAAAATGTATGAAAAACTAAAATTTAAAATATTACTAAATAAACTGAATATCTCAAAGCCCTGATAAATTCAAAAGATATAATTTTAAAACAATTACAAAAAATCATTACTATATATTCAATATTAAATTTTAAAGAAGATTTTTTGGTTTTTTTTCCCTGTACCATTGTATCAACTTCTTCCATGGCTTCATTTTCTATTTCAAAGTTGTTTGTTTCATTGATATCCTCAATCAAGTCTTCTATTGCAAGTTTAGGTTTGCATGGATGATTTTGTTAAGATCATTCTCCTTCTTTCTCTTTTCTCTATAATGACATACATGTCATCTTCAGCTTTTTTACTTTCTCCTTCCATCAATACATCAGTTTTTTCTTCTGTATGCAATGTATCCTTGACTTGTTTAGACTTTTTTTTTCGTTTTCTTTGTATAGTAATCATGTTATAGGAATCCTCAACTAAGATAGCACCATTGCATTTTTCTTTATGTTTGCTACTCAAAGCTCTTCATACTTTGTCAAAGGAGTGTCTTCACTTCTAACTTAAATAAAAGATCATGTTTTCTTTTTTTCAAGACTTTAGCAATCATTCTCACTAAAGAGGACTGCTCCTTTACTTACCACCTTTCCTAGTTTAGATCCTCAAATGAGATCTCAAGTACCTTCAGTACTTGCTGAAACTCAAAAATATTTTTTACCATTTTCTTAGTCTATAGGCTGATTGCCAAACCAAATTATACACATCAATGTATTAAACTACCAAAAACATAATGCACTAGGGCAATCTCTATTTTGCATTATTATAAGAAAAATAAAATCAGAACAAATATAAAAAAGGAAATCAAATGTCATAAAAATCCAAATGCTAAAACACTACATAAACTAACCAGGTGCTTTATGTTGACAGTCTGAGGAATGGCTCTCAACATCTTGTTGACAATAAGCCCTAAAAATTGAAATGTTCCCAAGCTAAGCATATAAATTTCACATGTCTATCCTTCTAAATAGCGTAAATATATTTACAGTATAAAAGCTACAAAAAAGGTGCACAGCTTTGCAATTTGATACTCAGCTTACAACCAATAAAAATGTCATCTTCTAGAAGAAAAAGATCCATGGTATAAAGCTTTAAAAGATGTGCATCAATTCTTCTTTTCCATCTCTTTTATATTAGATCTCAACATAATATGTTAGACTGGTTTATAAAGGAGTAGATAGAATTTTTACCTATTTGTCCAATAGGTATGGTTGTACCAACTCTTTAGAACTGTTAACAATGCTGGCGCACACAGCGCTCTCCTCAATTCTTCTCGCTGATTTCATCAATGGTGCTCTTAACAAAATGCTAGAATATATTGAAAGAATTGGACGCTACAAATAGTTTCATGGTATACTTGACATTAAAAACACAAGAGAGTTAGCGTACAACTACAAGAACAACAATACACTTTGTCTAGGTGAGGTATGGCGCATGTCTTTCTTCAAAATTTGCTTCACACCTTTTCAGTTAATATAAATTCCAAAAATTGAATTGTTAGGCCTTTCTAACTTAGAGTCTTGGTCGAACTCTAAACTATTGCATGAACTTGAAAATTCTATGAATTAAAACATAAAAAGCGATCTACTGCTTGTAAAGCAAAGACTTGGAACTTGCAATGCGCCACCTTACATTAGTTTTATTTTTTATGTTTATTATCTTGATTTCTTTCAACTTGATTATGTACTGCGTGTAATTTTAGTGTGGGATTATGGGCTCTTACAATGATACAAGATTTTGTGATGTTTAAGGGTTTAGAATACAATGAATCATTTTATATAAATAATGTTGTTTCTTATTGAAATCTAATTATAATTAAATATATCAAATTTTGCTACTTGTTTGTTTATAACAATTTCAATAATATTATGTATAAATCACATGTATACACTAGTAGAAAACTTATTTTTTTTTGTTATTTTGATTGCATTGATAAGTGCGTTTTTTTGTTGATGTTTAACAAAAATCAACAAATTTTTGTTGAACATCACAAACTACTACTTTCATCAATTCAACCAAAACAACAAAAAAACAAAGTTTTCTACTAGTGATAAAATATTGGTCTTCTTGAAACATATATATAATTTACATAACCATAACATTAAAAAATCCACATTAAATATTTATCTTGAATTGGTTTAATGTTATGAAACTTAAAACAAACAATTTTTTCTTTATTTAATTGTACAATGACAGTATAACACCTTTTAAAAAATAAGGGTCTTTTATAATTATCTATATGGTATAAAGTTATTTAAAAAAAAAAACTCTTTACATCTAAATATAACAAGTAAATTCTTTAAATTTTAAATAAAAATTATTTAAAAGGTTAATTAATAATAAATAAATGAAAAAAGAAATTGCAATTCATTATAGTTAAAAAGAGAATATAGCTAAAATTTAGTTATCTGGCTTCTTACAAAAATGCACTTTGTGTCCTTATATAGATTTTTTTTTTTTTTGAAAAGCTTAGGGAAAATATCAAAAATGCCCCTCAATTCTTTCAAAATATCAAATATACCTCTGTATTATCTGAAATATCAAAAATACCGCTAGTTTCATGTCAAAATATCAATTATACCCTTTGTTGTCTTTGAAAACATCTAATATCTTTAGTATTTTGTACTTCTTTAGAACAAATTTTTGTAAATATTGGGATGCCAACAAAAATTACAAAATCTAGATGCAAGTTGCCTATAAGCCAAATCTTGTAGGCAAGTTTAATATAGGGTTTTTGCATTTAAGTTTATTGTGGCCATGTATTGACTAATCTTAGTCAATGCCTTTGGTGCAAATGTGACTTACAAAAATTTTAGTAAAAAGGCATGAGAGAATTAAGAATGTTATTTGTTTTTGAAAATAACTAGGGGTATAATTGATATTTTGGCACAAAACCAAGGGTATTTTTTATATTTCAAATGATATAGGGGTATATTTGATATTTTGAAAGAATTGAAGGACATTTTTGATATTTTCCCAAAAATTTATTGATGTAATCTCTCAATTGATAATTGCATACAATATATCATAAGACAATGAAAACAAAATTTACAATAATAGTCAAGGTTGTAAAAACAAAAGCAACCTTTTATAGCTTGAATCATTAGCAAAACCATGTTATTATCAAATATATACCATGGTTATTGTATATTCACTTTGGAATTTGTATTTACAATAATTATTTTACTTTGTCTATTTAATGTTGCTACTAAACTTTTGAATTTGTATAAATTGTAAGTAAATAAAAAGCCAAAATCTTTTATGTATTGATTTGTAAATTTATCAAAAAAAAAAATTTTGGCATTTTAAATTGTATTAGTTTGACATTTTGAAACAAACTAATCTTCAAGATTTGGTTGCATAAATAAATGTCCTTCATATTTTGAAAACTTCATGTTATAATATTAGAATGCATTTTGTACTTTTAAATAAACATGTTTGTTCATTACAAAGGGTTATTCTTTGGCCTTTTAAGATTTAATTAAGCATTCACTTATATAAAATACAATATTATCCCTTTGCATTTCAGTTAAGCGTCTTTTCAAATCAAAACCAAAGTTATCCTTTTACTTTTTTCATTTTGATTGAGCATTTGTTTGAGATGAATTCAGAGTTGTGTTATATAAATCCCCACATGCAAATTTGAAGGATAGAAAAATGTAAATCCATTTGCAATTTGCAAAGTGAAGTGAACCCCATTACTGTAGAACTCTTCTAAATTAACATGCAAGCTAATATGGTTGGGACTCCAAGAACCAGATTAGTTTAAGTAAGTTATTGGTTAATTTTGTGAAAAATAAATGAAGTAACCTTAATGTTAGTGCCAGGATAACATTACATTTAGCTTGATTTTTTTATATTATGGCCCTGACAATGAGGTTTGTGTTGTACATTAGTTTATAGAGCATATTAGTTTAGAGGGGTATTAGTTTAGGGAGGTTCTATTGTACATGTGTGTTCAAATCCACAAATACTCATAAGCACAACCAAAGCAAAATTCAATGTCATCACTTCAAGGTTTAGGGTACTCACTATTCACAAGGAGTAGTGTACCATATGCACTCAAAAATTTTAAAAAACGACTTGATACTAATTTAGGATTCATTCATTCCAAATCTAGTTTAACTTGTAAAGGACCATGGCCTTTATTTTGTCAAAAGACACTCAAAATTGCCACCTCTATGGCAAAGAGTAAAGAAGTTTGAAAATTGGTATTTTTGCATATCTAACCATAGGATCTTGTACTATATTACTATAAAAATGTGTCATAAAAAACTCCGGAACTTTGACCACACAAGTTGGAAGATATTTGCATTTAAAAAGTAAAAAATAGTTTTTTTTTGCACCTTGCATGACTAGATTATTTAACTTTGAACTTTTTAACTTAAATTTTTTGCACCATAGAGTTTGGAATTCTATTTTTGCATAGTGGGAAGTTGAATTGGTAATCTTGGGAAAAACAAAAAAACAAAAAATAATTAATTTTCATTCTTAAAAAAACATTAGGCAGAAGAAGGTATGCAATTGAATAAAAAAATTAAATTGCTAATAACCTTGCAATGGAATTGAAATGCAATGATCCCAATGGTGAGATTGTTCTAGAAAGCAAACTTCACCCTCTCCAACAATAATTTTTGAAAAAATGTTAAAATTGCATTCAAAAATGAAGTTTATAAGTTCTTTTTTCAAGAAGACGCTTGAATTGCCCAAAAAACAAGATTGTCCATAACTTTCTCATAACTAGTCCAAATGGAATGAATCAAAGCTTTAGATGTAGACAAAAATATAATTTATGAGAAAAAAAAAATCAAGTTTTTATAAGAATTTTTTTTGCTGCCTGGAGTCCCCAAATTTGTGCTTATTTGGGCATAACTTTTGCTCCTTAGCATCAATTGGAATAAAAATTAGATGCCCACGCAGATTTTTGAATTCCCCATCTTCAATAAAAGTTTCAAAAAATTATGCAAAGTAGTTTGGTCATAGGTACATGCCCGAAATCCCATTTGTCCATTGAACAGACACTTGGTCCTTTAGGGGTTAAAGATAGAGAAATAGATTCAACTACTTAATCCCTAATGGACCAAAGTCCCCTCCGGGGACTTTTGGGATTTTGGGTAGGCTCATGCAACCTCAAGTTTTTACATAATTTTTTGAAACTTTTTATGAGTGTGTATGAATGTATAAGGTTTGTTTGTGGGATGCAAAAAATCATGGGATTATGTCACCCGGTTCACAAGTTATGGGCTTATTTTGGCCAAGAGCAATTCAAGGGGCAGTTTGGGCAAGGGAGAAAATATTAACTTTGGAGGGGAGGGAGCAAGGAGGGTTGCCACATGTTGCTCTAGTGGTCCCCATTATTTTGTCATTGCCCCCTTTCATTTCCAATTAAGAGGTCAGATTGGGCTTTGGGAGCTTATAAATTTCAAAGATTTTGAGTTTTTCAACTTTTTTTTTTTGACATTTAAAATACATGTTTATCTTCAAACACACCATTTGGATCTTCCAAATCTAGAAACATGTGGTGGGAAACTTGACTCAAAAATGTCATAGTGTATTGGCAAAATTGTTGTATAATGACATTGCAATATTTTTTAGGACGTGTTTTGTATCTTTGATTGCCTTGAAAATTGGTAAACATATGTCTAACTTGATTACCTATAAGATAAAATTATAAATTCAAGGTTTTTAGTGCAAAAAAATCAGCAAATGGTGGTAAAAGCCATCTGAAATTTTTGGGCAAAATGGAAAAAAAAAAAAAAAAAAAAAAAAAAAAAAAAACTTTTCCTGTCATATGCTTAGAACTTTCAATCCGCACGGTCAAATGTCATGAAATTTTTAGTGATTCTTTTTCTACAAATGCATTACAAGATTCTATTGTTGGATTTTCAAAAACAACATTTTTGTTGAAATTTTTGATGAATGTGGCAGTAGGGCAGTTTTGAGTGGTTTTTGGTAGAAAATGGAAAATTAGTATTTATAAATAAATACTAAAAAAATTTAAGTAATGCTTCATTTGAGAGTTTCATTATGTATGTTGATTGCAATCTCAAGATAAAATGCTTCCAACATAATCAATACACAATCGCTGAAGAGTATCATAGTAATTTTAAATGTATTTTGTATTATACTTAATGTAGAAGCATAGATCATACCAAAACTCTTTGTTTATGAAATAGAGTTGAAATATAAAAATTAATTAATTGAAATACAAATAACAAATATTTGAGACAAATTTATAATTTTATTTTTTATAATGGCTAAAGTGCTTCTTAATCTATAATGGTTATTATATTGGTGATGAATTTTTTTAATGTCACCTAATTAATTAGTTAGTTTTTAAATACTCTTAGATTCTACCGGAGCAAAAATTACAATAGAATCAACAATTACTTTTGCCTTTATTTTTACAATTTTTATCATGTTTCATGATTTTAACATTGAAAGACTTAAAGGTTTCAATTTTAAATATAAACAAAGCTTAGGAAATATTAAAGTACAATTTTTTTCATCATATCTTCTCACAACAGAAATTAGAATCATTAGCAATTGCTATCTCATTATTTCCATTATTTTTTAAATATTAGAGCAAGATAATTTTTTGACAAAATAAATACCAACTTTCTTTGTTGTTGCTAAGTTGTGTTGGCAATAAATAAAGTTGCAAAATCATAATGGATAAAATCTAATCATTACTCTCAATTAAATGAAGTGAATTTAAATTTCCATTTCAGCTACTTTAAATACAATAGCTGCATCCAATGTCCTAAAAATGGGTTGTTTCATAAGTTTATGCAAAATCTAATAGATTGATCAATGAAAATCTCCAATGTAATACATTAAATTAAAATGTAAGAGATATAGTGAAGAGAAATTTGATAAGATAATTGTTATGAATTATGGTACCTTGAATTATAACAATGTGTAAACATCAAAAAACAAATTTACACAAAGATGATTCGGTACTTTTATATTATTATGCTAAACTTGAATTTTTGTTGACAAAAATATTATTAATAAAAAAAAGTATGACCAATATTTTTAATTAACCCAATTTTTATATTGAAAATATTATCAAATTATTTGTGAACAAAATCTACTATGAAAGAACATCCTATTATATCCCATGAATTCATAGATGAATATATTATAATCTTCAACATACAAGTCTAGGTATTAACCCTTAAATGCAAAGAGGGCTCCGTAATTCTCTTATTGTATGGTATGCATACGATGCTGGCTCGCAATTTCTAAGTCTCTAGACAACATTGTTGCAAAATTGGCTCCGATAGATGTGTTTTTCATGGTCTTGCACATTAGAAGAACCTGCTTCAGGATAGATCAGGTTCCGGATTCCTGAAGTGGCGGATGCCTTGGACGCCATGTACAACGGCAGATCACTCGGTGGTTTACAAATTTTGGTGTAGCATACGTCCTACGTGGGATGCCATATGCTGTTCGATACATGCAATCGATGGTGGGAAGAAGTCATGTGGGTGGTGGAATCGTAATGGGAGTACTGGCATACGGTACAATTTGTACTGAAGGAGCATTCACGTAGTAATGGCTTTGCTACAAAACAAATTGATGGGAGGGGTAGGCAAAGATGCGGTTCTGGGACACGGTGAACCATCAATAGCATCTGCAAATTGGATTACGTCTAGGTTTGGGTACGTAGCTGCCTTTGAGTTGGATTCTGCTAAAAGAATGCGCAAAGTGGGTGCTCTAGGCACTTATGCTTCCTACCGCGGTGGCCTTTGCTTGTGATGGTTGTGGCGCGCATTGTGAGAGAGCGGCTTAGCGTGAGAGTCACTACCCCTAGGCGGTGTAGGGCTTTTGCTTTTGCCCTTCACAGATTCTGAGCACCTCTACAAGGTTGGTACACATTGGTGATTTCATTGAGGTAGGGTCAAGAAATCTAGATTTCACGCCCCCTTTAATCAAGTGGCTTCTTTGGGGTTGCAGGTTCTGAGTACAGCAGTGCAATACAAGTGGGTGGAGGATGGTGGTTGGAGCGCGGCCCCTACTCCAATTACAAATTGGTTCATTGGTGTAGGGAGGGTGGTGAGTAACGCTTGTCCACAATGCTCAAGTTGTTCATGTTCTCAATGCATAGAATCACATCTAACTATGGACACGGGGTCGGCTAGGCCAAAGTCGCCCCAATTATGGACTCGGAGTCGGGTGGACCGGAGTAGAAGCGGACATCCCTCACGAGCATTCTTGTACTTTGCAAACTTGTTAGTTTGTGGTGCAATGAACCAACAAGGTCCTTCATCCGCCCCAAGCTTGTGATCAAGTGTACCACCGCACAAGGTACATGTTGTTCTAATAAACATTGGACCAGAACGACCATATCGTCGATGATGCCTGTTGGGTTCACCGCACTTCCGACGAAGTCGATTGTTACCCACATGCACTGAACAAACTGCCAATACACTAGCCCCATCTCCGCGGTGGGGATTTCCATAACACGGCAACATTGACACATAGACGCTGATGCATAAAAAGAAGCAACAAAACTCATCAAAAAATTTATAGTTTCCGGGATGCATTGTAGTAGGGATCCACGCTGAGGAACCTCATTAATTGTACAATAAGGTCCCAAGTCTCATTCAAAATATGGAAGGCTAGTGTTCTCTATAAGAATGCACTAGGTCTATTTCGGCCACTTCCGATTACATGTTGCCACGATCCTCATAGTCCCTCCACCACTGCAATCCATGAAGTTCATCCAAACGGAACCTAGATACTAGCCCATTTGTGCTAGAACTACTACTCCATGGCTTTCAACGGCGACGGCCGCATGTTCCAAATCCAAGTTGTGTGTGAGCCTTCATGTAACAGCAACCCTCACACGTAAACTTACAACTATAGCCGCCGCAGTTTTGTTGAGTCCGTCGCCCGCATACTGAGCAGGCACGTCGCAAGGTGGGATGACCTTTGATACGGTGAAACGCAGGTTGGGTAAGAGTACGGAGTGGTCCTTGAATGGCCCCTGTTTCTAGATGGGAGCGAACAAGCTCAAGCGCCAAATTGAAATGCCATTGAAGCCTGGTCTGCAGTCTGCACTGGGAGCCCAACGCAATGTGCATTTTCTTTATATAAAATGTAGCTATTCAAGCAAGATAAATCTAGAATGAACATTAGAATGTGATGCCACCATTTATGAGATTGTAATTAAACCGTGTAGTTACCTCGCTGTTGATCCACAACGTCAATTCCTTGCATGTTACTTTTGTACTCCAATAAGATGGGCTTGTCGGGAATTCCACCCTATCCCATTTGACCCAATGGCCGGCCATTGCACCTTCTCGCATGGGGTTTGTCGCTATGTTCAAAAGCCACACAGGCTTGGAGTCGATCCAACAAATGGTTGAAACTGTCCTTGATCAATGCATTTTGGTGATGAGTGTCCTTCTTAGTGGTAGATTTGACTTGGGAAAACCTGCGAGCAACGTGGAGAATCCTTTCAATCCTTTCTTCACTGTGCCCATAGCGTAGAATCCTCGCTCTAACAGGCGCATAAACAGCTTCACTCCACTAAAGAAATTGTCGGGATGATAGTATGGCCGCGTTCTTCTATCCCACACACGGATTACAACATCGCATCTTCACCCACTAGTGCCCCCTCCTCGCATTCTCCACCAGCCTCCATGTAGACTAATACATTCAAGACATACTTGCACATACAGTCACAGCTCACACATTACTCAACGTATTCCTCTATTTCTATGAAATCCTTAAAATCCCATCGCATTGTCAGACTTGTAGTGTCACACACCAACCACAAGGGTTACTTACAAAGCCAATATGCAATGCAGTCGACTCATCTAGAAACAAGCAACAGCCAGTAAGCAAGTAAGTGGCCATTCCTTTCCGTTATTGACAAACATCATTTGAAACTATACAAAGAATATTGTTCGATGATTCTATGTTTGTTACCTCTTGCAAGCAATACTAACGCCCGGCCATTGCTAACACGCCGGCCTCGAAATTCAACAAACTTTGAAGGCATACAATGGTTGTATCCGACCATGCGGTTCGATCTGATGGACCATCCAGTCCAATCCCAGTACCCAGCCAAAGCAGTTCACATGGTCTGACTCTACAATCCGTTCCGGCCTGACAGCGGCAGCGGGCCAGCGGTGACAGTGAACTAGCGGCCATTACAAATCCTTGACAGCAATTGCGGACCACGTTTGCTTACCACTAGAAAAGGTCGATATCGATTCTAAAAGCAAAGTCTTGTTTCATACACATGACGTTACAACTTGCTCGCCTACTTAGGGAGCGGTTTAGACTCCCATTGACTTACCTAGAAGTAATGATTGCACATTATCAATGGCCAAATACGGCGTTGTCAAGTAGAAAGGAACGCGCTTCAGGGAACACTTGGAGTGTCTAGGTAGGACTGTCTCAGTGAATCAAGCAAGAGACAATATGCACACAGTCACTATCAAAGTAACTTTCCAAGATGATCAAAACATAAGAGAACAAAACACATCAAAATATGAATCAAGGTATATGAAAATATATTGTGATTTCAATGAACAACCCTCTCTCAAGTAGGGTTTCAGATATATACTATGGAGAAAGAATATAAAAGTAAAAGGTCATCGTCTACCCAAAATTAAACTCCAAAGTAAAAGCCTTCTAAACCATTAGTTTACAAATCCCCCTTAAAATATACTTTAAGGAACTTTAGTTAACCAATACTTCTAAAAGGATGTTGCCTCATTAAAACTTTATCCGGGAAAACTTTACTAATCAAGGATAAAATCGCGGATGAAGGAAAAATAGTACAACACCTCACACATACTATAAACTAACAATTTTATTTGTTTTTACTATATGCCATGATTTACATCATGACAGCGTGTTCATGGCAGGCACAAGACATTGAACTGAAGTTTCAAATTACAATTATTGCTCGCTGTGGTTTACTTTTAGTTTATTATATTCTCATGCCCTTGCATATAATATTTCATGGAATACTAGACATTAAAAGGTAAAAATCAGACTGCATTGTTTAGATGTGCACTTGGACTGGCTGGAGGCAAGGGCCCATAATTTTATACCAAATTGCACCGGTTTTGACTTCATGTACTGACAAATGCCGCAATAGCGTTTTTTGTATGGGACCATTATCTCGTCCATTGTACAAATTGCCTCATTCTTGTAAGGGACTTGCTGATTCTTGAGAACCTCTCTAACATGGGGCGCACTTTGTCTATCTTGTTGTAAGTTGGGTCGTCCTCATCGGCTAGGGATTGGTTGTCGACTAAGTGCACATAACACACTATTGCTTTGAATCGGTCTTGCAACATTACTGAAGTGATAATCGGACACTTGTAGAAGGGGTGCGTGTCCCAATACAATCTTTGGTGAGGCAGCACCTTCAGCTCCATGAGAATGAGCACACCAAACCAGCAGAGCAGCTCCTGCTCCGTTATGTCGATCCATCATGACGGCCATTTGTCAGATGCCGGTGCTTGTGACTAACTTGATGTGCGTATCCGCAGAGCAAACATTCCAAGACAATTTAGTACTGTCAGAAATGAGCAAAAGAAACAAACAAAAACCAACCGTGTCACTATAGAAATATGAAAGGAAATGAACTAGAAAGTGAAGAGCATCACTTCTATACATGTGGAGACTATCTTAACGACTTGGCCAACAAAAGGAGCAGAAAACAACCTTGGTTCAAAAGTTATGAGATTGTGCTGTAACCAGAAAAAAGAAGGGGGGTAACTTCCAATTTGTGAACATGAAATTGATTGGTAGTGCCTAAACGTGGACGATAGATTGCGTATTGAAAGTACCGTTGCTACATAACAATATTCACCGGACTAGCAACGTAGTACGATATAAAGAACATGAAAACAAACTAACAACGATCGCATTTTCAGACCTCTAGTAATGAAAGATAACATCTACAGCTATGACTTACATGCCCTGGTTCTACTCCAGCTAACATTACGAATGACAAGTTACAGACCCGGTTGTAGTATTGAGCACTTAGAATTCCGCAATAGTAAACTCCCAGCAATAAGTAGAACGACTCCTAGACATGATATTGCAAGAGCCGACAATTTACAAAAGTGAATAGAGCACTCTCTCCAGTCTACCAAAACCAATCTTTGATTTGAATAGCACGTACAAACAAGGCTTTTGTAAGGAAGAGGATAGTAGGTTCAACATACCTGTTAGTCTCTTTGACAATCGGGCACAACGTCTCCAGAGGCCAAAACTTCATGAAGTACTCCAGTGGTCCAGTAGGTGCAAGCCGTAGCCTGCCGGTGGCTCCAAGGGGAGGTCCTTGAAATTCCCTATTCCTTATGAGTTCCAGCACTGGCTCTTGCCATTGGTCATCTACCCACATCTTCTCAAACAACCACGTCGAAGTATCCTCAATATCACGATACAACCCCAACTGGGACATAGGGAACTCTTCAAAGGAATGGATGGGTGATGCTGGCATGTCTCGGCCACTGCTGTTGGTGAAGTCTAAGTATTCCCTATACCAGTCAATGTCGCTGGAATCCGACAAGGAGCCCTCACTTGCAACATCATATGGCGCAGGAGCTGCCAAGAAATCCAGCACTAGAAGTCTAGGGGGGAAATCCGTAGCCAGATAACGGCATACACCACAACCAACGGCTGGGCTAGTACAAGCGGGAGCTGGATGGCCCTGAACTTGAATATTCAATGACGGAGGGGGTGTATCGGCCCTTATGTCAACCGCATTTGTACTGCCAAACTGTATACCTCTTGAGAAATTTCCATTGCCACAATTTACTATGTCTATGGTAGTTGACGTGCCCAAGCCCCTGCACATTACAAGAGAAAATTAGGAACAATGCAACTAGAAATAAGGTAGGAAGAGGTGAATGTCAAAATCATCCTTGTTACTTCAACGACCACAGAGAACCAGTGTCCTACGACCCTCACGCATAGGAGGCCAATACAACACATGCTACCAGAAGCACCGTACACAGCGGGTATAAATCTCCGTACCCACAAAACTGGCCACCAAAATTTTCACTAAATTCTACTACTACGCATGTCCGATTGTGAAAGTAGTACATTTGACAAACTACAAGAACATTGACAAAGACATCGCCGTGAAGTAGTTGTGCTGCCATGGTGGCTACCCCCCCGCCCCCTGCCCCCTCCTTTGTCATCGTGATCATGGGAAATATTACGCAGACTGACCAACTGCCATGATACATGCTATTACAATTTCATTGCAATGGCCACCAAAACAACAAGAGGAGAGGAAATTCACCTTGAATGTGTCCATCCAAATAGCAGTGGACACAGTTGAATTGGATTTCTATGGGTCGCTGCAATACCAGGCGGACTCCATCTTTCCGGTGCCTCGATTCGCTGCTGAGTTTGCCCCCTCCCTAGTGAATCGCTTCGACTACCGCCTCGTTGCCCACCTCTAATGCCACAACCATGGTGCCTCTGCTGCCGTCCTTGTCTTGTAGTATCGTCACCATCTCCAATGGCAATAGCACTCTGGACACGAATTCCACCAAGGCTCTAGGACCCCCTCCAACTAGAATTTCTTCTCCCTCTGTGGCCTCGTAACCCGAACTCCACGTCCATGACGTCCTCAATTCTTTCCACAACCATTCCTCCTTTGTTTTGCACCTATACCTTGAGTCAGCCCTCTTGCCTGAATTGCTGAATTTCTCCCTCTGAAGCTAGGAGGTAAAACTCTTCATGGTTTCCCAACCAAAGTGGCAAGCCCATCACAGCCACATGATTCTCTTGTTCCCAAAATCCTTGAACCTAAGCGTCGGCCGGGCCTGCCGTTGTTGTTGGCGTCATCATTTCGACATGTGGTGGCAATGGTGCCTCTAGGCACAACAACGCAGTCAAAGTACTCAGCGCAGCTGTAGGTGCAACAAAAGGCATTGATAGAAGGGCCTCCCGTTCTGCAGATGCACGCAACCTCCTTTGACGGGGTGACTGTGAGGTGGGAGAATGAACATCGTGCTGAGCGCGCGCTGCATGTTGAGCCTCCTCCCACGTTTGCACCATTGGCAGAAATCAGCAAATCTAGAAAAACCAGTTCCAAAGCAACTAGTTCACTTGCGCACGAAAATTGCAAGGGTTGCCCTCTTCAATCCGATCCTTCCAATCAAGAACATGCTGAATGTGCCTTCTGAAAAGATACTTGTGCCACTGAGGTTCTGGAACTCCTGATGCGCGGAATATGTGAGGTGGGAGTTTTTGTTGGCACATCCACTCCGCGTTGATGAAGCAAGTAATGAGCCGGCCCTGCCGTTTTAATGCGCTCCACGCTATTGCCCACTTGTATAGATTTGCTATCTCAGCCTGTAACTCCTTCCGCGGTGATGACGGCAAAATTGAAGAATTCATGACCAGTGGACTAGTGTACGAGACCTTCAAATGGAACAAACGCAACAATTGCACCAATCCATCACCGATTCCAGAATCCACTGCTCCAAACAATTATCGCAATTGCACGTCCAGTTGCCCAAACCCTAACAGCTACCACTCCCAAACCAAAAAATCAAACCACTAGCAATCCTCACAACAATATCAAAATAGATTTGCAAATCATACGACACCCCCACTCTCTTCCACTAAATGTTCTAGCCAAGACGAAATCAATTTCATCTCCCGCCAAACCCAATGCCACCTTGGAGGAGCAGAATCCACATTGTTGCGTGCAGACCCCCCTCTCCTCCAAGCTGTACAGAAGCACCCATCGTACATACATTGTAGAGCACCTTGCATACAAACGCCTTGCAGATGTTCAAAAGTCGTTGCCTACAATCTTAAACTATTTCAGAATGTTGGAGAAGAAGCTGGTACAGGCTCTACAAAATCTCAGAAACAAACAAAGCTCCGAAGGTATCCAAATACATGAAATATGGTGCGTATTGGCCATAGAGGGATGCTTCAGCATTTAGGAGTTAAGCAAGTTTAGAGCATTGAGCTTTATGACGTACTCCTTTTGTCTCAAAAAAAAACTTGTGTTTGAGAATTTGTGAGGGGTTAAGAAATATTACCAAAAAAATTGTAATTGGAAGTTATTGGATATTAGGTTTAAACTATTCCAAACACAATCTTAAATTTTTTAAGAAGTAATATTTTCTAAAAAGGAAAGGAATTTAGTGCCAAATTTTTGAAATTTCAAGTGTTTTATTATTGTTGCCAATAATTAGAAAAAAGATTGATATGAAGTGTTTCAATGCAATTGTAAGTAAAGGACAAGTTAGCCTAGTTGTCCAGATTGTTCCATCTATCAAAGAACCAAATCTTAATGTTGATAATATTGATGATTCTAGGTTAATGATAAACACAATTTGCAAACAAAAATCACTAAATCAACTTTGCAATGCTAACATTTGCAACTAATGAGCATAAAATGCCCAAAAAATATCACCAAACATGCCAAGCAAGTTAATGTTTATTTTAGATATAAGTATAGGTTTTTTTGTGACAAAAATCAGGTCAACACACAAACATATGTTTTTTTTGGACAAAAAATATGTCAAAAAACGGGGTTCTTTTTGAGACAGAGAGAGTACCATCATAAAGTTGAATTTGAGAATTTTGAATTCAAATTTGAACTTAGAGTCCATGCTTTAATCTATAACCGTAAAAAAAAGTTGCAGTTCAACAATACCCAATAAAAAACTTCTCTTTTTTAACAAACAAAAGTAAAAGTAACACTTTTCTCCCTTGCTAAACTTTTTCATTGGGTGTTGTTGAATTGCAACCTTTTTAATGATTCTAGACTAAATCAGGATCTCTTAGTCCAAATCTGAATTCAAAATTCTCAAATTCAACTTTATGATGGTACAAATACAAAACATACCCCATGCGGGTGTGCAAATATCAACCCCAGTGTGCATATATCAATTTCCTAAATAAATTGTCTATAATGGTAACATGGTAATAAAATTGATTATGATTATAAGGGCATTTCTATATGATATTTCTAAATTTCTTTTACAATAAATTAAAAAAAAACATTAGGACTAGTCAAAACCAAAACAATAGCTTTTTCATAGAATTGCTAATACCACTTCTATACATGGTTTCATATGCAAAGTTTGTTATCTAATATCAGTGAAACATTATTCAAAACAAATGAATCTAATAACCACGCAAGCTGTAAAAACTATTTTTAATTTTTTCAAGAACTCAAGAAACTATACTTTTAAGTAATTTCATAATTTAATTACATACTAAACTCCATTAATTGGTATAGTGAAAGAGAAAAATCCCATTTTTCTTCAGGAAACAGCAGTAAACTTTTTTTTGAGACATCACACAGAAACCATTTCTCAATAGAAGGAAATGAAAAAGCAAAAAGGGAAATTTTTATGGATGCCCCTAAAGTATGCCATATTTGCCTAACTACCCCTAGTTTTTCAAAAATTGCACAAATACCTTTGGACCATAATTTTCAAGTATTTGTTTTGTTATGCAAGCTACTTCCTTCATGATTAATGTTAAAGCAAGGAGTGTAATAGAACAAATAAGAAGCAATGCGTACTCAAGGGAAATAGAGGTGGCATGCACAAAAAAACAAGGGAATTGATATGTGCACACTGAAGGTTTGATATATGCACACTAGGGGCGGGGATAAAGTTTAGATTTTTACCATCAATAAGTTGAATTTGGAAAATTTGAATTCAAATTTGAATTTAGGAACCTTGATTTAGTCTAGAACCACAAAGGAAGATACAATTGAACAACGCCCATTGGAAAAGCTTAGCTAGGGAGCAAATTATTATTTTTACCCTTGTTTACAAAAAAAGAGCTAGGCTTTTTCATTGGGCATTGTTTAATTGTAACTTCCTTTGTGGTTCTAGACTAAATTAAGGTCTTTAAATTCAAATCTGAATTCAAATTTTTTAAATTCAACTTATTGACAGTAAATATCTGAAAGTTACCCCCTCTCTAGTGTGCATATATCAAACCCCAAGCCTGCACATATCAATTCCCTAAAACAAATGCCTAAAAATTATGGTTTAAGGGTATTTGTGCAATTTCTGAAAAATTAGGGGTATCTATACAAATATGGCAAACTCAAGGGGTAGTTATACAAAGGGAAAATTTCATAGATACCCTTGAAGTTTGTAATATTTTCATAGATACCCTTGCTTTTTTAGAAATATCAAATACCCTTAACCAAAAAATTGAGGCATTTGTTTTGTTATGCATGTCATTTCCTTCTCCCTTTGTGCACACACTACTTCTTTCTTGTTGTGCGTCCACACAAAGGAAGAAGGGAAGTGACATGCACAACAAAACAAACACCTAAATTTTTTGGTCCAAGGGTATTTGTGATATTTTTGAAAAAGCAAAGGTATCTATGAAAATATTGCAAACTTCAAGGGTATCCCTGAAATTTTCCCTTAAGGTAGCAACACCCATAACCATCACTGTACGCATAACCATCACCTCTAAAATCTTAGAAAATCTGTGGAAATGAATAGAAGTAATTACAAGGACGTACAACATGTGAACATGAAACCTTAGAGTCGATATTAGGTGCAATTGCACTCGGCTCTTTAAAAATTCACAACTTATTCTCACAATATCCAAATAATACATTCAAAAGTGCAAATTTGTCATTTTTCTGTTGCTAATAGGATCATATAACTTGCTAGATGTTTATTAATAATCATCATGTTCAAAACCCTTAATTTGACAATTATGGATGCTACCACCTTATACAAATATGGCAAACTTTAGGCTGGTATCCATGAAATTTTCCCTCATACAAGCATGGCAAACTTCAAGGATATCCACGAAATTTTCCCTTATACAAGCATGGCAAACTTTAGGGGTATCCATAAAGTTTCTCCTTTTACAAACATGGCAAACTTTAGGGGTATCCATAAAGTTTCCCCAACCAAAAAGGCAAAAAAGAAGAAGGTTGAAATGAACAAAAAGTAAGGTAGGAACACTCATAACCGTGAGTGTACCCTTGGCCATTACCTACGTCTGACACAAGCTGTCAGTCATTTGAAATTAATAAATTTGGCGGTTATGGAAACGTAAGTGATGATTTTGGGTGACAAAGTGATGGTTATGGGTGACAAAGTGATGTTTGTAGGTGACTTGCATGACAATTTAGAGAACCCCAGCATCTCCTACTCACTACCATGAATTTTCACTGATTTTGAACTTCAAAATTTTTTTGTGAACAAATACTTGCAATCGGGACTTTGAAATTAATCCCAATGTTTTTCACTCCTTCTTGCTAATCTAGCAATATTATCTTCAAGCTTGTTTAATTGGTGTATATACCTTATAATGCTTAACCCCTAAATGCCCAAGGCCTTTTTGAACTTCTTGGCATTTTCAAGAAAGTGAACAATCAACCAACCTTTTCATAAATCTCATCAAGTTTTGTTAAATTGTAACCATACAAATTTAAACCTAACATGTTAGAGATTCCATGGAAAACAAAAACACAACAATATCACTTATGGATTGAAAGATTATAATGTTTGATCATGAGAGTGCTAAAATTGCAAAAGTCACTTGAAGTCTTCTAATCCTCATTTCACATGTCAAATATGAAAAGTTAGTCACCAAAAAAATATGAGGTGTAAGGTCATTATAAGTCTAACTTTAATCAATTTACAGCTTTCAAAATCTACTCCTATATTATTTTTTTAAATGGATTTCTAATGTGGATTTTCCTCCAAGCTCTAGTGTATTTGAGGCTCATTTTCAAGATCTTCTAACATCAGAAAACTCAAGATTGCACTGGACACCCTTGTACACAATCTTGAGTAGAAAAATCATCAACTTTCATTTTCAAAATCAAATTTTTGATGTTGAAAAAATAGACTTCAAAACAAACTTGTGTTCAAAAGAAAATACCACAAATAGTGATTTGATAAGATTTTATTTGTCTTTAAAGTTTTGCAAACACCCAAATTGGGTGCCTTGGGCATTTAGGAGTTAAACTCACGCTTATGGGTGTCCCTACCTTAACCCCTAAAGGACCGTTGTCCCTTCGGAGGACAGGTGGGAGTTCGAGCATATACCTTTGGATAAGCTACTTTGTGTGATTTTTTGAAACTTTTATTGAAGGTGGGGAATTCAAAGATCTAAGTGGGCATCTAATTTTTTTCCTCATTCCGACAATTATTGAAAAAGTTACGCAAGAATTTCTGAAATTTTGGGGAGGACTGCCCGCCTAGGCAGCCCAAAAACTTCTTCAAAAATTAATTTTTTTAAAATTAAAATTTGAAATTGGTTCTTTAGATTTTTTAATAGGTGAGAAGCTTTGAATCATTCAATTTCAATCAATGAGATGAAAGTTATGAGGAGTTTTTGTTTGCGGGCAAGTATGGATTCTCTACTCTAAAATAAACTTTGAAGTCCTTTATTTCATTCAATTGTTATTATTTTGGAAAAATAATTAAATCCAAGGAAGTAGATTGTTTATCAAAACATTATCACCGTTGGGATTAGCATTTTTCATTTCCACAATTAAACTCTTAACAATTTAGTGTTTTGACTCATTCTCTACTTCTTTTTACTTACTATTTTTTCCCATGTGTTGTATAGTTCCAATTGATTTGAAAATTCTTCGACACATAGCTAACTTGATCTCCTACATGGGAAAAATAAAGCGCAAAGTTGTGTAGAGCAACTTTTTTGTTATAAGAGTGATCAAAGGCTTCTGAAATTTCAGGGCAGCATGAAAATAAACTTTTCTTTTCACTTTGGATGTAAATATCTCACTCATGTCCATTTGGAATGACCTGATTTTTTTTCCACAAGTACCTAATCCAGTCTAGGGCAAGATCCTACGGTTGAATTTCCCAAATTTAAAAAAAAAAAAAAATTACCTTCTTACTAACCCCAAAAGTGGCAGTTTTGAGTGATTTTCATTGGGCTCGGTCCTTTAGGGGTTAAAGAGAAATGAAAGGATGACGACCCACAAGCGGAGCCGTTAAAAAATTTACGTTTGTTGTTCATTTCATCCTGGAAGGGCTGTTCTGTATTGAGAGCATTTGTGTGCACTTGTGTGGAGCTTATCACCTTCGACGTCGCAAAGCGGCGATCCATTGCCGCTTCGCCCGCCAGCTCTCACTCGCCTCCGTTTTTCCAGACCTTTCCAGAAACCCTTGCCGTTCTCCATAACATGAGTCTTTCATTTGCGATTCTCCGGACGTAATTTGGTGGAGAGCTCTGTTACTTTCGCTTCTTCAAGCGAGGATTAGGGTTTGGAGGTCGGTGGGACTAAACCAGATAGAGAGCCTCGTTGCGAATGCGTGAGAGGCGGTGTTGAGGATTGAGAGAGAGAGAGAGAGGTAGGGTGTGTAAGGATGGGGGCGGGGACGAGGGCAGCATCGGTAGGGCAGGAATTGTTTCTGTATGCCGTGAGTGCTGCGTTGAGTTGTCTGGTTTTGTTCGTCGGGTTACGCCACCTTGATCCTAATCGAGCTCAACTCAAGAAAGCGCAGGAGCAGAAGAAGGAGATTGCCAAGCGACTAGGTCGTCCTCTGATTCAGACCAACAGTTATGAGGTATAAACAAACGATTCACTTTTTTCTCTCAAAAGCTCTTTTGCTTAGTTACCAGGGTTTGTAGAGCTCAAAATTCGAACGGCCATATCCCGTGCAAGGTTGGAGGAATTTATTGTGAAATTTTCAAGAACATATTATCAGGATTTAAGCTGAATGATGATTTGTGGAGTTTAGTAGAGTTTATAATGCTCAGGCTTGGACAGAGTTTCGTTTGAAATGTTTTTTTGATTTTTAAGAAGCGAAGTTTGGTATGGCTTTTAGGTTTATTGAATATTGTTTTTCTTTTTCAATTAAACCGCTGCATGATTCTAGCTGTGGATATCTTGCCATTCTTAGGGTTTCTGATTAGCTGTTCCTTTCGATTTGAACTCTTTTTGTTTCGATTAATTGCAACAGTAAATAGTTCTTTATTCACTTGCGGTTTAGGGTGTTCAATTAGGGATTCGTTCTTAATGTGTTGTGGAGACGAAGAGTTGATTCTTTGAGTGAAAGAATTACTTGCAGGGCAATTCACAAGTGCTTTTACTGGAATGGTGTTGATCTGAGTATTGTCATGGATCAGTAGTATAGTGCATGACACTTATAACCAACAACTTTTGGTCAAACAAGAAACACTAAAGCACAACTCATATACTCATTAGCTCAAAAGTAAATTCCACCATCAAGCGGGACAAACCCATAAGCTTCATCTTGGTGGGCTCGAATTTCTGATAACTTTTTTTCTTGACAAAGCCTTAGGCTAACCACTTGAATTGGGAGTTGTTGGTTATAAGTGTCATGCACCGTAGTCATTTTATAGGAGCTTATTGTCACTACTGTAGGTTTCCTTGCGTATCTGCTGCAGTATTCAATATTTTGTGCTTAGGTAATTGTGATGATAAAACCTAGCCACCTGGAAATAATCACGTACATAATATTGAGCATATGTGTAAGGAGATTTGCAAACTCTTGGACTAAAGGTGCTGTGCTGGATGACTCTGTTTGACTAACGTAGTAGGGCTATTGTTGCAATGCGTACTCCGCCTTGGCTTCTAAGGGCGGTTGGTTTTTATTAATCGGTTGGACTGCATCAACAATAGTTAATCTCAAGCTTTTCCAAAGTGAAGGAATCCAAGAAGAAAGAACAATAATAAATTAGGTTAGGGTAAACTGGTAGCAACCCTGCTTTTTAACGAGGTGAGGTTGTGATTTGCAGGACATGATAGCATGTGATGTCATCAACCCAGAAGACATCGATGTGACTTTCAGTTCCATTGGAGGCCTTGAATATGTGAAGAAATCATTGCATGAATTAGTGATTTTACCTTTGCAGCGGCCTGACCTATTTACACACGGCAAGCTTTTACGTCCACAGAAGGGTGTTCTTCTATTTGGCCCACCTGGCACAGGAAAAACACTTCTGGCGAAGGCTATTGCTAAAGAGTCGGGTGCAGTTTTTATCAACGTCCGTATCGCAAATTTGATGAGCAAGTGGTTTGGTGATGCACAGAAGCTAGGTAAATCTCCTTATGCTGCATTTCCCTCTTTAAACGAGTTGGTAATGCTGGATATTGTTATGCTTGAACAATTGAATACCATGGATATCGTTCTTTATCTCTTCTGATGCTATTTTGACAGTTTGTGGTATCATGACTAGAAAATTTAACTGACAGCACTTTATTTTGTCTGCAGTGACCGCAGTTTTTACATTAGCTTACAAATTGCAGCCCTCAATCATATTCATTGACGAGGTTGACAGCTTTTTGGGACAGCGTCGCCAGACTGAGCATGAAGCCCTCACAAACATGAAGACGGAGTTTATGGCTCTTTGGGATGGATTTACCACGGATCGTAAGATTCTTAATTTGCTCAGTTTGCTCATTTTGTTAATTCTTGAGTTTTTCAATATCCAGTCAGGAATCATCTTCTTCAATATTTCTTATTGTTTCAGCTTGTGTGTTGCTCAGAAAATGCGCGAGTAATGGTTTTGGCTGCGACGAATAGGCCTTGGGAGCTGGATGAAGCAATTCTAAGACGACTCCCCAGAGCATTTGAAGTGGGCATGCCCGACAAGAAACAACGCAGCAGCATATTGAGAGTTATTCTCAAGGATGAGAACCACGAAGCCTGTTTGGACATCGAACAACTTGCTGCTTTAACCGAGGGTTACAGTGGGTCGGACTTGACAGAATTGTGTAAAGAAGCAGCTTATATGCCCATTCGTGATCTATTGGACGAAGAGAGCGTGAACATTGGTGGCGTTGCTGAGGTCAAGGAGCCTCGGGCTCTCAAGCAAACTGATTTTCTCTGCGTACTGTCGACTGCAAGGACTTCAAAGACTGCTGCTTACGAGTATCAGCATAATCGGTCAAGCGTTATGGATGGATCGCATAGTAGGGCCCAAGGGGGAGCTGATGATGAGCCTATCGACACGTCAGTGACGGACTTGCTCAAGCTTCTGGCTGCTTTCGGGGCTGCTAATAGTGCTGCCAACAGTGCTGCTAAGAACAATCGGTGAAGCTTGTCCATGGGTAGTTGGAACAGGTCATTGAATGGCTTAAAAGCAGATAAAACACCCTTGCAGCTTTGTTTCATCTTTTGCTGAGTCAAGCTGTAAATTCAGATGCTTTGGTACTATGAGTTGTAATCTTGGATGGGTGCAACATACATCATGTAGTGCAGGCGCAAATTGTGCACGGTAGTCATGTGTTCTTACTTTGATTTGTTGAAAACAGGCGAATGGATTCAAAGATCCTTTAATAGCCATTTAATTACTTTTTGCATTCATCAAGACTAGTGAATTCTCTGAGATATATGATGAGGGTAGAATGTCATTATTTTAGACAGAGGGTTAGTTTTAAATCTTTTGGTGAAGCCCAGGTTATCTGTTTGGACTGTGAAGCTGTAACTAGGTTTTAGTTTAGACGAGTTTCTCTTCACTTCGCATGTAATTACCCGTAGTCTCATTCTATAGCTGGCTATTAGAAATATGCGTGGGTGAGGGCAGACTGTATTACCTAAGGAGCTGAATTCTGGTTATGAAATCTGACTCGAAAATACTTGTCAAATTGAACTATTCTGTTTGTGTACCAGTGAATGTATCACAATGTACTTTTTCTTGGAATTGGAAAATGGTGCATTGCGTTGCAACACTGCATTGTTAGTAGAGCACCAGAGAATTTGACACTGTTTGATGTTACTCCTAAGTAGCTCTATAGTGTTGTATAGTAGTGTAGCAAGTGTTCACCCATTGTAATGTAATTTTTAAAATTTATACACCCATCATAATACTATTTCCAATGGTTACAAAGGTCAACAATATTTCCGAAGGTTACAAAGGTTACAAAGGTCAATGCATGGTGTTGCAAGAACAAATATGGGATGTCACATTGTATATGCGAATTTTTTCACAAATTGGTAACAGAAGGAAATGTATGCATTGCAATTGTTTTTTTTGCCTACCCTGACGGACATGTCACTATGTTCATTTTAAAAAAACTTAATGATAAATGATTTTTTCTTGCCGTACTAAGTAATTTTGTGATATTTACGGCGATAAACGATATTGCCTGTGGCGTTTAAAGATTATCAAATATTTTACCACTTTCATAGCTTGGCATGTTCTTTTTCACAATCTCAATGAGGGCTGCCTTTGGTTATTAGCAGAGGGTAAATAGAGTTATTTCGGAAATGAAGAGTTTACTTCAAGCCATACAGATTCAGTGTTGAGAGTTCATTGATCAATCATGACAATTATGGAACGGAATATTCAATCATTCAAATTTTACGTGGCAGAAAGTTACACGATTGAACAGATTTAACATCTGAGTACACATCTGTATATTCTTCAACCTTATAGCCACTCATATTTCTCAATTGAAAGCGACAATTTTATCGCCACATAGTTTGACACTATCATTTTTTTCATAAAAAATGGTGCGACAGAATTTGGTACAACGCTTTTCAGCATCTACGTCTGACTTTCCAATTCCTGGGGTTTCAACTTCTCTGCTAAAACATTCGGAATGCTAAATTCTGTCTACTGTATCTAACATTTCCTGAGGCAATATACCTTCATTATGAGCAAACACATAATATAATGTAAAATGGGGGAATTTTCTCCTGCAGGTGCGAACTTCGCTTGGTCCCATAAAACTACAGGCCAACGATATCAATGGTTTGACCCTACAAGTCACGAGTGACTTATATATAAGCGAAATCGAAAGGTTCTCCATTTGTACAAGGCATCATGTTCGCGTAGTGACATGACTAGCTGTGGTTCGCATGTACTATTTTTTCACGTCATCTAGTGTGCCACGTTGGCAGCGGCCTTGAGTACGAGCACTTCCAACGTCAAGCCAGGTCCAAATCCAATGAAAAACCCGAAGTCACTGCCCTCACCAAGCGTACTCGAATCCATCTTCAAAGACCGCTGCCGAATCTGATCCAAAACAAACAACACCGACGAACTCGACATATTCCCAAACTCCGACAAAACATCACGACTGCCCTGCATCTTGTCCTTGCTCAGCTGCAACTTAGCCTCAACCTGATCCAAAATAGCCGGGCCTCCGGGATGCACAGCCCAGAACATCTCGTTCCATTGTGGCGACCCCACGCACTTCCTCGCCTCGTTCAAAAACTTCTCAATATTCTTCGAGATCAACCCGGGCACATCCTTCATCAGATGAAAAATGAGTCCAGCCTCGGTCAAATGTCCATCAATAGCACCGTCACTCTCGGGCAGAATCGTTTCCCCTGCCCAGTGCACCTCGAACAACGCCTTCTCCGTCTCCGGCTTGGGGTCTGATCCAACCACGTACACACCAGCACCATCGCCGAACAAAGCCGAGCCAACAAGTCCATCCAAATGGTTCTCACTCGGAGCTCGGTACGTGACGGCTGTCACTTCGCTGCAGACTGCGAGCACTCTAGCATTCTTGTTGTTCTCAGCCAAATCCTTGGCCACTCGCAACACTGATGCGCCTCCAAAGCAACCGGTTTGGTACATCATGACACGCTTCACAGAAGGCTTGAGGCCTAAGAGTTTTGCTAGAGCGTGGTCGGCACCGGGCATATTGACGCCGCTGGTGGTGGCGAAGACGATGTGTGTGATGTCGGATTTGCGGCCTCCCCATTCCTTGATAGCTTTCACGGCTGCCTCGGCGGCGAGCTTGGGCACTTGGACTACGACGATGTCGTGACGCACGTTCAACGAGGGCTCCATGTACGTGCAGATGCCGGGGTTGGCTTTGAGCACCTCCTCGGTCAAAAACATGTGTCGCTTGCGAATACCCGACTTATCACCTGCAACAACAAAGTAATCACATCAATTCTCTTGTCTATCAACTCAGAGATTACGGATTGCAAATTAGACTGATTGATAACGGAGTCAATACAGACTGAAGTAATGATAGAGGTGGAAGAATGCGATTCTATGAGAGAGTAGAAGGGCTTACAGATCCGCTTGAACTTGGCCTTGAGAGCCTCCTTGTCGCTGCAATTGGTGATATCGAAGAAGAAGTCCGGGTACTCGGATTGCAGAAACTCGGTGGGCGGCACTGCGGTGCCGATGCCCAACACACACGCAGGGCCGTCAGCACGAGGCTGGCCTCTGGGAAGCGGGGCGTTTGTCCTCATTGCTGGAGCCGCAATTGCAATCTGATCGTCGGATACGACAGCCTCTCCAGCTCGTGGCGCCATGGTGATGTGCGTGAACTAGACTTACGTGTGTTCGAAATCCAAACCCCTGAAGAAGATCGGCACAGAAAGACTTGCAAACTGAACTATCAGAGATGTCTAATAACCTCAAAGAAGCGGTGCAAAGTGCAAAGAGATATGGAAGTAATCGTTCGACTGTGATTGATGAGGAGCTAAGTTGTTTGAGCTTCTTCTAGAGATTAGTGCTGTTGTGAGGATTTCAGGGATGGTTGCGCTTTTTATGTGCTCTGAGAGCTGCAGATTTCGAAGTTTGAAGTCTTCGTTTCAAGTTTCAACTCCGCATGCGATGTGAGCAGTTCGATGCGATATTGACGATCCGGGGAGTGGGCCACTAGTCGTCGCGCGTTGAAAGGTGGTGGTCAGCCGTGGACACGGATGCGTTGAAACCTGCCGTGTCATCGACAGTCTGTATAGCTCAGCAGGGAACTTTTTTTGGACGCATTTTCGCCAAAAACACCATATTCGTTAAACTGGGAAAAATAGTACATTTTGGGACTTCCAAAGGTTTCAGGTGATCACCTAAAACCGAGCTCGTCGATTTTTTGTTGGTACATGTGTCCTCACCTGAGAGAAAGAATTTGCGAGGGAAAAAATTTTAGTGGCTCAAACTAAATTTGATACCTTCAAATTTAGTTTAAGGTAATTTTTTTGGATTTAAGGTGGAGTACAAAATGGTACCTCCATTTCTCTCAATTTAACAAATATGGTGTTCAAAGTCTTCTACATCATGTGAAAACAAGCTATTTTAACACTAACACCATATTAATTAAATTGGGAATAACAAAGATCCCATTTTGTACACCACCTTAAACCCAAAAAGTTACCTTAAACCAGATTCAAAGGTATCAGATTCAATTTAAGCCACTAAGATTTTTTCCCTCCCAAATTCCTCCTCTCAGGTGAGGGCACGTGTACCCAAAAAAAAACGTTGGAGCTCGGATTAAGGTGATCACCTTAATCTCTAGTAGTCCCCAAATGTACTGTTATTCCCAGTTTAATTAATATGGTGTTCACTGAAAAAATGAGTGAAAAGATGGATGAAATAGCCATACCCCTTTGAAGGGAAATTACAAATAAGGGGTACAAAAAGAAACAAAAAATTACAAATAGGGGCACAGTTTCAAAATAGCTACAAATCTGGGTACATTTTCAAAAATACAATTTGTAAATTTCTGTAAAATTTTGGTTTGAACATTGATTGATTTAGATATATCACACTAAATATTAACTGACTTCCAAAAAATGAAGAGGCTTCTTCAAATCAAGATAAAGGGATCTTGAAGCTGTGCCCTAGTAGGTACTTATTTTGATATTGTGCCTTATTTATAAGTATGTTGAAACAGTGCCCCTATCTATAATATGGAGTGTATTTTTTTTCTGTCTCTGTGCCCCTCTTTGTAACATCCCCAATTACTAAACTTTAGATTAAGTATGATAATATTGGCTGATTTGGGACTAAATATACACACAGGAATGATTCTATCCATAGCGTTTGATGAGCTTTAATCGCTAAACACGGTGCTTCTCAATTTTAACCCAGTTTTCATGTTCGTGCATCGAATCTTTCTATTGATTTAGTATTTTATACTATAATAAGAATAGTTGAAAAACCTGGTCAGTGCTTTTTCCTGCACTTTCAACTGCTGTTTTAGCAATTTCAACCTGCTGACTTCGTATTAAGTTAGCTGCTGGTTCTTTTTGATCATTGTTCTTCGGTACGTGTCGCTTGACAAACGTGTTTACAAAATATTCGTGCAGCTAATGGCAATTTTTAGAATAAGCGTGTACTTTAGCTCTTAAAATATACATTTTCTTTTCCTTCAACTCCAGCTTTTCTAATTTCATCTTTCAGTTCCTTGTACCAACGTTGACAAACCGAAGTAATGGAACAACGTGGTTGAATTCGTTCCTTTGCTTTAGTGAATTTCCTTCCCATTCAAATATTCTAACAAGGAGTCAAGGACCAGCAAAAAATTCACGGGACAAAATCGTCCACGTGTTCACGTCCATCGTTAATAACAAGTGTTCTTCGTAGCTGTCATCTTAATGTTGGCGACCCTACTAACGCGAAGGTGGTCTATGTCCAAATGATGGAAGATTCTGGCAAATTTTAGCCTAAAGTAGATTAGGGGGCTTGAACATCAAGTTTTGGAGGTGACTCACATCGCAATTTACCTTGGTGATTTAGGGGCTTCAAACATCAACTTTTTTTGGTGACTCACATCGCGATTCACCTCTGTGAATTCACTAGTGAATCTTGACATGACTCACCTCTAGACTTCACTCCTAATGTGATCCACGTGAGGAGTGAATTTCAAAAATTCATTTTTGTGGCTTCTCAAGGCTCATGCACTTGTGTCCTCAAACCCTGAAATTTTTTTTGCAGAAATTCCCGCAAACTCACGAGTATCTCAAACTTTGCGCGTGCAAGGAATGAAAACATTTCACTAGCAAGCAGAGATCCTGTGAGGTGAGAAGTTCGAAGGCAATATTTTATGTTTGAAGCCCCCTATTTAGTGGTGAATAACAAGGTGATGCAACTTTGGAATTCACCCCTAACGTGTTTCACGTTAGGAGTGAACATCAGAAATTTACCTTTGCGCAGCTCATCAAACTTCCAACTTGTGCACAAAACCCTACTTGACGTTGACCGCAAACTCATGGGTGTCTCATACTTTGGGCATGCAAGTGAATTAAAATAATTCACTAGTGAGTTGGGACCCTATGAGGTGAGAAACTTGTACACTTTATTTTATGTTTGAAGCCCCCTATTTTTGCTTCAATGCTTCATGGCCAGAGTTAGGATTGATTTTTTGTAAAACTATTTGCGTCACATGGCCAATACCCCATATGAAAGATATTTATTTTAGGAAATATTTATGAATACCCTTGAAGTTTGCCATATTTGCATAAATACCCCTGGCTTTTCAGAAATTACACATATACTCTTGGATCATGATTTCCAGGTGTTTGTTCTGTTGTGCACATAATTACTTCCCTTGTGACCAATGTTGCTGCAAGGAGTGCAATATAACAAAAACAAAGCAACATGCGCACAAAGAGAGAAAAAAGTAACATGTAGAATAGAACAAAATCAACAAACGCTTAGAAATTATGGTCCAAGGATATTTGTGCAATTTTTGAAAAACTACGGGTATCTATACAAACTCCATGAAACTTTTTGTTTTTTTAAAATTGTCCTGAAAATCACTAGTTTTAAGATCTACTTGTCACATGACCATTGAGAAAATTTGATTTGTCCCAAACGCCAGTTGAAAGAAGAGCTATCAGTCACCAATATTTGGAGAATAACATGAAAATTTAACTAATTAGATATTTTCCCTTTCCAAAATATTTCTGATTCCCAAAATATTTCTAATTCCCAAGTTCTTCCCAAACCTTATGTACTTAGAGCAAGACTATAGGGCAAGGTCTGATAGCAAAAACAAAGTTGGGCAAAGCAAAATAGTCAAAGCTCAACAAAGTTCAGAGTAGCTTGAGTGTGGCATTTGTAATATACATGGAATTTGCAAGCACAACTTGGGAGCGATCTACAAATTAACCCTTACCCTTTAACGACCACACCCATTTTCACAGAATCCCCTGAAAACAAGGGCTGTAAGCTTAGATTTGGAATTGATTCAAATATGGACCCATTTTCAAAAATCCAACCATACAAATGGGAAGTACACCTTGTTTATTGTAAAGCACCGAAATTTCAACTAGATCTACCGTTGGAGGTGAAATATTATAATGATTGAGTGAGTTGTATGTGGAAAATCTCTTATGTTTCATCCTTGTATAGTTTTGAATGTTAACCTTTCATGCAAGTTTTGAGTAAGAAGAGCCTTACATTTTTAGAAAGTAGGGTTTCCCACCTTTCCAACAAGACTAGTTTCATACAAAATAGACAAAAATAGCAATCACAAAGTGTAGCTAAGTGGACAAAAAGGGTCAAAAAACCCACTTTCTTTGCTACCCTAAAACAATTCTACAAAAATTTGATAATTATTCTAGAAAACACAATTGGTGAAAACAATCAAGAATTGGCCTTAAATATAGGATGACAAATTTTAAAGCCAAAATGACAACAGCATTTCAGTAGATCTTCAAATACTACAATTATACTACTACCGTATATGAAAATAATACAAGCGTATTTCTTAAGCAATTTAAAATATTTTAGAAAGGTGCAATTGAAATTTGACATTTTTCTTGCATACTTGATGTATTGTGTTGTTGCTTTGATCCATCTTTGACAAAAATTGAACACGTATTTTGAAGCCATGCCATATAAATACCATTATTTATCAACTCACCCAATTGCATTGTTATTTTTTTAGATGGATGCAAAATTCTTGTGATCACATGCGTACTTCAAGACCAAATTCCAAATTATTGAGCAATTTCAACCTACAGGCCAAAAACCACTCCCACGACCAAAATATGGTCGCGTGGTCTTTAAAGGGTTAAAGGACTAGTGTCCCCTTGGGGGACAAATGGGACCTTGGGCATGTACCTATGATTAAACCAATTTTTATGATTTTTTTGAAACTTTTGAGGAAGGTGGGGAATTCAAAGATGAACGTGTGCATCTAATTTTTTCTTCATTATGACATTTATTGAAGAGGTTATGCATGAATTTTTGAACAACAAGGGAGGGCAAGCAATCCAGGTAGCTCAAATAACTTCTTTAAAAATTGCGTTTAAAAAAATAATAATCTAAAATTGGTTCTTGAGATTTTTGAATATGTGAGGAGCTTTGAATTATTCAATTTTGATTAATGAGTGAGAAGTTTTACTTTGCCAGTAGGTATGGGACTCCCAAATCTCCATTCTTTTTGCCCCTTGTAAAACTTGGTGCTTTAAAGTTTTTGTTGATTTTTTTTTTCCAAGTTGTACTAGACTAGGATTCCTTGGTTTTCACCATCTAGATCAAAGTAATTTAGATTTCTGAATTGTACATAAATCTTCCAATATTGCCTAGTGTATATGCAAATTTCATGGCCTTATAGCATTGCAAGATTTACAAAGTATGATACACCTCCAATTCATTTGAAAATTCTCCCACACTTACCTAACTTGGTCTTCTACATGGAAATAATAAACCTCAACTTTTTGTACAGCAATTTTTTTGATATAGGAGAGGTCAAAAGCTTTTGAAAATTTTGGAAGCATGCGAAAAAAAAATTACACTATAGATGTCAATATCTCAATGACTCCTCTACATCTAGAACAAGCTAATTTTTATTCCACAAGTACCTCCCATAGTCTAGAGCAGGATCCTATGGTTGGATTTGTTTTTTTTTAAACACAATTACTCTACATTTCTATTCATTGCCCTAGAAGTAGCAATTTCAACAACTTTTGTAGAAAATAGGGCTTAGTCATTTAGGGGTCTAGGGTCATGCATGCTCTAGAAAAAAAGTGAAGGTAACACCTTTGGAGATAGTTGTATGTAAGAGGGTGTTTTTTAAGCAAAATTTGATAAAGAGTTACTAATGTCATATTCATTAATTTGGGAAAACAATAGGTATAATGCGTGCCACCATAACCAACAAACATTTGGCCACAAAATGTCAAATAGTGGTCAACTTTGATTGCTATCACCATCTTTTTGACATAAGTTAATTCCAATCCGTTTTCATAACTTTTTTCCTAAGATCTCCTTGCTTAAAGTAACAAAGAGTTTTAGGTTATTGAGAGACTTAAAATTACAAGAAACTTCAACTTATTGAAGGCTATTATAGCATAAAATAACAAATATTTAAAAGCCATATGAACTATTCATAACAACTCTTAATAAGTTGAAACTCTTTGTAACTTTAAGTAAGGAGATCTTAGGATAAAAGTTACAAAGATAGATTGGAATTATCATTTGTCAAAAAGATAGTGATAGCACCCAAAGTTGACCATTATTTGACATTTTGTGACCAAACGTTTGTTGGTTTATGGTGGCATGCACCGTACCATTTTGTACCTCATCTTTATCCAAAATAGCCACAATTCAATTAAGGAGATCACCTTAAACCTAGTTAAGGAACTTCTATCCAAAATTTCAAAAGTTAATAAATTTTCTGTTCAAAAAGAGCGTATTTTTGAAATATATATATCTCGTTTCATTGAAAAATAGTAAACGGATTCCCGACCCAATGAATATGGTGTACTCTTAAAAAAAAAAAAAAAAAAAAAGTCGGAAGTCCCACTTTGTACACTTTTTCCCAAATTAACGAATATGCAAGTAACTTGCATTCTAGACTCACGGTGGTTGGACATTTTAAATTCATTATCACATATCCCTCGTGCAAATATTCCCGCATATTACATTGATTAGAATGCCATCATGGTTGTTTGGAGGAACATGAAGGATCGAAGCATCTATCCTCTTTAGTGCCATTTTTTGATGCTTTTTGTATGATTAGAGTGATTTGAATTGTTATGTTTTAATCCGTCCTTTCTCATTTGTGAACATCCAAAAATCCACTATATTTTAAAAGTGCATATCAGGGATTTTACATTAGGACTCAAAGCCAAAAACTTCAAAACATATTTTCAGATTTAACCCCTAAAGGACCAAGCCCTTATTTCAGTGAAAGTTACTGAAAACTGTCATTTTTGGGGAATGGGTACAAAGGTAGGAAAAACAATTATTTGTGGATATCCAACCGTAAGATCTTGTCCTAAACTATGGGAGGTAATTTTGGAAAAAAAACTAGCTCATTCTAGATGTAGAGGAGTGAGATATTGACTTTTGAAGTGAAAAAAAAAGTTTTTTCCTTGCTTTCCGAAAATTTCAGAAGCCTTTGATTGCCTCTAAATAAATAAAAATGCTATATGCAAATGTGAGGTTTATTTTTCCCATGTAGAAGACCAAGTTAGGTAAGTGTGGGAGAATTTTCAAATGAATTGGAGGTGTGAATCATATTTTGTAAAATCTTGCAATGCCGTAAGGCCATGAAATTTGCATATACACTAGGCAAAATTGGAGGATTTATGTAAAATTGTGAAATGTGATTTACTTTGATCCAAATGGTGAAAACCAAGGAATCTTAGTCTACTACAGCAAGGAAAAAAAAAAGTCAAAAAAAAATTCACAAAGAGCACAAAAAGTATAGCACCAAAGGCAAAAGGAATGGAAGTATGGGAGTTCCGTACTTGCCCGCAAACTAAAACTTTTCAATCATAAATTGGAATTGAATGATTCAAAGCTCCCCACATATGTATAAATCTAAAGAACCAATTTCAGATTTTTATTTTGAAAAAATGTTATTTTTAGAAAAGTTTTTGGCTGCCCGATCTCCACC
The DNA here is from genome assembly GCA_963920765.1 of Ulota crispa. Lineage (NCBI taxonomy): Eukaryota > Viridiplantae > Streptophyta > Bryopsida > Orthotrichales > Orthotrichaceae > Ulota > Ulota crispa. Next base: position 30,332,942 of record OY987244.1, read on the forward strand.
TTTTTTCAAAAATTCATGCATAACTTCTTCAATAAATGTCGGAATGAAGAAAAAATTAGATGCCCACATAGGTTTTTGAATTCCTCATCTTCCATAAAAGTTTCAAAAAATCATACAAAGTAGTTTAGTTGTAAGTACATGCCCAAAATCCCAATTGTCCCCCAAGGGGACAGTTGGTCCTTTAGGGGTTAAAAAACAAAATCTAGCATGACCCCTACTTCAAGAATGGTCCTCTAAAAATAGAAGGAAAATTCTTTTACCCAAGGACATTTTTGGATTTTATTAAATTCTAATTATTTGATCAAAAAACATTGTTTTGAAATGATCAACACTATGGGCTGGAATGTAAATATCAATATCTCTACTTAATAGTTTTTTTTTATCCCTTATCTCATAAAATTTTCAAAATTTGCACTAATGACCTTAGCTTTTTGGCTTTGAGACCTTTACACAAAATAAAGTTGACCCCATTATACTCATGTCATAATGGGTGCTTGGGGGTTGTTGAGGCCATTTGTATTGAAATCTTGATTAACCCCTAAATGCCCAAGGCATCAAATTTTAGTGTAAAAACCTCCAGAATTTGATGCCTTGGGCATTTAACCCCTAAAAGACCAAGCCCTAATTTTTGTGAAAATTGCTAAAAATTGCCACTTTTGGAGGAATGAGTAGAAAATTAGGTTTTTTTTTTTTTGAAAATCCAATTGTAGAATCTTGCCCTAGATTATAGGAGGTACTTGTGGGAAACAAATAAGGTCATTTTAGATGGTGAGGAGTGAGATATCAACATTTGAAGTGAAGATTTTTTATTTTTCTATTGCCAAAATTTTTGAGAAGCCTTTTACTACTCTTATAGAAAAAAAAAAAGAAGCTCTACCCAAAGTTGAGGTTTGTTTTATCCATGTAGAAGACCAAGACAATTATGTGTGGGGAGAATTTTCAAATGCATTGGAGGTGTAAAACATACTTTCAAAAAATCTTTGAATGTTGGAAGGTTTTGAAATTTGCAAGTACACTCAAAATTGGAGGATTTATGTAAAATTTAGAAAATTGAATTACACAAATCCAAACATTAAAAATCAAGGAAATTTAACTCACTACAACTTGAAAAAAACAAAAAACAAACTAAAAAATAAATACACAAACGACTCAAAAATTTAAAGTACTAAATTTTACAAGGAGCAAAAGGAATGGAGGGTTGGGAGTCTTGCACAATGGACTCCTTCCGCTTCATTTCCTTTGCCCAAGTGTCCACACCTTGTGCTTGGAAGGGCTTATCCTCTTTGGAGTTAATACCTACTTACAAAGGAGAGGCCTTGCCCAAACTGCCCCTCCTCCCCTAGTTTTGATAAGTTCTTGCAAAACTTCTTCATTAAATGTCATAATGAAGAAAAAATTAGATGCCTACTTAGATTTTTGAATTCCCCACTTTCCATAAAAATTTCAAAAAATCACACAAAATAATTTAACTCAAGGTACATGCCCAAAATCCCATTTGTCTCCCAAAGTGACAATGGTCATTTAGGGTTTAAGGGTTAAAATAATCCTAGGTTTTCATGGCCCTCATTTCTAATTGAAGAGGCTTTTAGTACTATTTTATGAGATCTTATGGCCAAATGTGCAAAAAAATTAGTTGAAACGGTCCCAACTCCCATGACTCTCTGTCTTGCCGTTTAATGCAAATGGGTCCTACGATGTCGTGTCATCGCCCTGTTGACGGCCCACTGTCAAGGACTTTGGCAAAGAAAGTAACCTCGGAAGCCGGGAAATGTCTGGAAAGTCCTCCAGCAACAAATGGGTCCCACTAAGCTGTACATCCAGCTCTTAAATTCATGTCCCTGGCCAGCGCACCCAAAATGCACATCATCACATATGGAGTTTGTGTAAAGGGAATTGATACATGTAAGGTAGACACACCCATACCCGATCCTTTAACCCCTAAAGGACCAGACCCCTTTTTTTTAAAGAAACATAGCAATTTTGGGCAGGTACATGTGATTGGAGCTCTTTATATTTTACGTTAAAATTTTAATACAATGTGGGGATGAGGTTTATCTTTCATATGCACTAAATTTCATGACATTTGGAATTATGAGTAAAAAGTTATAGCCTAATATGTTGCTTTTTATGTTTGGCGAGTAGCCTAGGTAAATTTTTTGAAAACACTTTTTTCAAAAACAAATAGTTTAGATTGGTTTAGGAGATTTATGTGAATGTAGGAAGCTTTGAATCATTCCGTTTGGATCAACAAGATGAAAGTTATGAGAATTTTTTGTTTACGGGCAATTATGGATTCTCTACTCCAAAATAAACTTTGAAGTCCTTTATTTTACTCAATTTTCAACATTTTGGAAAAAGAACAAAACCAAAGAATGAACATTGTTTATGTCAACATTATGACCATTGGGATAGGCGTTTTTCATTTCCATAATTAAATTCTTAACAATTTTGTGTTTTGATCATTCTCTACTTCTTTTTACTTACTAATTTTTTTCCATATGTTATACAATTCCAAATGATTTGAAACTTTTTAACATGTACTTTACTTAGGTGGAATAAGGAATTTAGTGAAGCACCACCCACATGGCCTTTTTTCCTTAGGAATTTTGCCGTTTGAAGGGTGGCTGCCTAGTTTTTTACAAGACGTTTTCAAATATTCAAACCATTCTAACTTCCAATCCACATGGTGGAAAACTTTGAAATATTTTCCACATCTTCTAAAACCATTCTTCTACAAGATCCTATGGTCATAAATGCATAAAAACGTTTTTTTTTTTTCAAATTTGGTTGATGCTCTAAAAATGGCAATTTTGAAGAGTTTTTGGTGAAAACTTTGCTTGGTCTTTTAGGGGTTAACAAGGTCTTCCCAATTCCAACCAGATGTACCCATGGTAGACATTTCAGAATTGAAATGTACACCTTGGGTACATTGATGGTCGGCCAAGGGAAGGGTCAGATTTGGGTGTTTCTACCTTACTACCCCTTCTTGACTATTCTACACACCCTAATATATATGGTTAATATGTACAATAATAACAAAATAGGTGAGGACCACAATAAAAACATTAATAATTTGAAAATACAATTTGACATAGAAGATGCAGTTTTAATTTTGTTTTTTAGCTCTTAATCTCACTTATAGTATCAATTTTTAAAAAGTAGATATTAAACTAAACAAATTTTAATTTTTTAAGTTGATACTATGAGCGATTCTAAAGCTAAAAAATAAAAATAAAAATGCTTATTCTTTGTCAAGTTATATTTTCAAAATTAGTGATGTTTTTCTTATGGTCCATACCTATTTTATTATTGTGAACAAGTCCTCTACTCTCGTCGTACCGACGAGACAATGCATGAGTATTTTTGTGACTCCCCCCATCCCCATTACACCCCCCATCCCACAGGGAGTGCACTATACATGTTGTTTGTGGGTAGCGTGTGTTCAAGCCCTTATAAGATGGAGGCTATGTAGATTTTTTTTTTAAAGATTTCTATAGGGCTATATTTACCTAAATTTCTAAATTTTGACATTTTCATGTACCCTAGGCTTTATTTGAATTAAATTCTTGTGATATTTTTGTATACCCTATGTTCTTTATAAATACACCAAATGAAATTACGCACATACAATCAAAGACCAAACACTTCAAAACATAAATTTTAACCAATCCCATTTGTCCCCCAAAAGGGCCCTTGGTCCTTTAGGGGTTAATACTTCAAATAGAACTTGAGAGAAACCATAAAAGCATGGAAAAGCATATAACATACCTAAAAGCAAATTTGTAAATTCAATATGGGATGAAGGAAAAAGTAGTGAAACCCATTCCACTTCAACCACAAACCCCCTTTTAACCCTAGCATATGTCTAACCAAATCACAAAATCTACCAATATTTTTTTGTATTGCATGAGCATGGAGAAATGAGTTTACATGAAAATAGCTGACATTGGATACTTGGACAAGGATCAAACATGGGATACTTTGTCATACTCAAAACATGAGATACTTTAGCTAACCATTAAATAATTAAAATACATCCAATAAAAATGTAGATTTTGTTTTTTGAATATTGGCAAGGCTATTGTACAACTAAAAAATTTATAATTCTCAATATTATGTCCTACCCTTCATTATTTATAAAGAGCCCACACCCATTTCAATGATGCTTAGTTTTTATAAAGCCATTTCAAAATTTTAGGACCAAGGCAATTATAATAATCCTTCATTGTATTGCACATGTACAATATAAAAAAAGGGAGTGCACTCCCCTTGCCCCATCCTTGTGCCCCTACCCCCATTTCTATGGCCTCTCATCCCGTGCCTCCCATGCTTGTGTGTTGTGCCCCATCCTTGTGGCCCCTCATCCCGTGTCCCCCATGCTTGTGCCCCATGCCCGTGCCTCCCATTCTTGTATCCTCATCCTTGTGCTTCCATGCCCATACCCCATCCGCATGTCCTCCATGCCCATGCTTCCCATTCCCGTATCCCCATCCTTGTGCTCCCATGCCCATACCATCTGCATGTCCTCCGTGCTCGTGCTCCAATCCTATGCCCCCATCCCCATAATTTGGTTACGGAATCCCATGCCTTCTCATTTCCATAATTTGGTTATAGAACCCCATGCCCTTGCATCTCCATGATTTGGTTATAGAATCCCATGCACTCCCATTCCCATAATTTGGTTACAAATTTGAAGTCCTATGTTACAGAACTGTCAAGGGAGATAAATAAACATAACCATAAATTGTATTCAATTATATATATAGATATTGACCATATATAGTAGGGTGTGGTAGAATAGTCAAGAAGGGGTGGTACCTATATCAATTCCCTTGTGTAAAATAGGGGCAATACTATTCCTTCACCTAGAGATTTCCATGCCTACAATTGAAATAAAACTTCAAAAGCAAACATCTAAAAATCTAAGCTTTAGGGTTCACTACATCTATGGTTAGTACATTGGACCAACCCTAAACCGCCTACTTGTCCATCATAAGTGCAAATAGTCAAGGTCAAACAAATGGGACTTTTGAATTTTTCATTATTTTGTGAGAGTAACTCGGCAATAAAAAGTGAGTTTTATGATAATTCCTTCAAGATCCTACATCATTGACGTGAGATCTTGAAGAAATCATCATAAAATTCATTCTAAATCATCAAATTTCTCTCACAAATGCAAAATCCCAAAATGTATCATTTTTCCCAATTTACTGAATACGATGTTTAATACACTATCCAATTCCACAACTCAATATTTTGATCATAACACTACAAGGGAGCATTGTCAATGTAGACATTTTTTGTCAATTGTGTCATCATGATTTGGACACTTTTCTGTCAATTTAAACATATTTTTGTCAAATTTTTGTCAATTTGGACATTTTAGTCAATTTGGACGTGTCACTTGCGGACAAATTTTCTACATCTATGAAGATCTGGGCTGTACAACCTCCAATTCCTTTAACCAAGGCAAAAGTAAAAATGTGTTCCAATTCTCTTTGGAGTTGGTTACTTGTATCTCCTATCATCCACAGTACGTAATTCAGGGTCTGTGCATCCAGATTTATGACCTTCTTATGGTAAAATAAAAAATATATTCGTTTTCTCCCGACTGGGGTCAAAATAAAATGGAGGTCGCAGAGTCCGGGTCCACATGTTGATATCCGGAGTCCAATTCCACGAATACACACGGTCAAGCTCAACAAAGCTCCTGCTTTCCCTCTCGGATTTCAACCGAAAAGCGCACTGTAGCAAACTCCTGTCCGGAGACAACCGCAAATAGTACCACTTCGCCATTGAAAGCGTCACTGTCAACAATGGGGTCAAAAAGGTGGCGCTCCTCAGTCGCCACACAACACGGGACAGAGAGACTTCATCCTAGACTCCACGTTTCAACTTCCACTCGTCAAGCAAGAGCCAAGACAGCCCAAATTCCAGTGCTTCTCGTCTCATATAAATGCCGACCTTGATGGCCAGAAATACACAATTCAGTTGCAGCTTTCCAGTATTCAATACATATCTCAGACTTCATCAACTGGACTCACAGCAATTCATCTGCAACCAGTTTCTGACTTTCACCAGCTGTGTACAAACTCTGAACTTCTTATACAGTCTTTGATCTACTGAACCATCTGTAGCTACAAAGTGAGATCTCCTAGAATCATCAGCGTCGACCATAGTGAGCAGCATTGCAAGAGCAGTTCGAAGTCTATAGTTGTTGATCTCTTGACATCAGGAATTCATAGACAGGATATTAGTTCAGGACATTAACAGTAATTCCAATGGCGCCACCAGCAATTATGTCGACAATGGAGGACAGCACCGCTCTGTACTTGAAGAAGCAGAAGACTTCAGATCATATGGTGGACTGCACTGGTGCATTCCAGCAATCTGTTGCCACGACGGATCCTCTCAACTGGGTCAAGACGGCGGCCAAGTTGCAAGGGAATCATTTGGACGAGATCAAGCAGATGGTGGCCACGTACTTCGACTCTGCGGAGGTGGCTATTGAGGGCGTGAACCTCACGGTGGGTCAGGTGACCGCTGTTGCTCGAAGACCCGAAGTGCAGATCGTGCTGGACGCTGCCAACGCGAAGGCTCGCGTGGACGAGTCCTCCCACTGGGTGCTCAACAAGATTATGAACGGTGGTGACATCTACGGTGTCACTACGGGATTCGGTGCCACTTCCCATCGCCGCACGCAACAAGGCGTGGAGCTCCAGCGCGAGCTCATTCGCTTCCTGAACGCCGGCGTGCTCGTGAAGGGCCACAGCTTGCCTGCTGAGACTACCAGGGCTGCCATGCTGGTGCGCACCAACACCTTGATGCAGGGATACTCCGGTATCCGGTGGGAGATTCTGGAGGCCATGGAGAAGCTCCTAAATGCTCACGTCACCCCAAAGCTGCCGTTGCGTGGCACTGTATCAGCCTCCGGAGACTTGGTTCCTCTCTCTTACATCGCTGGGCTTCTCACGGCCAGACCGAACTCCAGGGCTGTCACCGAAGATGGCCGGGAGGTGTCAGCGCTGGAAGCACTTCGGATGGCGGGCGTTGAGAAGCCGTTTGAGCTGCAACCCAAGGAAGGATTGGCGCTAGTGAACGGCACCGCAGTGGGATCCGGTTTAGCGTCCACCGTATGCTTCGACACTAATCTCCTCGTTCTCCTCGCGGAGGTACTATCAGCGTTGTTCTGCGAAGTGATGCAAGGGAAGCCGGAGTTCGCTGATCCCCTGACGCACAAGCTGAAGCACCACCCGGGTCAGATGGAGGCAGCCGCTGTGATGGAGTGGTTGTTGGAAGGCAGTGACTTCATGAAGGCCGCCGCCAAGCTGAACGAGACAGATCCTTTGAAGAAGCCTAAGCAGGATCGGTACGCGCTCAGGACGTCTCCGCAATGGTTGGGTCCTCAGGTGGAGGTCATCCGCGCAGCCACGCACTCCATCGAGCGCGAGATTAACTCCGTGAACGACAACCCCATCATCGACGCCGCCCGGGGCATCGCACTTCACGGGGGCAACTTTCAGGGCACGCCTATTGGCGTGTCCATGGACAATATGCGCTTGGCCGTGGCCGCCATCGGCAAGCTGATGTTCGCGCAGTTCTCTGAGCTGGTGAACGATTATTACAACAACGGTCTGCCGTCGAATTTGAGTGGCGGCCCCAACCCGAGCCTGGACTACGGCATGAAGGGCGCCGAGATCGCCATGGCGTCGTACCTGTCGGAGCTGAACTACCTGGCCAACCCCGTCACCACGCACGTGCAGAGCGCGGAGCAGCACAACCAGGACGTGAACTCGCTGGGCCTGGTGTCCGCGCGCAAGACGGAGGAGGCGGTGGAGATTCTGAAGCTGATGAGCTCCACATTCTTGGTAGGGCTGTGCCAGGCGATTGACTTGCGCCATGTGGAGGAGACCATGCAAACAGCAGTGAAGCAGGTAGTAGCGCAAGTGGCTAAGAAGACGTTGTTCATGGGCAAGGATGGTGCTCTCCTGCCATCCCGATTCTGTGAGAAGGATCTGCTGCTGGTGGTGGAGCGTCAGCCAGTGTTCACTTACATCGATGACGCAGCCTCCGAGACATACCCTCTGATGGAGAAGTTGCGAGCAGTGCTTGTCAGCCACGCCCTCAAGCTGCACAAGGACGCATCCAGTGTTGTGTTTGAGCAGATTCCTGTGTTCGAAGCAGAAGTGCAGGAGAGATTACGCACCGTGGTGCCCTTGGTGCGCGAAGCATACGACAACAAGGGGTCGTCGGCGGTGGCGAACAGGATCGAGGAGTGCAGGACGTACCCGTTGTACAAGTTCGTGAGGGAGGAGCTGGGGACGCAATTGTTGTCTGGGTTGCGGACAGTGTCACCCGGGACGGAGATTCAGAAGGTGTTCGAAGCCATGTCGGATGGACACTTGATCAAACCTCTGTTGCAGTGCGTGCAAGGATGGAACGGAGCGCCGGGGCCTTTCCCTAAGCAGTTGTGAGCATACATTTACAGGATTCGTACCAGTTTTGATCATAGTTAAGTCGACCGGTGAATGCCGGACGATTTGTAAATAGATGAGTGGATGTTGAATGGAAGGTTTTGTAGTTCAGTCCAAGTGGGTTGAACTAAGGAAGCCAGGATTGGACGATTTGATGTAGCAACCTCTAGTGAGCAACGCTCAATGTACAATATTATTCTTTAACGAAGCATTTTTCAGTCACAAGAAAAACAATTCCGTTGCCATGTCATTGGTTCACAATGTGAATTACCTACCTATTTCATTTGAACATGTCTGTACACTTAAACAAGGAAGGTAAGTATCTACAAATTGCTCTAAAAGTAATACAATCAATAGAACGTTGAACAAATTTCTTTCAAATATTGAATATATTGCATTGAAGTCTCAATATTAATACTCGTGTTTGTACATGAAAACAAACGTGGATATAATATATCCCATACCTGATGTACAACTGACATTATGTTTGACATGATTTAATGCACTGTGTAAGAAAATATCTCCCAGTGGAACCCTAACATTTGTTTCTCTTAAGTATCTTCAGGTATCTACGGTACCCTAACTATACTCTTCACCTAAAGGTAATGAGAATTCTCAACTGCAGGTGGTGATTTGAAGTCTTGTTGAATACTCCTGTTGCCCATGTTGCTCCCGCATAGGAAATTGATCCTCGATGAGATAAATGTATTCTGCTATAGCATGTAGAACTGAGAATATAGAAGATCTCGTAATGTGTAGTATTCTTCTGACAATGGGCCCTCAATGACCAACTGCTGGCTTCCACCACTCTGCATGAAAGAGACACCAACTCATGATTAATAAGCAAACCGCTTTCATCGTCACTACTCTACATCTGCAGCTAATAACGCATCGAGAGATATAAATTGCGTTCCTCTAGAAAACTTCTTATGGTATGAGAATTGTGAGGATAAACGTGGATACACTTGGAAGAAAATTAAAGAAGTGCGTCAAGAGCTGCAAAATCCCACCTTTCTCACTGCAAAAGCGTCACCACATCGTAGTACACCTCCAGCGAATTCAGCCTGGAGAACAAGCAAACCAATCATGTCATAGTTACGATGGGTGTAACAGGTCAACGCTTGCCCTAACATAAGCCTAACGAGGAAACCGAAAAGAGGAAAACAGACTCTCAACCTGAATGCCTTTTGTCGCCAAAAGTTGCTTGAAATCTGCAAGCCGCAAATCACCGACGAAAACAGACTTGTGGGGTGGTGGTGTTTCTGAAGGGAGAAGCGGAAGCATTCCTTCTGATTCTTGACTGCCGATTTCTCCGTCTACCCATGCCACCTCATAGTCTCCTAGCTGAAAACAAAATAATACGGCTGTCAGATATTCAGCAGATGTCGAAAAATCAACCTCCCGTTCTATATTTGCTTGATGAATAAAAGTTGTAGTTTTAAAAATATATATCAAATTGAGGATGCCTCAAATATGTTATGACACCGATCATCTTCTTCAGAAGCGAGACTAGATTCGACCAATCAGATTAAATCATTAACAGTTTTACACATTACATTAACGTTCAGGATTGATTCTAAGCGTTTTGATCCAAAGAGTTCGAATGTTTTGCCTTAGGAATAAGATCATAAGCATGTTTGGATTGGCACTGGAATCAACAATCGTGCTTGAAAGCATGAATTTTTATCTGCTCGTTAAATGTTTCTTACATTGGCTCTAGAAACTAAAAGTGTTCAGGAACAATCGTGCTTGAAAGCATGAATTTTTATCTGCTCGTTAAATGTTTCTTACATTGGCTCTAGAAACTAAAAGTGTTCAGGAACAGATCACTTACCTTTCTGAACAACACAGAACTCATCAACCGCTCAGTCAAGCGCACCTGGCACAGTACAGATATTAAATAAGAATGAGCAGCAGCATCTGAAGCTCTAAAAATTCAAATTAATCACGTGGGGTCTTTACATGCTGCTCACGATAGGGTTGGCATGTTCAAAGCATCTGAAAGTAGAGAATGACTAAATTGCAAGCCTACTTCATGGTTTGAATTATTACAACAACCTTGCAATTCAAAACAATGCACCAGCAGAAGTCCAGATTGTAATTTATGAGTACAAATAACCATACGTGTTCAATAGCAGGCTAACCTTATAGGCACACAAATCCGAAGTGACATCTTGTGTTTCACCAATACGAGGAGCATACACGTCCCGACATACGTTTTTCACACAATGCTGCCTCAGATGCTCTGTAGCTTCTGCTGATCCATGGACAAGCACCTTCAAAAGGAATGTTCAAATTAGTAAACCAATTAACCCCAATTTTGAAATGCTGTCTCTTACGCTTAAGGCTAGACCAAATCAAAGACAAGAAAACACAAGCAAGAACTTGTTCACAGAAAATCAAGTCAAGAGAACTGGACAAAAAGCGAATGGTACATGATCATCTTACAAGTTTGATAGGAGCAACGTGGGCTAGAATGTTCTTGATGGAACGGCCATCAGAACGCCCCTCGAAATCCATGTAGAATAGTGCACACTTTACTTGAACCTGTTCATTCAGCACAAAACTGTTGATCCAGTAGATGAAATACAAGTGAAGACAAAATGACAAAAACTAAGTCGCACAAAAGCTCTCCTCAAGCCAAAAGATCTAACCATTACTCTACGGCATCTTCTGGAGCTGCTATGATACAGTATAGAGATCTAATCCAGCAGCATTTGAATACAAAACCACCTAACTGCAAGACTATTAGTAAAATACTATTATTAATGTGTATGAACGTAAAATGCAGGCAGAAATAGAAACATACAGTATGATCTGTAACAACGACTTTCGAAGGTCTGTCAGCAAGAATCGCTTCCGCTTCTGGATCTGGGTTCTCTTCGTCATCAGCAGGGAGAAGAGCCTGCAACATTGGAGGGCAGAGATTATAGAAAAATTGGCAACAACTATGATTGAAAGAAAGAAAATGTATTTAATGCTCTACAAGGTTCTATCATATTGGCATAACTTCTGAACAAGATTGAGCAAAGAATGAGACGGTACTGCTAGATAGATTGAAAACAGACCGGTTGAGTAGTTTGGTAGTCCATCAATTCTGTGTCTTTCACGACATAATCATCAGGATTGATGACTTCACCGTACTCATCCCAGTCACTTGGGTTCTCGTACAGAGGGAACATAGGAGCTGCAGTTTTGTTTGATGTGGTGAAACCATCAATAAGTGTTAGACGATGCAACGGTGCTTCGATTGTTGCTAATAAACCTGCATCAAGCGTACTGTGAGGATTATCAGCCATGCGCTGATAAACATAAAAGGCCCTGAAAAGGGAAAAGGCAAAGTCATGTGTCTAGAAAACATTAAATTAAAGGACCAAAGTAGAAATGATCATTAGAGGCTATCTATTGCAATATTAAAGTGCGACCTACTTCCGGGGTCATGCGTTGGTGCCTCAGACATACGCAGTCAAAAATAACTTAGATACAGGACTAGAATAAAGCTTGAAGACACTTAATACCTTCGACACCAATTGGGACACCACCACCAGGTTCTGCAACACTTAAAGGTAGGGGTCCAGTTATGGCTTTCACTTTTGGTGAAGAATGATTATCCTCTTCCATGGGAATGACCTCTCGCTCGGCTGCAACCTTCAGCCTTCGCTCTTCTTCATAAGCTCTAAGTTCTTCACCTGTCAGAGGGATTTTTTTACTCATCGTGACTTTCACAACCTTAGGTGGTGGCTCGGTTTGCAATTTTTTTGCAAGAGTTCCCATCTGCGTGCAGAATATGAAACTATTATTATGTGTGGTGATTTAAGTCAATCTCGTACGAATGTGCTTGATGGATTTTCTTGACCTCCATACACATTGAAGAAAAAGCGAGGACGGGCTTACCTGACCACGTTCAGTGAAAAGCACAAGATTACGAGAATCTGTAGCCCATTCCACGAACAAGTCACGAGCAAATCCACCCTCCAGACTGGCCATGGAAGCAAAAACAACCTAGCACAAGACAAATCGAGGTGTTATTCGAAATATTTTTGGGTAGATTCACGAACTCAAAATTGATTTTAGTTCTTGAAAACAACTCAATTTTGTATCTTGACCATGTAAGGTATATGAAAGAGCCAATCTAGTCATAAAACTGCACACCAGCACACATCACGGAAACTCCTAAGTGATGAGCAATCTAGTGATTTAAGAGCAGGTATTAGAACTTACCTTCGGACCTGAAGGTAGTTCATCAAACTCCTTCCGATCATGACATAACTTGAGGTACCTAGAAGTAGAAAAACAAATCGTGGAAGTTATGCTTCAGCGTCTCACAGGTTCTGAGTTCCATGCTGACATTACTATTTTATTTTAAACATAGATAGGAGATCTGAATAACTCGGAAAACATGTTGCCATAAGTTCTCACTTGAGAAGAAATGAGTTCTCTCTCGAGGTCCCGAAGGATCTAGCTATGGAATCACTCATCCATTCCAGCAGACTCTTAGCAAACTCCACGGTGCTGTAGGATACATTGGTAAGAAGAGCAACAGGATAGCTAAGTCGTTGATGCGCCCAACTCTGCAGTTTAAAAACAGTACTATTAGGTTTACAATGAGCCTAACGAGTTCAGAAGACGCCCACATCAAACAGCAAGGCAGCACGTTAATGTACACGAAACTCAGTAAGCTTGCTCAACAATATAATAGAGACCCCCACAACTTCAGCGCTTACATTTTCTAAGTGGAGGATAAGCTCAAGCACACGCCCTGCTGTTTCAACAGGCAATAATACATTGCCACCCGCTCGAAGCACTTTGAGTATCATATCTGCAAAGAAACGGAGCGGAAACTGCTCAGGCAACCAACAGACAAATTTAAAGATATACCACGAAACCTCTAATCCCTGACATACTCTGCATAGGGTAACAGGGGAAATCAATAAGAAACGAACCAATGAACTCTTGGTCCCTCTGCTTCCGCTGAGGCTGGTTATTCAAAGCATTATAGGCATCAGTGATGAGCACAGCTGGTCGCACAAAGTTCTCCAAAACGGTCTTGTTTAAATGCCTGCAGATAGAAGGATCTTTTTACTTATGGATATTGCATATTAACACCTTTTTCATAGACAGTAAGATCATTCGAAAGCAAGACCAGGAACCAGAAACTGCGTATGTCTAAACAAAAAAAACCAACTTCGATAACAAAAAATTACTTCTCCTTGCGGTGATTAAAATCCACAGCATAAATGATTTCTTCAGTGTCCTTTGTGATTTTCCATATAGTTCCACCCAAGAGATGCCCCGCTGTATAAGGCGTGATCGTCATGCCTTCCCCTTTACCTGTAAAAACACAAGAAAGCGTGAACATATTTTACATTACATCACATCAAATACACGAGAAACATATATGTTACTCCTGACGAAACAAGCAGATCGGCAGAAGTAGAAAACTGTCCACGATCCAAGCACCTGCCAACTGGTAGTGCTGCTGATACTTGAGCTGAATTGAGTTTGAGAATGCCGTGTCCACATCATCAAGAGTGAATAAATCGAAGTTGGAGACAGCCTGCACAGAGTAAGGCTCTACGTCATACAAGTCACCGTGATAAAAGGAAGCAACATAACATCTTTAATGAGAGAAATTATACATCAGACACTAACAACAAGCAAAGAAAGGGCAATGAGACACTTCTAATGACCTACAAGCATTTTTGACAAAATAAATAACTAAAGCTACCCTTACTCTTACAGCAAATTTATAGGACCTCTTGATAAGATTTTTTTTTGAGGCATCTCCAGCAGCTATTCACTAAATAATATTAAAATGCATACCTTCCGTGAAAGGACGTGATCATACATGTACATTTGCCCCATGTGATGCACTGGTAACGTACAGTACATAGTCGCTTGCAGCCCAAGCCTGGCAAAGGCATATGTATATGCTCCCAGGTGCAGTGTGTCCGGATAAGACAACAAAACGGCATCAATTGTTGGAGCCACACTGCCAAAGGCGGACGAACACAGTTGCGTGAGACCACCGGCTAACCACAGACTACCATCAAATGTACTCGGGATGTTGAAAAGCATAGTCGATCAAGTCCACTAAATCATATGAAAATCATAAATAAAAAGTATGTCGAACATGCAATCGGCAGAACAAAAACAGCTCGCACGTTGCACAGCTCAACAAATGTCACCGACTCAGAAATTTCGACTTATTTTTCAGACATAATATATCAGTTCACTTAGAAAGCTGTCGGCCTCATTTTATAATGCAAAACATCTACGTGAAGACGGCTAAGAGACACTATTCCTACACATGCAGCCCGGTTAATTCTCCCATACCAAATTTTAAAATGTACCTTTCCTCAAGGTCTACGACGTATTTGGAATTTCACACAAAAAATCGATATCACCAGTCCTCAGCAATCACGCAATATTACAACTTATAAACATTTACACAAATTCAGAACATCTACTTTCAAAGTTGCACTGATAATGTAGCAGCTCCCTTGGAAAGCTATCGGCCTCCATTCGCAACATCAAATATCTCCACGAAGAAGGCTAAGAGATACAATTTCAAAATATATAGCCGAAACTCTTCCTCAAAGTAAAAAAAAGAAATGTACCTCTTCTCCAGGTCTACAACTTTAATGGAATATACAATAGAAGATTATGTATACTATGAGTCCTTGACAATTGCGAACGATTCCGTTTTTTATAATTACCTACATATTATCAAATCCGCAACTGAAATTGATCCAAAATAGTAATTACCACAATTCAAATCTGCACTTCCCCTGTCTAAACTAAAATTGTATATACTGCAAGTCCTTAACAATTATGAACGATTTCATTGTACATAATCACCTACATATTATCAAATCCGCAACTGAAATTGATCCAAAATAGTAATTACTACAATTCAAATCTATATTTCCCCCGCCTAAACTAACACGGCGCAATGCCATAATCTATAAAAGACGAAACACTTGAACCTAGGGTTTACGAATACCTCTTAAGAGGCTCCAAGAGCGAGAGGTCGAAACTATCGGTCCATCCGCAATCCAGCAGGAACCGGAACCCGTCCACCTGCAGCAAGTAGCACAGCGGCGCCTCGGAGTGAGCTCCGCTGAGCGGCGTCACTTGCACGCTCGTTCCCATCGCTCCTTGATTAAACCTCGAAAGCCCTGTTTCCTCTGCTAAGTTATTGCTCACATGTGATGCTCGGTTGCGCAGGTGTTTTGTGTTGTTCTCTAACTTTGTATTACATCATCGGGTTCCAAACGAAAAAGAAAGAAATAATGCGGCAGCGATCGTTTTTGCACACCGTGTATGCTAACTTAGCTTCGTCTTCCCTTCGATCGCAACAGTTTCGTCTATGGCGACTGCTATCGCAGCGAGCTGCTTAAGTTTCGGCGTGCACGTCAAGCTTCGCAAGCCGTGAAGGTTCAAAGATTTCTGGAATATGACAAACCTCTCTAATTGCACGCTCTGTAGTAGTGCAGAGAGAATTAACTGTGACTCCTCTCTGAACCAGCGTCCATTAACCCTTAACCCCTCAACGTCCCAGCAGCAAAAAACTTGCTCCATTCCCCGTGTATTCTGTGATGCTCGGGACATTGAGGGTTAATGTGGTCAAAGTAAGGGTTTTGAATATGATAACTATTAGTAATCAACTAGGATCCTATTAGGAACAGAAAAATGATGAGTTTGCGCTTTTGAATGTATTATTTGGATACTATGAGAATAAGTTGTGAATTTTAAAGAGCAAACTGTCATTGCACCATAACCATTTTTAAGAATTCATGTTCACATGTTGTACATCCTTGTCATTACATCTATTCATTTCCACAAATTTTTCAAGATTTCAAATGTGATGGTTATGGGGACATTGATGCTTATGGGTGTTCCTACCTTATATAAATATTTACTACTACTACAGTATTTTTCATCAAAAATCACTGCAACAAACCATTTTTAGATAGACTATCAACAACAATGAAGCAACAAATAGACAAACTAGTGGCTTTCAAGTCACAAACCATGTGAAATCTAAATATTTAGAGAGTTGCATGTGCCTATGAATGGTCAAGTGATGAGTCATGGGGTAACTTACTAGGGTAAAGCAACCTAATTGTCAAGGCAACCTAAATGCAATATTTAGTGTAGTAAGCATAATGCAGAGATAATTAGCTCTGACTCCTCTTGGAATCGGGGTCCATTCATTATGGGCCACTTTATATCATTGTAGGTTGAGAGCAAATTTGGCATAAAATAATTCCCCAAAATTTTGCCTAGTTATTCTCTATATTATTTTCCAAAAATGCCCAATGTTAAGCAAATCACAAAATTGAAATGCTGAATATTATAAAAGTCATTAAGCTTAACTAACAATGGAAGGCCAAGGTTGATTCCAAGAGGGCTCAATCTACTACAAATTTTATGCCAATGGCTAATTTTAGAAAGTGAAAAATGCTAAGAAAAAGGCTTAATTTTACTAATTTTTTTGGTTGAATGCCAAATAATAATTTTATTTTAAAGTGCTTAATCTTGTTTAATGATGAAATTTGATGCCAAGTTGGTTTTTTCTAAAAAAACAACTTATTTGGCAAAGACCTGCCAAATTTGCTCTCAACCTACAGTAGAGCCCAATTGTTGGCCCAATTTAAAACCACAGAAATCAATCAATAAGATTGGTTGAAGCCTAGTATTGGGCTTTCATTTGGTTCTCATGGTTTATATTAAGAACAATCTAGAATTCATTTGTTGGTTGCTTGTGTAATAAATTTTTGACATCAGAAATTGGGCTCAAATATTAAAAAAAGGTTTTCAACAAAAATTGGCATTAGAAGAAATCCGTGTTTTTTTTTAATGTCCACTACTTTTTATGCTAATAATTACATCAAACATAACATTAAGATGTTAGTTTTAACATCACTTGTAACACAAAAATGAATAGAAGTCCAAAAAAGTTGGTAAAAAAAAATATAAGCTTCTTCTAGCGTGGAGACCCAATTTATGAAACTCAAACCCAATTTGTAAATAATGAAATAAAATCATCAAATGAAACCAAGTGCTATATGTTAGGGCCTAATTCTAAACCTAATGTTTGAACTTTGGCCTAGTTATTGGCCTAATAATTGGACTACTTATTGACACACTGAATTAAGAATTTGTATAAACTTCAAATTGGGCCAATATAAAAACCCCCAAGTGTCCAAGCACTTTTCATCAAATTTAGGGTTTAGGGAGACCTACATTTATGATGCATTGTATCTTAGTTATTTGAATGATTTACAAAAAGCAATTATTAAAAACAATGTGACTCCTACTTACAATACGGCTTGCAAAATTTGGGAATATTTGAGTATGGGAGATGAGAGATTATAACATTAGATCAAACAACATGTGATGGAAAAATCTCATTTTTTGGCAAGTGGTTGCTGTTTGTTCATTTTCACAAAATTCTAAAAGCCCCTTGTTCACTTTAGATTTGTGAGTAGCAAGATTAAATGTGAATGCACACACTTGCAAACTATTGTTGGTTTCACTTTTTTAAATGCTAATTTTTACAGCTATGAATAATTGTTACATAGAAACAATGATCATTGCAATTGGTGAGAACTGCCATGACAAAATTCTAGAACATGCTTGAACCCTTATTGGCCAATCTTTTGCTACCACAAAGAAAGTTTTATTTCTTTATTTTGCACCTACAGCTTCTTAGTTCTTAGGCCATTTAGTAGTCTTTAATGACGTAGATATGGTTGCATGGAGTATTTTTTAAGTGTAAAATAGGCTGCAAGTATTTACACTTTGAGTTTGTTGGTTGTGACCTAATTTTCTTAAATCAAGAACTAGTATTGAAAGAATGAACTTTATGTTAAATGCCTAAAAAAAAACCCTACCACAAAGTACACGCAAGGAAGCTTGCAATGGGTATTGACTGCTTGTACCTTGTAAGACTATTTGCCACCTCACCTTGTATATATGGTATTCCCCTTAGGATGTTCCACTCAATCAAGGCTCTTGAGGCATTTGTACAATGTTTGGCTTGCCTTACCATTACTTCACTTACATGAACCACTTGAATCCCTTAATAATTGTAATTTGTAATAATGTCAAAGGTTTAGATATGGTTCCTCAAAGTGGCCTGCAAAATCATGTGGAGACCACGGCATTTTTTTCTAGTGAAAAATTGGTCTAACAAATTTCCACAAACTAGGAGTGGTCCCTCCCTTTTTACCTAACAGGCTGTTGACACTTGCCAACTTGTCGCCAAAAAAAATGCCCTCGTGAAGACTACTTTTGGTCCTCTATGGCGTTCAAAGTTTGATATAAAGTTGCCCTATCAAAAATCTTGGGAAAATAAAAGTTGATGTCACAATTGCCTTGTATGTGCACAACAATTACACCTCTAATTGTGTGACAACATGGAGGATATTGACCCCTAACTCATTTTTGTAGCCCACATGGAGTTCTTTTGTGTTTCTATAACAAGGCTTTGAGAGACTTGAAATTTCTGATTTTCTTTAAAATTCTTATGTATAGTTCCTCGTTCTCACTTCATTCATTTTAAGTCTTGTTTTTATACAAGTCCAACATAAATTGCAAAAAATGTGAATATGTTTTTTGGTATTGAAATTGAACTCCCACCAGTTTACAGAATTCAGTCCACGTGCCCAAAATCTGTGTGGTGCGAGCTATTTTTTGGACCCATTCACACTGCAATGCTCATCGTCTCTCTCCCGCGAAGGCCTAGATTCGAGTCGAGGCATAGCTAGAAACTTGAAACCCTAATATACACAACACCATTGGAAACGCTTGAGCTCGACCGAGGATTCCCATTGAGCTCCGATTTCCTGAACGTGCCGCTACAGTCGATCGATCCATCGGAGGACGCAATGTCGGGAGCAGCAGCGACGAGTGCTGTGCAGGCTGCGGCGCCATACTGGAGAATCGCAGGCATGACCTACCTCTCGTACGCGAACACGTGCGCGGCCATGGTGCGCAATTGCATGAAGGAGCCCTTCAAGACCAAGGCGCTACAACGCGAACACGCCTACTACAAATTCCAGCCCTACGCTGAAGGCGCTCCTCAGAAAGCAGGTTGCATTTCTTGCCTTTTGTCTCGCTCTCAGCTCTTATGAATAACTCAATAACCATTTCGATGAGACTAAATTTCATTGCATTTCGTTTTTGCAGTGGTGCGAGAGAGCGGTGTGCCGGAATCAAGCTAGAAAAGGAATAGCGAGAGTGTGTCAAGTTTCTTGTGGCATCTAGAATTTATTTTGACCACCGGAGTTTTTTCAGAACAATAAAGCGACATCTTCAAGGCTAGCTGTGGTCTTGCACATGATGTGTTTCTTAACTCTAACTAGAGTGTAGCAGTTCATTACGAATATATTGCGATTGATATGTTTTGTGAGAATCTTGCCGGATCTCTTTGCTCTGTTATATTGTACATTGTCTTTATTGATTTGTGCTTCCTCTGAGCGATCAAGTAGCGGTCAAGTTGCACGAGTTGAGCATACTATGCTATCTTGAGTCTGAGATAGAGGACGTGTTGCAAGTATGCTTTCCGAAGTTGCGATGGAGCGTGGAATCTTGCTATGCTGTCTAGTCTGAAGTGAGTGAAGCTTCTTGTGACATCTAGAATTTACGTCAGATGTTGATCTCCAGAGTTTCTTTTGAATAAAGCGAGGTTTTCTAGGGTAAAGGCGGACTTAGCATTGGATGTTAGTTTCTTTACTCTATCTAGAATGTAGCAGTATGCATAATGAATCACAAGCTGAAGTTTGTGCTTCTGTTGCGATTTCACATTTGCGAGTCTCGATCAATCTCTTCGTTCTGTTTTAATTATCTTTTTCGGTTTGTGCTTCCTCTTGGTAAGTGATCAAGTAAGGATCAACTTATCTGAGTGGAGCATATTTTAGTGGCTTCAGTCTGAGAGAAGACTGGTACTATGCCTTTCGAAAGTATGATGAAGACTGGAATTTTTGACAAAAATATGTTCTATTCCGAAAGGTAAGAGACTTAGGCTTCTGTTTATCAACATTCATCTTCAACGGTGCATATTTGTTTGTTCCTACTGAAGCCGTTTCTCTGTAATTCTAATTGCACTTGGCTCCTATTCGTGGAATGCCTCGAACTCACCTGCGCAGTGAAGAATTTCTCGGATATTCGGCTTCACTTCTGGTATATCATCTTTTGCATTCTGCTCTGTCCTTGCTTGCCAGCGCTTAGTAGCAGTTCTGGGCTCCCCTGATAATTTTTTGACCAGCATCTCTTTCCTAATTTTCAATGGCCAAGTCATGGTAAATAACGGTTAGAATAAATTCGAATTGTGTTGATTCTGACGTTTTGTTAAGCCATTATTTACTTGCGAACAAACGTCATTTCGTACTATATCACGAAATTCTAACTATCTGTCAATCACTCCTGTGTACAAGGATCCATTTTTCGACACGAGCTGCAAATCACTAGTCTGATTTGATCTTGAACACTTTCAGAAGAAACACAGCGAGCTGGAAAGAGTTACGGACCGTGAGCAACCCCAGGTGTCTCGCATATCTGTCCTTTAAATGCTGCCTGCTTTAAAGTTCTCAATTTGATGATGCCCATGATGGCATATATGCATAGGAAATATTGAAATTACTTTGAGATGAATAGAATTTTTTTCACAAGGAATTCTTGTCAACCGAATACAGACGTTTTGAAAATTTGTGGGGATCCCTCAAGTGTGTTTAGAATCTCTAACGCCTTGATTGCTCTGCTTACTGCCGTTACTTCCATCTGAGATAAATACCCGTATTGTTACTTTGTGAGGCCAGTAAACCAACCAACCCGCCGGTTGCACACTAATCAGATGCTTCGTTTGTCTCGCCCGTGATGATTGAGGCTATAGAGAGCAGTATTTCACTTTAAACGCCGGTTCCCAAATTACCGATTCAAGGACGCTGTATAAGGTCTGGGATGCAGGTATGGTGTCCTTTGCACTATTCCTTCGTAATTAAGGACGTTCGAATTGTACCTCTCACATACGCAGTCAGTTTGCTAGCAGCTGTTACTTAAATGTCCAGGGCTGTTTCTCATGGCACCTTAGCCATCAGCCCAAGCCATATATGGCCTTCTCCACTGTGAACACTGAAGAGATCAATCTTGGACTTGGGAATTCCACGTATGTGTTTCTGCCACCATAACTACAAAGCTTCGTGTAGTTGTATCATTTACTTCCTACCTCCATATCTCCAGGCATTCCTGATACCTGACTTCTGTAACATGCGAGCTTGGCTCGGTTTTCTACTGGTATCTGTGTTCGTTTCGCAGAAAGGTCAGCTCTGCTCTAGATTGCTAGAGCATTAACTGAATCCGGGAAAAAGGTAGACATACCATGCAATCGTAGGCTAACTTTCTATTTTACCTACAAGAGCTGCTCTGTAACTGTATGCATGTTTGACATTTCAGATCTTGATATTACAATGTGCTTTCATGCTGAATGCATTCAATTGGGATCGTTAATATAGTACATATAATATGGAGATGTTGAATTTTGGAATCGTCATTCTTTATCTTGCAGCGCAATTTTTCCACCTGTCTGAATGGCAGGCCTATGCCCTTCAACCGGAGTTAGATTCTTCATTGCTCTTGGCCTCCTTGCAGCAACCGTACATTATGGAATGGCATGCATTGCCTACGAGGGGAATGCTCTTCTGGCTTTTAAGGCGGGGATAACGTCAGACCCGACTGGCATATTCTCAGCATGGAACTCGTCGAGTGACTGTTGTAGTTGGCCTTACGTAGTTTGTGGTGTGGATGGGCATGCCACCAGTTTAGATATCCATCCCGATCCTTTGTCTGACGACCCAAACATCTACCTCAGAGGTGAGTTCGTTACAACCTTTAAAGGCTTAAGTTTTAGAACTTCAAAGCTCTTTTGGATTAAGATTTTGTAATATTTCGAGTACTGACTTGACAGTAATCACTTCCACAGGCACCATATCACCATCTTTGGCGAAGCTGACACACCTTACGAAGCTGGACTTGAGCAGCATGAAGAATCTCACTGGGTCACTTCCCTCAGCCTTTGGCACCATGAAGAATCTTACATACTTTGACGTGCGGTCTAACAGACTCACTGGCCCCATTCCTACATCTTACGGTGGCCTCACCAACCTCACTTGGCTCAGCCTAGGTGATAACATGTAAGACACAATCTTATTTAGGAATGCTGCGTTTCAACGTTCAAAGACAATTTATGTTCTTATTATGAAGAGGTTTGTCCTCATTCATCAAACTGCATTTTTCTAATGGAAATTTGATTGTTAAGGCGGGGTGCTTCCGTTTGTGAATCAGGTTCACAGGGAACGTACCCTCCTCACTGGGGAATATAGGATCCACTCTCAAGTTTCTTTATCTTGGTGGATGTCAGCTGTCGGGCTCGATTCCTCAACCTTTGTACAAGCTCACTGGCTTACTGGCCCTCTTTCTGAATGGAAACCATCTCACGGGCGGTATTTCTCCGTTGATAGGGCAACTGAACAGTAATCTAACCGTTCTTGACTTCTCCTACAACAATCTAACGGGGTACATTCCGTCAGCCATCGCCAACTTAAAGCAGCTTCATTCTTTGAACCTCTCACATAACAAGCTCTCGGGCGGTCTTCCCCAAAGTCTTGGAAATCTCACGGCACTTTGTATCATGACACTTGACGACAACCAGTTCAGCGGCACTATTCCCGAAGGGCTTGCTACAAATTTGAAGAAGTTGATTTATGTAAATCTCTCCAAAAACAAGTTAACCGGACCGATTCCGCAAGGTGATCCGTTTTCCTCCTTTCCTGCCTCGTCGTTTGATTCTAATGCTGGTCTTTGCGGGAATCCACTCCCTCCTTGCCAAAGCTAGGATTGTCTGTTTAGTTAGAGAGTAGATTTTCCAGAATAGTTTGACACACGGATTGTCTCCAACTATCATGAATAAAGACTCCATTTGACGACAACTGAGCCTTGTTCAAGAATCGCATTTCGGCTCGTGACTCTTTGATTCAGCTAGCATTAGAGTGAAGGTTCATTTCAAAAGCAACGTTCATGGTTTGAGAGGCTCTCTTCGAGGACAAACGAATCGAGAAAAATGAGTTACATAATTAGATGGAGGATATTGTGCACTAAATGGAAAGCTTTCAAATATCGGCATCCTGAGCAGCTTGTTGTGAGCAGAGGTATCTCCTTATTGACAACTCTCTTGTTTCTTCTCCGGTTACATACTTTCCCCTTGTCTCTCTTTGCAACGTTTTATTACTAGCATAGATGGCCAACTAACTCAATCAGATGAAAGGCGGGCCAAGGTCAGAGCGAGGACCTGCACACCCTTGGTCATGTCGTCCACCGAGGAAAACTCATCAGGACGATGACTGTAACCCTTGTAACAAGGAACGAAGATCATGCCCATGGGTGCAATTCTTGCCATGAACAGAGAGTCATGGTAAGCCCTGCTAATCATTAGCTTATACTCCAGCCCAAGCGACACTGCAGCTTCTCTTGCAGCTTGCACTATCTTCTCTCCACTCTGTGCAGGGGGGTCTTGGTTCACCGTATCAAAACTGGTGATTCTGACATTCCGATTCTTCGCAATTGTTTCTGCCGACGCTCGAATCCCTGCAACGACTTTGTCTCGCCGGGCTTCGTCGATGTCGCGGACGTCAATCTCAAGGCGAGCTTCTCGAGGGATACTGTTCACTGCTCCGGGGTGAATCTCCAGAACTCCCGTTGTGCCTACGGTGTCAACCGACCCGGATGCCAGAACGTGCTGCTCTACTGCAAGGGCCAACTCTGCTCCCGCAAGCCCAGCATCATTCCTGTACGCCAAAGTTACAGTAAGTTTTGATCCTCCCATCAGTCCTCACTTCCATAGACAACTGCTTGCTCAACTCTTACTTATAATGCATCTCTCAGACATATGAAAAAATAGAGCCAGGGTTCAGTGAGATTAGAATGTTCAAAAACTTTCAGAGAAAGTGAATGTTTTCAAGGGAAAATTTCATGGATACCCCTGAAGTTTGCCATATTTACATAGATACCGCTGGTTTTCCAGAAATTACACAAACACCCTTGGTCCATAATTTTCAGGCGTTTGTTTTGTTATGCACGCTACTTCTTTCATGACCAATGTTAAAACAAGTAATGCAATAGAACAGAAAAGAAGCAGCTTGCACACAAGGGAGAAAGAAGTGGCATGCACAACAAAACAAAACAAAAGCCTGAAAATTATGGATCAAGGGTATGTGTAATTTCTGAAAAACCAGGGGTATCTATGTAAATATGGCAAACTTCAGGGGTACCCATGACATTTTCCCTATTTTCAATGGGGAGATCCTCCCTATGAAGAGAATTCTGCTTTCTGAAACAGTCATTAAAAACATCGATATAGACAAGGGAAGATTACCTGTTAGGCATGAGCATGGCTCCGGCATGGCCACCATCGCCCTGGAACCCGACTTTCAAGCTAGCTGGTGCAGCGATGGCTGTCACAACACCAATTGGAATACCTACATCGAAATACCTAAGGTAAGCAAAACTACAACTAGCTTATTCCTGAACAGGAAGAGACGATTGAGAACTGAAGAAGAAAGGACAATGAGAGTACTTGCATGCGAAACCGAAGAAATACTCAAGATAAACTGAATTGCAACTGTGACAAGAATTGAGAGAGGCAGATTTGAGGTGAATTCCTTGCCTTCCTTTTCAAGGAGAGGGCCTTGTTCAATGTGAAGCTCCACGAAGGCCGAGTAAGCTCCTTTTGCAAGTCCAGACTCCTCCAGCTTCGTCTCCACGTCGGTATACCCTGCCGACCTGGCGGCGTCCACAAAGGAGACGTTGTCACCGTCCTTGGCCGCCCTGAGGATGTCGAAGATCTCACCGCTCTTGGCCATGGCGCGACTGCCCAGGCATCCGAAGCCGAACCGGGTGGGCTCCTCAGATGCAAACATTATGGCCTCCACTGCTCGTTTGGGCTGGAACTTCACCCTCTGGAGCGCTTCAATGGCTTGGATGGCGCCCACCACGCCCAACACGCCGTCATACTTGCCTGCGTAAGGAATGGCGTCGGTGTGCGAGCCGGAGCCGACTGCTGGGAGCGATGGGTCGGTCCCCTCCCAACGGCCGAAGATATTGCCTATGGCGTCCTCTCGGATTGACAGACCGGCTTCACTCATCAATGTCTTCACATATCTGTGATTGGGTTACAACCATTCACAGGAAAGGCATTCTTGGTTACGAAAAAACGTCTCCAGTTTGCAAGGTTTTGACAACCTTTTTCAGTCTTTGCATGAGAACTCGTAGCTTAAGAATCAACAGAATCGAAAGAAAAGCAGTATAAGGCAACCAGGGCTCCTATGGTGCGGTGGGTGTCTGTGGCACTGACCATAGCGAATGTTGGTGTCATGTTCATAATTCTTATGACATTTCACAACTTTATTCTAGAAAAAAAAAGGCAACAAAATGAGACTGTATATCATTGGTATTTTAGCCTCCTCTCGGATTGACAGACCGGCTTCACTCATCAACATCTTCACATATCTGCAGCCGAGGTTAGGTCACCGGGGGAGCACATCCTTGGTTACGAAAAAACGTCTCTAGTTTGCAAGGTTTTGACAATTTCTTTCAATCTTTGTATGAGAAGTCGTAACTTAACCCTTAAACGACCGAAAGGCCCTTTGCGACCAGTACAATTCGGGGTATTTTTCTTATATTTGGGATGGATCCACATCTCTACAACATTTGAGATTAACAAAGAAGTTGGAGAATAGATCAACGCGGTTCTAGTGAGCTGCTTGAGATCCCAAATTAAAATTTCTTATTGGTAGCAAATGATAGTTATACGTCAGCGTATATACTATGCCCTATGGTCGTGTAAGGGTTAAGAATCAACAGAAACCTCGCCAGTTTGCAAGATTTTGACAACCTCTTTCAATCTTTGTATGAGAACTTGTAGCTTAAGAATCAACAGATTCGAAAGAAAAGCAGTGTAAGGCAACCAGGGCTTCGAATTCTTACTTGCGAACTGCGACGTCGTTCGGGGTGTAAAGAATGCGCGTCACGGTGGGTGCTGGCGTGTCGGAGAATGTGGCGAGTTCGTCAATTTGCGCTTGCAACTTGGCGCCATCCACAAACAGCGTCTCGGTGGCGCTACTCTTGCAAACTCCGCCAGTGTCGGTGCTCTCACATAGCCCAAGCGTGAACGTCACCTCCAGTAACAGCACAGCCAAGTACATACCCCCTCGCCATAGCTTCTTCATCCTTCTAGCAAAGAAGATAGATATCACCGCTGTAGGTAACCGAATCCCAGCCTTTCTTTCGAGCTAACTTAAATTACTTCATTTCTCTGCGGATAAAACAACGTCAATACAAAGGTACCGTCAATTGTACAATAATTAATCTCCGACACACTTTGCAGACTAGCTCACAAGAATTTGAAGCACTGGATTTGGTTCAGCACTCCGGCAGATTCCATGCGGAGCGCAAACACTACACGAAAACCACGACAAAACCCAGGTAAGTTATCACATGCCATCCTCGTCACCAGCTCTGTCACCAGATGAACCATGACCTGGATTTTTTGATGGCAAATTTTGATTTAGCTTACTTGTGAATAAGGGTTAACGCAAACTGAATACAAAAACTGGGAGTTTTGTACTACCTAACCCGATCTGCAGAGAGCTTGAGAGCTTGAAGGGCTGACATGTTCACATAAAATCATGCAGAGATTGCAACAGTGACAATTCTAAATTCTAGAACGAAGTTCAGCTACTCGTGTTCTGTTGAGATGTGAGAAAGCATCTGGGTTTGCCGTACCGGTTGTCGAGGAGTGTCATTCGGTGATTGCTGAGCTCAATTAGTCATCAAGCGAGTAACACACCTGGCCGACTCAAAGTATGACGAAGCTAACATAAAGATTCGGCCCTCTGTTTTGTCAGCATTCACAAGCACAAGCATGGGTTGAACTTTTAAGATGAAGAATCGCGGCTTCGTGTCTCACATGCAGGTGGCCGGTATCAAAATTCCGTCGTCTCGGTTTTACATCCACTCATCTTCCATAAAAAGATTACTTTTACCCAAAATTCGGGATCTCCTAGGGTGTGTGTATATGACACGGTCATAGGGGCAGCAGTGGCTCAGACCTTTCACCACTCCAGTCTTCCTAAGGGTCACAACTGCGTTGTGGCCACCAGAGCCGGTGGCGATGGCGATGGCGATGGCGAGCAGACACCATCTTCTTCCGATTCTGTTTCTGACGGTTCTCTCCGCCGTCCTGCGCCTCGTGTGCTCCGCCTCTCCCATCTGCGAAGATGGTCAGTACCTTGCGGCTTGGGTTTGCATTTGAATTCTCGCTATTTTCTGAAATTTATGGTACATTCCTTCAATGGAATATGGCCTGGGTTTCTCCGTCAAGAATCGTGCTTTGGTATGCATAACCTCTCTGTCTTTGTATGTGACGAGAATACCAATTCGTGAACTAATCGTACTCTGGATTGTTTTCGGCTGTGTTCTGCTCTTGCTCAAAAGTTTGCGAAGTCCTTCTTCATTAATTCAGCTAAACACAGAGAAATAACTCCGGGTTCCTTGGCGGAAATGACGAGGATCTGCGTTATAAACGATGTGTTCTGCGAAATTTCTTGTGTACACCAAAATTATGGCATTTTGAAAGGAGCTTCAGCTCAGAACTGTGTTTCAAAATGGCGTTGTCTGCAGCTACTTAGTTAATGCTGATTAAGCTTATAACGTAAGACTTGAAAGTGTTGAAGAATGTCTTGATGAACCAATAACTACACTGAGTGTTGCGTTTAGGTTGCCCCACACTAATTTCTCAACATTCTACATTATATAAATACTTATTGGTACTACTGTAATTTTCATCAATAATAACAATGTTTAAAGAGCTTAGCAACAACAACAAAGTTGCAGAAAACAAACTAGTTGCGTCTAGGTTAGAAATCATATGAAATCCTAATATCTAAAGAGTTGCATACGCCATGAATCATAAGGTAACTTTCCAAGGTAAGACAACCTAATTGTTAAGGCAACGTAAATGCACTATTTAGTGTATATTATTTGACATAGCCGATTCTTTGATTTTTTTATGCGTCTAATTTCATGATTGTTGCATTTGAAAATAATATAGTACTTGCTGATAATATTGCTTCTTCGATAATCTGCTTTCGACAGTGTTGGCATCTTCAACTTGTGGGGGTTTTGCTTCGGTGACGGACGCGTCTAACATATATTCCAAAGTGACAGATCCCACGCTGTCGGCGTCTCATCTCCAAGGTACACACTTATCTCCCACCATTGCTTTTTTTGTGTTACTAGATATTGATCTATTAGCCTTGCTGCTTCATGTTTCCTGCACTGTTGTCGAACTTGAGACCTGAAGAAAGAGATGTTTATATGCAGTTTCTTTACAAAGAGATTTTAGTGATTGTAGAGACATCTAGTTTGGTCGTACTTACATTGGTTGGATAGTTTCTATCCCAGTGAACCCAACATGCAATAGATTTTCTTCCTCCATGCCTGATGCTTTTGAAAAGAGGTCTCCTGGCTTCAGTGTGCATTTAAAGACATTCATAGATCTCGAAATCTAAGAAGTGGAGCAAGTAGGGTTAATGAAAAGGCCGCCTTGCATATATAAGAGCAGTGGTTTTTGAGAAGAGGAAGCCCTTTCGGAGTTGATCTCATTGACCTTTGGTTTTATGAATATATTAGGGTTCTTTATACTTTAAATAGGACTTTGTCGCTTTCAATACTTTATGGAATGCAGGGTCTAGGTGGCGGGTCTTTTATAGTACTCTTGTGCCCTAATTCTCTCTTTATAAACAGATCTGCCAGGATTCACTAGGAGCGTCCACGAGAGAGACCATGCTCTCATTACACCCGAAAGCCAAGTCTACAGCCCTCTTCCTGGCTGGTACTTTCCCTTCTTTTTGCATTCCTTCATGTACAATAGATTGTAGCTCTAAACACAAGTGACGAAAGTAGGAAAAAAACTCAATACACCAATGCTTTTAATACATTTTTTCATGAAGGGGGTTTTTCAGCTATTTTTGTACTCTAATGTGGGAAATGTGTTGTATGGCACATGTTTTTACTGTTTTTGGAATGATGACATCTTGTAGTCTTCTGTTTCAGGGTTAACACGCTGGCAGCGTATATGATTACTCCTGCAATGGGTGCTCATTTCACAATGTACCTGGCTTCCATGGCAGGTAGCTCAGAAGTTCCTTGCATGATGGTTGTAATCTATCTCAAAAATGGGATTACGCATGGATGTTGTTGTTGATGAATCAGTTACGATTACTGCTTTGGTTACACCTTTCTGGAATTTTAAATCTTTGGAACAACGAGTAATTGGTAAACTCCGGAATGTTTCTCAAATTCCTCGCATGGACCAGGCTTTAATGTTTTGGCAATACAAATTTGCAGGTAACTCGTCCTCTGCTGCGCCCCTACCAGGCATTGAGAGGTAAAGTTTTCAAGTTGGAACGCCTGTAAATGAAAGCGTAACGGTCTGTGATGTTTGTTGATTAAATCTTGTCGTCGTTCGATTTACTAACCAGCATGTCATCGGAATATTCAGTAGCTTTTTAAGTACATTGGACTATGTTCTCAATTTTACTTGTATGGGGGATGCAGGTTTGTGTTTGTTGTGAAAGGAGAAACTACTCTGACTGCTGATGTGACTCTGGGCACCGGTACCTTGAAGGTCATTTCGTTACTGCAATTTTCGTGAAGAGCAAAACTTGTTGTTTCTTCTTGGTGGAAAAATGCTTCATGCTTCATGCTAGTAATAATTTCAGTCATGACGACACAGTGTCATTTTTAATTAAATCGTACTATTCATGTAATTCTGGACTTGACATAGATCTTTCCATGTCTGCATAGATCTCCCTACCTTTTGCATAGATGTCCTGCGATTTTGAATGTAGTACATATAAAACATTAAGAGATCTTCCAACCTTTTGCATATGGATTATTAATTTGGACTTTGTGTAGTTTAGAAGCAGTTAAAATACACCAGTCACTGATTCAATGTCTTAATGTTGCAATAGGTGGACGAGTTTGCATACATTCCTCCTAATGCCAAACACATGCTTTCCACAAGTCAAGCTGCAACGCTGGTGGTCTTTGAGCGCAGGTATTTGTTACTGCTGGAGGATCGCTCTATTTTATTTTTAATCGATATGAGAATGTTATTATTAGACATGAAGAGAAATGTATCCCACTTGATAGTTGGATATGTTGTAATGAAATACTCCTGCTCTCTGGTATTCCTTCAGATACTCGAAAGGCGGAGTTGACGCTCTTGAACTGTTCACCGGGCGGACCGACCTGCGACCAAACCTGGAAACACCTGGCGAGGTAGGCTGTTTCAAGTTGTCAAAGGAACAAATTAAGATTCATCCAAAGATACAAAAAAGCAAGCTGAAGTAGAATTTATGCCTACCTAGGATTGATATTGCCCTAATGACCAAAAGTGGCCCCTCCTTATCTTTAAGAGGCTTTAAGAAAAGACACGCAAATGTACCAATAAAAAGAAGAAATTATTCCCTGAATTGCTGAAGAATAGAAGTATTGTTGAGAAAGCTACTAGAGTCAACGACTAACTTTCAAAGTGGACTTTCAATTTTCGGCTTGGGCACTTGCAGGTTAAAGGCGATGGTCAAATCATGTGTAGGAAATCCTTTTCTCTCACAGCATAATTAATGTATAAAACATCTTGGAGATATTCCTGTATAGACATGTTCCCTAATGTTTTTTTTGGATGAATTCCTCAAACAAGACTATTGTCTGTAACATCATCCAATTTGAATGTGTTTGCAGGTCTTCGATCTTCGAAAGTTGCTCCCAGCAACTCCTACCTACGACTTCAATATCCATGTATGTTTATAAGGAGGATTTTACTTTTCAAATTTACACATTAAAAATGGCGTCGATATATGATAGGGTAGCTAAAATGTTTTTTGAGTCAGTTTAAATATTATAGGGTATATTATAGGGTGTCTTTTATTCAACATAATAGGAAAATAGACACTTTAGGGTGGATTTAAAAATGCCAAAATAAATATGATATATAGGGTTCAATAAAGTCATGGGGATTTGTTGCTTGCAGCAGTGGTTTGATTGCTCTGGAATTGCTCTGGAGATTGCTAAAGAGGCACTTAAAGATAGGGCCTAATATCTCATGGATGCTGCTTCTTTGCGCAGGTCATGGATTTCCAGCCTGGAGAGTACTTGAATGTAAAGGTATAATTGCAGATCCAGACCCTATTGTTTGGACAAAAGGGCTCTTTCTGATACTATTGATTTTATTTTCGATTCACTCAGGTTTCCATACATTCTTCTGTACTTAGCATCTACAAATCTTCCATAATATTTTAAAGTTCGAAGAAGACGTCCATCTTTTTTTGGTTCTGCAGTTAACATGTTTGTAAATGATTTCTACTGCAGGAGGTTCATTATAACCAACACGGGCTGCTACTTTTGGAAGGCCGTGGCATCTACCGATTGGCTGACAAATGGTTATTTTTTATGGCCTTTGAACTATTATTCTTTATTGATAGTTTTTTTCATTTTTTCATGCATTTGTACCAGAGTCAAGGGCGCTGAATAAGGTGGTACATGCAGGTACCCTGTCCAAGCTGGAGATGTTATTTGGATGGCTCCGTTTGTTCCTCAATGGTAATAGTCTCTTTCATCATCGTTTCTTTTGATAGCGCTTTTCCTCTGACTGTCGTTTCATGTGTTCTGTATAATTCGTATCTATCTTGTTCCCCATAAAATTTGTTGATTCAGCAAGAGAATTACACAACAAGGAATTAATAGTGACCCGTATATTTGTAATTCTTTTCACTTGTGAGGAATTTTATGGCATGTGTGCGTTTAAGTTTCCTGTTCTGTGCCTGCATAAGATTGGTTACTGCAATGCGTCAGGGAGTAATGGCATTCTAAGAACCCTCGTTAAGAATCTTGAAAAGTAATCCTTGGTTTATGAAAAATAAATTTTGATAAAAGGAATCCTTGACATTTGTCAAGGTGAGTTTAGTTTGAACAACTGAGAGCTCTTCAAGCCACTGAGCCATGTATTAAAACAAGGGAAAATTTCATGGATACCTCTGAAGTTTGCAATATTTCAATAGATACCCTGCTTTTTCAGATATTACACAAATACCCTTGGACCATAATTTTCAGGCGTTTATTTTGTTGTGCATGCCACTTCCCTTCTTCCTTTGTGCGCACGTTGCTTCTTTTTTGTTTCATTACATTCCCTTCTTCAACATTGTTCATGAAGAAAGTACAAGCACAACAAATAAATGCCTAAAAATTATGGTCCAAGGGTATTTGTGCAATTTATGAAAAAACAGGGGTATCTATGCAAATATCGCAAACTTTAGGGGTATCCTTTTATACATGAAAATGTTAGAGCTTGATTTGCCCTGAGGAACTCTTAGTCACACTGTTTTCAAAAATGCCATACCACTGCTAAAGTATACTATGGTTGCCCAGCTGACTCTTGTGTTGTAATGACTATGATTGAACGCAGGTACGCAGCTTTAGGGAAGACAAGATCACGGTACATTTTGTACAAAGACACCGCCCGAGATCCTCTGCTACACCCCTATTGATGTGCTAGAAAATCACATTGATTACAACACATCACCAGAAGAAAGGACTTTGACGATGGATGGGTCACAACAAACCATCAAAAGGAAGGATTACAGTACTTTTAAGAAGGACTAAAAAATGCATCATGCCAAGGATTGCAGTATACAACCACAACAAATGGAAGTAGCATAACAGTTGAGCATGGGCGCACTGCTTAGTCATCATTTTGTACTGCACTTGATTTTGAATTTTCTTTTGAACACGACATGGGAGCTAATATTACTGAACTTGGTTGTGACACTTGCGTTGTACCAAAGGCAGGAAGAGTTAATGCTTGACCTAATCAAGGGACAAAGCATACAAACTTGCTCAACGAGAACTCTTTCTCAAGGTGTTGTGGAATAAGTCTAACCAAGCTATATGAATAAATGAACTATAGTTGGTAATACGGGTTGGTACAGGAGAGGAGCTTAAGTTCCTAGGATTAGTGTCCTCCACCTTATAATGCCATCCTGGACTCTAATGACTTTTAACAATGCGATGCTCCTGTATGAGTGCAGATAAACGAGGAGTATACCCATAGGGTTTAAGGTTTAGGGTTTATATGCACAAGCTTTATGTATGTATGTATTTGTGGCCTAAGATTTTTGAACTACAGTGCAATGTTAAATGATATAATTATTGTTGAGACGTCCATGTTCAACAAGGGCATGGCAGAATCTCATTTCTGTTTATGTATTAACTAGTAATTAATGCTCGTCTAAGGATTGGGGGGTGCCAGAAGAATGGGTTTGGCGAGAAGGACAAATTCGTCCATCAAATGGCTGTAGAAGTGAGAGGTGGGATGGAAGCTGTCCCAAAATATGTGCTCGTCAGCGTTGCTGCATGTCGGTGAAGCTCTGTTGCATAAATATGAGACTTCAAGGTCGCCTGTCCCACAACACCCAGTTCGTGCATATTTGTATCCTGAAGCAAACCAACCAATTGCAGTTGAGATCAACAAACTCCAAAAGCATGTACGCTCAAACCTCTTGAGTACAATCTCTAGAATTCAAGTTATCATTGACAATATCACACTTGTCCTGAATTCGAACCGTAGTATCTTGTAACTTATTTTGGACTATGAAGATAAATCTAGATTATTGAAGGCTATGATAGCTGAAGTATTTTAAGGTTTTATACGTTTTCTAATACTAGCCTTTCTAAGCATGGATTAGTCCACCTTTCTAAAGATCTCCTAATGCAATTCATAAGAGGCTAAGTCTAAAATTAGTTCAATATTGCATTTAGATGCACACTCACACAATCATTAGCAATATCATATGCTTTGCATTCAAACTAGCTGAGAGGTTTATGATAAGTAAGAACACCCAAAGAAAAACCTTGTCCACAAAAACCAAACATTGACTAAACTACAACTAAAACAAGTCATTCTGGACATGGTTTTTCTTGTTAACATTTAAATTAGCTACAGGAGGTTAAGTATATGTGTGATGATAATGTTTGTTTCTTGGCATTGGGACACATGAGGAAGGCATGAAGTCGGGCATACCAAATTTTGGGGGGTTTTGGATGGCATCTTCAAAGAGGGAATAGATGTCAAATAGGATGAGTCGTGATCCGGGCATGGTCTTCTTCATGTCGTCAAGCAAGACACGAAACTGGTTATTGAAGCCAATGCAGTCGTCGTTGATGGATTTTTTACAACCCTGGTTTCCAAGGTTAAAAGTTATTTGCTCCGGTAGACAACCCAAGGGGAGAAGATTGAGGACGACTATGTTGCGTCCACCCAATGAATACAACTCCTGCAAAAATTGTTGCCACAAAACGTTCACACAAACTAATCAGTTGATGAAATGCTACAATTTTCTTATGCAATGGCTCCTCGTACAAAACTTTAAAATTGCAAAATGTTGCTTTACAACATTTGTGTCTAAAAGAGAGGTAAGTTCTTTTTTTTTTGGGAAAATTTCATGGATACTCCTGAAGTTTGCAATATTTACATAAATACCCCTGCTTTTTCAGAAACTCTACAAATACCTTGGATCAAAATTTTCAGGCTTTTGTTTTGTTGTGCATACCACTTCCCTTGTTCCTTTGTGCGCACGTTGCTTCTTTTTTGTTTCATTACATTCCCTTCTTCAAAAGTGGTCATGAAGGAAGTACAAGCACAACAAATAAATGCTTAAAATATTTTGTATGGTTCAAGCTTATTTGTGCATTTTCTGAAAAAGCAGGGGTATCTATGTAAATATTGCAAACTTCAGGAGTATCCATGAAATTTTTAACTTTTTAATTCCTTTTGGTTTGTAAGTTGTAACAAGCACATACCTGCAAGTGTTTGCGAACCAAGCCAAGTAGCATTGTGGTGTATTGAACTGGAGTATACTGTTTTTTGAGAGGAGAATTAAAATAATAGTTATTCACCCAGTCATTACTCCCAGTGCTGATCAAATATAGAGCATTGTCTATAATATGATTTCCCTTTTCCGTCCCAGCCACACTGAGAACCTCTGTCTTCCAGCTTTTGTACCACCGCAGCTGATCAGCAATCCCTTTCACATTCTGTTGTAACAAACAAAAAACGCTTCAATTAATTAACTAAACACCATTCAAGCTCATCAGCAGAAGAATCTCCTGCTATAACTAGACAGATAACTCAATACCAATACTTTCCCAAAAAGCGTCGATACTCAAAAGCAAGGTTTGTACAAAATGTGTACATATGGTAGTTTTAAATTTGTTGGTTGAAAAATCCATCAATGTACAACTCACATAAACAATTTGTACATGTTTTTCAAATCTTCAAATTTTGAAATTGGTAAGAAAATCAGGGGGTTATTCTTTGAAAATTTAAGGCATGAGAGACAAGGGGGATTGTAGGCACGTATACACACCCAGATGTTGTCAGTTGCTTCGAACCATCCAGATGCCGAGGATGCGAAGTTGATGCCGGTGAGAATGGCTTCGCCGTGTGCTTCTGGGGACAAGTAGGGCAGCTGAAAAGGAATTCCAAACCTCAGAGCTGCAAAAAAAGTATATTAGCACCATTGCTGCAGTTGTACCATGTGTTAGATTCACAGAAAATATATACTCCCTCTGTCTCTCTAAAAACTTCTAAATCAGATACATTTCTTGTACCACTAATAAGCTTCCTTTTGCTGATTTCAAATGCTGAGTAAGCGTTTGCAATGTTCAATGATCTCATGGGGTAATGTAAGCAATTAGAGAGCATTTCTCTCCAAGCAAGTTTGGCTTTGTCCATATAAGGTACCATTGTTGCTACTGATCAATAATGAGGAGCTAGCAGTATGTACAAATATGGTACTTTTTTTGTGAGATTTGGGTGCCCAAACGGCCACATCAAAGTTGGAGTTTTTGCATGTATTTGGTAGATGGTATGTTGATTCTAGAATGCATGTGTATTTAGCACAAAGGCTAAAAACATAGTTAATCCTTTTTTAAGGAAGCTATTTGGATGTTTTTAGAGAGATAGAGGGAGTATAAAAAAATAATACCGACTTCAGGTTTTAGTTCGGCAGCTCAAAACTTCACCTATTTGCCATTACTGTGGTTGCTAAACTTGTGGAATTCAGCTAATGTAACAAACATATCCATGATTAGAAGTTGAAATACAAAAAATTCAAGTTAACCGACAGTGCTTCCTTTGGTTCATACTGCAGTTTGACTCCAACCAAAACCTCTGCATTAAACATAAACGTTGCACCAGAATCGAAACAGACTAAGACTTCTTGAGCACTCTCACTCTGAACTTTAGAGAAAAACTCAGTCGATCAACATCTAAGTTCGGTAAATAGTACATCATGCATGGAAAATCTGAGCTGCAACATGATATTCATTCATTTGGGGGAAAAATGCAATTTTGGGAAGTTTGGGTTATACATTCTTGAATGATCATTTGCGAAATACATTTTCAAGGACGTAAAACCCCAGAAGTCCCAAAATTACGTATTTTTCCCAAACTAATGAATATGATTGTGTTTGCAGGTATTGCAAAGGCTTGAGAAGAGTTGTTAAATATGAAAGCTTGAACAAGAGTGGCAAATGGAAATCGATAGACAGTAGCTTACAAATAATATCTGTGGCAAGTAGACCATCGGTGAAGCGACCAGTGGGCTTGCCACCTTCGTAATTCATTCCATAAGGCGGAAAGTTGGACTTCACAGGAGTGGGCAAGTAGTTGTTGTTGCCAGCATCTACTGTGGAATCTCCGAATATCACCAGGGCCGGAACTAGTCCTTGCAAATCTGGCTTCACCTTCACGTTGGAACTCAAGGTGAAGTTCAGATTACGAACTGCCAATGCTCCTCTTAGGACTGCATTGCTCATCAACAAAACCACAACAATGCACTTCCACCACCACCAGAACTCTAACTTCGCCATGGCTGTATCAACCTTTGCAAAAAATAAGAAAGAGTGCCACTTCTAGAAGCTCATTGCTCTGAGTTTGTGCTGATCCTTATATCAGTAACTACGTGGTACAACTAGAATGATTCATGTAATTAAAATCTTTCACGTCCTGACATTGAAACGGACTTGGTACCAAACTTAAGAGTTGACAAGGGTTTTTTTTATTAACTATGTCTAAATCAGTACTTTCTGTTAATCAAAGGGTTCACACTGAGCTACAGCTTTATCTCTATTGACTAGCTCAGGAAAGATTAAAACACCATATTAAGTAAATTGGGAAAAAACATAATTTTGGGACTTTTGGACTTCGTGTTTTTTAGAGTGCATTTAGTGAATCTTCTTCAAAAAACACAAAATCCAAAAGTCCCAAAATTGCATTTTCCCCAAGTTACTTAATATGTAACTTAATAAGCTCTAAGGCTCAGTTGCAAGGTTGGGCCAACTCCCATTTTCCCATAACACAAACATGATGTGGTTTTGAATGCTTTAATTTTGAAACGCAGTGAAAGTTTGCATCTTGCAGTGGTGCAATTTACTTTCCATTCAGCCTTATGTTTGATAAAATACCGGATATTTTGGTGAATAAGCGGACTAGATTGAAACTTCAGAGGTATTTTTCTAGTCCTGGAGTTTGAAATTTTTGGATAAATGAACGTCACCGTACTTTGAAATGCATCATTTCAACAACTAGCTGTATTCCTGAGTACTGCTGTGACCTTCAAATTCAATCTTGAGATGCCTGGCATTTTTTCATGCTAGTGCGTTTCTCTGTATATTAACCATAGAGAGCTGTGAGGCTCAAGAAGGGCTATAGTAAATAGGGAAAAATTGATGGATACACCTGAAGTTTGCGATATTTTTACAAATGCCCTTGGCTTTTCAGAAATTGCACAAACACCTTCGGACCATAATTTGATTTGTTGGGCACACCATTTCCTTCTCCCTTTGTGCACATGTTGCTTCTTTCCTGTTCTATTGCACTCCTTGCTTCACATTGGTCATGAAGGAAGTGGCGTGCACAACAAAAACAGACGCTTGTACATTATGGTTTGAGAACATTTGTGCAATTTTTGTAGAACCAGGGGCACTAGTACAAATATTGCAAACTTCGGATACATCCATCAAATTTTCCCTGTTAAATAATGTTCAGATTTGGTAATCTCAAATCCAAAATATCAAAAGAATAATTCTGGATACAATGTTATGTTCTTACGAATCTTAAAATCCAGAATACTAGAGAGTGTATTTTTTTTCTCACATTAAATACAACCTTCTGGATTTCTTTCTTCTTCTTTTCCAGGCAATGAAAATCTGACATACATTTGTTTGATTGGTTAGGTAAGCATTGTGGTTTTACACTCATGGGTGCTTGGTGCGGAGGTCTGTGCTCGTTGTGCATGCCATGTGCAGGTCTTTTCGGAGGCTACTGAAAGGCCACTGTGAGGCAATGCTAAATGAATGCAAGTGGCTATATAGACAGGTTGGTTTGAGATAACAATGTCGAGACTAGAAATCTAGATATGATTCGTGAAGCAGGTTTGAGCAGTAGCTTGTTTGCGACATCATGTGTTGGTGATTCGTCCACATCGTCTGCAGGGCTCACATAAACTCCGCATTCATTGTGCTCTGTTGCACCTCTTGGAAGAGCACTCACTGGCCCTGCGTGGCTCTGAATCCGAGTTTTGACACCGTCCGGAGACAGTGACCTGAGAACCGGGCTTACTAGCTTAGTTGCATCAAGTCTATGATGGATACAATTGGAAATTAGGTGCATTGGTTGAAAGCAATCACAAATAGTGCATACCCACAGTATCGCCATGTCCTATAATTTGGGTTCAGATAAGAAGGTTAATTACTTAGGTGACACAAACAATTGTGGAGAATCAAGTGCTCACCTACACATAGTTGTTACTTCGAGCAAATTTTGGCAAAGGACAAGACAGGCAAACGAACGGGCAGTTTGGTCCACTGTCACATTTTAGGGTTTTTGACCTAAAAATGTAAGAAATAAATTACTTTTTTTGAAACCAATTATGAGATGGACTACATCAAACAAGCAAGAGCTCAACCAAAAGCACGCAATAGACGGGCAGGCAGATAGTTGGTCCAATGTGACAACTATGCCGACATGCCTACACATGATGTGCGCTATTAGTGAAGGATTCCTGATGGGTATTAAAGATTGGACCATGACCAGCAAACGATTAGCAGTGAGCAACAGTTGAGTGGCAATAGGTGAACAAAGAGCAACAGTAGTATTGTCCCTAATTAAAATTTCGGTCTCGTTACAGTATGCCACTGTTTGTTAATATTTTGTGAACATGTGCCCATTTTTGCAAACTTTTCATAGATTCAAACAAGCAGTGATCCCAAATGGGATTTGCATAATTTGCTCTGGTGGCAAAAATCATTGCTACAAATTCAAAATACATTAAGCCAACATAGCAGTGTTCACATTTATTTGCTGCTGTATGATATTTCGGGTAGAGGTTCTGGTAAATTAGTCAAATTTATAAACACTGCCCATGGGATTTTTGAGCACAGAAAGATTTCCAAGCATCCTGGGATCCTGCTTCGGACGATTTAAACATCCAATTGAGCAAGGTGTTCTGATTTATTACTATTGGAGTACTACCGTAGGAAATTAATAACTCAAAAAATAGCAAGTACAGAACATTTTTTCAATGCAGACAATTTTCGTAGCTGCATCATGTTTGCGATTGGGAAAGAAGAGTTAGGAAGAGTTGTTAAAAACTAGTACCGTTTGTTTTGGCAAGGGGTTTCAAATATGTGCACAATAAGTAACATACACACGTGATAGTTGACAGATGTGATAGTAGAATTGTTTGTTCCTTGTGTGAGTATTTTGAGATATCAAGACAAGCAAACAATTCTAAGTATCTTGTATTGAGATTGTGATAGGTAATGGCTAAGCACGCCAGGTCTTTCCAAATAACTAAAAGTTGTTACCTCATATGATTGCGGCTATAGCTTGGTGGGTCCATACCAATATTCATTCTTCATAATTGAACTTGCTTTGCTCATAATCCGGTGTTTAAAATTTGGAAACAAGAATCTTACATTTTATGTTACTATGAAAATTTACAAATTGGAAAAACACAACAAGGAATTTTCCATCTGTACCTAAGTACATTTGGGGGCCCAAACAATTCCACACTGCTTTTGTACCTTTGTTTCAAGGGTAAATTTCATGGATTCCCCTGAAGTTTGCGATATTTACATAGATACCCCGGCCTGCTTTTTCAGAAATTACTCATATACCTTTGGACCAAAAAATGTAGGCATTTATTTGTTGTGCTTGTACTTTCTTCATGACCAATGTTGAAGAAGGGAATGTAATGAAACACAAAATAAAACACATGCGCACAAAGGAAGAAGGGAAGTGGCATGCACTACAAAACAAATGCCTGAAAATTTTGATCCAAGGGTATTTGTTTAATTCCTGAAAAAGGAAGGGCACCTATATAAATATTGCAAACCTCAAGAGTATCCATGAAATTTCCCCTTGTTTTAAATATACTTGAATAGTTGATTTTGTTCAATTGGCAAAAAGTCATATTATTTTTAAAACAAGGAATCAAAGTCATAAATCTATATTGGTCTTGGTTTGCAAAATTTGTGTGATTTGGGAATCCAAGACATCTACAGATAGTCAACATGTTAACACAAAGTGATTTTTTAAAATAATGTATTCCCATTTCTTTGTGTGTTCCAACACATGGTTTTTTTTACTGACAGCATGGATATCATAGATATTTTTAGTTTTTGGTTTTAAACGAGAATTCTGAACCACTTTGAATTATTTGTTTCACATATTTCTTTTTTTATTTAAGTTTTCTCAAACGTCTAAAGAAAACATTGTGAGTACACCATGCTTTTGAAAAACACCTGACCATTAACATTCTTGGTTGGTACATAGTACTTATAGGACACAAATTTAATCCTCTTTCAATCTTGATAATGGTCATGATTTTTTGGAGTCCCTAACACCAGTTTTTTTACTTGTAATTTACTACAACTCTAGATAGTTTTGAGCACAAAGTTATATTGTTTATCATGAGGTGAAGGTAATGGAAAAATGTACATTATAGACACTTCAATAATGAATTTACAAGAAATTTGCTTGATTGGAAATAAGGCCATAAAATCTTGGCGGTATTCTATAGTAGTGCTTGAGCCTCAAAATATACATCCTTACTTTCAAATGCTTAATGCCAATGAAACTCTCTTCCATATTGTCGTTCTTATTATGGGCTTTGAATGATCACCATTGATCTCCTTGCAAGCTCCAAAGTCTTATGGTGCTATAACTCGCAGGTAATTTGAAAAGTTCTTTGAAGCAACCAAGAGGATGAAGCATTTTGGACCTCAAGGACTTCCATGTAACGGGTGTCTTGTAACATGGTTAGATGCTCTATGTTACAAAATTCAAAAAATTATAAACTATTATCAAATTATTAAAATTTTATGAAATTACTTAGTTGAGATTTACTTGAAGTTGTAAAAAAAATTATCATTTTTTTTGACAATTAGGTGGCTTGTTTAATCAATTCTTGATTGTTCAATTTTCATAAATAATAACCCAAACAAAAAACTTTGAATATGCATACAAAATACTGAGAGATCTCCCAATGTTTTTTTTAAACAT
Source organism: Ulota crispa (assembly GCA_963920765.1). Lineage (NCBI taxonomy): Eukaryota > Viridiplantae > Streptophyta > Bryopsida > Orthotrichales > Orthotrichaceae > Ulota > Ulota crispa. The sequence continues at coordinate 30,375,164 of OY987244.1, forward strand.
TATGAGATCTTGGGGTATTTACATAGTCCAAAGTTACACAAATAGTCCAGATTAGTTAAATACATAATATAAGCTAGAAAGGTCTTAACACATTGCCCCTCTAGCAACTAAATACTTAGTTGAGTTCTTCAATTTCAATGATCAAGTTAAAGATGCTTGTAATCTATAATATGCGGTTTGCAAAGTTTAATTTCCATATCCTAGAATTGCCCTATCAAAAAAATGCTTTGAGTATTTGGAAAAGGATGTTAAAAAAAGGTGTAGTTACAAAGTGAGTTACTAGAAACAAACTAAAAGGGAAAAAAAAACAATAATGTCATATGTAAGACTTTTGAATAGCAATGATGCTTTACAGGTTGTTTTGTTTAACCCCTCATTGTCTAAGGTCCAAAGAGGCCTAAAAGCCTTCTTGCTTTTCTAGAATTGTGAGTTTCAATGCCAATGGAGTATGAAAATCTCAACCGTACAATCTTGTAGCATGCATGTTATAAATGATGTGGATCACATTTGGGGTCATTTGACCACATAGATTGGAAGATTATAATGTCCTAGTGCTAAAAAAGATGCTAAAGTTTTCCTAAAAACACATTTGGAGGTGGAATTTGATTTCTAAACCTACTCAAATGAAAAAAAAAAATCTAAATGATTCAAACCAATGTACAAACACATTTGTGAAAGAAAATATCAATCAATATACTCATTTTGTTTGCAAAATTGTTTTGAATTGTCAAAAAAAAATGAAAAAAGTAGCAAAAAATCACATCTATGGCTAAACCTCCCTCTACTAAAATGCTTCTCATTCACTCATAACTTCTTGGATTAATATGAAATTTTAACCACAACTATAAGACTAGTATGAGAAAATTTTCTGATAATTAATAATATTGAAAACAAAGTTTCTATGAAGAAGTTATAAGTCACCAGAGTTCACTGTAATGCAAAAGTATGTGGATTTTGAACTTTGAGTTGCTCCCAAACATTCAAGAAAACATAAATTGACATGAAAATTTTACCAAAATTACTAGACTTTAAGGGAAACTAAACCCAACAAATTTGATTGGAAACAACCATTTGATGAAAAAATACAAACCTCCAAAGTTGCAACCATCACAATGCACTGTGGTGAACTCAAATTGACCCTACAAACTTTAAGTGGCCTTCACAAATTGTCTATGTCTTAGATTGATTTGAAAATTCTATCATAAAAACTAAACTAGTATGGGCAACTTTGCCAATAAATTTAATTGAATTTGGACAATAAAAGCAAAAGTTAGAGCACTTCAAATTGGAATGATGAATTACTAGAGGACAGAAACCATCCCCTTAGGTGATAAGGGGTGGTCATCAACACCCATTCAAAGTCAAACTATGATCTCACATTAGCCTTAATTTATTATATTGGTCATTATAAAAAACAGAAATGTTAGTTAGCCCAATGGCAATTTTTAAAATTACTTAAATTTTTGAATTTGATTCTATTTGTCGACAAATGTTTATTAGTAATTACAAACTTGGTAACTTTTGTAGTAGTCTTGAAGCTTAAAGATTTTGTGGGACACATGCGAAATTTTACTTTTAAGTAAGAAAGAATCAAGAAGATCCTTTTGGCTATTTAGTGAGTACATCTTGAGCATTACGTACGGTATGGATTTTAAATCATTTGCTCTCAAAAATTGGCGTGATGACAAAAATTACTTAATTTAACCTTGATTTTTGAAGAACAACATGATAGAAACAAAGATCCCATCATGTGAAAGTACAATGCCAATCTGACAAGGGGGATTGATATGTCTACCGCAGGCATACCCTATCATCTACTCTACCACACCCGCGGGTAAATTTTAGATTTCTACCATCAAATAGTTGAATTTGAGGATTCAAAATTTAGATTTGGATGTAGAGATTTTGATTTTGATTAGAATCATAAAAAAAAGGTTGTAATTGAACAACACCTAATGAAAAAGCTTAGTTTGGAAAAAGTATTACTTTTAATTTTGTTTACAAAAAAAGATAAGTTTTTTCATTGGGTGTTGTTCAATTAGAACCTTTTTGTGATTCTAAACTAAATTGCGGTCTCTTCGTCCAAATCTGAATTCCAAATTCTCAAATTTAGCTTTTTGATGATAGAAATCTAAACTTTACTTGGGCTGGTAGAATAGCTAAAAGGGTGTGGTAGACGTATCAATCCCCTTTGACAAGTTGATGTTATGTTCAATAGTTGTTTTTTAAGGGGAAATTACAAATAGGGGTATGAAAATGTAAAATATCACAAATAGGGGCACAGTTTCAAAATAATTACAAATAGGAATACAATTTCAAAAAAAGCTGTACTTTTTGTATTTTTTGTATTTTTTTTTTGGGTTTGGACTTTGGTTGATTTAGACACATCACATAAAATGTGAGCTAACTTTCAAAAAAATTAAAAGTTTTCAAAAATTGCCTTCCCCTTTACTAAAATTTCTTTATTTAGACTTAATTTGAAAAGACCTTTATTTTTTTGGAAATTAACTAACATTTAATGTGATGTGTCTAAATCAACCAATATCTAAACCAAAAAAATTTACAGAAATTTACAATTTTTTTGAAACCATGCCCCTATTTGTAAATATTTTGAAATTGCACCCCTATATGTAATATTTTATGTTTTCATGCCCATATTTGTAATTTCCTCTGTTTTTTTTTTTTTTTTAATGAATCGAGAGTATACTTTTACAATCTTGATTTGGGAGAATAATTTGACGGCATGTCTCCTTATCTTTTTATGTCTATTGGGTCTCAAAAGAATACATATGAATATGTGTTTTATTTGGCACTGGATACATAAACTATAGTAGTTTAAAATATGAATAACATAATGTTATAACTAAATTTATATCACATTTAGCTATGCAATGAGAGGAAAGATTTTGAGCTTCATTGGCTAAAATCTGACATTTTTCATTCATAACCAACTTTTTACTTGCATGCACCAAACATTGCGTATATTTGTTATATAATTATATCTTATTGAAAATATGCTCATTTTTTCTTTCATAAATTCAAATGTAACCAATATTTTTGGCATTTCATTTAGTTGACTTATTATTATTTTTTAGATCTCCCTAGTCATTGTAGCCATGTTTCTAACCACGTAGGGCCCCTCTCCATGTGAGAAGGTGGGGGTGGTTTCATAAAAGAAGAATTATTTGTAGGTGAAGGATCCCTTGGTCAAAGCTACTAATATTTGCATTTGACATTTCCATGTGAAAGGGGGTGGTGCAACCAGTCCCCATCAATGATTGATAGAAACAAGAAAGAAGAGACTTGGAGTTCTAAAATGACTAATAAATTGGTGAAAGGTCACCACATGGACTTTGACTTAACCCCTGAGCATCCCAGGACCTCAAAATGGGGCGCTCAAATTTGAGAAATGTCCATGTTTGACTCTTATCCTTTTCTTAATGGTTAAGTCAAAAGACTTGTACTTTTTCATGTACCATTAGATATGTGTTTATTACTACTCAAAAAAAATTCAAGCTATTTGACTCTACTTAGGTAATACTTTTATTGGACTAAGTACACAAGGGTATGGATTTAACTAAATATGGCCTGGGCGCTCAGGGGTTGAACTTGCTTCCGTGAACACCAATCAGAAGAATTGTTATTGTTTAGCGCTCCTCTCGATTACCGATGCCCCATGGAAGGATGACCTCAAGCTCATTTTGAAAATCACAATTGGGACCACAAGCACAAGCGTACTAGAGTACAAATGAGCCTGACATGAACGAAGACTCAAGGACATTCTGAAAGGGTTTTCACTCACGTTGCAAATTTCTGCAGTACAATTTCATTTGGAGTGCATCCAGAGGGGATTGGAAACGATTTTGAACCATGCCAAAATCGGGCTGCAGTTTTGGCACTTCAGGAGTAATAATTTACTGGCCGGGTAGGCTGCAGGTCCTTTTCCCACAGGTCTGAAACTCTGAGCTCAAGTCTCTTGCCCCCCAAGAAAGAAACAAACTTGGGCTCTATCAATAGAATAATAAAATATGACATGAGGAAATTAATGGTCTTCATTATCGTGACCATATTTGTGTATGGTGTTAGCCCTTAAACGACCATAGGGCTTAAACGACCATAGGGCATAGTATATACGTTGACGTATAATTGTCATTTGCTACCAATAAGAAAATTTATTTTTGGATCTCAAGTAGCTCACTAGAACCGCATTGATTTATTCTCCAACTTCTTTGTTGGTCTCAAATGTAGTAAAGGTGTGGATCCATTCCAAATACAAGAAAAATATCCTGTATTGTACTGGTCGCAAAGGCCTTTTGGCCATTTAAGGGTTACCCTCTAAAGGACCAAGCAGCCTTTTGCGACCAGTACAATACGGGATACTTTTCTTGTATTTGGAGTGCACACACCTTTACTACATATGAGATCAACAAAGAAGTTGGAATATATATCAATGATGTTTTAGTGAGGTTGCAGTGTTTTTTTTTTTTTGGGCTGACACACGTGGCGTGCCCTCCCAAGAATGGGGAATTTTGCGAGGGAAGGAAATCCAATGGCCCAATTTCTGATAGGGTTGCCTCATGAGGCCCAAAAAAAAACATTGTGAGATAGTCAAGATCCCAAATTAAAACTTTTTGTTGGTAGCAAATGCCAGTTATACAGTAGCATACATACTATGTGTTATAATAACTAGGTCCTTTAACCCTTAAGCACCCCAGTGACAAGATCCTATCGTTGGGGCCCACAACTTTATCTCATTTTTCTGTTAATTTGTACGGTGAAATCAGTCATGGCCGATCCCCATCAACAGAGAAGGTAGTCCTTTTTCAAATCCTACGGTCACTTTTTATGGATGTGATTTTCCAAGCTGTGGTGGCCATTAAACCCCCCATTTTCTCCTAAATCTTAAAATAACTTTGGGAGCTCAAGGTTAAGGGTTAAGGGTGGTATTGAATTATTCACAAGTATGTCTTTGCTTGCACCTTGTGTAGTCTCACATGTTTTTTCTTCTCTCTTTCTCATGTTTGTCTTGTCAAACTTGTTCCTCTTTATGTTTTCCATTTTCACTCTCCCTTTCCTTCCCTTTCCCTCTCCCTCCCTTTAAACTTTCAATGACTTTCACCCTCCCTATTTGTGCCTTTTCCTCTCCCTCCCCCCTCTCTAATAAATAATTTGGAATTTTTGGTAGTATTAGAGAATTTTGGATTTCTGTGACAACCCATGCTTCATAATATAGATTTTGACTTTACTAGAAGAGGGGCCTATTTCCACTGCAAAAGCATGACAATAACATTATCTCCACATGTATTGCAAAACACGGAGTTAGGGAGATTTTTGGATGAAAAGGGATCAATTAATGCATGGACCAGCCAAAATATTCTTCTTTATATAGTAAAATTTGCACTTTTGCAATGCAAGACAACTCCTTCAAATACTACTTTTTTTTGAACAATTAATAGGTTGAATAAGCAATGATGAAAAATCTATCTACTTTTTTCTACTTTTTTCAAATAAGAAGGCTTGCTATTGATTGAACACTATTTCACCGAATTGAACAAGTGGGTAAAATTACTATTCAACACTAAATCCATTGCATTTTCTAAGGATGAAATTCTAAATGTTAGCTGGAGATGCTCTAACAAACCCTAGGATTGCACCCTCCCTAAAAAAAGAGCCCAAACCTACAAAAGAAACGTTTTCGTGAAATATGCAACACCAAATTTGGTGTTTTGACACTCACTTGGGCTCATAGTCATGCACTTGCTCTATGTATGATAGAAAAGACCTAATTAAAATTTCAAAAGGTTTTCTTTTATGATGATTATGGACCACAAAATAATAATGTTATTAGATATAGAGACAGTTAAAACTACCCAAATTTTTAAATAAGTTTTTTCAAAAAATGCATGTATTTGTGCAAAACTAATTCAAAGCAAAAGCGCAGAATTTAGGGAATTGTGAGACCATCCGGAAGGCTGATGAACAATTTGGGGAATACTGAACAATTCCTGTATCTGCATCATTCAATAAATTTCAGTGTCCAAGTATTATTTGTTTTTGAGTGCAGATGGAAGTGTAGGAGACACGAAAATGACGTAATACAATATCAGTGGGCTTGGACATGTACATCCGACAAATTGTGTAAATTATTGAGCCCAATGATGTACAGTCCTAAAACTGAGACTCCTATTGCTTGAAAAGTTGGTTTCACTAGCTGAAATTGTTCGGGAAATAAAAGTTATTCTACTGCACTGGCAATTAAATTGGAGTCTTAAAAAAATACACTTTAATTTTAGAACCTTGGCCAATTCAAAGCTTCCCTACGAACTTTTACAAGTTCAAAGAATTTTTTAAAAGTTTAAACTCTGGTGTGGAAGGCAACTATGTTATTGTCTAATTGGTTAATTAGAAGAGGACTCTACACTAGTCTTAACAGTGCAATTAGGTTGCCCCACACTAAGTTCTTGATGTTTTCCACTACATAAATACTTATTGGCATTACATCAATTACCATCAGTAATTATTGCATTAGGGATTTGATAACAACAACAAAGTTAAGAAAAAAACAAACTAATAACATTTAGGTTGTAAATCATGTGAAATCCTAGTATTTAGACAATTGCATGCTCCTCCAAGTGGCCATGCGGTGAGTCATGGGGTAACTTTCTAGAATAAGATAACCTAATTGTTGAGGCAATCTAATTACACTATACCAAGCAGCTTATAAACTTGTGTCTTTTTTTTTTTTTTTATCATAGATCATCTCAAAAAATTGTATTCAGTTTTGTTCCATAGAACCCTTTAGCAATTTGTTCCATGACATAGAAGAGAAAACTTATAATAGTTAACCACAAGAAAACAAAGCCAATTAAAACTAAAACCAATTTAACTCTTTAGTGCCCGTCAACCATTTGGGAGGCACCTCAAATTTTCACTATACGGTCTGCAAAACAAATTCAAGGACAAAATTTGTGTTTCTAAAATCAGATTGGACCAGAGATATCAAAGCTATAAACTTTGGCAACATAAATATACAAAAAAGAGGTTGATCTACTAGAATGATTCCACGTGAGGATTGTGAGAAAAGCTTGATGATCCAAAAAATTTGTTGTGCAAAAATGTGAGACGCTCTAACTAATTAGTGTCAATTGTGCAATTGAAACTTTTGATACTAGTGAAATTCGTAGAGGCTATTGCCCCATTTTAGGTTACTGCACTTCTAAAAAAAATACAAAATTTGAGTCAATTGATGCATTTCACAACATGATTTGTGAAATTGAGCATTGGAAGAATACGACCGTGGCCACACATAACGGTTGAATACAGCATGCATGGAACATGTTTCCACAAAATCCAATTGGTCAATATCATCTACATTGGGTGTCATTTGAGGTACAAGGTCCCACATTTAGCATTGCAAACCTTTGGAGCCTTAGATTTCATGGAATACGCAATGTTGTAGCTAAAATGCACCACAAGTAGAACTTCTAAATAAACCATGCATCTTTTGCACAACTACTAGAGAGTTAGCACCAGATACTTTGGGTGCAATATGTGGACTTTAGGGCCACGTCACGGTTGCACTATATTAGTATTTCATTTGTTGCACCCATATCCCAATTTCATATGTAAAACACTCATAGCTACCATGTTTCTTTATGTCTTGCTTTGAAATTTGTTCTAGGAGGAGCACAAGCTAAACCCACAACTTTGTTACATTTTGTGTTTTTGCAAATTAAATAGAACAAAGATGACAAGAACCACGGAGTACCAAAATCAACCCAAAAGTGGTCAACCGGGCACTAAAGGGTTAAGCAACAAATCCCTATAAAGAACAACAAAGAGATGTTTTAGGATCTTGTAACAAAATGTTGTATAAAAAATAAAAACATTGGGCTCTTTTTATTGTACAATTAAACACCAATGTGTATGTTTACGTATGTATTTGATAAAAAAATGTATTTTGATGCTTTAACCCCTGAAGGGCCCTTGGGCTCTGGAGCCATGGTACCAAATACGGTCGCAATTAATATTCAAAAGTTTGAATCAATTGACAATTAAGTGTTACAACCATACATATTAAAAAGTTATATGATGATGAGTGCATAAAAAAATTTGAATAACCCTCAAAGCAGCTCAAATATTTCCGTATGTACTGTCATACATACTGCCGCAAAGGGCGTTCAGGCCCTCTAAGGGTTAAAAACATGTACTCAATCAAACTTCAAATTGTGCAAATTATACAAGTTATCGTAGAACGTCAAATAAACTTGCAAGTTGCTGAGTTTCCTAACTTTTCTTTTGAAATTGCTCCTTTAAATTTCACATGTTATGTGTTGTCTCTATGTATGTCCATATAACATTGATAGTGGAATTTATTTCCAACAAATTCTTCATTTACTCTAATTCAAAAACTTACACTAGGTATATTCACACTTGATACATTACAAGGAAATCATGGTCAAATCTACAAAAAGTTAACAAAGATTGTGATCTAATCTACAATATACTATAAATTAGGTCACAATCTTTGTCAATTTTTTGTAGATTCAATCATGGTTTCCTTATAGTGATATAGTTGAAGTGGTACTAACAAGTAACTATGCTACAAGAGGCTATGTCCTTGTAGCACTCTCTTTGCTTTTGAGTAAAGATGCTAAGGTACGTAGCTCAAAAAACAACACTTTAAGGGTTGATTTGCCTTTTCTTGGGCTTTCTGGGACATGAAGATTTTTGCCTAATTTTCAAACAAAGAGATACAGATGTCAAATGTAACACAGTTTTTTAAAATATTTTAAAGCATTATTGAGTTGTTGATGAATTTTCAATTTTTTTTGTAGTAGGCATCTATTTTTGATTCTAGGTCTCTCATAAACCATTCCCTTGCAACTTGTAAAGAGATGAGGTGAAATCAAGGAATATGATTGGCTCTTGCAACAAAATACACCTTTAACTCAATATTTGTTAATTTGGGAAAAATGGTACATTTTGGGACTTTTAGGAAGTGAGTGAGGAAGTTTGAGGTGATCACCTCAAACCAACACTTGCCCTCACCTGAGAGGAGAGATTTGAGAGGGAAAAAATCTTAGTGGCTCAGATTGAATCTAATACCTTTGAATCTAGTTTTAAAGTAACTTTTTGGATTTGAGGGGATAACAAAGTGGGACCCCCGTTTTTCCCAAATTAATCCCTAAAAATTCTTTTGTGTTTAGAGGCCCAAAAATGCTTCAAAATACTAGTCCCCAAAGTAGGGTCAAAATATTCATTGAAACTTACTTTTTCACAAATCCAACCATAGGATCCTTTAGTTGACTTGTACAACTACATTGTCCCAAAATTTTAGAATGAATATCCCCACCAATTGCAAGATCAATGTGCCCAAACTTCAAAGTGTAGGCTTTTCTAATCCTTCTAGAAGGTGAAGTTTTGTTTTTCAAACTTTTTAGAGGAAAACCCGTATGTTGTATTTCTTGTGCAATTTTGGTAATATGTTGGAAAAGGGGTTGAAAGCATATATATAAAAAATTAACCAAAAAAAACTTTGGATTCATTTTTACAAAAAAATGTAAAGTGAAAGGTATTGATGAATGAAATATGTAATTTATATGCTAATAAGTTTTGGAGGAATTTGAAAATTGTCAATTCCAGTGGTGAGAATGCTCTAACAGACAATTAGTAACTTCAATTTTCATTTTCATTTGAAAATTTTGAAAATTGAGAGTAAAAGATAACTTTATATGTTTTTTCTACCCTCTTCCTACCTTCATTGCCCGCAAAAGAAAACTCCTTTTAACTCTTACCTCATTATTTGGAATTGAGTGATTCAATTTTTCTTTGAGTAGGTATCATTCTATACAATTATATGAAAAAAGAAAAAAAGAAAAAAAAAATTTGCTGCCCAATTTTACATTGAAATTGAAAAAATCTTATAACTTTTGCATTACTTATTGGAATGACATGAAATAAAACTTCACATGTAGATTATGATGAGTAGCATCCATCCTAAAAATTTCATGAAAAATTTCCAAATTATGAATTCAATAGAGCTTGCCCAAGTTCTCATAAAGCCCAAAGTGGGCTCCTTGGACCTTTAGGGGTTAACACATATCACGTTCTTTTCTTCTACAACCAAAGAGAGTCCATTCTAGCACCACCTCATATCCATTCCTCAACTACCTACAAGAGAGCGAGGTTGCAATTTGCGCTACCTACCTTCATCAAACTTCCTTGGAGCTGAAGCTTCTCTTATTGCAAATCCTCCTTGCGAATCTAGTCCAAAAGTGTGTACAAAAACTCATCCATAAAATCCTTTCAAAAGCTCCAAACTGCAAGGACCAAGTGGAAACACACTCTCTCCAACACCAATCCTCCAACACCAATCCCAAGACCAAGTGTGAACACACTCTCACCTTATACCAAGTGGAAAATTGCCCTTCTTCTTCCGTTATATTCTTATTAAAAAGAAACACTGATATTTCCAAGCTGCAAGTACAAGATTTCAAATTGCAGAAGCGAATCTTCAAAATATCCGTGCCGATGTTGGACTAGGCTTGTTGCTTTTTGCTGACGTGGAACGGGCACAAATTCCAGGGTGGTTCCAGTTCCAGGCTTCCACCATTCCGGTGGCGGCAAATGAAAGTTCGAGAACGACGACCAAGGGAATGGATTCATGTAATATTTGCCGGTATTCCGGAGCTACAAGGATTTCCAGGTGGAATACGGAGGCTTTGCCACCCACATGGCGGCAAATCGTTCAGGGCGGTAGCACGGCAACTCGGCAACTGGGCCTCGGATTCAAGCGTGTGCCGCAGACCCAGTCGGTTGTAGGCGCCACTTCTGCACGGTATCCGAGGAGAAACTTTTGCACTTTGGGGGGGCGGTTCACAACTTCACATCACCGTTCAGCGAGGATTGTTTTTGGGAATTGATATAAGGTAGGCGCACCCATAAGCGCGGAACTAAGGGTTTTGGAGTAGGTAAAACAATTGACTAACTTTGAAAAAAATACTGTATGTTAGGAAATGGAAACCAAAAATATTGGCGTCAATTTCAAGGTTCCAAGTGCAAGCATTTGTTCATAAAGATTTTTCAAAGTCCAAAATCATTGAAATTGTAAGAACCATGTGTAAGAGATGCTAATCACAAGGCTTGTTGGTTCTTAAATAGTGAGATGGGTACTCAAAACCTCATGCTAGTCATCCACAACCATCACTTCATCACCCATAACCATCACTCAATCACCCATAACCATTTGTTTTTTTATTAATTAGCCTTACTACTATCAGGTGACGGGCATGGGGATGCAACGCTTATAATTGCTGCTACTTTACTCATTAGCTTATAAGTAATTCCACCACCAAGCAGGACAATTTCTAAGCTTCATCTTAGTGGATTGAATTTTTGATAACTTTTTTTTTGACAAAGCCTTCGGCTAACCACTTGAATTGGGAGTTTTTGGTTATAAGTGTCATGCATTGTATACACACCCGAGGTTTGTTATATGTACACTTGGGGAGGGTAAATTACAAAGTTGAATTTGGAAAATTTATATTTACTTTTTGATTAAGAGACTCTCATTTAGTCTTGGACCATAAAGGAGAATATGATTGAACAATGCCTAATGGAAAAGCTTTTTTTTTTTTACAAACAAGGGTAAAAGTAATAATTTGCCCCCTAACTAAGCTTTTCCACATGACATTGTTCAATTGTACTTGTATCCTCCTTTTATGGTTTTAGACTAAATCAGAGTGTTTAAATCCAAATGTAAATTCAAAATTTTTAAATTCAACTTGTTGATGGAGAATATCTATAGTTTACCCTAGTGTACATATAACAAACCCCAGGTGTGCATATATCATTTCTTTTTCTTTTTCGGTAGGTCTAACTACATGTACCCAAGAATGCATGCAAGAAGATAAGAAAAAATGAATTAAATCATCAGGTGCGGATGGTCATCCTTAAAATTTACTAATACTGGTTATGCTTCATCCAAAATATGACAAAATTAGTATTGTTTGAGAGGTATTTGGTAATTTTATATACTTTTTCACCCAGTTTTTTAGTGTTATGGTAATTAGTGTCTATATGATAGGAGATTATGGCCAAAATCAACTCAAAAAAATTGCCTGCCATGCATGTCCCAACTCCAAGTGTCCTTAAATTTTGGAGAGGTTGCAAATAGGGGGCTTGGAATAGGTTAGTGTTTAAAAAGCTGGCAAATTTGCCAAAATCTTACCTCCAATCGGAATTGGCTACAGTAACACTGAACATATCGGGTGAAAAGATAGAAGAAATCGCTAGGCCCCTCTCCCAAGCTATCACTAGTTTTGCTAGAATTTGGGTGAATAATATTAATATTAGTATATTTATGGATGAACATGCGCACTTAGTTGATTCTATCCATTTCTATTCAATTTTCTTTACCATTTTTGCAATGATGCGTGCCTATCGTGCAACTAACAGAAAAAATAACCAATTTTAAAGGCTGGTATAGCCGTATAGGTGTTTGGGGAGATTTTTTGAATGTCACCATCTAATATCTAGCATTTCCCATTCTCATTTGGTTTTTCACAACTTCGTACTAAATATTGCTTATCTTTATACTAAAGTTGTATGTTTCTTTGGAAATTTAGTCGGTTTCTTCTTGTAGTTTCAAAAGATCAACTAGTTTTTTTCTTTTTCTTTTTCTTTTTTTCTTTTTCTTTTTTTTTTTTTTTTTTCATTTCTACTAGCTAGCAATATACTATTTGTTGGTTCCCCTTGTACATTGCTTGGAATATTGCTCAAATATGATTGTGGACATAGGTTGGGAAATACTCAAGTTTTCCCATAGGTGGAATTAATTAAATTTGGTCACATGGACACTTAAGAATCAAATGTTTATAGTCCCTTCAAAATGGAGATTAAACTTTGAGAAAATTATTTGAACACTCCACTTGAATTGATAACATTGGATATGTAGAACCAATTCTCACAAGTAAACTAACTCAATCTCCATCCTGTAACACATGCTTTTATGCAACAAGTACATCTAAGGTAGCAGCATCTATAAGCATTGCGTCCCCATGCCCGTCACCTGACAGTGGCAGGGCTAATAAAAACAAATGGTTGTGGGTGGTTGAGTGATGGGTATGGGTGATGAAGTGATGGTTGTGGGTGACTAGCATGAGGTTTTGAGTACCCATCTCACTATTTAAGAACCAACAAGCCTTGTGATTAGTATCTCTTACACATGGTTCTTACAATTTCAATGATTTTGGACTTTGAAAAATCTTTGTGAACAAATACTTGCACTTGGAACCTTGAAATTGATGCCAATATTTTTGGTTTCCATTTCCTAACTTACAGTATTTTTTTCAAAGTTGTTCAATTATTTTACCTACTCCAAAACCCTTATTTCCGCGCTTATGGGTGCGCCTTCCTTAAGTGGAGAACGTCATATCCTGGCCCTTGTACTAAAGCTTTGTATTTTTTTCTTGCAATGGACTTTAGTTCATTTGTGCAAAAAAAAAAGAGAATAAGCTTAGAAAGTTAGAGCTGGAGAACGGCATCAGTGTTCCCTCGAACAGCTCTCCTGGTACCAATCCGTGACACCTGGTTGAACCAATAAGTTTTCCAGCTCTCACTTCAATGCTCAAGGCACTGATTCTGAATCCCTTTAATTATGCAGCAACATTTGACTTTCTTCCTTGCATGGGTTGCATGACACACAAAATCATAACCCGTGACGATTGCACTATTGCAGCATTAACACAGTTCCACACACGTGAGTTTTTTCTGACAGTATTAGTGATGAAACTGAATGAAAGGTAAAAGTAATAAGAGTGCACTGTTCTACGGCTCTACCTCCAGGCTCCTTAACTAATCATTCAGCGTCCCTTCTTGACTTTCCGTAACTTCTTTTCAAAATTCAAATCTCCAAGTTGCAAACGTGCGAAACTTGGTCTAAAGGAAGATTTTGTCAGGCCTTTTCTAAGCCATGGGTAGAACATGTTCAAGCCGTCATGGAAAAGGAATGGAAATGGAATTGATTTACAGTATGACTCAATAGTATCAGAAGAGTAAACGCTTGCATTTGGGAACGTCAACCAGGCCTGCTTCATGTGACTAACTTACCACTCACGTGCCGAATCAGTGAATTTTTATCTCATTCTCCAATGCATGGTATGAATTTGAATTTGACATCCGTGTTAACCCTTTAACCCCTCACCGCCCAAAAGGCCCAAATCAGGCTTCTCTGAATTTTAAGCATGGATGCTCAGCTTTTCTACAAGATTTTTTTAGTGGTTATTATGATTTTTAGACTCTTATTGAAGTCTAGTTTCAGCATCAGGAGTTTGATTTTGAAAATGAATTAAATTCATTTGTCTATTCAAGATTTTGTGCAAGGGTGTCCATTTCAAATCTTCACTTTTTAGTGTTGAAGGCTCTTGGAAATGAGCTTCAAGTACACTAGAACTTGGAGAAAAAGTTACATTAAAAATCTAGTTTAAAAAATTGTAGAATAGATTTTGAGAAGCCGTAAATTGATTAGGGTTAAGCATGTTATACTTTACATACTCATATTTTGTTTGGTACCCTCAATTTTAAGTTTGAGGTGCAAAAAGAGGATTGAAAGGCTTCAAATCACTTTTGCAGTTTTAACACCCTCATGATCAAACATTATAATCTTTCAATCCATAAGTGATATTGTTGTGATTTCTTTTCTTATGTAATCTGTAACATGTCTACTTTGAATTTGTACGGTTGCGCTTCAAAGAAATTTGATAGGATTGATCAAAATGCCAGCATTTTGTTCACTTTCAAGCGAATTCTAAGATACTCCAAACTACCAATGGGCGGTGAGCGGTTAAGGACCGTGGTTGATTTGGGAGGTGGGCAATCCTTTATCTGGCCCTTTGGAGGAAATTTTCAAACTTTTGAATACAGATGTCTATGACAAATCTGATTGTACATATGGAAGTATCTTGCAGGGTTTAGTGTTATGCATCATGAATTTTGCTCACTCTTTAGTTGTTATGACCATCTTTTTGCATTTATTGGTGTATTTTCAGCCGGTATTCTTTTAGTTTTTTCAACCCTCTAGCCACATGCCAACTTAGATTGGCATGATTATTGTCCTAAACTCTTCACTTTCCAATTCCCAAATCCGCCCCCTTTGCCACGTCATCAAATTCCTTGACATGCTCTCTTTACAAACTGAAAAGAGTCAAAATCGATCACAAACAGGTTGATCGGTCCTTATAGGGTTAAAGCACCTCTAGTGTGTTTTCATTGGCTAAATTTAACAGAATTGCTAACATTTTTTTCATGCAGCTAATGTAAACTTTCTAGCGTTAAATTTGAAAATTTTAGGTTTTAGCAATGTTTTTAGTCACTTATGCTAGAAGTGAAAATCATATTTGGGATCACTTTTCTCCACGGGTTCTTGCACGTTCAAAAGGTTTCCATCTGTTTTTGAAGGACCCTCAACCTCCTTTTTGACAATCTTGTGAAGAGATGCTTTCCCCAATCGAGAAATCCACAATAACTAGATTTTGGTTAAAGATTTCAATAGGCCAAGTTGGATTTTGAACATGTGTATTTGAGAGCACACAAAACACCTTATTTACTTTCTTGGGTTTCAAATGAGTTTTGGTAAGTTCCTTGCAAGGAGCATGGGAATCTTGACCATCTCAATTTTACAAAGTTGGAAAACGCTAATCAGTGTGGCCAATTCCTATACAACATTGCATTTAGGTTGCCCCACACTAATTTCTTAATATTTTGCACTATATAAAACATTTATTGTTGCTTTAGTAACTTTCATCAATAATTGCTGCAATAAACAAAATTTAAAGGTCTTAGCCAACAATTTTTAAATTGGTTAAATTTTGCAAAATTGCTACTAAAAGAATTATGTAGCTAAAAAACTTGTGAGCATTACAATGTTAAATTCAAAAATCCTAGCTTTTTAGAAGTGTTTTGAGCCAATTGAGCTACAAGTAAAAATTGTGTTTGGGACCATTGGTCTTGACAACAACAATGATGCTCCAAAGAAACAAATTAGCAACGTACACGACGTAATCCAAAATCCTAGAACTTAGAGAATTACATGCACCTCCAAATGACAAAGTGATAAATCACAAGATAGCTTTATAATAAGGCAACCTAATTGTCAAGGCAGCCTAAATGCAATATTCAATCTACTAATTGAAAAAACTTGTGTACTAATTGACTTTTTGTCCATTACTAATGAAAATTTGTCCATTTACTAGAGTGATACGTGCAATGAGGATGTAAGTTGTTACACAGATCCAATCAGGATCTTTGCTTGCAAGTAGAATCCAAAAACACGAGTGACGAGACCTCAATCCTTACCAAGTGCTTTTAACATTTGAATGAGAAAATCTTCACCTGTGAGACTCTTTTTGCGAGCATACGTGGATGGATGGAATAAGGGTCGAAACTACTTAGCCTCAGTTTTTAACGGCCAGGCCGACACGAGGATACCTTCACCGCAACTATTGCTACCCCTACAGTAATGACTCACACAAAAAAATCGCAAAAAGAGTTTCGTGCTGCCACATGAAGATGCCACCGGGCAGTAAATATGCTATAGTGACCCAGCGGCATCTGCACCTTTATTTAGGAAAAACACCTGGACTTCTATACTGTTACCTCGCTATTGTCACATTCCAGTGAGTCTCTACCTCTATATTCCAACATGGTTTGGATGTGTGCCAAGTATACATAATTCAACGACAGCGTGACACGTGTGTCCGATATTCTCGAGTGTTATTTGGAAAAGGGTTGAGGTCGAAGTGAATTTGGTGTTAGGTAGGAGGCTCATGAATGGAGCTGAAACTTAATTTTGGTTTGGGGAGGTGAGATTTTTTGAAATATTTTTCAGTAAATTTTCTTTGTCTTTGAAAGACAAGAGGAGTTGACATCTAATCCAAGTTGTTTCATATTTGTTGGAGTTTTGTGGAATTAATTATGAAATTTTGAAATAAAAAGGCCATAGGGTTCTATAATGGGCACCTCCTCAAATGCATGTCACATGTATATTATTGAAGGGCTATGAAAAAAACATGTACAAACCAAGTGCATTTGAAAAGGTGAACCATATTAGAGCCTGCACTCTTTTAGAACCTCCTACCTTATTGTCTCGTAACTAGTTTATATACCCATTGTATCAACGGAGGAAACAAAATTATCCTCGCAATGAACAAATTATGCAACTTTTGTCTAAATTTTATACTTTGGTTAAACTTGTAACCCCATATTCAATCAATATGGAGTTGTTAGTTATATATGGAGTGTATCTGGACTTTGTGTTGGTCTAGATACACTCCATATATAACTGACAACTCCATATTGATTGAATATGGGGCTTTGTATTCTACTTCATTTAAATTTTTTTTGTACTTTGGTTAGTACTCTACTTTATTTTTAGGTATATACTTGTTAAATAACCTCCACTCTATTCTTAGGTATATACTTGTTAAACTACTTGTCATGACCCTTGATGGATGACCTAATTCATAATATATTGTGAAGTAGTAATTAAACCACCGAGGATGGATGAAAGATTGATGAATGAATTAATTCACATTGAATTGTGAATGAATAGTTAAACAATTGGTGAGGAACTAATTTACTATAAATTGTGAATTAGTAAATAAGCTACAAAGGCTAGAAGGATAACATCTTTGGATAATAGATTTATGCATTGGAGTTAGACAACTCCACTTGGGTGACAAGGGTACTACACTTGGGGACAAGGATACGGGATGTACTTTTGATGACAAGTATATAGAATGCACATTTGAGGACAAGTGTATGGGATATACAACTTGAGGACAAAGACATGGTATGTACACTTGATGACAAGTGTCATGATGATTGCTTGATGACAAGTATTAGGATGATTGCTTGATGACAAGTGTTAAGATGTATCTAGTGGATGACAAGTGTATGGAATATACACTCTTGATAACAAGACAAATAACTAGAACTTAGAGCTAGACAACTCCAAGTAAAAGATGAGATATGATATGAGCTATATTTAGAATATTTCTAAATATAACCAAGAGTTTTATCTTAGCAAAGGGTTGGAGATGAATGTTAAAGATAGAAAGATAAAAATAGTTAAAGTAATCTTATTTTTATGAAAGGACTAATAGTATAAGATGGAGCTTGGAGGGTGAGGAGATTAGTTCTTGTTGGGAATTAATTTCTCTCTATGGTCAGGTGGGTGAGCTCTTTGTGGTTTTTATAATTTATTGTGTATAGATTGTTGTTTCATATGCAGAGTTGGATGATTTAAGTTACAGACTAGGAGAGGTTCGTAACACTACTGTTTATTGCTACATGCATGGAATGCGACTCATAGGTGCACCAAAGCTCTCTCCTTTTCATCCAATATGAGATTCTTTTATATATACTAGATTAGATGAACTTGATGTTAGATTAGGAGTTTGACACATGTGAAAAGGGTTGTTGATCAAAGTTCTACCTCTTTAATGTCACTTTTACAAGAGAAAAATTAACCCTCAAACAACCGAGAAGCCCTTTGCGACCAATACAATATGGGGTGTTTTTCTAGTATTTGGAATGGATCCACACTACTACATTTAAGACCAGCAAAAAAGTTGGAGAATAGATCAATGCCGTTCTAGTGAGCTACTTGAGATCTCAAATTTAAAAAAAATTATTGGTAGCAAATGCCAATTATAGGTAGCATACATACTATGCCATGTGGTCATTTAACCCCTGAACGACACCAAAGCCCTTTGCAACCATATGTGCGACCATATATATATGCATATTTGAGTTGTTCTGAGGGCTTTCCAAATTTTTTATGCACCCCCCCCCCTTGCCCCCCCCATCATACAACCCTTCAATATGTATGGTTGTAACACTTAATTTCTAATTGATTCAAACTTCGAAGTACTGGTTGCAACCATATTTGGTACCAAATCTCTAGAGCCCATGTGACGTTCAAGGGTTAACCCTTAAAGGACCAAGGAGCCCTTTGTGACCAATACAGTATTTAGTATTTTCTTGTATATGGAATGCATCCACACCTTTACTACATTTGAGATCAATAAAGAAATTTGAATATAAATCAATGCAATTCAAGTGAGCTAATTAAGATCCCAAATTAAAACTTTTTATTGGTAGCAAATGCCAATTATACGGCAGCATATTTACTATGTGATACGTAGAGCGGTCCTTTAAGGGTTAAGGGTTAAGGCTTAACGAGGTACAGAACGACGTAGAATGACGTGCAATTTGGGCGCCAAGGTTGTGTGACATGGGGACCAGACCAGGGACAGTCCGTAAATGTTCACCTACACTATTTGCCATTCTTTCAGAACATGGGGAACAGTATTACAGTAAGCCTGGTGTTGACTCCGTTGAAAGCGGTAGTTGAATGAGTGGAGCGGCAAATCCTTCGCTAAATGCTAAATGATTCACCGACCAGGCACCTCGAATATGTTCGAAGTGCTTTTCATGCTTCGCAGTGTAGGTCGATCAAGGTTTCCGCGGAATTCAGCAGTTCGGAGAAGCTTCATCGGAGTAGGCGGTTAGAAGCGAGCTTGCCGACACGGTGATCGATGAAGAGATACTGGTATTGGAGGCTACTCACGTTGCGGTGTTTCAAATCAGTGTATTCCTTTCCTGCTCGTGTCTTGACTGTAGAAGAAATTTTATCGAGCCCGCCATTGGAGCCATCGGAGGCGTAGTTGGAAGTAGTAGAAGTGCGATTTCTTACCTTCAACAAACAAATTTAGCTCGAGGCGGTCAATAACGTTAGGAAATATTTGGTCGTTAATACGCACCTCTCAAATTTGCGATTTACGCAGTGTATTCATTTCCTGCTCGGGTCTTTGACTGTAGAGGAGATTTTATCGAGCCCGCCATTGGAGCCATCGGAGGCGCAGTTGGTACGCAGAGTTCGAAGTAGAAGTGGCGATTTCTTGATTTCGACAAGCAATTTAGCTCGAGGCGGTCAATAACGTTAAGAAATCTTTGGTTTACATTTCGGTGATAGTTTAATACGCTTCTCTCAACTTGCAATTTACGGAGAAGTTATTGACGCCTGAGCGCATTGAACACTGAGTGTTGTTATATAAGTTAGAGATTTAGCTTGTGATTAAGGTAGGAATTGGTTGCGAAAATTTCAAGAACGAGCAGCTATCGAGTCACTTCAATCTATACGTAGTCGCAGGAATCCTGTGGTGAAGGCAGAAAGTAGCTACGCAATGCTCTGGTGGAGTGATGAGGCGTCGAGTTGCACTTTGAAATTTGAGTGGAGATATTCTACCGGTTTTTGAATGAATCGAATAATTTTCAGGACAGGATCAATGGCGCGTTCTTTTGCAACTGGCGCTCTGCGATGAATTCGAGTTTTGGCTTCTCGGAATCTGAAAGCACTCGAGATCGAGGGAGTAGCCGACGTTTAGATATCGTGTTTTACATGTTCTGGATAGATAGCGCGTGTGTACCTGGTCTCGTAATTTAGAGAGGCTTGGTGCACATTTGCGAGCATCGATCACTTAGTACTGGAAGTCTTTGTTACACGAACACATGCTGTGAAGCCAGAAATTGGTTGTTGAATTTTCTGGATGATCGAGGAGGTGCAAAGTGCACTTTTAAACTTCTAGTGGATACGTCACATCAACCTTTTAATCTTTTCTTAAGACGCGGTTTATACTTCAAGACTTGTTATATGTTATTTTCATTTTTATGGAATCGCCTTCTTAGTTCAACGGCTGACGAATGTTGGAAGAGCCGGTGATAGATAAAATATCGAGTCCATGGACAATCATCAGACGAGCTGGAGTAGAGAACAATGTGAGCACAGCCGTTGTTGTCGGATGACTACCCTGGCAAGGACGACTCTCGGCAACGTGACCTTGTGCTTCGTTATTGCACTTTTTTTTCTCAGTGCTGTTTCAGCACAAGAAGTTGCTGCTCCTGTGAACATTGTTTACCTAGAAACACCGTCTAACGTCACTTTTTGGACGAACGCGACTTTCGGCTTCGATGTTGTGGACGGAAACGGCACCAATCCTTGTGCTGTTCAACAGAACTGTTCTTTCAAGTGCAAGGTGAGCAACAATCGAGTGAACACCAAATTTATGTTCGAATAGTCGCAGATTGAACCGCAATAGCTCTAGAGCAATAATTTGTGCAGGAGAGAGTTACGTTGACTTGTTTGGGTGATAACTCCTAATCTCGGTGTTTTTACGTGCAGGTGGATCAATCTCCCTTGCAAGATTGTGTTAGTCGGCAAGCTTCTTTTAGTAATTTAGACGATGGCGTTCATACATTTTCAGTATTTGTCAATACTTCGAGTGGAGCCTCCGTTACGTCTGAATTCCGCTGGACAATCGATACTGTTGCTCCAACGGCTGTTGTGGATGGAGGGCCAACCTTCACGAATGAACAGAACGTGACAGTGAACATAACTTTCAGCGAAGTCTGCGATGGATTCATCTGCACAAATTCGAGCTTCTGTGATGTAAGTTGTCCTGCTCTACTAGTGCTTGCACTTTTCAATTACCTTTGGTTCAATTTAGACCAGAGTTACTGACTTCAAAATGTGATCTACTGGGCTGCTCAGCTGTTAGTTTATGGAGCTGGAGCTGTGATCCCTTCCTCTTTAAAGGAAATCGAGAAAGGGCGAATGTACTCTGTGATGGTAGCTCTTTCCACCGAATCTTCAAGTGGCAAAATCAGTGCTGTAATTGCACGAGGCGCATGTGCGGATGCAGCTGGGAATCTTCTGCAGCGAAGTAACCAGTCTACTTCTGTCATTCGATTTGGTGAGTCTCTCTTTTTATATTCTAAGCAGTTTATGTTTCAGCTAGTACCCTTGGTTTTCGACCATGAACTTAACCGACAATAACACGAGGCTCATTAGATGGTCTCTTATGATCTCGATTCAGAAATTTTCCGGTTGTTTTGGACCTTTTGTCTTCAGCCGGTTTGGCAGCTGAGGTGGCTTGTACTTTAGTTCTCTCCACAATGAAGATCCTTCTATTTGTTAGGAAAAGAAGAAGCAACTAAGGCCTTCTTTTTGCTTGTTGACATCAAATTGGACACGAGCTTTGTTCAGCGCGACATTTTACGCTACTCAGGATCATAAATTTGGAGCGTCAAGTGAAATTTTGTGCTGAAAGTCGAATCAAAACCTAATTTTGTGCAATACAGTCTCCTCCGTTCCCTCAATATCATACTGTGTGTTTAAGTCCTGGGAAGTGGGAACCTGATTCTATGATCTGGTCGCACTGCTTACTTGATGGAATAACCCTTAATCAGTCGTTAGATGAAGCCTGTATCTCAAAATGCCTGCACAAGTTCTATGTTTTAGTAGGATGAAGGTGTTGTTGGCGCGGTCATGGAAAATTCCGTTATGTTAGGTTTTTAAAAACCTAGGTTTCTCTCAGTGTGAGGTATTACCGTTGGACTTACATATGAAGAAATGTGCACATCAGATCGAACGGTACCATCTGTGAATTTATGGACTGCTGCTCCTAGTTCTGGGATTGTAATCGACAACGAGCCAAGGACGTGTGAAGCGACCAACCAAGTTTCTAATCTGAGAGTTTATTTGGATTTTGACTCGCCTGTCAAGAGCTCCGCTCAAGACTTGTTAAAATTCTTAAGTGTTAGTCATGGAGTTCTTGTCACTACAGCGCGGAAGAGTTTAGGAAATCGCCGCTTCGGTTTTAGGGTAAGCTCAATCTGTTGATCAAATATTTCAGTTCATGCTTGAGTGTGCTTTGATTGAATTTCTCTTCAAATGGATCAACTGCAATGATGCTTTCGGCTAATCAGTATTTGAATTCAACTATTTGCAGCTGACCAATATTACGAACGCCTTCTCCGAAGTTACCGTTGCTCTTGCTGGAAACGCAATAAGCAACAGATATGGTACGCTTGTGCCAGGAAACAACAACGTTACATTTCTATATGGTGAGTATTACCTAAGCAGGTTTTTACATATAGACAAAAGAAGTGCTTATCTTTCTGGAATAGTGCTACTTCACTTTTTCGTGTCGGAGGCGTTTAATCAGAACAGAGATTTGCTGTCTTCTGAGCATGGCGCTTCTTTTAATTCTAGCTATATTTCTCAATGAGCTTGCGTATCTTTGGGTTTGGTTGTTATATTGAGGGCACGAGGATATCAAATAAGGAGAAAACATCTTCGATACTCATAAAACTTGAGTTGCAAACTGCTGGGTGCCCTGACACTGGTTTGTGACTGTTGTTTTCTTGGCAGATAATGAGAGACCACAAGTTCACCTCAGCACCACCTCTCGTGCTAAGACCAAGGATACCAGAATACTCTTCGTTGTGCAATTCACAGAACCTGTGTTTGGTTTCAATTCTTCAGGTGTTATGATATCAGGAGGGACTTTGACGAGGTATTCATGTAACCAGCCTACTAAGCAGCACTCTACAACTTTTCAAATTTCGCTTTCGTTGAAATACCAGATAACCGATTGCACATTTCGAGCTTCAGTGCAACTTCGTTTACCACCCATTTTTGCTAGAAGGCCATCAGTTTGTAATAAATTGCCTGAAATAACTAAGACATTATTCTATATTTTCGCAGCTTTGAGGAGATTGATAATAGCATCTACACCTTGGAAGTAGAGGCGATGGAAGACAAGCTTGTGACGGTCACTGTGTCTGAGAATCAAGCTTCAGATGTCGCTGGAAATTATAATTTGGCTTCATCCAGCACACAAGTACGACATTGTACGTCCCTCTTTCTTTTATCTAGTTTCCTTGGATTTGACAATTGAGTTGCTGATGCTTGGTCGCTAGATCTGCAAAATATTATACAGGGAAAGGTGAAAGGTGAATTTTAATTCTAAAGAATCTTGTTTGTGAATGGCGTGCAGACACGACACCTTGGATATCCGTAGTGATTTATTCTTTGATCACGGTGAGCTTGTTATCAACAGCCCTGGTATCAGGGGCGCTCTCGGTCGCATCTGCAACACTCGCAGCTGCAGGTGCCGTTTCAGAACGAAAAATTGGTGATCCATCTCGAAATCTGCTGGTAAACACAAATGCATAACTGTACTGATTGTAGGCTGCATGTGAAGTTTTTAGTTTCAATATCTGAGCTTTCAAATTTTTTGACGTTATGTGCTGTGAATAGTAGGATCATACATAAGTATTGTTTTGGTCATACCTGTGTCTCTGGCAAGTGAATCTCTAAGTTTTGTCGTTTTCTTTTTCCATTTGCAGGGATTGGTATGCCATCTCCAAGTTCTTTCCTTATCGTGGTGGCTAGCAGTAAGCCTGCCGGTCGAATACCGAGAGGTGGTCAATGGCCTTCAATGGTTGATACCTCATGGCAATACTCCTTGGCAAAATAATGGCGTGGTAGACATGGGCAGTAGCAACGTCACTACTGCGCCAACAATGGTTCAAGAGATGATCACAGCACGCCGAGGATTACTTGATGGAGACAATATCCTCGATTTTCAACACAGGCGCCGTTTATTGGGAGCTAATGCTACTTCGTATGGACCAGCATTGGGACCTGGTGATTACGAGCTTTATTTTCTGGTAAACATTGGACCGTACTTGTACTTAATTACTCGCGAGGCTGTGAATGAACATTTGGCATCCTCTCTTTATTTTTGACAGGTCTTTGGAGGAGACAGCTCCCTTACATTTTGTGACTTTTTCTGATCCGATTTTATCTTCTTTTCAGGGTCACATCTCTGATCAAGGAGCAGCTCTGAAGAGTGTCGTGAACAGAAATAAAAATAGCGGGTATGTTATGATCACTCAGATCTTTAGATATGATAGGTACAGTTGTTCTAATCTTTTTTAGGAGTTGAAAATTTTCCAATTTTGAATCCTGAAATCGCTACTCACTGTGTATTGTGTTTCCAGGTGGCAAGATTTACAGAGCACAATGTTTTGGATGGGTGTCATGGGAGGAAGCTTAATCCTATTTCATACCATGCTGGTGCTCTTCCTCCGGTGGCGAACAAGGGCGCCAATTCGAGGAGCCCTAACCATCCCTAGATTCGAGCTCTACTTTCTGATTCTTGCCATCCCAGGATTGTGCCAAGCTTCTGGCTTTATTATCAGAGGTGGCACACCAGTTGGCATTGTAGTAGGAGGTCTTATACTAGCAATTCCGGCGGCCTGTCTCATTTTTATCTTCTTTTTTCTCACATATGGCGTTTTCTTGGGAGCGCTGGTCCAGTATAAGGAATTTCGCTACGAGGTTCACAGACATGGTTATATACAGCCCCAGAAACCCCAGGGGCTTGTTAACCTCGTCGCTGGTACAGGTTACCCAGGAAAGTGGGTCAGGAATTCTCGTCTTGCGCGTACGTTTCTACTTCGGTACGGCTTAATATTTGAGGATCACAAAGGTCCTCCAACGATCCTCGTACACAAAAAGGTGGAAAGTCTACGACACACCATCAGGAGAGCTAGTAGTACGATGGAAAATGGTGACTCTGATGATGAGTCGAACGATATTGTGGAGGTTTCTGATTCCCATCGGATCCTAGGAGATGCTAGAGCAGCTTACATTCTTGTGGACCTTTCCAGGAGAATTTCTCTGGGTCTAGTGTTCGGATTGTATCGAGATTCTGATCAGTCATGGAGCCAAGTAGGTATAGTCCTGGGAGTGTCGGCTGTTCAGTTCGTGTATCTTGTGGCAGTCAAGCCGTTTAGAAGAAGGGGGGTGCAAGTGGTGGAGACGATATCCCTGCTCTGTGAAGTGGGAATTTTTTCAGCTGCCTTGGCATTGCTTGTGAAGGGGCATCTCACAGATCGAGATGACGCACTGGGAATTTTCATGCTTGCGTTGCTGAGCATCAGCTTCGTCTGTCAGCTGGTTAACGAATGGTATGTCATTCTTGAGCGGCTGATGAAACTCTGCACCGTCCCAGACGCGACTCTCATGGAAGGGATCAAAAAATTCGCAGGTCAGCTAACCTCTCACGTCTTGCAATTCTCAGTCAATGCTGTGCATGCTTGATTTTTGCCCTGGTTTGAGGATCAAACTGTACATAAAAATTCAAATTTTTATATGAAAGTGTGATCTATAACGGTATGGTCCCCAGGCTTGAATGATGGTATATATACTGATTCTGTGAATGCTGTTTTTATCAGGAGGGTTGATTCTTCCATTCATTCCACGCCGGTTCTGGGCAAAGTTTCTTGGTCCTCAAGCACCACAGTCCTCTCTCGTGACCGTCTTTAGTTCACATTCACAATCAAGAAGTGATCCAGTGGAACAATCGCGTTCTCGAGATAAAGTTCCACAGAGTTTGCCTTTCCAAGGCAAACCCTTTGCCCTCCCTAAACCACTAGCTCTCCCGAATTCAGACTCGCTGGCACCCAACTCCGGCAAGAGCAGTGCTGAATCTATCGCACAAATAACGGCTATTGATGTCGATAGTGGTCCTTCAACGTCGACGGACGAAATTCAAGCAGAGCCATCGCCGAGATCCGGACGGCTGCTCAGCAGGACGCAGTGGGGTAGTTGCTTATCAGCTGGCGAAGGAAGGAAACCAAGAGACGAAGCCACTGAGGAGTTGAAGATGCTCAGAGAATTAGCGAAGGCGAGTTTCTCTCGGAGTCGAAAAGATATTGACGTCGACATTGAACAAAGAGCACTTGGATTACCAGCGGGTCATACAAGCGGCTTGTCTTCTCCGAATTCGAGTTCGCGGGACACAGATGAAAACCGGTATGCACGAAGGAAGAGCCAGTTCTTCGGAATGTCACAACGTCCACGATCTGATGCAGAGTCCATCTCACAGGCTACCTCAGATGGAGATTCGATCTTCCTCCACGACGAGCCCATATCATCATCGACTGTGCCAGAAATTGCAAGTTACCTTGTCCATCCTCCTATGTATTCTCTCTCAAAGTTCGACAGAAGCAATGTCAGGAAATGGCCCGCAGGATATGTTGAAAGTAGTTTGCGGTACAGCAGCAGTGCTACCAGACAACTGGAAGAGCGGTGAGCACTTCCGTCTGCTTCTGAACTTATCGATCAAACTTGAAGGTCCGGTGCTTGTGTGAATTCTGCATCAACAAAATTAAAGCTCAACTCGACTCCACACCTGAAGATCACGCATGCCTCTCCAAACCTTAATTTTTGAGCACGAGATACTTCGATGATCAAGGTGATGAAGATATGGTGAATCCTGAAGGCCCGGTGCTTGTGAATTCAGCAACAACAAAATCAAAGCTCAACTCGACTCTACACCTGAAGATCACGCATGTGCCTCTCCAAGCTGTAATTTTTGAGCACATGATCAAGGTGATGAAGATATGGTGAATCCTTTTCAGTGGCGCGGCAGACCTCATAAATGCAAGTCGATATCGGAACGTGTACATTGGTGGCGCTTGAATTCCAGCAAAATCCGATATGATCACAAAGGTTTCTGCCGTCGACAACTACCATTTATATACGGGTGAGCAAATTATTAGAGAGGACAGGACACTGACGATGGGCCTTATAATGACTTCCTGAACATTTTTTTTCTCCTTCAAAATGGAGGGTATCTTAGCTATACAGTAACATTCAATTATTTTCAGGGATCATGAGCGGCACCAAGACTGTAGTAAATTACATTGGCATGAATACTGAAACCATGGGTTTCTAACTTCATGCCAGAAATGTATTAGTAAGTTACTGGGTGCTAAAGGACTCGGGCACTAGTTATTGTACATTATTTTTAATCGTTCTCGGGACATTCAATTGATTGAATGAATGCCCCGTGACTGTAGAGATAGGTTCCTTGGGTTTATAGTTCATACCCTTCGCAATTCGATGTTGTGGGAAGCTCGGTTATTAGGAGAGCAATCCCGATTCTGAATGTACTTGACAGATTGTCAGCGTTACTTTACTGAAACATTAGTTAGTCGGTTTCTACATTGTACAACAAACCTTGTTCTCAACTGCACTCTGGAACTCCTTGTTTTCTTCACCTTTGGATTGAACATACTTAACCCCTGAGCGCCCCCACAGCCCCAAATATCGCCTCTTACAATTGAAAAAGTTCCACGTTCGACTGTTATAATCTTTTCATCAATAAAGACAAATCCTGTATCCTTTTTTCTTGTACTTCTGGGCCTATGTCCCCTACCAATCAATACAGCTGGATTTTATGGATCTCGTTTGTCATGACAAATTAGTTGGATTGAGTGTGACTAGGTTTGCATTTTGGTGAATATGGCCTAGGCGCTCACGGGTTGAAGAGGACTTAAGGTAGGAGGCTTGTAAACAATCTAGGGGAAATATGACGTTTGTTCAAAAATCAAGCCAGTTTAGTAGCTTGGAAATATTTTAGGTAAGAAGCCAAAGAAGAGACAGTTTTGTGGCCATTTAATTTGAAATTTTTTGAGTTAATATAAATCAACTACAACTTATCAAAACAAAAGTTGCATAAGGTAGCTATTCTTGATTATAGGTAGTAGCATTCATGATGCAAATGCGACTTGTAAGTGGAGCACATGAGTCCTAAAAGCAACCACTACAAAGCCAAGAATGCTCCAATATGCTCCAATAAGACTCTTAAAGCGTGCAAGCACCCATTCCATATTCTAATATTCAAATCATGATTGAGAACAAGTCTTCATTTATTTTAGTATGGCATGTATCTATATTTTATTTTGAACACAATTATGACCAATAAGCACACTCAACAATGGCTCATGTCACTCTCTTAAGTTCCTCAAACGGTGCATATACAAGTACAATTTCTTGAACATAAAGAAATGTGACTCATTTAAGAACCTTTGTGCATTGTTTTTGTGACACTACATGGTCGGTTCAAAATGCTTGATCCAAATTAGAGCCTCCTACTTTACTTAAAGAGGACTTATCAATATTTTTAAGGTTATATCTTATGAAGTCTTATTTTTTGTGTGTGTCGACGTCTATATCAATGAAGTTGGAGAGAAGGGGCTATTGAACATTTGAAGTGAGATAGAAATGACTTTTTGGATTTATGTCATTTTCAATTGGAATAAAGGTATGTTCACACTTAGTGTTAGGAGGCATATTAGCAAAATGAATGCAGTCTAAAGGTGTGTCCAAATGCATCTAATTTTCCTTTGCTACTACCCCTCTTAAGACCAAGTGTGAACATACCCTTAGTCATTTAATGAATTGATAGTAAAGTCAATTTTTGAAATGAAACATACTTGCATCCTTCAAAACTACTTTTGCAAAATCGTACTTTCGAAAATCCACACCATACAAAGAAAAGTAACGACAGAGTCTCTAAAAGATTTTGGATAGACACTATTGAATGTTAAGAAAGGCCGTGTAGGCTGTGCAGTACTCACAATTTGTCACAAGGCCGGCTCGACAAGCAACCAAGCCCATCTACGAACCGTTCCTCTGTAGCGAGTTTAAAAAAAAAGAGCTGATGTCTTTCTTCAACATCTACGTATCCACTGTATAGCGAACAGTATCCCGGCTTTGAAGCCAAGTAAACAGAGGAAACAAATTGCTGAAATTTAAGTAACCAAAGATACTAACCCTTTAACGTCCCACGTGACCTGTCAGGTCACCAAGGGAATTCTGCTCAATAATCAAAGTGTACCGATCTCAATGGTGTCATTTTTTTAACTATCTGGTCATTTTCCCCAATCTCTCTAGCTATAGAACCAAAAACAAGTCCTCTACAACGTCAACAATTTTAAGAAACAAAACAAAAAAACATTCCAGTTCATCACTTTCTAAGAATAGGGTTGGATATCTAGAGAATGCCTTGCAGGGCTTTGGGCGTTTAAGGGTTAAGCACCAAAAACTCAGGATGTCAACTAGAATAGCAAAAGTAAGAGAGCAAAATCAAGAGAGTTTGCAAAAAAATTGAAAGCCTCCACCATCATTCAGACACTAACACACTGGTGAGAGCGGAAAGACTCAGCAGCCAGCAACCGGACTACGAGATCTTCAAACCTGCGAGCCCCGAGGCCAGGTCGCAACAAGCTATGGTCGCCTCTCACAGCACAGGGATCGGAGCCAGGCCTGCTCCCGACACACCACCCACCGGGAGTGAACAGGCCTTTCTTCCTCCCCAACAAAGTCTCATCAATTCTGTCCAGCACTGGGTCGCCCACGTCGAACTTCCGAGCAAACGCTGCGCCACTGCTTGTCATGTTGTCCATGTCGTTTGAGGTCAGAAAATTGGGGTGCTGCTTTGGTGGTGTGTCCCACTTGATGAAGTGCAGGTCGTGATTCACGGTCGTGTTTCGGAACTCGTGGCTGTTGCAGAGAACTGTGTGGAAGTAGCCCTCCGGTGATGACACAAAATTCGTGTAGTACATGAGTAGCGTTCTTGGGAGATTCTCCCAGCCCACGAGACAGTACTCCATGAATGAGCGTGTCAAAGCAAACCATGCTGAGCCTGTTTCATGAAGACCCACTGAGTAAGAATCCAAATATATACAAGATAGGAAAAATCTCTGGTCTATCTATCTATACTACTAAGTGGGAGCCCAACCCTCACTATCTCGGTGCCTTTTTCTAGAACCTTCTAGAAATTTTTGGTGGAAGTTGAAGTAATAAAAAATGTTCTAGATGTAAAACAACAAGCATCCTCCAACCATGTCCTTTTCCAAAATCTTCTAAATTTTTTTGGTCGAAGTTGAAACAATAAAGAATGCCTCAAATATAGAGCACCAAAAGCCCTTCAACCATGTTTTAGAAAACCAACAAAATGCCTATTGCCCCCTAGCAAAGA
Organism: Ulota crispa; assembly: GCA_963920765.1. NCBI lineage: Eukaryota > Viridiplantae > Streptophyta > Bryopsida > Orthotrichales > Orthotrichaceae > Ulota > Ulota crispa. The sequence continues at coordinate 30,405,910 of OY987244.1, forward strand.
ATAAAGTAGCATTGTGATGAAGGCAATTATTGTTTTTGGTTTCAAAAGAGGACCAAATTGACAATGCATCAAGGATAGATTTTTGAACCAATTATGAGATATTAGTTTTAGACCAATTTATTTGTGAGACATTGATTTTTTGTAAAGTTAAATGTTGCATTACCTATACATGTCCAACTAACGCAAAGCGTGTGCCTATATACTAGTACAATCTATTTGCACAAAACACAAATTGGAGAGTGGCTATGCTATGTCGGAACATAAAAAATATCAGAACGACCGTGTTTGGTAAGGATGGCAGTATCTGATTTGGTGTGAATACTTACGTTTGTAATTCATTACCTCTACCTTAGCTTTCATAATACCTGACTTCAAGAATCACATGGAAGGTAGGAGGTAGAAGCTTCATATTTCTATTTAAAGTTATAATTCCATTATGACATATAATGAAGAATAATTAGAAATAACCGACGGCTCACAATTAATTTGAATTTATGCAAAGTGATTCAACTTTGAAGGAGGATTCCAAGCTAGAGTACCTGGTTTCTTCACCGTATATTTGGTAAGTATACTATTTCCTCTAACACTCCTCCATAAATTGAATTCTCCATTTACTTAAACTCAACTTTAGTCGACCCAAATCATCTAATTTGGATGATTAGTACTCCTAATTCATCCTTACCCTATTTTCCACCCAAGTACTGTTGGACTTTTTACAACCTTTTCAATTATGTTGTCAAGGTGAACATGAGAATCGGAGAGATGTAGGACTTAAAATCTTCCTTAGATTGTTCAAAACTGAGATAAAAGGCCTTCTTTCATAAGTTTCCGATGCCTTGTAAAATTTCTAACTGATTGGCAACCGGTTCATAAGCCATAACCTCTTTATTGTTTCTAGTTTGTACTCAGCCACCCAGTTTTCCGTTATTTGCTTCCAGTACAAATTTTCTAAGATCGTCGCATTTTCACTAAAACATGCTAGATAATCCAAATATGGAGCCTCGGTGCGGAAAAGTATATCCTTGTCCCCTACAGAATTATTAGGGTTTAGGAGAATCCTTGCCCCTTGTGCAACTCAACAAGTCTCACTTCTTACAACCAGGCTCCAGATTTGAGTTACTACAACATCACTCTGTGCAAGAGTTAGAAATCAGAGACATCTTTGAAGTGAGGATGAAAACCCACCAGTGAACAACCGAAACGCAGTTGGCACAGCTCGCCTTTGCGTAGCCCAAAAAATTTCACTCTTCTTGTTCTGATACAACCCAGGATCAATGATGATAGGTTTCGCTCTCTGGAACCTGGTCATAATACCAACCATCAGAGGTTGATTAGCACTAACAAATCCACACCAAACATCATATTCTCCTCATTGATGTATAATTAAAACACGTGACCATTTCCAAAGACAACGTAAAAAAATAACACAAAGTGCTAGAATAGTAACAAAACTTCATGTGATTTCTAGCCTTCCAAATCCAACCCATCAACAATAGATAGCCTTCACGTACTCTTTCCAGCCAATGTCGCTAGTGTGCTCAATAAAATTGAGGTCTTTCGGCAAGTAGGAAAAGACATGAAGAAGATCTGCAACCACAACATGGGAGTTTCAGTGGCCAAGCTCATCTCTTCCAACACACTCGGTTGGCCTTTGATTAGCAAGTTGGGTGGAAACATCTCCCATAAATCACACTCCTGACTTACGTGTTGATGGTATCAGTTGCTTAAAATACCGCATATAGAATCCTCTGCCTGCTCTCTCAAATACAATAGTATGAAACTTGAGCTAGTAAAGGATTGATGTTTCTGCAAGTAATATTGCAATGGAACGCATGCAACACAAGTGCTACATCAGAATGCAAGTGAGAAGAAATTAGAAGGCGAACCATCTTGAGTTACAAGAGGGTAATCAGCCGCACTCAAATTGATGAACCAGTCCCAGTGCTTGGCTTTCCGCAGCAAAAGAGCTGCACCATGTAACGTCGCAGCAATCATGGTCGGACCTCGATACGTCACCAGGTTGGCTTTCCCAACGACATACACATTGCCATTCTCCCTAAACACGATCTCATTCTTCACATACCGTGCCAGATCCAAGCGCTCACTTGCCGGTGCGTCAAGGTCCAGATGAAGCAGGTAGTGATTCCGAGGGTGATACAAAGCTTGCAGCGTCCGCTGGATTCGGTGGCCGTCTCCTTTCGTCCCAGAAACCAGGTAAGCAAACCTCGGTGGGGGTGGCAACTCGGAGGCGGGATCCTCCGCCAATATTTCAAGAGCGTGGTCGGGGTCTCTGATGGGGAGAAAGGAGCTGCTGGAGTGGGTAGATCCTGCACTTAAAGTTGCAAGCAAAATCAGAACAACGGAGATGAGAGTGCTGGCCACGAGTGGCAACAGCCACTTGCGCTCCAGAGTCGCAAACGTCAGGGACACCTTCTTCAACGCCTCCATCACCTTTGCGTAGTACTTTACCCAGTCTCTTTGCGAAGACGACGATGGCTTCATTGTTGACACCCGAGGTTTGACGCAAACGCGATCCCAAAACCCGTCACTGGAGTTGGTGGCGTCAGGTCTCCGAGGTGCTCCCCATGGCGGACCATCTGTCACACGATTAACCCTACTCTTTCGCTCGTAGTTGCTCGTAATTTTCTCCATTGGTTCAACATTGTTGCCCTCTTGCGTCCCTCGCCCGTGACCTACAGCACAATTCTCTCAAGACCTAAAATATACGAAGTTGCAGCAGCAGCAGGAGTGCAATCACTGGACGCAGCCTGGATCGCTATGATTACTACGTCGGCCTGCAGTTTAAGAAACGTCACGGCATGCCCTCAACAATATGCAGCTCGCTTGATAGTACACCAAAGCTAAAGACCAAGACGACAATCTCTTCAGAGCTAAAACGTTAATGGAAAAGCTGCTGCACTGACGGTGTGATGATTTTGAAAGGGAAAGTGAAGCAGCAGATATGTTAAGAAAGAGCGGCGTGGTGGTACCTTGATAGGGAGAGTTCACCGAGCTCCAGCCATAGCCAACAGAGTTGAGTGATGATTGAATTGCTGCAATCGTTTTGAGATTCGCAAATACTGATTAATTTAAGTCGCAATGGATGACGACGATGAAGATCTCATCGGCCGTGGGAGGGGGGCCACCACTAAAGAGGAGTTCAAAGCTTCACATCCTGAGTCCTGACATTTTCCTGCCATAGGGGCTGACTCACTGACTGACGTAGCTGAGTCCCCCTGTGACGTACCACGCATTGAACGTTTGCAATTAACTTGTAATTCAGACGCACTTGGGGGATCAAAGGAATCAGTTCAACAGACACTTCGGAACCGCAGCTCTTGCACTACGTCTAAAATGGAGAGGTGGAATGCATGAGCAGGACATTACTAGTAACCTAAATACTTTTAAAACATCTCTTAGTTGTGGAGTGGTTCAGGCAGCTAAACCCTAGAATCAAAAGAGGAACGCTGCGAATTCTGCTCACTCTTGTCTTGCGAATTGCTCCAATGAATGTCCGTTTAAGGTTGTTCATTGCGCAGTCTTCTGCTTCTTCGCAAATTGGAACCACAGATCTGTACCCAGTACCAGCTAGGTGTGCGGACACTGGTTTCCTCAAATGCCTTGGCTCGCAATCTCGTGTGACCTATTATGGTAAACACTCAATAAAATGATTACAAGAAAACGACAAATCAGAGCGGAAATGTATACAATATAAGGAAAAATGAAGTCGTTATAAAATGATACCTGCACATTACGATGGAACCTTATCATTCAATGAAATTACAGTCTCGAAGCAAATCCAAAAGTGGCTAAATCTACTTCGAAGCCTTTGTACTCGTCCAATTGAGGATTTTTGATAAGTAATCTAATCTGACCGCACTGTGCCGAAGAATGAAACGTCGCTCAGAAAAATGGACTGAGCAAACTACAAAGTCTTTGATATTAACGCCTGAAGTAGCCATGTAAAGCTTGCCACAATAGCTTCAACGTTGCATCAGACTCCTTTCTACAGCTCCTTCAAAGCAGGGTCGCAAGCTTGCACTTGAATAAATTCAACCCAAGCGAGACGATCGCACTACACCCCCTCCATTCGTCTGAATCACATTTTTCAACTCTGTACATGTGATAGATATTGTAAAGAGCGATTGACAAAACCATGTCCTCATCTGCTAGTCCCTATATTGAGGATAGCCACTGTCTGGAGAGTAGGCAGAGGGAGGGTATGTAGGAGGACCAGTGCCATACGGATGAGCGGAAGCTTGAGGATATTGAACATGCAGAGTAAAAGGCGAAGGGGAATGTGTAACATATGCCACAGCTGCCGGTGCCGGGTACGTGGGCATGTAAGTATGTGCTGCCAGCGGAGGACTGTATCCTGCAGATGTTGGATATACTGTAACATTGCAGGTTCCTGTGGAGTATAGTGATCATAAGTTGGAACTGCAGGCCTGGAGCTGCAGCTGGTTGTCCATAGTACATCGGTGCTGCTGGGGCTCCCTTCAAATTTAACTGGTTTCTGGACACCACAGAAGCAATTGAATGTCAGTCCACCACACTCAAATCTCTTCATTGTAACTCACAAAAACGATTTTCTAGAATGAATATCCAGCACACTTGCTACGCTACCTTTGCCAGTGTTGGCTGTATCACACTTGTCACACATTCAAAGCTATGTCTTAGAACACTTCTCCCTAGGCGAGAAGATAAAAGGTAGTTCCAGTGCACTTTAATGGTTTCATTGTCTTTCCTTGAAGCTTCAAAGATGATCAATGGGCAAGTTGAATATCGATACTTAGATTTACTGAGAATTTTGAACCAGATGCCATAAGATTTGGATGGTTAAGACTTCCACACGAGCACTAATCTAAAGACAATGAAACAAATCCTTCGGATAGCAATGTTATTTGTAGGCTTAGGTTCCCTCTCTTCCAAACAGCGAAGGATGGGGCACACCATATTTGAAACTACAACGGCACATCACGGACTTACAGTTTTAGCGTTTCCGGCGTCATGCAGGATTAATTTCAAAATTCCTGACGATTTTCCGGATATGGAATTCGACAATGACTACTGAGAGTCATCATATCCTGCCTCAATCACCTTGTTCAATAGAATCCTGCAATTCAGTCAACAAAAAGGGCACTCATTAACCCCCAGATGTCCAAGGAGTCCAAATTGGATCTCAATCATCTTCTTGAGCATAAGAAACAACTGAAGGCAGAATCACAATCCGAGAGCACCTAGAAACTAACTTGCCAGTGCACTTGTTTCATTAGATTTGGAGTTGGATAGAAAAAGATACAACTATTTCCAGTGATTAGAGGTATTAAAATGTCAACAAGCTTTAATTCCTTACTACTTCCTGAATTTCGTTCAATGATAAAGGTTTCTTCTAGCATGCGTCAAATCTGTATATCTACTCACTCAGAGACACATAATCTAGTTTCAAACTTGCAATGTCATCTTATAGTAGTAAAAATGAATAAACCAGATCAACAAACAGGGTTAAACAACCTACTCTGAATTGCTCTCGGACTAGGATCACTGGGATTTATTTCAAGTAACCTATGATCCTACATCAGAAGCACGAATTTTATGCGCCAAAGTAAGTGTCAAAAAATAAGAAAATGCTGGATTTTGAGTGGTCAAACCCTCCTAAATCGTTCCCTGAAAGCCCTCATCCCATGCTTGAGAACAAGCGCTTACTTGGTGCTACCAATGTAGTCATGACTACAAGAACTTGTGTCCTAATTGACATGTCGGAATTGACTAAATGTGTCCAAAATGACAAAAAAATTGTCAAATTGGACAATTTCTGTTGATTTAACCATGTTGATTTGGACATATTTTTGTCATTTTGGACAGTTTCCCTTGTAGATCATCAGGCTAGATGGTATTACTGTTCCATACTCTGGCCTAGATTTCGCGAAGACCTTCAATCAGCGAAATCTTGAATGTTCCGTTGAACGATGGATTCTTTCCTCCATCTGCAGCATTGACGATCCAAATTCCTTGTTAATTGTTACTAATCTTAATGGAATTTTCGCACAACGCTAAGAAACAGCCACAGCAAAATAAACTCTGTCTCTTCCATCTTCAGCCTTTCTCTCCAACTAAATTGCAAAGCGAAGAAAATAAGAGATGGAGAGCTTTAGTGACCTGTGTCAGTCCGGGTACGAAATGTCTGCCCGGAATATTCAATAAAGACGTAGGGATCTTATCTGCTAAACCACTCCTTATTGCTCAAGTTATAACAACCGACAACTGTTAAACAAACAAAATGTTAACAGACCTCATCAAACTTTCAATGAATTTAAAAGCAGATGAACAAAGATTATTCCGTGGACAAATGCGGTATTGTCTGCAGCAATTACCGTGCAATTCAAGCGTTTGGCCATGTACACTCGGACCTCCAAGTGCGTACGCCATCACAAGGCTTGATAACCCTAGGGAAACTGCCTGTAAGACAATTCTGCAACATGACAATTCAAACTCAAACTCACAGCATGTATCGACAAGAAAGAAATTCCTCGAAACCAAAACACTTGAAAAAGATCTTCCTATCTTACCTAACAATAAGCCATGGCATATCGGTCAAACGCATAAAAAATACAAGAGACACAAGCACTACAAAATCCGCAATGGCCATAAAAATCGAACCTCGGTTAGTGCAAGCCTAGCTCTAAGATCGCTCAATCCTCTAACAAACAAAGAAATGTATGAAAAACCTTAACACTTGATCTTGCTTCTTAACCTTGCTGCTGATCTTGCTTCTGAAATCAGCTCTGATCAGTAGAAATCTGAGCTGCTTGCCGTCAGATGCGAGAGATCTTACTAAAGGTTTGAAGCGCGAGTTGCGAGGTCAATACAAAGATTTGCAAGAATGTTGGCAGCAGGATCGATTGTTACGACGCAGTGTTTGGCGACGTCGTGCATGCGTGTTACGGATGACAACACATTGTCTGCTGAAAGAGTCTAACCCTGTTAACTAGGTGCAGTATATAAGATCGCTCAATACTCTAACAAAGAAAGAAATCTATGAAAAACCTTAACACTTGATCTTGCTTCTAACCTTGCTGCTGACCTAGCTCCTGAATCAGCTGCGGTCTGTAGAAATCTGAGCGAGGTCCAACGGAAGGTTTGAGGCACGAGTTACGAGGTCCATACCACGAGTTGCAAGAATGTCGGCAGCAGGATTGTTACGACGCCTTAGTGTTTGGCGATGTCGTGCGTGTTACGGATCACAACAGATTGTCTGTTGAAAGAGTCTAATCCTGTTAACTTGGTGCAGTATATAAGATCGCTCAATACTCTAACAAATAAAGGAATCTATGAAGAACCTTAACACTCGATCTTGATGCTATAATGACCTTGCTGCTGATGTTGCTCCTGAATCAGCTGTGATCAATAGAAATCTGAGCGAGGTCCTACTGAAGGTTTGAGGCGCAAGTTGCGAGGTCAACCCGAAGATTTGCAAGAATGCCGCCAGCAGGATTGTTACGGCGCAGTGTTTGGCGATGTCGTGAGTGATACGGAGGAAAACAGATTTTCTGCTGAAAGAGTCTAATCCTGTTAACTAGGTGCAGTATAATATAACAGGATCTTATTCTTCACTCGTTTACCAAATTCCTCTCGACAATCAAAGAGCCATGGCATGTCGGTCAAGCACACAAAAAATATAAGAGACACAAGTATTACAAAATCCGCAATGGCCAGAAAAAGCGAACCTCGGTTAGTGCAACCCTAGCTCTAAGATCACTCAATACTCTAACAAATAAAGAAATCTATGAAGAACCTTAACACTTGATCTTGTTTCAAACCTTGCTGCTGATCTTGGTCCTGAATCAGTTGTGGTCTGTAGAAATCTGAGCTGCTTGCTAACAAATGCGAGATCTTACTGAAGGTTTGAGGCGCGAGTTTCGAGGTCAATTCGACGATTTGCAAGAAATGTTGGCAGCAGGATTGTTATGACGCAGTGTTTGGCGATGTCGTGCGTGTTACGGAGGATAACAGATTGTCTGCTGAAAGAGTCTAATAAATCCTGTTAACTAGGTGCAGTATATTATGGTAGGATCTTATTCTTCAGTCTTCACTCGATTACCAAATTCCTCTCCACAATGCAATCAAAAAGACTGTTAAGAGTATGTGAATTTGTGATAGAAAAATGTTAACCTCAAGCTTGTAAGGAGATTCAGAGAATGCTGCTGCGTCATTGATGCTTCGTCACTGAGGTTTTTTTTTGTTTAAGATTACCGAAAAGCTACAGTTCGCTGCAGCCAACGTGTTTGAGGCGCAGTTGCAGCGGCCACTATGGGCAAGGACGTTCGAGAAGGTTTGAGAAAGCTCACCCGGTACTTTTCCTCGATACTTTTCCCCGGTACTTTTCCCCGGTACTTTTCCTCGGTACTTCCCCAGTATATTTCACCGGTATTTCCTCGGTATTTTCCCAGTATTTTTCACTCGTGATTTTCCTCCTTTTCGGAGTTTACTCGTACAATTTCTCACAAATATGAGATGATCCTTTTAACAATATTGTACGTTGAGAGCAGATTCGCCATAAAACATTTTTTCTAAATTTAGTCAAATTATTTCATATATTATTCTCCGTAAAAAAGAATCAAAAAATCAAAATGCCAAACATTATAAAAGTCATTAAATTAAATTTAGCTAATTTTGGAAAATATAAGCTTATTTTAGAAGGGCTCAATCTATTCTAAATGCCCAACAATAATAGTTTTTTTTGAAAATGTGAAATCTTTAAGAAATTATAAACTGTAATGCCCCATGGAGATTTTTTGGAAAAATATCTTAATTGGCAATTGGCTGCCAAATTTGTTCTCTTGCTACAATATACACTTTTGCATTACCATTGGTCTAATAGCTTTGTCATGTCACTAGAAGAAAAACAACAATAAATGATTAGGTCACAACAATTGCACAACAACTAAATGACTATACAATGACTATGCAACAACTACAAAATGACTCAATGGCAGCTGTGTAGTTGTTGTGACCTAATTGTTTATTGCAAATTTTTCTTCTAGTGTGTGAAATAGGCCTACACAATTTCTATTTCCAAATTAATAGTGTGACAAAATTTATAGTGTAAATCCCATAGGTACAAAGAATAATGTAAAATGCTCTTATCATTGCTTATAAGAGGCACCCCAACTAAGATTAAGACACTTTGAAAATATTGATCATGCTGAGATTTACATTACTTACATGTTTTTGGAAAATGATTATCTTTAATTATATCTTCTCTAGACCTACAATTGCTTAGTTCAAAAATTGCACACCCATCACAACTAGCAACAAAGTATTTGTGTTCTAGAATGTCCGCACTATATGTTAGCCCAATCTTCATGTATCAAATAGGAGGTTTTAGAGTTAGAATAAATACCCATGTATCACACAAATTTGATCAAGAAAAACTTGTTGAGTATCAGGTAATAAAATAACTCAGTAACTTAACTTGATTATTTTGTTCAGCTTTTCTCACCTATCGAATTTGAGAAAAAGTGCTTGCCAAAATCTATAGGCCTTGCCAAAATCTATAGAATTGCATGCATATTGCCCAGTACTTACTGTTGTGGAATTTTACTTTTACAACAAAATTTACTATATCATTATAAAATTTCACAATATTTTAGGTATTATTGTAATTGAATTCACTACAAAAAAATTGTTGTGATAAAAACACATGCCAAATCACGCATGTCTTGTGTAACAATATTTTCTGACTTTGAAATTTATAAGGAAATTGATATGTGCACACTCAAGGTTTGATATATGCACACCAAGGGGGTTAAATTTTAGAGATTCTCCATCAAAAATTTGAATTTTGAAAGTTTGTATTTAGAGACCTTGATTTAGTCTAGAATCATAAAGGAAGTTACAATTACACAACGTCTAGTGGAAAAACTTAGCTCTTCTTATAAAAAAGAGTAAAACCAATAATTTTCTCCCTCACTAAACTTTTTCATTGGATGTTGTTTAATTGTAGGGGAAATTACAAATAGGGGCATGAAAACGTAAAAGATTATAAATAGGGGTGCAGTTTCAAAATAATTACAAATAGAGGCATGATTTCAAAAAAATCATAATTTTTTGTATTTTTTTTTGGTTTGGACATTGGTTGATGTAGATACATCACATTAAATGTTAGCTAATTTCCAAAAAAATTAAAGGTCTCTCCAAAGTAAGCCTAAATTAAGAAGTTTTAGGAAAGGGATGGCAAATTTTGAAGACTATTAAGTTTTTTGGAAGTTAGCTAACATTTTATGTGATATACGTAAATCAAAGAAAGTCCAAACCAATTTTTTTTTAAGAAAACAATACATTTTTTTTTGAAATCGTACCCCTATTTGTAATTATTTTGAAACTGCGCCTCTATTGATAATATTTTACATTTTCATGCCCTTATTTGTACTTTCCCTTTAATTGTAACTTCATCCGTGGTTCTAAACTAAATCAAGATCTCTAAATCCAAATCTGAATTCAAATTTGAATTTCTAAAATTCACCCCTCCCAGAGTGTGCACCAACGCATTTTTTTCTGGCACACAAGAGCCAAACTAGCAAAAAACTAACAGAATCACACCAATCCATCTCGATCCCTCCATTTATTATCAAATGCACTCTCGACAACTGGAATCTGGCAAACGAAAAAAATGCTCTGGTGTGCACATATCAATTCCCATCTATTATATGTACTGTACATCTGCATTCTAGAATGTAGGCTTCCTGCATATCTAGGCAGAACCATGATTTAGATACTCATCGGCATATCTTCAAAACTCTGGTTTACCGACAGATCGGGTCATGTACGTGGGACCAACAGGTAGTTTCAGGCAAAGCTGCGCGGCCTGCCGATTCCCAGTTCTCACGCCCCACGCAATTAATCAACTCTGCCACGCGTTTCTGCAGACTCGGAGACGTGTTAGGGTCGTCCTGTCGCACCCTATATCGGCAGCAATTTGACAGAATACGCGTCAGATTTACCGCCTCTTCGTACATAAATATATGTTCATCTCGTTCCGCCGTTTCGATTCTTAGAGTTTCTCATCGCCGCTGCTCGTGAATTGCCCGTCTTTCGTCACAATTAAGGATTCCAGGTCAATTCCCGTCTTGGCTTCTGCTCGCTCGCTTTGTAGGGAGATTCAGAGAGAGATTCTTAGATTTGGAGAAGTTTGTTTTTTAAGATGGCGTACCATGCCGGAGGGCCAAGTGTGCAGGGCCAATTGCTAGAAATGACGGTGGTTGGGTGTTACAAGCTGAGTGACAAGGAATGGTTCAGCAGACAAGACCCTTACGTCATTATTGAATACTCTGGACAGAAATTCCGTACTCGGACTGACACAGGTGCGATATTCTTAGCTTCGCTTTAGTGTTAATTGTGGTTCGTGATGAGGAGATGATTTTCTTAGGGTTTGTGTGGGATAAGGTAGGAGGCTCGAATTCCGCGCGGGTTCTCATTGCGTTCACAGTAGTCTAAGGCAGGAGGCTCATAAATGGAGCATCTAAGGACTTTGGGTAGGTGAAACTTCTTGAAATATTTTGAAATATTTTTCAGTAAATTTTCCTCGAAAGACAAGAAGAATTGGCATCTACCCAAGTTGTTTCATATTTTTTAGAACTTTGTGGAATTAGTTATGAATTTTGAAGTGGAAAGGCCATAAGGCTCCAAAATGGAGCACCTCCTCAAATGTACGTTGCAGGTATATTGTTGAAGGGCTATGGAAAACAACATGTACAACCAGAGTATATTTGAGGAGGTGCTTCATTTTAGAGCCTGCTCCGAGTTAGACCCTCCTACGGTAGGAACGACATGTTCCTTCAAACATCTATTAGTATTATTGACGTTCCTTCAAATATCTATTAGTATTATTGATGGGTAGGCTTAGCAAGTTTTTTCGGAAAGAATTATATTGACATGTCGTTTGGATTGGCTTTGCAGATGGAGGCAAAAACCCATCGTTCAACGAAACTTTCAAATTCTCGTTGATTGATGGTCTTCGTGATATCAAAGCTAGTGTATGGAACAGTAACACCATTGAACGTGATGACTATATAGGCAGCACCAAGTAAGTGAGCGCACAGACTTGGGTACATCAATTTTTTGTTTTGAGAGTGGCGTTTAGGGTTTGGGTTAAGTGGTGAGGAGGTGTGTTTCTAACTGGTACATACGTGGATTGCAATTCAGGATTATGCTGAACAAGGTGATTGACACGGGATACGATGATACTCAATGGACACTGACAAACGCCAGGACCGGAAAATCGTCAGGGATGCTGAAGTTGATTTTGCATTACGCTGGTGCTCAAACTGTAAGTTCTTCTTTCCTCTTTGCTGAAGCCTGATGTTTTGAACTCCCGGCTTCTTTTTTTCCATGTTGTTTTGACAGGGGGTGTTTGTACTAGTGTTAGGCATGGACACTCAACTTTGCTGGGGACTCAAAAGTGCCTCTTGGTCAAAGTTCATCTGGTTTACTTCTTTTGATCAACACGTATCCATTAGTGAAGAAACAGTTTTAGAAAATCTGCTAGTAAAACTTTGACCAACTTTGACCCTTTGTAGTATTTGCATATGGTATCCAAATGATGCATTCTTTGGTGCATTGGGACTATTGCTCATTTGCCAGTAAAACCACATAATAAAGGGAAAAATTCATGGATACCTCTGAAGTTTGCAATATTTTTGTAGATGCACCTGCTTTTTCAGAAATATCACAAGTACCCTTGGACCAAAAAATTTGGGCGTATGTTTTGTTATGCATGTCACTTCATTTTCCCTTTGTGCGCACACTACTTCACTTCTTTCACTTCTTTCACTTCTTTCTTGTTATGCGTGCGCACAAAGGAAGAAAGGAAGCGGCATGCACAACAAAACAAATGTCTACATTTTTTGGTCCAAGGGTATTTGGAAATTTCTGAAAAAGCAGGGGTATCTATGAAAATATTGCAAACTTCAAGGGTATCCATGAAATGTTCCCTAAAAAATATTCACCATTGTAATACTCGAGACATCGGTCAGCTTGCTGGTACAGCGACGAGTTTGGGGTGTCCCTATCTTACTGCCTTCTGCTCAAGTTATGTATGTGTTGTCCGATTTATGAAGGTTGCAGGAAAAAATGGAAAATGATTGAGGCTATTATCTGACACTTCGGTTTTCTGATTCTGCAGAGACCTGCTGCCCAGGCAGCTCCTGCAGCACTGGGGTACTACGGACAACTTACTCCATCTTACAGTCAATCATCTCAAGCTCACGGACCTGCGCTTTCAGCTTATGGATCAGCTCACTATCCGCCACAACAACCCCCAATGGGGTACCCACCCTCTGGAGGATACGGTGCTCCTCCCCCGGTGGTAGCACAGCCTTACAACATGTCCATGCATCAGGCACCGGCTACTCCAACTTATCCTCCTCAGTATGGTTCATATGGTGCACCTTCTACTCCACCTGCTGCTCAGCCTCCTTACTATCCTCAAGCTTCAGCTCCTCCGTATTCTGGCCCTCCTACATACCCATCCAGTACATACCCATCTAGTACATACCCATCCAGTACATACCCATCTAGTACATACCCATCTAGTACTACATACCCGTCTACTGCCTACCCTCCTAGTGGGTATCCACAAAACAGGTACTAGCATGTGGTTTAGGGTTTTAGGGTGCAGTCTGTGTATATATCAGGTGTACATTGAGGTTAGAAGTCTGATTCATGAATGAGACGAGCTGGAGGGTAGCCGTTTCCAGTTCATTTGAAGCTTTCTTTTCCATAGCATTTCCTTCACCGGTGGTTGGAAAATCTGAGCTTCTCATATGACCAAGAGTGTACAGGCTTTGAAGTAGTTCCAGCCAGCTGAAGTTTCATTCTTTAGATTGAAGTTTCATTCATGTGCAGGGTCATTTTTTGCTGCAAAGATCTTGTAATTTTATCAGATGCTTGAAGGAAAGTTTTCCGTTTGTTTACTTCACTTTCAATGAGAACCTGGCCTTGTTCAAGGGTTTGTGTAAGCTACTCTTTTCATTAACAGTTCTTTTCTTCAAGATTCTCGAGTTCGTGTGTATGGGTAGGTTGCCTGTCAATATATCCACGTCTGGTCAGGTTTGTTCTTTTTTTTAATATTCGATCAGTTAATGTCAAACTTGTGTCACATTGGATTTGATTGCACACCAAGTTTATCAAGCTCTAAATACTCAAGCTCAAGATTATAATAATTGAGAGTTGTTACATTGTGTAGACTTAGTTACCTAAACTGGAACAACAATTTCAAGATTCAACATTCCTTGCAACCAAGCGTCCAATAAATGTGACTTGTTTTGGAGTACGGGAATGGAAGCCTTGTTGTAAGACTATGGAGTATGAACTTTTGGTTCCAACCTTTATAGAATAGAACTACTGTAAGGTAAGAGGCTCATAAACCGACCATCTAAGAGCTGAAACTGAATTTTGGGGAGGTGAAACTTCTTGAAATATTTTTCAGTAAATTTTCCTTGAAAGACAAGAGGCAAGAGGAATTGGCATCTAACTCAAGTTATTTTGTATTTTTTAGAGCAATGTGGAATTAGTTATGAAATTTTGACGTGGAAAGGTCATAGGGCTCTAAAATGGATCATTTCCTTAACCTTAAAAGACAAGCCCTGAACCTATGGCTCAGCCCAGGAGAGTGTGCACATTCATGTGTAGCAAACAGCCTGTGCCATGTGTACAAGAGAGATAATATTCTCCTCAAAAGAAGGAAAAATCAATAGTGTATCTTGCCCTCACAAAAAGGAGCGGGGTGCAAAGAATCCAACGCAAAGTGCTTTCTTGGAGAACCAATATATATTTTTCTTTTAAACCTAAGCATAGCAAAAAAGGACCAATGGTTGAGGCGGGCAAAGTAGATTGTGCACCTTTCACTTATATATTAGCTAGTGATTAGTTAGAAGCTAGCAAGACGATAATGAATTGTGATTGGTCTAAACCTTTGACTTTGTTCGATCAACATCAATCTTCCCAAAATTTGCTAGCCCATAACGACCTTCGGTTCTGAAATCACTTTGTTCACATAACAAATGAAGGCCAAAGGTCCCTCAGGATGGAAGAGCCCGTGCAGCGTAGTCAGGCTGCTTCTTGGCTACGCCCCAGGGGGGACTACGCTTCAAGTGAGAATAAAAACATACTTGATTCATATTATCAAATGGTAGGAAATTGCGTATCATTGGCTACTATACCTATAGGCACATGGATACATAATAATGAATGGAATCCAAGTCAAGGCGCAAAGTTGATTTGAGCTGCAGGGACCTTTGCTCAAATAATTAAGAAATTCAAAAATACACCACAATGTATTGTGCGATTACCTTCGGGTGTTGACAAACTCATAGATTCCCGATGCTGAGCTACTGTTGGGATAGTGTCCAATCTTCATCAGCAGGGACCTTGTACATCTCTTTACAAATTGGTGTTTTAAAAAATATGGAGGCATTGAAAACAGCTACTTTTGGCATTCAGTGATATGGCACATCTCTCTGACCACTTTCAAGAAAAAATTTGAAATTTTTTATTTCCACCCTTGGGGTGTGTTTTCAGCACTAAAAGGACAATTTTTGTCCTCTTGAACGGTTAGGGGTTAAATGTATGCCCACTATACATTTCTGAAAGGCTATGAGTAAGGACATGTGCTGGTGGAGTTCATTTGGGGAAGTGAGTGGTATTAGTGCCCTAACGGAGTTCAAGCCTCCTACCTTAGTGCTTGTGTTTTTCTAAACAAAATATAGTGATAGAGAAATTTATGTTGTTGGTGTTGTTTCTACTTGAAAAATGTATTGTAATGATAAACTAACCATAAGTAATACAATCAAAGATGTCACAAAGCATGTATTAACCCCTAAATCCCTATTGTCCCCTTGGGGGACAAGTAGGATTTCAGGCATGTACGTATGGCTAAACTACTTTGTGTGATTTTTTGAAACTTTTATTGTAGGTGTGGAATTTAATGACCTACATGAGAATCTAATTTTTTCCCCATTCTGACATTTGACAAAAAAGTTATGCATGTTTTTTTGAAAAAAGGTGGAGATGGGGCAGTTTGGGTTGCTAGCCCTCTTTGTATGTGGTTTGACTCAAATGTGGGGCAACATAAATAGGGGAGGATTGCAACTTGGATGGGCAGATGGAAATCTTGGAATCAATATGGTCCCTGGTTGCACCCGATATTACAAAATTAGGAAGGGGTAAGCTTATTCTTCTTTTTCTAAACATGCTGCATGGCAGCTGCAAGTCTCGTGGGACAAAAGTGCAAGAGGGTGGGGGATGGGGTCAAATGGGACCTGAGATGCAAGCCCTTCAAACTTGTTTTTTCCATTGCCCCCTCCAATTTTTTTTTCATTATTTGTTTTTGAGCAATCTATAAGTTTTTCAAATTTTTTGGTTTTGTCAAGTTGTACTACAATATGAGTATTAGGTTTTCACCCTTAGGATTAGAGTGATTCATTAATTTGAATTTTGCATAAATCTTTCAATTTTGTCTAGCGTATTTACAAATTTCATGAGCTTCCAACATTGGAGGATTTTACAAAGTATGTTGTACATCTCCAATTAATCTAAAAATTCTCCCACATATACCTAACTTGGTCTTCTACATGAAAAAAATAAACCTCAACTTTGTGCAACGCAACTTTTTTGCTATATGAGAGGTCAAAGGCTTTTGAAATTTTTGGGCAATAGGGAAAAAAACTTTTTTTGTCACTTCAAATGTCAATATCTCATTAATCTACATTTAGAATGAGCTGATTTTTTTCCACAAGTACCTCCCATAGTCTAGGGCAAGATCATATGGTTGGATTTCCAAAAAAAAAAAAAACCTACTTTTCTACTAATTGCCCCAAAAATGGCAGTTTTTGGTGATTTTTACAGAAAAAAGAGCTCAGGGATTTAGGGGTTAAGGGGTTTTCAAGCTTGGTGTGTTGCACAATGAAATCTATTTGTCTTTCCATTCAGGGACAATTCTGAATTTTTCACTTATGTCTTGAATGTTTGTTTTTGTGCTTTCCTCCTTTTTCTTCGCATTGGAGGGCCATGCTTCTTTGTCTCTTCTACCATTGTATCATTTTTTCTTTGCCCTTTTCCTCATTTTCTTACGGAGAGGGTGCATGTTTCTTTATCTCAAGCAAGAAAGCCTACGCTAGCACTTTTGCACACCTTGCTAGGTGCATTTTTTTTTTTTTTTCATTAGAAAATATGGTTTTGTATGATTAAATATCCTATTTTGACAAGGAAGTTTATCAGGAAAATACCTTGGAGGAAGTTAGTTTTCCTTCAAGTTAGAGAGCAAAATTACATGCTATTCCAAAAAAATAAACTCAAAAAGAACAAAAAAATTTGCATCATAAATTTGCTTGTCGTAAACCCTTGCAAGCAAAACAAATGAGGATGCCCAAAACTTGCAATCACAATCATATTACTAAGATCACAAGTTTCTCTACAATATCACATCTCGACCTCTGTAATATCACATCTCTAGCACATAAGTATAATTTGAAAACTTATTGAAATATTTACATTATAGTCTATATAAAATATAAAATTTTTAATAAAATTCTAATGATGAATGAGATGCGTAGCAAGCACCACCTCCTAGTTTATTTGAAAAATCGAAGAAGTATACAAGAACTTGGACAAATCAAATGAGATTAAAAAGATTGTTAGCTCATTTGTTAGTTGTTTCTGGAATTTTGATTCAAGGACTTCTTGATTCCAGTAACTTACCAGCGTATAGTTCGCTCTGATACGAGAGGCGAGTTCATTATGATGAACAGATGGTGAAAGATTGATACCCTCTAAAAACGACTCAAGATGTGTTGAGATCCGGACAGATACCCGTCCCACCAGCGTAATGTTCGCTCTGATATGAGAGGCCGGTTCATTATGATGAACAGATGATGAAAGATTGATACCCTCTAACAACAACTCAAAACCTATCGAGGTCCAGAACGATACCCGTCCCCGTGCATGAAGCCCTAACGACGGACCCGTGACCGGCAAGCCAAGTGGCGCAATATCAACTCCCGGGTAAGTGAGTAAACTTATTCGTTTCCAAAGGCTTTTGCGGTCCTGCAACAGAAATGTCCAGAACTCCAGGGGAGCCGGCCTTCGTTTAATCTTCACGCTTCGCCATTCTTCCAAAACAAAATTCTTCATACAAAATCTAACAATTTCTGCGATCTCTTTGCATTTCCTCTCACTTCACGAGACGAACGTTTCAGCATTCAATTCGACGTTCAATAGATTCGTAGAGCACCGAAGGCTTTATCGCTTACATTTGCTAATCTCTCATAGAACGATCCGAAATCGAGCTGGAGCGATGGTGCGTGGTCGACGTCTGGCATTACAGCTAGTAAGCAGCTGTGCAGAACCTCTTGTTGTTGATTTCTTTGACAAATTTTAGCAAATTTAATTACTTAAAAAATTTAGCTGTCGTGTTCCTTGATGGATTCACTAAACCGTGTGTGTTGTGGCAATAATTGACTGAATCTTTATCTATTATTCTTTCTTTCCCTCTGCATTTTAATTTTTTACTTCGATTGGCGAAGGTGAGCGTTCTTTTGAACTCGTGAGATTTATATTGCGGTTGTTGAGTTTTAAATGAAATGGCGTTTTAATGAAATCTTTGTGTGATTTGTTATAACAGGCTGAGAAAGGAATTTTATTGTCAGCTGGTGGACGGCCGTGCTACAGAAGTGGTTTAGGGTTTAATGGCTCAACTGGAGAGCGTTTGTGTGGTGAAGCTAATCAACTGGTCGGACTGGATATCAGAATTGCAACCACAGTTGAGGCAGCTCTTGTTAAGAAACAAGAGACCTCATTCAGAAGTATTCCGAAGTATGGCGACAGCAAAGTGGTTAGAACATTCGGTAGATCGGAAGGTAAATGTGTTTATACTGGCCGAGTTGAATTTTAATCCTGTTATGTAACTTGAATTTCGATGAGAGTGTTAACGTGTTAACGGTCTTTTGTATGCAGATTGTTATGGTGATCATTCAGACCGTCAGTGGCTTGATTTTCAAAGACGTGGCATATCCTCTATGGCACAAGCAACGAAGGCTTCTGACGAACAGAAAGGAGCTATGGTTTCTCGACCACATGATAATGTTGGCGGACAAGGGCAGCCACCACCGAGCCAACCACTCAGCGGAAGTTTGGAGCCGACATCAGAGGAGGAAGTAAGCGAGTACTTCGTGCTCTTTCTAGAATTAATGTTTTTATAGATCCACTTTTTCTTTTTTTTCTTCTAGTAAGGTCTATTATTTCAAAATTTGCAGGTATATGTATATCTAGATATCAAGTTGATGGTGGTGGAGTTTGGCAGTAACTCCATGATAAACACGATTTTAAATATGTATTCCTAGACTGAATCGGAAGGACCGCTGTTTTTTTATTGATCTTGTATTTTGAAGGGATGCTTTTTTATTGTCAAATGAGGCCACCTAGTATTGATAGGGAAGATGCTTTTGATATCACACTTCCCGCTGTGTCCCTACAGCAGAGATTTTGATGACTGATTTCAGCTCTGCAGAATCTGTCTGTTAATATTTTTGCAAAACTCATTCAGAAGCATCATTTGTTATGGCTGCAGGAGAAGATCGCCCCCGTTTTGGCGAGATCAGACCTGCTAATAACTCGCAATGTGGAGTGGGCCAATCTTGCGCTTGGATTTGAGCAGGTAAGCGAGCATGTAGTGTATTTGTTGGATTATTATGCTGGTATGCTTTTTAATTTGCAGCTGTATGGAGGTCTTGATGTTTAGGTTTCTATGTTCAAAGATGCTGAATTTTATCTATTGCGATTAATAAATGCAGATACATGATTTTGTTGTTGCGTCTTGATCTTGTGCAGCAAAATAAATACGCCATTATGGATCCTCATCAGCCTCAAGCAGTGAGTCCCCCATCGATTTTGAAAAGAAATTCATTAGGCTATTATATAGGTCTATTTTTATTTTTCTAGTACGGTATGTGTTATATGTGCCTTCTTGTGTACTACTTTGTCTATGGCCTTGATTACCATACTGTAAGGACATGGTCAACTTGGACAGTTTGTGATATGTGTCTATCAGACACGATGCTCATAATCTCGCACTTTTTCTTTTATTTCCTTTTGATGTTGTCGCAGCTCATTTGTCATGTGTCGGCTTTGTGATTCTCAGCCAGTAGGTTATATAGTTGAAGAGAGCAACGTCATATTACGACAGGCAAGTTGTCCAATTCTACCGAGAATTCTACTTCGTTATTCCAGTAAATTGTACAATTTATCAGTAGAATTGTTTCAGTCTACGAATAATTAGTTGCTCAGAATGTTCCTGTTTTTTCTTATGAATGTTCTGCATATGCTGCGTGTTTTATTGTGGTAGTAGGTAGAAATCATGCTTTTCTATTTGATGACTATATTGAACTATGCTGGAATCCCTTTTTCTTACAGGTTATGAGGACTAAGCGACCTTTCGTTGTATCGGTTTTTGATGCCACTGGTGAAGAAGTGGTTCGGGTAGATATCTTTTGTCCTGAATTTTCTCTCGATATTATTATTATGAGTTTTGACTACACTTATTGTGAAGGTGACCTAGAATAATCGCAATATAGACCTTCCAAAATAGCTCACGATGTTCGGCTTTGGGTCGTGTACATTAGAAGATGACAGCCTCATTTTTTGCTTTGCCTATTTTCATTGAATTTGTCGCATGCACGCGACGGTGAGGTTTATCACTCAGTTATTTCAAATGACTTGATTGAATGTTCAGGTGCGAAGACCAGCGTTTTTGATAAATAGCTCAATGTTCGTTGAGATCGATGGGAAAGTAAGTGCATCATCGTTTATGAAGACTTGAGTGGCTGCTATTTCTAAATTCCAAATGGAGCGAACTTTGTATGCATGGTTTGCTTTGGTCTTATGCAGTGTGTTTTTAAATTTGTGCTTAGGTTGTCGGTGAATGTCATCGAAGATGGCATCTTTGGAAGCGCATATATGATGTCTACATAGGGTAAATGCTCTTTCACAATTGCTGTGCTGTCTATATTTCTTCTCATGTGTGCAATTATCCTCGCTTGGCCGATTGTTATACGGGTTAGCTACGCAGGTTGTTTGGCGACACATGGTGATCCGTGTTTGAGTGGTATTCTACTTGATGTGGCTTCACATCAATCAGATTTATCTTAATCTCCTTTTAAAAAGCTTGCACAATTTATATCCCAAGGTAGCACTTTTGCAACAGTTGATTGGAGTTTTTTTTAATTAGGAAACGGTTGAAAGATTTCTTTTTTAACTGAGAATTATGGCATGCATGATGTGGAGCCGGACCCTTGGAAATAAGCCAATTTGTCTCTCTCCGCTCTCGTTTGCAGAACCAAACAGTTTGCAACAGTGGAGAATCCTGGGTTTTGGAATTGGACTTTCACCCTGATGGATGACAGTGGAGGAATTCTTGCAGAAATCGAACGCAATTGGCGCGGTTTTGGATTTGAGGTAATTTGCTTTAGGTGTTGCGATGTTTTTGATATGAAGTGAGAAATCCATTTTTATCTATGGAATCCAGACCACAGAAAGTGACAGGAAACCGTCCAACGCCTGTCTTAGGTTCGACAGTTGTTGTATCTAACGATCTAGCTGATATTGTGCTAAATTTTTGTTGGCAGTTTCTGACTGATGCTGGACAATACGTGGTTAGATTTGGGGATGTTTTACCGAAAGGCAGTACCCATTGTGCCACCCCAGAATTAGAGGATGCAGAAGACAGGAAGCCGATTTTGCTATCAAAGGGGGAGACAACAGGTGGTGCGGAAATGCAGCAATTGCGAGAAGCTGCTGATAAGGTTCGTAAGTTTTTACAAAAATAAGCTGACACTTATCGCTTCTCTTGCTGCTTCATTCTTTGTCTTGTTCTTTGTAAGTTTCAATAATTTGTAGCCTTGCTATAACCTCCTTGTGAAGCATTATATTGGCTTTGGTTTGTGAGTAATATAGACTTCATGAATAAGATAATTGTTTCAATAGATTCTTGTATGATTGAGGGGTATTGCACTGGTGTAATCAGATATAGTTCTTGGATTTCTTTAGTATTTAAAACCTTTAATCCAAGCTACAGGTTTGAGGTTTCGTCTTGCTATGGAGCCCAGAATTTTCAGTAATGATAATTCTATTTCGTTTGGGAAATGTTCTCAAATGTGGTCCTTATTTTGAGACATTCCATGTGTGTTGCATCAGGTCGATGCGTTAGCCGTGGTCAGACCGCTGAGCTTGACAGAGCGAGCTGTGGCATTAGCATTGGCAGTATCTCTTGACAACGACTATTTTTCAAGACACAGTCAGCATGGGTATGCTCTCGTAATCACTATCCATGTACTTATTGAATTGTTCGATCGTCCTGATCCAAGTTTATGAATACGGCATGTATTCAATCCTCTATGCAGAAAAGTTATCGCTTTTTATTATCAAGATGCTCCTTCTGCTTGGCGCATTTTCCGACGTGTTTCTTTTCCTTGGTGCTAAAGCTTTGCGCATTGGGTCAAATTATTTGCTAGGAAGCTATTCCTCTGTGGTTATTACTTAAATTCTGATTATGAAACCTTGATCAAGTTGGTCGCAAGATTTGATGGCGTTTGAAAGGTTCATTAGACTTTTCGTACTTACAGTCATTCCTTCTTATGTTTGCAACTGCTAGGGTCGGAATGCCTCTTCCCATTCCTTTTTACACATCTGAAGCAGCTTCATCTGCTGAAGCCTCTCCAGCAGGATCATCAAATGCTGGTACACTTGCTTTTCCTTCTTGAATACGATTGTGCATGTGTAACTGATTCAATTACCTAAGGTTACAACAGTCGTTGCCTTTGATTGTTTTGCTTGTTGTTGCCACTTAACATAACAATAGTTTTACGCTTGCGTGAAGTGGGTCTTTTATTTTATAGATTGCTTACGGTTATCTTTTTCTTTCAAAATAGCTCAATAGTTTTAGGCACGCATGCTGCTTTATGGAAGTCTTCAAAGCAAGCATGTTCGTTGTTTAGGATCTTGTCAATATGACATTACTATAACTTCTATTTTAGTGTTTTAATTAACAAAATCGTCAAATCGATTATGAGCAGAACACATACTAAAACAAGGGTTTTTTCATTCTCCTTTATTTGTTCTTATGCAGAACCGGACACAGGGCACGAAGTCTTTCCTAGCCAAGGTTTCCGAGGTTCGCAATCTGAGAACACAGCAGCAGACGCTGACGTATTCAGTGACAAAACGGATGAAACATCTGCAGATGATCCTTACCATGGCATATTTGATGAGTCGCGTGGCGGTGACCAGAACTCTGACAATCAATTTTTTGATGACACACCTGACTCTGGTGATGGTTGGGGAATTAGCGACTGGTTTGGAGGTGATGGTGACAATTAGTAGGTACTAAGGTAGGGAGGCTCATGAATGGAGCATCTAAGGGCTGAAACTGAATTTTGGGGAGGTGAAACTTCTTGAAATATTTTTCAGTAAATTTTCCTTGAAAGACAAGAAGAATTGGCATGTAACCCAAGTCGTTTTATATTTTTTGGAAATTGTGGAATTAGTTATGAAATTTTGAAGTGGAAAGGCCATATGGCTCTAAAATGGAAATTGAGTACATTTGAAGAGGTGCTCCATTTCAGAGCCTCCTACCTTAGGAATCAGACCTGCTTGTTGTTCTGGACATAGATCCTGCACACAAAGTAAGATTCTTCCGTGGTATAACTTGATGACCGCTTTCCAGGGCAACTTGACATACACCACAATATCAAATTTTGTCTGCATCATGTTTTCTCAAACCCTATTAGAATTGTGTTCCAAAGAAGCAATATTAAAAGAATTTGCAGGCCTGGTTTGGTAACAAATTAGAATCACCAATAAATGCATATGTTGAATTGGTTTGGTAATCACATTTTCATCACTTCGTGAGAATCAAGATAAGGTATAAGGTATTGTTTCCAAGAAATTTTTAGTGACAGTTATGATTGTATGTCCATAAGGTCTGATTTGTTTGGTCAAGTAGGTAGGAAATTATGGCAGTATAAATAGAATCTAGGAATTGTGTGAAAATTGTATGCAAAAGTTATAAGATTTAAAGTCCAATCGTTAGATTTTCAATATCTGCCCTGTTGGAAACCCCTTTGTGTTGAAATTAACATTTGCCTTACTTTATCTACAACGTGAATATACAAGAATCCACGAAGTAGGTAGAGCACTTCGGATTTTAAAATTGAGGACTACATCATTCAAACATACACAACAAGTTTAATAGAGAACCATGTACGCTCGGCGGTGTGTATTAATTTATGGATGAAGGGGATATATTTGTGTAGTTATTTCTTGGGAAAATTTTATGGATACCCCTGGAGTTTGCCATATTTATATTGATATCCCTAGTTTTCAGAAATTGCAGAAATATCCTTGGGCCATAATTTTCAAGCGTTTGTTCTATTGTGTATGCCTCTTTCTCCCTTATACGTATGTCAGCTTCTTTTTTGTTCTATTGCACTTTTTGCTTTAACCCTTAAACGACCAAAAGGCCCTTTGCGACCAGTATAATATGGGGCATTTTTCTTGTATTTGGAATGGATCCACACCTCTACTACATTTGAGACCAACAAAGAAGTTGGAGAATAGATCAATGCGGTTCTAGTGAGCTACTTGAGATCCCAAATTAAAATTTCTTTTTGGTAGCAAATGACAATTATACGTCGGCGTATATACTAAGCCCTATGGTTGTTTAAGGGTTGACATTTGTCATGAAAGAAGTAGCGTGCATAACACAACAAATGCTTGAAAAATAGGGTTTGAAGGCATTTGTGCAATTTTTGAAAACCTAGGGGTATCTATACAATTATGGCAAACTTTAGGGATATCCATAAAATTTTCCTTATTTCTTTAGGTCTTCATTGATTTTCACAATAGTGTTCAACTATGGTTTTCATACAAAGAAATAGACCATCTTTGTTTGTGGATAAACCAATTTTGTAAACATGAAGGTTGTATGTTGTAAGTTACTAGCAACTTTGGCATAGAAAAACTATTTTTGAAAGATGATGGTATGTGTCATTTTGAAATTGGACAAAACTTCTAAAATCAAATACGTAAAACTAAAATAAGTAAATCCTAAGCTATCAAAGTTCCCAAAATGCTAATAAGAATTATTATATGATATCTTGGACAACATAGAAGATTTTAACTCACAAGCAATTGTTGTTTGAAACTAACTAAACTTCAAAGTTATTCACTCCAAATACTTAGAAATACTCAAAGAAATCCTAAAGAAACACTCTTTCTAGACCATTGTTAAACTGGTTCACTCCAAATACTTAGAAAAAACTCAAAGGAATTCTAAACAAACACCCTTTCTAGATCATTCCCATAAAAAAAATTATGTGATGATATACTCTCCTTGAAATTTGCTTCAAATATGCACACATATCTAAAAAGAGCAAACAAAATGTAAACAATATTGATTTGAATAATGAGTGAGGGCCCTCGTGGGATTTAAAGTATAACACTTTGCAAACCATCATAAACCATTAATAGATTTGTAAATAGCATTGTTGATGAATCTATTTTGTGATTCAAACATTATATTACAACAATAAATACTTGTCAACGCTAGGATTTGTACATGCAGTACTTTAGCATATAATTTTTTGTTATAATACAATATTGTAAAACTAAAAATGAAAAACAAAACATTCTCTATCAAAATAAAAATTTGGAACGGATGAAGTTCACATCAAGCAACTTTAAATAAAATTCTCTTTTAAAAATTGTAAAATTTTAGATCCATTTATCTAACATATTGTAGGACTTTGTTGATAGTTGTATAAATCATATTTGAGTACAAATTAATTCAATATTTTTCTAAGCAATGACTTCTAAATTGACTAATTCTAGATTACCATGATTGAAAAATACAATTATGTTGCAACAATTTAGTGTAAAGAGAGTATATAGCAATGCTCTATTTGTTAAAACATGAGAGTACCATTCTTTCTTGAGCCTATTTTCATCTCCAATAAAATTCCTAGCATTGAATCAATGGCAAACAAAAAAAAATTGACATTCCAAAGATTTAAAGAACTTATGCCATTGTGGTGGAAAAAACAATTTGGAATAGCATTATATATACTCCCAAATATGTAGCATACTAAAAATTGATTATTTCACAAAACAAGCAAAACAATAGCATATCCTAAATCAATAAAACCATTTTTTGGTTTTGGTTCATGGTTATCAAATTGCTCATAGATTTAGATATTGGAATTTTGCCAAACAACCACAAGTCAATTCTATTGCAAATTTTGTACAATCTACTTTGAGCATGGTCTAACAAAATATTACTCCAGAAAAGCAAGCTTAAAATAAAATTTATTATCAAGGAGTGAGAAATATTGTTTCAACTATTTGCTAGACCGTGAAGGGGGTTCTCTAAAGAAATACTCAAATTGTTTTTTAACAAAGATGCTTCAATACAACAACCATTAGATTTGACCATTTGACCACTTTTGCTAATAGGTTGACTTTAAGAGCACCATGGCATAAAGGGAAATGGGTTTCATTGTATTTTTTGAGCAACCAAAAAAAGACCATGAAATTACCATTCATCAAGGTTGCATTCACACTATGCGAAATGAATATAATAAAAAGGTGAGAAATCCTTTATTGCCTAGCTTGTAATGACACAATAAAATAAAGATGTTGTGATGTGGGCAATTTTTTGTTAAACTTAAGCATCCATTTTATTTTATGTTAGTTTAATGCTCAAACTTATAAAAATGTGGGTGTTGATGTTCTACATTGTGTCATTTGTTGTAATGTAGTTGAAAATCGGTTGTTGGATTGATGGCCAAGTAGGTTGGAGAAGGTTGGTGAAGTTAGGGTTAGCTTGTGATTGAATGCTAAGGATTGAGATTGTGGGGGTAGGTACTTGGGGGTTGAGCTTTGTTTTCATGACTCCCTTGGAAGATGAGGACCATGCTTTGGAGGATGTTGAAAATGTGAAGTTGAGAAAGAATTGTACTTTTATTATGGTTTACGAAGAAAACTATCCATTTGGAGGTTAATATTCATTATTGTGATTGTGCATGATTCAAGCTTTGGAATGACACACAATTTTGAATTTCTTTTATTGAGTTTCTTTTTTATTAGTATGTTAAGTTTCAAACCTAAATCATACATAAAGATGGGATCCCATGCTTATCAAACAACCACAATCTTCATGATAATACATGTGTTAAAATATCAGCCAAAAATATCACCAAAGTGGCTCTATTTTGGATACAACCAATGAATTACAAATGAATGATTGCCTCTTTGTATAAGGTAGTATTCAAAAAGTAATGAGGTCATGATTTATCATCAACGCAAAAGTATGTACATAATTTTGGAAGATTATCTCACACACAAATATGGCATTTAAAGAAACTTTTGTTTTTCAACAAATGCTTCTTTAGGAGTTAAGAGAAATGGGAGTTTTTCTATTCAATTTTGTTTTCTTCATACTAGGCCACTAGGGTCTATGTATTGCAAACAATACACAACCAAGACTTCCATGTTGTATGTAGTTTAAGTTTTGCTCTATTTAACAAAACATGCAATCACCACTTTAGGGGTTCTAAAATAGGCAACAATCTATTGCTATGTGACCAAAGTCACTTTTTAGGTAAAACTAAAGTTTAGAATTACACATGCCTTGTTTTAAGTTTTATTACCCTTTTATACTCTTGTTTTCAAGGGTTCCTTACTTTTCAATCCATTACCAATGTTATTGATTTAGATGGATTTTTTCATAGGCTTGTCTAGTGTTCTATTGGTTCAAATTGCTTATTTCAAACAATTGTTCAAGTTTGGTCAATTTGTCATGAAAATGTATGCACTACCACCTAATCAAATTGGGAAACAAAATTTTGAACTATTGTGCTTTCATGTCAATTTTGTCTAGTTGTTGATTCTTTTTTTGAAATAAATTTGTACTATAAATAATGATTTTGTATTTGAGTCAATAATTTCTAATTTGCAAAAGTACTCAAGGAGATCACTAGCTTATGTTTTAGAATCCACATGAATTAAAAGATAGGGTTCATTTAATTCAAATAACAAAAACATTATATAATATATAGAGCTAGTATAGGGTCCATGAAATATTATATATTTTAGTATATATAAATTAGGGTATATAAAAACACTAGGTAGTACAATTTTTTACTAATAAATCAGCCTTGACAAATAGGGGTAGTAAAAAATTATGGTGTTGTTTGTTGCTCTACATG
The DNA here is from genome assembly GCA_963920765.1 of Ulota crispa. Classification (NCBI taxonomy): domain Eukaryota; kingdom Viridiplantae; phylum Streptophyta; class Bryopsida; order Orthotrichales; family Orthotrichaceae; genus Ulota; species Ulota crispa. Next base: position 30,434,223 of record OY987244.1, read on the forward strand.
TTAGATTGTTTTGAATACACGACATAGAATTGAAAATACTTAAAACTTGTTAATATAAATTGTCACTTGGGCAGTGGCCCTTTAATTCATATGCTTGTTATTGGTTTCATGATGTACACCATATACATATATGTAATAGAAAAGAAGAATTTCTTTTTGAAAAAGCAAGGAAAGGATAAAATTGGACAAATTAATTTTATATATAAGGTAACCTTGCTTAAAACCAAATGAATAATTATACACAAAGAACTTAGGAAACTATGCCTTGATTAGCTTTTTACATAAGGATATGGTCATCTTAAATACTATATATTAGATAAATAGGCCTACATCAAATATCCTCTTGACTTAAGAGCATACTAGTAAATTACAAAGAGTGACCTCCTTGAGCCTTTGAATTGAAGTAGCTACTAGAGATTTGGCTTTTAATACCATTTTTTTGTAGCAAACAATAAAACAAAACTCTTTTAATTCATTGCTAGGATTTTTATTTTTTTTCAAAAACACCTTTTGAAATTTGGTTTGCAAAAAACAGCAATGTAGTGAGATTTTCAAGCATATGTTTGCAATGCAGGGCCTTGTAAAGTGTATTTCATGTCTTTGTTGGCTATGAAAACTTGAGGAGAACACTACAAGAAAACGGTGTCCAAATCACCACGTCCAAATCTACAAAATCTGTCCAAATTGACAAAATAGTGCTTGAATTGGCAAAAAAAATGTCCAAATCAACATGTCCAAATCTACAAAAAATGACTGAATTGACAGCGTTTTCAAGTTAGGCAAGTCTAACTTGATTTAGAGCATGTTGAACAAATATTATCAACACCTACTGCAAAAAGACAGCGTTTTCTAGTTAGGCAAGTCTAACTTGATTTAGAGCATGTTGAACAAATATTATCGACACCTACTGCAAAAAATGTCTATAGCATGCTTGTCAAAGGGCCCATAAAATTTTGGACAAAGGTCAAGAACTTATTTAGTCTAACTTCAAATCATCATAGCTCTGAATCTCCATAGTCAAACCTCACAAAACTTTCACCATATTTTTTTGCATAAATCTTATGCAAGATCCTATGGTTAAATTTGTGAAAAATAGGTAAAAACTTGTTTTCTAGATCAAATGACTAGAAGTGAAGGTTTTGATTTTTTCTTGAGAAAAAATGGGCTTGGTCCTTTAGGTATAAAATACAACTTCCCTTCCTTACAATTTCAACGTGAACAAATACAAAATTTGAATTCTAAAGATATGTGTTTAAATAACAAGAAAAATATATATATCTCTTTTATTTTTGCTACCAAATTTATCTAACTTTGGGCTTTTAGACTTTCATGTGATTTTGAACTCTGCAAAATATTGGAAGATTTCTTAATGTTTAGGAAAAGCATCAAACATCTTCCAATGTATAAACAAACATTAGAGATCTTTTGCACATATCTTAAAATACAATAAAATTTGGATTATGCTTTTTAGACTTTTTTGTATGATCCTATTTTATTTGAATTTCTTCATCTTTTGTTCTGTTTACAAAAATAATGGTCAATAAAGTAGTTACAACTTCCAATAAGAATTTTGATTTGGAGATCTAAAGAGAGGCCTATTATAATATTCCCTCTGTCCCAAAATGATCTTCCTACTACACAAAATGTTATAGATTAAGCTTGAAAAGAATCATTTTTCAAATTTATTTGACCAATGAATAGGGTTTGATGTCCTCCTATTGTTCTAGAATTTTAAGTTTCAAATTAGTTTTCACAAGTGTAGTTTCAAAGTGCTTAAAATTTGAATTTTTGAGGCACTTTTGAAAAGCACCAGTGGCCACTCACTTGATGACATGGGATTGGTTAGCATGTCCATGCTTTTGGAGTATGTGCAAGTGTCGCTAGCTTCCTTCCTCCTCCAACAAGAAGATTATTTTGGGACACTATAAAAAGGCCAACAAGAAGATCATTTTGAGACAGAGGGAGTAGTATAATATCAAACAATGATATTTGAAACTATAGTTTGTATCTTTAATATGCATATTGAAAAATTTGAATTTGAATGACATTCAAAAAACTCAATATTCCAAAATACTTTGATTTAATGTGATTTTGTAATGAAGATGAATTATGTTAATACCAGAAAATTAGACATTCCATTTCCTTAGTATCTATGCAATTCTACACTGAATTGTGTTCAAAGTTAAAACTTTGAAAACAAAATGTTGTGAAATGTAATAGAAACCAAAACTTCTATGCCACAAAAAAAACTCCATATAACATTTTACAACTTAATTTGCAAGATCGAATGTTGAATTTCATCAGAACAGAAGCAAATTCCATAAACCAAAGCTTTAACACATGCGTTCAAATTAAACTGTTTCAGATCTTCAAATAATTGCACGAAGATCTTAAAATCAAAAAACCAACTATTAAAGTATGTTTTTGTTTATTTTGCTATTTCAAATTCTAGTTAGTAGCTCCTTCGAAAACTTGCAGATTATATAGGTAGCAAATGTGATATACTCATACCATTAAACATCCTTCCAAAAGGATGTGCTTGCATATTAGTTCACATGCTTTGAATTAGTGTACCAAAATACAATCATGAGATACTTTATACTCTTTGTGATGAAAAATCATTGAAGTTCAAATAATAATCAGAATGCAATACCTTGAAGAGGTCACTCTTTGAAATTTTGGAGCAGCATATGAAAAACATGGGTATTTTATTGGACCTTGTATATTGACAAACAATGAACTTCAAAGTATTGGTGCTCCAAAATTATACATGAGAGTGAATGATATCATGGAGTACATCATGTGCTGTATATCTTTGTTGCATTAATAACATTTTTAGAACTTTTGGTGTACATTAGATGTAGAGGACAATCAACATTGAATTTTAAAGTTATTTGGTAAAACAATTTACAAGAATAAAAAACCTACTCAAAAAATAGTAGAGTTTGGAAAGATGAGAGAGTTTTGTGCATTATAAGAATTTTTATATATTCATAGAAGGCAAGATGTGCACACTTGGAATTTTTGTACTTGTTTTATGGAGCATTGAGTAAAAGCACTATAATTTTGTTTATGAAAAAGATGATAAAATTAGGGAATTGATATGTGCACACCGGGGGTTGATATTTGCACACCCCCCTAGAGATAAATTGTAGATTTCTACCATGAAAAATCTGAATTTGAGAATTTTGAATTCAGGTTTGGATTTAGAGACCATAGTTTACTCTAAAACCATTAAAAAAAAGTTGTAATTAAATAACACTTAGTGAAAAAACTTAGTTAGTGAAAAAAGTGTTACTTTTATTTTTGTTTGTAAAAAAGATAAACTTTTTCATTGGTTGTTGTTCAATTGCAAACTTTTTTATGGTTCTAGAGTAAACCATGGTCTCTAAGTCCAAATCTCAATTCAAAATTCTCAAATTCAAATTTTTGATGGTAGAAATCTATAGTTTACCTCCCAGGGGGGTGTGCAAATCTCAACCCCCCAGTGTGCACATATCAATTCCCTAAAGTTAAGGTGATTTGTTGTTGCAAACCTTGTTTATTATTATCACAACATTCTAGATTAGAATTGCTTTGACATTATGTTGAATTCTGAAAAATATCAACCAAAACTGATATGCAATTGTTCCACATGTACATACAAAGTAGGTGAAATTTTTAATCAGAAGAATACATGAATTTCATCAGCCATGGTGTTTTTTTTACAAAACTTACACTTATAACAAATGAATGGACTACTTGAATTGTCTTATGTAGTGCAATGTAGAGTTTATTCACATTCTCTTTAAAACATTGATTAGTAGCTTAAATGTTTACAATAGTTTAGAAAAACTAGTAATTTAAATACACGTGCATGTTATTTTTTATTAGTAATAAAAATATGAGTAGTGTCAATCTTTTGAATGTTGACACAAAACCTCAAAACAAATTTGAAATCCCAAAATAATAAGTTTTACATTTTGTTATGCATAAAAAACAAAGAGAAATACAACAATATTATGAAGAAACAAAATGACATAATTTTGCATAGACTAAGCATTGGTGGTTGGGAGTATTTTCATATTGGACTTCAGGGCTATTTGAATAAAGAAAGACCTCATTTTCATTATTTAAGGCTTGTTTCCACTTGCTTGTAGTAAAAAATAATGATTTTTCATAAAAATAACAAAGTAAGTGCACAAGGGTACTTATAATTTACAAATGTTTTTATCTCTATTTAGTAAGAATGAATAATGCTTTTGGTACTTGTTGTTCACACTACCGGCAAAGCCAAAACCACCAATATTAGTTAATCTACCCTCCTCACCAACCTTATATAATATTGTGGTTAGTACTATCAAATCTCTGCAATTTTCCTTGATTTTGGATTTTAAGACTTTTTGCAAAGAATTATTTATGTGGTCATACTTTACTAAAAAAAATTACATACTTGAATCAATGCTATTTACTACATTAGAACCTCCCTAAACTAATACCTCTCTAAACTAATATGCTCTACAAACTAGTGTATAACACAAATCTCAACATCAAGGCCATAATATAAAAAAACCAAGCTTTCTATAATGCTATCTTGGCACTAACTTCAAGGTTACTTCATTTGCACTTTCACAAAAGTTACTAATAACTTACTTAAACTAATGTGGTTCTTGGAATCCCAATCATATTAGTTTAGGGAGGTTCTACTGTACCATCAACCTTGCCAACTAGGTTCAATTCTGAATTACTAACTCAAGTGGGAATGCCAATTAAAATTGACCATTTAATACTCACCTAACACCTCTCATAAGAGCAAGTGGAAACAAGCCTTTAGGCAACTTTGGATGTGCAAAAACTAGTTCATAGGTATTGAAAATGCTATATAGAAAGGATCTCCAAAATGAAGCTTAGAATCCCATATTCAATCAATATGGAGTTGTCAGTTACATATGGAGTGTATCATGGTTTAGATACACTCCATATATAACTAACAACTCCATATTGATTGAATATGGAGTTTTAGATGAACTTTTATATTTCTATAGAATAGCATTGTTATTCCAAAAACCTAAAACTAGTCAAAAGTTGAGATTCACATGAGGACTATAAATGCCTCACACAGCTCCATTGGTGAAGAGCTCTTAAGTTTTGTGACTTAACCCCTAAAGGACCACTTCCTTTTTTTTTGCCAAAATCATAAAATACTGTCACTTCTAGGAGGTTTAGAAAAAAGAGATTTTATGTTTTGTTTTTGGGAAATCTAACCGTGGGATCTTGCCCTAGACTAGAAGGGGTACTTGTGGGAAAAATCAGCTCATTCCAAATGGAGAGGAGTGAGATATTTACATCTAAAGTGAAAAAAAGAGTTTTTTTCCATGCTGCCAAAAAACTTCAAAAGCCTTTGACCATTCTTATAACAAAAAAGTTGCTCTATCCAAAGTTGCGCTTTATTTTTTCCATGTAGGAGATCAAGTCAGGTATGTGTGAGAGAATTTTCAAATCAATTGGAACTATAAAACACATGGGAAAAAATAGTAAGTAAAAAGAAGTAGAGAATGAGTCAAATCACTAAATTATTAAGAATTTATTTATGGAGATGAAAAATGCAAATCCTAGCGGTGATAATGTTGTGATAAACAATCTACTTCCTTTGGTTTAGTTTTTTTCCAAAATATCAAAAATTGAGTAAAATAAAGGACTTCAAAGTTTATTTTAGAATAGAGAATCCATAACTACTCGCAAACAAAAACTCCTCATAACTTTCATGTCACGGATTGAAATTGAATGGTTCAAAGCTTCTCATGAATAAGAAAATCTAAAGACCCAATTTCAAAATACTAAATTCAAAAAAAGTAATTATTAAAGAAGTTTTTGGGTTGCCCGGATAGGCAGTCCTTCCTTATTTTTCAGTTATTTGTGCTTAACTTTTCAATAAATATTGAAATGAAGAAAAAATTAGATGCCCACATAGATGTTTGACTTCCCCACCTTCAATAAAAGTTTCTGAAAATCAAATAAAGTAGTTTAGCTGTAGGTACATGCCCAAAGTCCAACATGTCCCCCAAAGGGACAACAGTCTTTTAGGGATTAACCCCTAAAGACATTAGTCCTGTGGGGGCCAAGTGGGGTTTTGGGCATGTACCTATAGCTAAACTACTTTATGTGATTTTTTGAAACTTTTATTGAAGGTGGGGAAGTCAAATATCTATGTGGGCATCTAATTTTTCTTCATTTCAACATTTATTGAAGAAATTATGCATGAATAACTGAAAAATAGGGGAGAAGCAGGCAGCCCAAAAAAGAGTTTGCATTTATTTTAAATAAAATTTTGAAATTGGTTCTTTAGATTTTTGTATACTTGGGACGGTGGGAAGCTTTGGATCATTTAATTTTGATTGATGAGATGAAAGTTATGAGAAGTTTTAGTTTGCTGGTAGGTATGGGACTCCCAAACCTCCATTTCTTTTGCCCCTTGTAAAATTTGGTGCTTTACTTTTTTGAGCTCTTTTTGTATTTATTTTTTGACTTTTTTTTCCCAAGTTGTAGTAGGCTAAGATTCCTTGGTTTTCACCATTGGATCAAAGTAATTCAAATTTGTGAAGTTTACATAAATCCTCCAATTTTGCCTAGTGTATATGCAAATTTCATGGCCGTATGACATTACAAGATTTTACAAAGTATGATTCACATCTCCAATCCATTTGAAAATTCTCCTGCACATACCTAACTTGGTCTTCTACATGGGAAAAAAAAACCTAAGATTTGCGTAGAGCAATTTTTTTGATAAAAGAGTGGTCAAAGGCTTTTGAAGTTTTTGGGCAACAAGGAAAAAAAAACTTTTTTTTTCACTTCAGATGTCAATATCTCATTCCTCTACATCTAGAATGAGCTGATTTTTCCCCCCCAAGTACCTCCCATAGTATTACGATACAAGATCAAGAGTCAACATTCCTTTCCTATTTTGAGATCATAACCTAATATAGAAACAAACACTAAGAGACGCAAAGGTGATATTGAAAGTATTCCATTGTATTAAGCAAAATATCAAGTGAGGAACAAACCTCCTCACTTGGTTTAAAAAGGAAAAAAGAAGGGTAACCAACCTCTAACCAACGTAACCGTCATTACGAACTAGTTCATAACATTATCCCCCTTCTTAGATAGAGTTTTCTTACGGTTTGATGCCAGCGTCTCAGGGTGCTTCTTATGAAACTTTGCCACCGCTAGTGGTGCATTCTCTAAATTCGCCGCCGGCTCCCAAGAATTCTCTTCTGGTCCATAGCCTTCCCAAGAGACTAGATATTGCAATCTTCTTCTTTGACCAAAAATCCGTGAATTAAGAACTTTGTGGACTTCCCATTTAACAGCTCCATTAGGAGTGGTAATTGGTGGGGGTGGTAATTGGCGTCGTCCCGGAATGGAATCATGACGATATCTTTCAAGCAAGGAGACATGGAATACATTATAAATCTGTAATATTTTTGGTAATTGTAAGCAATAAACAACATTGGAGAGTTTAGCAATTATTGTAAATGGTTCCAAAAACTTTGGGGCCAATTTCCGAAACGGCTCCGTTGTTGTTATATTATTGTGTTGAAGAAGAACCTTGTTGCCTATTTGAAATCTTGGTTGTAATTGTATCCTGCGATCATAGTTGCTTTTGGCGTCCTCCCCTGCAATTTTTATCACGACCTTAAGTTCTTTGTGGACTTGTTGTAAGTGTTGCACTTGGTCTTCCGCCGTAGGCACTGTAGATGTGGTTGGTGTAGAAACCAAAAATGCCGGATGATAACCATAAGAGGCATAGAAAGGAGAGAACCATGTTGCAGAATGACTTGCGTTGTTATACGTAAATTCCGATATTGAGAGGAGATCAGCCCAATCATCTTGCCGGGTTATAGTGAAAGTTTGAAGAAATTACTCAAGCACTTGATTTACCCTTTTGGTTTGTCCGTCCGCTTGAGGATGAAAAGCCGTGGTTAGAAATGGCCGAATCCTAAGGAGTGCGCAAAGTTTTCTCATGAATTTAGAGACAAAAACTGGCCCACAATCCGAAATTACCTTCTCCGGTATACCATGAAGCTTCTAAATATTATGCAGATATAATGAAGCGGTCTCGTTGGAGGTAACCGTTTCTTTTGTAAGAATAAAATGGCCTAGTTTTGTGTTTTTATTGACCATTACCAGGATAGAGTCATGTCCATTGCTATTTGGTAATTTTACTATGAAATTGGTAGAAATTTTTTTCTACGGTGCATGACCAGTCGGAATGGGTTACATTAGTTCATATCTAAGATAGTGAGTTGATTTTGACCGTTGACAAAAGTCACATCCCTCAACGTACAGGTGAACATAGCGACATAATGCGGGCTAATAAAAAATTCGATTAATCAAATCCAAAGTTTTAGCTCTCCTTTGGTATTCCGCGGCTGGTGCATCATGCCGAGATTGCAAAATTTGTCGCTTGAGTTCCTCATTGTCTGGTATACATATCAAATCTTTAAAACAAAAAATTCCATCATCCAACATGTATCCTTGAAGTCGTCGGCGTATATCTTGGGGAGGTTGCTTGAAATTATCTTTGAAAAATGACAATAGTAGTTGTAGTGTGGCATCCTTTTGCAACGCTGTCTTAAGTCGTTCTATAATCTATACATCCGCCCATATCGGTTCGTGAAACTCAAGCGCAGCCAATCACAGTAAGGATCGATTCTCTTTATTTTGTCCCTCGGTGACATCCATTTGTTTAGAAAAAATGTCTGCCTTTTCATTTAGCGATCTCGCCCGGTGGTGAATTTCAAAGTTAAATTCAGATAAGAATTCAGACCATTGAGCTTGGCGTCGGTTTAACTGTTTTGTAGTAAGAAAATACTTCAAATTTTTGTAGTCCGAGAATACCCGGGTTTGATGTGGTGATCCTTCCAAATATACTCGCCAGTCTTGAAACGCCAAAATTATACTTAAGAGCTCTTTATCATAGATATCATAGTTTTGTTCTGCTGGAGACATCTTTGAACTATGGAACGCACAAGGGTGGAGATGTCCATCATCCCCGTGCTGCAAAAAAATAGCTCATGTTGCTACATCAGATGCGTCCGCCTCTACAATGAAGGGTTGTTCAAAATTAAGGTAGAGCAATACCAGTGCTTGGAGAAATCTTGATCAAAGTTCCATGAAAAGCCCGGTCCAATTCTATGGTCTATTCAAATTTTTTATCTTTTTTTGTCAGCATGATAAGGGAAACGGCAATCCTAAAATAATCACATATAAAACGCCGATAAAAATTGGCAAAGCCAAAGAATGCTTGCACTTCTTTCACGGTTTTTGATGTGGGCCAATCTTTAATGGTTTGAACCTTGTCCTGGGACATTTCCAACCCTTTAGCAGACACCACCATTCCTAAAAACTCAACAGATTGACAATGAAACTGACATTTTGATTCCTTGGCATAAAGTCTATGTTTCTTCACTCGTTGAAGAACTTTCCGCACGACTCGTATATGTTCTTTCAGATCTTTTGAAAAAATGAGGATGTCGTCTAAATATATTACTACGGAAATGTCCAATAGATCTTCAAAGATCCCTTCCATGTAAGATTGAAATTGGGCAGGCGCATTGGTTAATCCAAAAGGCATCAATAAATACTTGAACAACTCATACCGTGTTTTGAATGCCGTTTTGAACTCATGTCCCAATGCCATCCGCACTCGGTGGTACGCCTATCTTATATCTAGCTTAGTAAAAATCTTTGCTCCCATCAATCGGTTTGTGAGCTCCAGAATAAGGGGTAACAGGTAGCAATTTCGAATTGTGACTTTATTCAAATTTTAATAATCCACGCAAACTCTAATGGAACCTTCTTTCTTCTTGGCAAATACAATTGGTGCCAATACCGGGGATTTGGACAGTTGAATCTATCTTTTCCCCAAATTTTTCTCTAAATACTTGCGAAGCTTTTCTAATTCCGCCGGTGACATAGGTCGGAGACCAGTATTTTGTGGCTCCTGACTCTGCTTGAATTCAAACCTCATGTCTGCCACGGCGTGTTTTGGCAACTCATTTAATGCCTGCTCACTAAAAGCTCTACTCAAGTCGCGGTATTCCTCTGGAATTGAAAAATTCTTTGTACTAGAAAGACTCACCTCAGAAATAACAAGTGCATAAATCTCCGCATCCTTTGCCGAAAAATGAAAAGCAGCTGTTGACACAAAAGAGTACGTTGGGGCAATTAAGTTTCTTGTAATGGGCCCGATATCTTTCATTGGCTTACTAGGCCCTATACCCCTAAGCCCCTTATCGGCCCCTGCACCCGGTATCCCTATGTCGGGTGCCGAAGAGGGTATCGGAGCGGGGTGCCCTCAGCCGCCAACCCGTAGCCGCCAGCCGGCATTGGATTGCCGGGTGGCGGGGCGGGGTTCACTGCCTGGGTCCACCCGGCAGGTCTTGGTAATCCTAACAGGCCCGCAGCGCCAACGCGCAAGCTATCTGTGGGCCCTGACAAGCTTGCAGCGCTTGCAAAGCCCGCGGCGCCTCCTCCTTTGCTAATTTCTTTTTTGATTCTTCCTTCGTGAACTTTGCTTTGTGAATGTAGTGCACTCGTGGTAATCCCACCATCCATTGACTATCGCCAAGCATCATTCCCAACTCCGGAATGGAGGCTCATTATTTCAGGCATTGTACAATTCGCTCCACAATACGCTGAGTTGAACATTACACTCTTTTGTGACCAACAAATAGTTGGGTCGTGACGAATCAACGAAGGGATGCCCAAAATAAATGGGTATCTTTCTGTGTTGGTGATATCTGCCACCAACTTCTCACGATGACTCCCAATTACAAGTTCAATCACCGCGTTATGTATAATAAGTCCGGAATTAATCATTCGGCCATCAATCACCCAGACTTCTCTCGGTGCTCCCTTGAGTTTTACGATTGCATTGCATTCCTCTGCAAACCTGGGATGCATGAAGATTCCTGTGGCTCCTGAGTCCACTTGGGTGGAGGCCGCCAGGGAGTTGATTATGGCATTTAACGTTACATGGGCCTCCGGATCCAAGGTTGCTCGTAGAGACAATGGAATCAATACATTTCCCGGATCCTCGTAGATCACTAGAGGTTCCTTCCATTACAAATCTTGCTCATGATTAAGCTTATCATCCTCCCGTTTTGTGCTCGTGCTTTGCTTCGGGATTGTAGCCGTCGCCGTCTGGACAATGCTCGGGTACTGAATCCTCTCACTCAGTTCTGGGCTTCCTCTTTTCTTGAGGCTGTTTCTTCTATTTTCATGGTAGCCGAAATTAAAAGTGGCATAAAGAGATTTGTGGGGCACTTAGCTCTGATATGTCCTAGTTTGCCGCAACCTTAACATTGCCCCTAGCGTTGATACTCTAGCCGTTCTGCTGCCGTTTTTGCTAAAGTTTGCGTAGCTCGAGTTGCGCCAAACTCCATAAGCACTGAGCCTGAATTTGCTTGAGACCTTGCACTTGGATCACGGAAAGGAGCGGTTAGAACTCTAACATTTTGGGAATCGGATTGTACCTGCCGATTTTGCCGTCGGCCCTATAACTTCTCATTAATCCGGGACACCATTACCATCCAATCTTGAAGTCTTTGTGGTTGGGTCTTTGCGGTGGCTATGGTATCCAAGATTTCATCTTTGAATCCTTCTCGAAATCGAGCCACCAAACTAGCTTCATTCCATTCGACTTGAGCGGCATATTCATTAAATGTAAAAATATATGATGCCGCCAAACCGGTTTGCTTAAGCCGACTTAAACGGTCTTCTGCGTTATTTTGTCTATCTAAATTACCGTAAACCCCAATAATGGATTTCCGGAAAGCATCATAGTCCGTTAACAGCTCATGATCACGTCCTTCATTAAGGGCTTGCAAAAGTAGCATCGCCCAATTTTGTGTAGCCCCTGTCATATATGAAAGAGCATAAGCGACTTTATTGGCATCAGAATTATAAGTGCGTGGCTTACTTCGGAATACCAAACGTAATTGTGCAAGCCACCGGTACACCTCGTTACCCTTCTTTCCGAAAAACTTATCCGATTCCGCTATTTTTGATTCTTTGATATGAAATCCATCACCTCGAGGCTCTTCTATTCTTTTTGGTGCTCGCCCTTCTTCCCTGGATGTGGATGACGCTATTAGTCCTGGTCCCAACGTCACACGCTCTGAAAGTTTTTGCACCAAGTGGGGGATCGCCGCTTGAAACACATTTTGAATTTGTTGTTGTATGAATGAGGCCAACTTCGACCCCACCCCTTCCGGCATTGTAAGCCCTCGCGGATCTCTGGCTACGTGCTTACGATCCATGGTAGCTTAACTTAACTTCACAACATGATTTCTCCAACCTTCTTCACCCACCACAATCTTGCCATTGTAGACAAGCATTGTTGAAACTTGCAACATGATTTACTTGATGTAAGTATTTCTTAACCCTAACCTTATTTCATTTATGCCTCTACTCTTCTTTCCTTCCTAATCACTACCAATTAATTAGCCATTATCCTACCTGCCAACCACGATAAATGCATCAAAACCTAAAATCACCTCCTCGATAGAACCAACAAACAACCCCAAGAACGCATTGAAACGTTGAGTAGAACATGCCAAAATTTTGGAAAAAGAAAACCGCACAAATTATTTGCTACTCCTACCACCATAGAAAATTTGCAAGAACTCTCGAGCCTATTTACTTCACAATAATTTTCCAAAAGGCAATATCCCACATTTGTCAAAACCAAATACATCCCTACCCGGTTGCCTCCTCATCCGAATGTGGACTCTCAAGGACTTGACATTATGTTACAATACAAGATCACGAGTCAACATTCTTTTCCTATTTTGAGATCATAACCTAATGTAGAAACAAACACTAAGAGACGCAACACACATTCTATTAAAATTTCAGTCTAGAATATGAAAAGCTCCAATCACAAGTATTTGCCCAAAATCGCTATGTTTCTAAAAAAGGAGGTCTAGTCCTTTAGGAATTAAAAATTCACAACTTATTCTCACAATATCCAAATAATACATTCAAAAGTGCAATTTAATTATTTTTCTGTTTCTAATAGGATTCTAAAATTTGCTAATTGTTTATTGATACTCATCATGTTCAAAATCCTTAGGGCAGCTTTACACTATGACCAGCCAAGTCGAGAGGCGGTCAAATTGAGTGGCCAAACTTTGCTGAGAGGCCAAGAAAATTTGTTGAATAGACAATAAATGCTAAAACTGACAAAAATTAATGCTAAAACTGATGGCTTTTTGCACATAGTTTGAGTCTCCATTTTTGCTGAACCCAGACTCCCCTTTGAAAAACAGTCAACCTTGAATGATAAAGTGCTGGCATGTAAACAAATGTGAGATGATGGCCTTTGGAGTTTGGCCTCTAGTGTGGAGAGCTGAATAGCCGGACTCTCGATTTTGTGCAATCTGATTGGTGCAAACCAACAGCCTCTTGACCTTTGGCCATAATGTGAAGCCGCCATTTAGTTTGACGCTTATGGGTGTACATACCTTATGTGCAGTAGACTGAGCCATGGGCAAGGGAGGTGGAACTTATTCAGGTTCCAAGTCAGCAAACCTTTTTTTCAAACATGACGTTTCCATTGGCTCGATGAGGTGGCGCCTTGGGCGGGGGGCGAGCAGGTCGGCGACGACGACAACGACGGACGACGGCGCCCGCCAGTGTTTGCGTTGGACGCAGATTGGCAGGGGTTTTGCAGCAGCAGCTGCACCTCGGGATCGCTCTAAGCTTACACCAGCTAAGCTTAGTAGTACTCGTTCCGAGCTGAGGACGATGGGGCGCCCTTCGCAATGCTCCAGAAAATACGGCATGCCCTTGTTCACAGGGGCGTGGGTGACACCGTTGAAGACATTGGACACAACCACCGATAGCAATGGCAATGGCGATGGCGATGGCGGTGGTGATCGGGAAGAAGGTGTGGTGGTGTTAGCCGGAGGGGGAGGCAACCAGCGCAACGGAGTGCCGAACCGCGTGCTGCTTGCGGAGTACGACTTCTTGTCGACGACGTTGACGGACGCGCGGGACACGTTCGACACGGGCAATGACCCGCCGTTCCGTCTGGCTGCGCACCGCGACGGCGTGGTGTGCAGCTTCGAGAAGGACTGCCGGATTTTCCAAGTGCGGCGGGAGGAGGGCGGCGAGGTGAAGCTGGAGGCGTCGGAGAGAGAGGTCACGGCGTTGCAGGGCGTTGGTGAGCAGAACTGCTTGGTGTTTAGTCCTGATGGCACTCGGTTTGCTGCTGGTGGAGATGACGGGCATTTGCGCGTGTTCGAGTGGGGGACGTTCAAGGTAGGAACCCCCGGTGAATTCCCCTGTTTTTCCATGCATTAGGGTTTCGATCTTCAGGATGATGACCTAGTGATATAAATAGAGAAAATTTCATGGATACTCCTGAAGTTTACAAACCCCTGGTGAATTCCCCTGTTTTTCCATGCATTAGGGTTTGATCTTCGGGATGATGATCTAGTGATATAAAATAGGGAAAACTTCATGGATACCCCTGAAGTTTGCAATATTTTCATGGATATCCCTGCTTTTTCAGAAATATCACAATTGCCCCTGGATCAATAAAACATTTAGGCGCTTTTTTTTTGTTATGCATATCACTTCCCGTCTCCCTTTGTGCGCACACTACTTCTTTCTTGCTATGCGTGCGCACAAAGGAAGAAGGGAAGTGGCATGCACAACAAAACAACCGCCTAATTTTTTTGGTCCAAGAGTATTTGTGATATTTCTGAAAAAGCAGGGGTATCTATGAAAACATTGCAAACTTCAGGGTTATCTATGAAATTTTCCCTAATAAATATAGCATACCATTTGCATCACTTCCAGCATTTAAACCGATTTGCAGGAGTGTCAAACTATTGAGAGATCGCTACATAAACTCATTGACAAAGCCGCGTTGTGCACTATTGGAAGGGACAGTAGACAAGCTTTTTCTTCTCTTGAATGACGAGTAACTACCCACCAATTTTACCAAGTCACATTTACCCTAAAACTTGCTAAGTGATCCTAAACCTAGTGTCAAATCCGCCAGGTCATGCTTACCCTAAAACTTGCTAAGTGATCCCAACCAAGCGTTTTGAAAGAGATGAGTCGCTGTTGGAAACGGGCTCGAGTTCAATGCCCTAACTTGGTAATGTTACCTTTTTGTTGTTGTTTTCCTGTGCAGGTATTGCTTGATAAGCCTGAAGCTCATAAATCAATCAAGGATCTGGATTTCAGTTTGGACGGCACTTTGGTGGCCTCAACATCTGATGACAGTGCGTGTCGAATCTGGGACGTAGCATCCGGAACCTGTGTGTCGTCCCTGCCATTGGTGAAAGGGGAAGAAATTGGATTTGTGAGATTCTCTCGGGATGGCAGCAAACCCTTGCTGTACGGATCAGTGCGGAAAAAAGGGAAGGGCTTTGTGTCTGCATTTGATACCTCCACTTGGAAGCAGGTGAAGTCACGGAAGCTGCAAGACGACCCTATTTCTGCTTTTTCAATTGCTCCAGATGGAAGGTGAGCATTCAGTAGCTGTAAATCTCGTGCCTTGTTATCAGGCACTTGTATGTTTTTTTAGGGTTTGCATCTTCCTTGTCCTTATTAGGTCATTTTGAGCATCTTCCCTGTCCTTATTAGGTCATTTTGTGCATCTCCCTTGTCCTTATTGAATCATTATGTGCATCTTCCTTGTCCTTATTAGGTCATTTTGTACTTATCAGCCGTTTGTACGTTTTTTTACGGTTTGCAGCTGCCTTATTATGTCACTTTGTAAACATTTATGAGCTCCTATCTCTGAGGCACAATGGATTTTATTTCTTCAAACAAAAAGAACATATCTTTTGAGGACCTTTTCTCGTGAGAGTTTTTTTTCAAACCCTAAAAGAGACTGCGTGCACACCCTACCGACTATTCTAGCCTTTCTACAAAATCTATTCGCTGTGGTGATTAACATTCCGAAACTAGGGTTAGGGTTTTGTCTGTGAGGTCTTTTCTCTGCAGGAGGGCTTTATAGTTTTTGGTTTAGAAGAAGAAACTCTGTTGTGTTATAGATTTCCTCTTCCCAGTCTTCTATAGTCCAAACTAGTGCATTTGCTAACACTCTGAAACTAGGGTTAGGGTTTTGTCTGTGAGGTTTTTTCTCTGCAGGAGGTATTTTTAGCATTTGGTGTAGAAGAAGAAACCTTAATGTATTATAGATTGCCTCTTCCCAGTCTTCTACAGTCCAAATCAGGACGATTGCTAAACCCTAATATGGCACGTTGCTATTTGTGCAGATTTCTGGCTGTTGGGAGCAGTGACGGAGACGTTTCCATCGTGAATGCAGCCAATTTATCAGCATGTCAGAAGGTGAAGAGTGCGCATATGATCTTCGTCACTTCACTGGAGTTTTCTCCGAATGGTCGAGCAGTGTTGTCGGTATCAGCAGATTCTAGTGCACTTGTCACAACAGTGGCACCTGTGAGTGCTGTCTTGTTGCAGGGAGTTGCAATATTCCTTCTTATTATCATCCTTGCAATGTTACTGTTGCACTGGTCCTCTAGTTAGTGTATTATGGGGTAATTTATTCTTGTGCGCACGACTTAGGATCTGTAAACTTACAGGGTTAGGTGATGAGGTTGTACTCTGGGTTAACCTTTTTGTAAATAATTCTACGCTCGGAAGTCTCGATCGATATTTTGAGCCGTGTTCTGTTCACTAGTGTATGATGTTTCAGAGCTCTCTTTTTAGAGTAAAAAAATTACCATTTAGAGCATCTGAGGCTGTTGAAAACGGATTGTTTACTTTTTCTGATTAGTAGACAGCAGTAGCAATGCGCAGTAGAGTCTGGAGTTGATTATTGAAACGAACATGCCTCGTATGTAACGTTCAATATCCTGTTAAAAGAGTTGCGGCACTTCGGCAAAACTCCACTTGCAAATTTATTGTAATTCACGCTCCTTGTCATGAATGTTCCTCAAAAGTCGTACAGCAGTGAAATTCTATAAGAGTCCTTCAGGGATCATATTTAAGATTTCTTCATTACTATGACTTTTAGGTGCCCATTGCAAAGGTAAGAAGGAATTTCTGGTGGCAATTCTTTTGGACAGGGTACTGAATATTCTGTTGCTGTTTGAACTTTGTAATGCACTGTAAGGTGGACGAGGTTATGAGGTACACATCTTAAACTTCCGTGGTGCTGTACTGCTGTAGATAGAATCTTTTTGTCTATATTGTAGTTGTATACACCGTTAACTTCAAGGTTTCCTGTTCTGCTCCCTTATCACTGACATTGCTGATAACCATTGTCTACCTCTTTTGTATAGTACTTCTCTTGATACATGGAAACAATGGCAGTTTAAACTGCCGGCGTATGTGATCCACTATTCACCTAAACTGCTATGCGTGTCTGGGGTAGATTCCCATCCATCCATGCAATATTGAAAAAATGGGTCTTGCATCGTGGTTTTTCAAAAATGTTCTGTAGTTGAATGAGAAGTAATTTCTTGTTTGAGCGAAACGTAGTTGCTTTGTGCTAAATCAAAAGCTCTTTCAACAATACTCGATCTAATTTTAGATTCCTTTTGTAAAATTGTTCAGGCAGCCCTTCAAGAATGCTACAAAAATTGCACTGTGCACTCATATTCTTTAAAAAAAGATTCACACATCCACAAGAATTGCAAGTGCCCTTGAAACTTGAAAATCTACACTTCTCTACTCAAAGTAACAGGGAAAGGTATACTTCCATATATTACAATATAAGAAAATGTTCAAAGCATGGCATGCTTGCACCTTAATACACTAGATTAGAACTAGATTAGAACATTTGAAGTCGTGTCAAGAATAACCAGTCACTCCGATTGGACCTCAATGGATACAAATAACCTGGATGCCTTTCTTATTCTAAAAAGGTTCATTTATATACCACTGAGGATTGTGAAAAGTAGCATTCTACAATAATTAATTCATAGCCTATTCTGTCACACACATAACATTCAATAGCACTAGTAAAGGCTACCGTTCCTCTAAGAGACTGGTGTGGAATATTCCACACCAATCTTTAGCTATGGAGACACTTGGTTGAATTTGTTGAAGTTTATGAAAAAGAGGCTCAGTTTAGTGCACATACATCAATGTGGGGGCTAGCCATATCAAAAAAGAAAAGAAAAGGAAATAAATTAATAAATTATTAATTATTGTTATTACTCCCTCTGTCCCAAAATGATCTTCCTGTTGGCGTGGAGGAATTGAAGGTCCTGTAACTTGATACATGGCCTTTCAAAGATATGATGGCCGGTGGGTCCACACAATGATTGGCCCTCCATCAAGAGCTTTGATGCATGGCCTTTTCGAGATAAGGCGGGTCCAAATAACCTTTGGCTAGCGGTGCTTGATAAAAAAACCTTAAAAATCCAATCTTTAAGTGCTTCAAAGTTACACTTTCAAAACCCATTTGGAACTCAAATTTGCAAGACTACATGAATGTATCAAACTCTATGTGCAATTCATTTATTTTATTTTTATATCCTTTTTTAAACCTTAATCTAGACCATTTTGTCTAACATGAAGATCATCTTGGGACGGATGGAGTATTATTTTGTCAAGATGAAGTTTGTGGATGATACTTGAAGAGAGGGAAAGCAATAGCCTCTCTTCAGGCTAGTGAATGTTATGCAAGTTCTTAGTATTGCTTGGTTATCTTCTCCTTGAAGGTTCTCATAATTTCATGAACACATTCGACACTTCAGATTTGTTAGAATCTAGCAAAATGGATTCACTCTTAGAAGCTTGATGGCAACTTTTAGGTGTACATGCTTTGAATAATATTCTAAACCCCTAATCGTCCGGGGTCACCGTGGATACATTGCGTTTAGTGTATTTGTCGGGATGAAAAACGTCCTGGACGTTTAGGGGTTAAGTAGTGTTTTTGTGAACAAATTAATAAAAACTATCAATTACAAGTGTGTCATTAGAATTATATCCAAAGCAATTCAAGACCATCATATCAGAAAATATGTACATTTAGACCAGTTGCAAAGGTTGCTACGTGGCAGGGACCAGCGTTCGAGGAATTTGACATTTCGACTCCACCAGTATACTATAATTAAATTTTTATAAAATTTGACCGATTTTTTATCCAGTAGTTTCAAATTCAACCGGCTTTTCTGCAATTTGAACCGGCGAACAATACACTAAATGCCGGTTCTCCCCGGACATTGGCAATTAGTTACGATTACGTTACAAGTATGACAATGACTTGAGCAATAGTCGTGCTCCAAATTAGATGATTGCCCTTCGCAACATCTGGCTATGGAAGGTGGATTCCACAATGCTCAAAACACAGGAGATTCAAGGGGCCCATTCTTGACAGAGTACTCAGCTGTTTGATCTATTGTTTTCACGATAGATATTTAAAACACTTTAAACACCATTCCTATTACCATGTCACACCCGTATTACCTTCGTTGGTAAACCATTGTCCCTATAAACAACCCCTATCACAACTGCAAATATATACTATAATATTAGTGTTGCCAACCCATAAATCGTTTTGCACGGCCAGGCAAACTATTTTGTCAACCAGGGAAATACATCGGGTGATGTTGGAAGACGAGCTGTCAAGACTTCAACTCCAGTTTCCGTAACCTTCAAAACAAAATGGCCAATTCAGTTCCATACATCCCATTATAACCAAAATAGGGAAAATTTCATGGATACCCCTGAACTTTGCAGTATTTACATAGATACCTCTGCTTTTTCAGAAATTACACAAATGCCCTTGGACCAAAAGAATTAGGCGTTTGTTTGTTGTGCTTGTACTTTCCTCATAACCAATGTTGAAAGAAGGGTTTGTAATGAAACAAAAAGGAAGAAATGTGCGCACAAAGAAAGAAGAGAAGTGAAATGCATAACAAAACAAACGCCTGAAAATTTTGGTCCAAGGGTATTTGTGTAAGTTCTGAAAAAGCAGGGGTATCTATGTAAATATTGCAAACTTCAAAGGTATCCATGAAATTTTCCCAACAAAATAATACTCGGTCGATAGAGATTGGTAACAAGCACAGAACAATCAAAAAGAATTTAAGAGGCAAGAGAAATTTATTGCTTACCAAAAGGGTATGCTCAAATTGTGCACTGCGCTTGCCATCTGCAGTAGCCGCAGTCCATCCATCTGGCCACATCTTATCTTTCCAGATACCTGAATACATTTGTGATGTCAGTGATTATGTCTTCGTGTAATGCAGCAGTACTTTTCTGCAATCAAAATAGGCAAGAAACGAGAGAGATGTTTGAAACTAACCTGCATTGATCATGGGTTCGATAGTGAAGACTTGCCCTGCTTTCATTACCCCGACAGCTTTGTTTCCTGTAGAATATGGTTAAGAAGAACCCTAAAAGATATCCAGAAAGAGATTTCTATTTATAGAGGGAGATGTGTTTTAAAGCCTTTATAGAACATAGAAATCAAAATGCAGAGTAAACATAATCTAGTAAATAAAAAGAGAGAATACATAGAAACGGGGGTACATGAGGTAATGAGAAATTATATTCAACAATTTACGAGGATACGGGCATAATGTGGAATGTTTGGTGCACAATGGAAAAGCTCCCCTACTCCATGACCGCAGTAAGACTTCACCTGCGCCTCAAAAAAAGCGATTATTATTTTAAAGCATAGGTTTTGATTTATTCAAAAATAAGCTTATTTGGCTTCTTACATGCTCTACTCGTCTTTGAAAACAATGGCTAAGGAATCAAAGCAAGACTCATAAGAATGTCTTCCGATTATCATCAGGTACAACTAAACAAAAAAGAATAAGAGGGTTTTGTAAGTACCACAGAGAGGCCATTCAAAGATGCATGCCTACTAATAACCTCACCAACCTCCCGATAACGTACTCCAGGTTTCACTGCATAAACAAGGAGGCTTCAGTCCAGGACATCGTCTACAAAACAATTGATTTTCTAAACAAAAACCGCTTATAAAAATAGAGTAGTTGTGACGGTAAAATAAATCCAGCTAGGAAATGATTTGAAAAACATACTAGGTTTTAAGCAGGGGGGAGAAACAAACCTAAGGCGATTGCTTTCTCAAGACATTCATAAGTACCCCGCACAAGATCCTCCGATGCTTTATCCACTTTCCCCACGAAGAAAGTTTCGTTCAAATCAGCTGTTCATCCACCAAGGTCACTCAAATTTCAGCGACTGACTAGCTGGAGGAAACAAAAAACTTGTTCTAGTCTATACATCGAAAAGAGGTGAAAACGAAGAGTGAACTTTAGGGAAGAGAATCGAAGGCAAGGAACAGAAAAAACTGAAACTAACGATCAGTGTCTAATGATCACATACAAACCAGCCACATCAGCCAGGACTTTACCATGACAGCCATTTAAATAAACGGATATGTCCACGTTGAGGATATCACCCTCTTCTAAAGGCCTGCATATATTTACCCGGGTTAAACTGTTACTTTTGATTCAACATTTGCTCCTGAAACGACAGAGAAGACAAGCTCCCGCAGCAAATTAATCCCCCTGGTATGCTTTCTTGCAATAAAACACATAAGCTATGAATCATGGGCAAAACTGAGTTCTCAGAATTATAATTCACCTTGCATCAGGTATCCCGTGGCAGATTATTTCGTTCACTGACCTGTCATTCATGCCATACAAAATGTTGAGCAGTGGGTCTTGGTAATAAGTTATAAAACATATACACGTGTTTCTGTATGAAGAGATACATGAATGTCATGTTTAAGAAAAGAAGAGAGGGTTGGAATCTCACGTGCAACAAGATTTAGGGAAAAAGTGATAGTTCAAAGGTGAAGGGTAGCCACCTGCATTTGGAGATAGAATTGTCAGGGATCTCCCTACTCCGAAACCTCTTTCTAATATTCTATATGACATCCTATACAACAGAAAGAGACATAAGAGCAGACTATTGGTTGTAAAGTAAATGAGTCAAACATACAGGACGCAGGTCCATCCACGTCTATACAAAATGAAAAGATTTCAAGAGCTGCAAGTTCGAATTCAACAATTTAAAGGGAGATCATTCTGTACCAGCAGCAACTGTAGCCTCATGTACGATCCTGTCTATCTCATCAGTTGTCACTCCTGGCTTAACAGCTCTCGCTGCTATGTCGAGCATCTCCCTCCCAACCTGAAAATAATTCAAAATTGCGGAAACAATCACCTCAGTCTGCAACATCCATTAGACAATTTGGAGGAAAAGAGTTCTTAGCTTACTACATTTGAATGGAGCAAGAAAAGAAAACGGGTTTATATGGGAAAAGCTGTAGTAAAAATAAACACTGCCCAAATATATAATTTTTTTGACATAAACTACCATGCAATCAAAATGCGATCAATGAGGTTACAACGTTCGTTTGTAAATGGCAAGGACAGCCATCAATATCCGATAGTTGTACACATTACCACAGAACGTTTAGAACACAACGAATTATCACAACTAGAAAACATATCCTAGATATTAAGAACCACGAGTACAGCAAGGTGTGCTCCAAGGCAAACAATTGTGGAGTAAGGAAAAAGTAAGAACAACGCAAAAAAAAACCACGTATAATGTGAGCAAGAAACGCTGATCAGTAGGAATCCTGTCCTGAGAAAATCACGTACCTTACATGTTTTTCGTAATTTGGCTATTTGTGCTGGAGTATTGATCTGCGACGATTACAACCATCAGTGTTCGGCAATGTCTAAAATATTGAAAAAAATTGGTACATCCTTATCAAATATCTCTCTCGTCAAAACAGTTCGATTCCTGAGAAAAGAGTCCTTTATGGAGAAACGCAACAACTACGATATATAGGAGTCAAACATATTCGTGCAGGTATTTCACATAAAAAATAGCATGATATACGAGAAAAAAAACATCTAGATACTTACCTCAACACTATGCTGCCATTGACTACTCATTTCCTGGGTTGGTTTACCCTGCTCAATCATACACCAAGAAAGCATAAGACCTCCTAGCTACAAATATAACTGAAGATCCAACACAGTATATTACTAATAAACCAAAAACTAGACAACAATAAACGGACCTTTACTTTCCTAAAAAGAAAACAATTGGACTAGAGTAATATAGGAAAAAGGATAACCGTGGAAGCCCATTCAGGACGATGAATGTGGTCGGGGACAAATCGGCGAGGTGATATAGGATATGCTCTTACTGGTCTGTACATGTAACGCAAAAATATTAATAAATAGCTACTAGTTACTTGTTGCAAGTCCTAATTCACTATTTTGTAACAACTAGTTTCGAAACATATTAAACAAAAGAAGGTTTCAACGACCAGCACAATTGAATTTGCAGTGCTAGACTTACCCTGTCCAATCAAAAGAGGGCATTTGCGTGCTTCGACTCTGACCCTTTCGTTGACAATACATCCACCCCTGAGCCAAGGCTGCAGCATGAGGATCCTGAATGCCATGTGACTCATCAGACTCCTTTCGACTCGGGACACTGTGGACAGCCTTATGTGAACTCCATGATTCCTTGAAACATTCCTGCGAACTGCCGAAACGTCCCTGTCATTGATGAGACAAAGAAATATGTATCTATAATGTATCTAAATAACCAGACAAGTGCATGCCTTCAATCCAAGATCCTTTAACACTCCATAACATAGAGTATACTATACCAGTTACTGACCAATGTTGCCAACAACAACTCATGCATCCAGACACATGGTTGGTCATACTACCATGTGGTGTAAGCGAGATTAAGCCACATAGATTATCTAAAACGGAAATGGGGTTTTTATTCACCTACAGTGGTCTAAAAATCCCCGCTTTAAAATTTGTCTAAGAAACCCATACACCTAAACTCTAAACCTAATCTCAACAGATTTGACTTCCATGCCACAGTGATCTCTCAGCATCTCTAAAGTGACATCCCAAAAATCACTTCAATACACAGGTTCAAATACTTGAAGTGATTCAAATTGAATCATCACCCCTTAACCCATAAGTACCCAAGGTCCCTTTGAGCTTCCTGAGAATCTGTTCTAAATAAACACAAACTAACAAAGCTTAAAAAGTAGAACAACCTTTTTTTATCTGTAATGTTATAAATTATAAACATAAGGTGTTATGAGTCACGTGAGAAAACAAAATACAAAATCACGTATGGATTGAAAGGATTATAGGACATTGGAAATTAGAAATTGATTTGAAGTGCCTCAATCTTCTATTTACGTGTCAAATATATAATTATAAGGTTAAAAGGAAATATCATGTATAGCTTAAGATAATTTATACCATCTTGAAATCTACTTCACAGATATGTAAGACATATTTTACTGCAAATTATTTTCAAATTCAATGTATCTGAAGCTCGTCTCTGCGAATGGAAAAAAACAAGTTTTGCAAAGGAGCCTTCTCTACAAAAACTGGAAACGGAAGTCACACATGTGTTTTCGAAATCTCTGTCGATGCTAAAAATAGACCTGAACAATGCTGCCCTATAAAATAAAGCAAAAAAAGGCAAAAAAAGATGCTTTTAAAAGTAGATTTTTGACATGAGATTACATTGAGCTTCAAGGTTTCGTCGACCAATCAAACTGTGGTGCCTTGGGCATGGTTAATCTGAGTATGAGAATCTAAATTTGCCTAAAGAAAATGAAATAAACACAAACACTGGACACCCCGAGAAGTCAAGATACAGTCAAGCGGCAGCCACTGGAATCGAAAACGTACCAAAAGGACGCGTTAACTCGCGGCAGTTTCAGCTCAAGACATTTCGGACACCTGCAAAAAGCATTGGAATGCAATCAGAAAAAGTTCTTTAAAAGCTGTCTCACAAAAAGGTTCAGTCCAAGGCTGTCGAATTCATCCCCAATCCATAGTGCGTGTATTCCACAACGGAACATTGTACTCCCTGTCCCTCTAAAAACGTCCAAAAAGAGCTTCCTTGTGAAAGGATTAACTGTTTTTTAGTCTTTATGCTAGTGACACATGCATTGTAGAATTAATCTACCATCTACCAAATGTATGCAAAATCTCCAATTTTGATGTCACAAGTTGGGCACCCAAATTCCATGCAAAAAATGCCATATTTGTGCATGCTGCCAACTCGTTATTATTGATGACTTAAAGATTAGTAGCAACAATAGTACCTCATATGGGCAAAGCCAAGCTTGCTAGGAGAGGAATGCTCTCTAATCGCTTAACTTGGCCCCCATGAGATCATGGAACATGGCAAACACTTTCTCAGCGTTTGAAACCAACAAAAAGGGAGCTTTCTAGTGGTACAAGAAATGTGTCTGATTTGGAGCTTTTTAGAGGGACAGAGGGAGTATTGAATTCACCATACTCTAGATTGGATGACTATGGCCTTCATACCGACAAAGAGATGGCTTTACCACATCCAACCCAAAAAAGTAAGAAAAAAGCAAAAAAAACAAAAGATTCCATGACAATAGAATCAAACATGCAGATTCAATCCAAGACCTATAGTGCATGACACTTATAACCAACCCAACAAGAAATACTAAAGCACAACACACACACATACCCATTAGCTCAAAAGTAAATTCCACCACCAAGCGGGACAAATCCTAAACTTCATCTTGGTGGACTTGAATTTTTGATAACCTTTTTTTGACAAAGCCTTAGACTAACCACTTGAATTGGGAGTTGTTGGTTATAAGTGTCATATAATGCACCGTACTACAGATTCATGAAAACCAGCACTTTGTTAGCTCTTTAAATTCCGTCATACAAACAATTCTATTCGAGGCTACCGACACAATCACCAATAGCTCAAGGCCATAATACTGATAAGAAAACAGCACTAAGATATTCAACAAACAAAAAAGAGGAAAAGAAAAGAAAAAGAAATCCATGATGAGATAATGAAACAAGCAAATGTTGCAAACAAATGAGTCAAGGATTGATAAACATTGGAAAATTTGTGAAGGAGCACGAGAAAGGCTTACTGGAGACGAGCAGCCTTGCTGCACCGCACGCACGCAACATGCTTCAAATCCAATTCGCCATCGGCGGTCATTTTGGAGTACGACGGTTTTCTGGAACATCAACAACGGCGATTGATTGATCGGCCTTCTCAGGCAACCGAACGAGGAGACTCCCCTTTTTGAAGAAACAACATGGCTTGACGAGGCTGAAACCCTAGCCCTAAGGTGTTGTACTCTTTGCTTACGTGGATGGATTTGTCGCGCTGACCTTTTCTATTGCCCACGGTAGTGTGTTACCAGCTTTACTGAGGTAGGAGACGCAAGATCGAGGGACCCAAGACCATTGGGGCTCAAGATCGAGGGGACCCAATACCGGGGACCTAACATTGGGGACTCAAGACCATTGTGGCTTAAGATCGAGGGAAACCCAAGATCATTGGGGCCCAAGATCGAGGGGACCCATGACCATTGGGGCTCAAGATCGAGGGACCCAAGACTATTGGGGCTCAAGATCGAGGGGACCCAAGACTATTGGGGCTCAAGATCGAGGGGACCCAAGACTATTGGGGCTCAAGATCGAGGGGACCCAAGACTATTGGGGCTCAAGATTGAGGGGACCCAAGACTATTGGGGCTCAAGATTGAGAGGACCCAAGACTATTGGGGCTCAAGATTGAGAGGACCCAAGACTATTGGGGCTCAAGATTGAGGGGATCCAACACCGGGGGACCAAGACTAAAAGACTCAAGACCAGGGAACCAAGACCTACGGACCCAAGATCAAGGGGACCCAAGATCGAGGGGATCCAACACCGAGGGACTAAGACTAAAAGACTCAAGACCAAGGAACCAAGACCTACGGACCCAAGACCAGGGGACCGAGACTGAGGAACTCAAGACCAGGGGACCAAGACCTAAGGACCCAAGACCAGGGGGACCCAATATCTGGGGGCCCAATCTCATGGGGACCCAATACTAGGGGACCCAATACCATGGAGACCTTGAACATTTGGGCAGGCTCTAAAATTGAGGGCATGTAAGGTAGTATGCTCTAAAACAGTCACTTTTAAGGGCTGGTTAGTCTTTTCATGGGTTTTTCAAAGGCAAGGAGATTTTTTGTCTAATTTTCATATACAAAGAAATGGATGTTAAATGTAACACAATTTTTTTCATATTTTTTGAAGCATTATTGAATTGTTGATATTTTCAAAGTTTTCTCTTACAACTTGTGAGGAGATGAAATGAAATTGAGGAGTATGACTGGCTCTTGCAATAGAATACACCTTTTCTATGATTTCATGAGGTTCATTCAAAGACCACTTCATATCCATTCCTAAGCTATTTATAGAGGGTTGCAATTAGAGCACACAACCTGATCTCTTATACTGAATATTGCATTTAGGCTGCCTTATCTTGGTAAGGTACCTCGTGACTCATATCTTGGTCACTTGGAGACGCATGCAACTCTCTAGATACTTGGATTTCACATGGTTTATGACTTGCATGTTGCTAGTTTGTTTTTTAGCAACTTCATTATTGTTGCCAAACCCTTTAAAATGATTTGTTGCAATAATTTTCATCGCAACAATATAAATTTATATATAATGTAAAATGTTGAGGAATTAGGGTGGGCCAACCTAAACGCAATATTCAGTGTAGAGAATCAGGGCAAACTTTCATGCTGCATTGGAGGCAGACACGGGACTTAGCATTTTCTAACTCAAATTCCCAATATTTTTGTGCTTCTTATGTGAACTTGTTTCACTACCATTTTCAGTTTTCAATGTCTGATTATACTGTTTATTACTATAGCACATTTTTGTGCATGGCATTGTACTCTTTTGTAATTTCTCCAATTCTAACGTAGCATGGAAGTTGGCACTCAAAATACTCAAGTAAATCTAGTAAATTGTAATGAAATTATTTGGCAATAAAGCTAGGAACTGATATTATTTCATGCATTAAAAGGTAACGTAATTCAAGTCGTTGAATAGCACAGCAAATTCTAACAAACAAACCATTCAATCGTTTGTCCTATTGGACTTTTTTTTTGTTGCAATAAGCACAATGGTTTAGAAAATGGAGCAGCATTATAATTTGTTGCAATATTCCTTTCTATATATGACATTTAGAGCTAGAGACCAAATTTAAGCATGATACATGTGTTTGCTTTTGTGTGGTTGTATCACACAATTCTTTCTCCAATCCCTTATTGTTTGTTACTTTTTGGTTTTATTTTAGTAGTATAGGCTTGTGAATGCCAAGAGTTATTACATTTTGAGCTTGTTTGATAGTTTTTCATTACATCCATATGATATGTTACACACAGATTTTATTATAGGAAACATTTTAAATTGCTAAATAAAGTAACCACATATTTAGGCCCACTTTATATTTGGGGTCAAATTGAGGGCTAGCTTGAAGTCTTTGAATATGAACCTATAGGATTGTTTGGTTTTTCCAAATCCTGCTCAAGGGCTTTATATTAGAGCCAAGCCAAAATTACAATTAATTCTAGGTGACATCCTAGGTGGCATTGTTTTGGCACCAATACATTAAGTATGAAAATGGAACAAGGTTTTCAAAGACTCAGACTCCAAACTTGGGCTGGATTGAGCTTGTTCATTAAATCAAAATCATTATCATTGTTCACTAATGAAAAGCAAATCATTTCAATTATTGATTCATAAAAAGCCATATAAAAGACCATGTTGATTATTAGTTTCCAGAAGCAAGAGGCTTATCATGCAAGTTAGCACCAGTGGCAAGCTAGTGCACCCAAGTGATGCAATCAATGCTTCCATCACCTAGTTGGAGCCTTAATTAACATGGAACTAATAGAAGGCCATACTTAGGGCCAACTTAGCAAAGCAACATGTAGGGGTTCAATTGGCTAACATTTGACATCTATGCAGGTGTGGGAACAATTCTCTCTTTTGTGACTCTTGATAATATGGACACTCCAAGATAAATGTATGGGTTGGAACAAGATTGAAGGTTAAATAAAGACAGCCTTGCATCTAGCCCCAAGCCTAGTATAAAGTGAGCTGTAAAATGTTCAAGATTGCAACATGCAACAACTAGTGAATGAGCTAAAACCAACCATGTTATGAGTTAATCTTAGAGAGTAGTAAAATTCAAGATTAAGAAGCATTACAGGTTTCTGATCCATTCAACAAGTTAAAACTCCATACCCAAAGATGCCTGCAAATTTTTTTGGGACAACTCAAAATACACTGGTATTGATAAAAGAAGACAAGGGGTGAAGGCTGAAGAGAATGATTAAGTTCCAGGCATTCACTTTATAACATAGTTTTTCACAACAAATCTTCCTGCACATTCAAAGTTTTGCACGCACATGATTTTTGTTATTCTGCTTCTAACTCTAACGTATTCTCAACCATTTTGACAAGTGAAAGATGCGTACAGATCAGTCATGATGTATGATGAGAGTGTGCTGTAGCTTTATTCTAAAACTAACCTATTTACTAACTGTCACCCTCGGTTGCTGATATTACACAGTTGCTAATCTATGAAATTTTACGTAATGAACAACCTCAAAGTAAATTTTGGATTATTTGGGAGTTGCAGCATGGTTGCGGAATGTTTCCAAATCCACTAAATCACATTAAGTTAAGAAGACAAATTTGACCATAGATTATAACATCTTGATTTTTTTTTAATCACTTGCGTCCATGGGAACAGCTTTGTATTCAGACAACAACATGGCCTTAGATCATATTTTAGCGCTTTCACTCAAGTCACATTGTTGAAATATCAAAACATATCAACTTCCTAATTACAGAATACATCCCTGAAAATGAATTACAAAAAAAACTTCACATTTACATAATGGCAAAATGAAGGATCTCAAAGTTTGACTACATGTCCAGGTCATAGGTCTATCCTTCGAGGATTGAGATTAGCAATTGAACTTTGCTCAGGATGGAACGGACGTCATTGACATCACTTCGACATCACCCAAATTCAATACCATCTAAGCCCATCCAGTTCATGATGTATTCCGAATCATCGAGAACGAAATACACCACCAAAATTGTTGAAATTGATTCAACCCTAAAGCGCTGCATAGTCAATATGTATCACTTAAAAAGTGTTCTACGAATCTACAAGTTCAAGAATTTACACCAACCCGGCGTTGAAGAAATCTCCACGAAACCTGGTGAACACTGAACATGCCTTTACAAGGTCCTGCAATATAGCACCATTTAGGTAATTAACACAAAATTTACGTTGCAAGACAATCTATACAACTGATGGAATTGGACAACGAAACCCACATACACCTAGACAGACTGTAGGAGCACTGATGCTAGTACAATGATGCAGCTTTTCGAGGTAACCGTTCCTCAGGTGAAGTGCTGAACATTAAATCGTGTCTGGATAGAGGATTTCAGAAATATAGGAAATAATTGAAAAATACGAAGGTAAAAAGACAACTAAAGGGAAGGGTGGACGTTTGCCAAAAACAGGACAGTCCTCACCTGCGGATATCAAGTTTTAGCTCCATTGATCCTACAGCACTTGTGGCATCCCTGGTTCTTGGGCAACTCTGCTTTCATAAAACAATCTGGATCAGCTCAGAAATATTCCAGAAGAGAGCATAAGCCAACAAATGCAATTTAATTTTCAATCAATAACAGAGAGAGGCGAGAGTATTGGAATTACTTGAACTCAGAAGGATTTGGAACAGCTTCATAAACTGTATTAGCGACAGCATCTCTTTTCATCTGGACCACAGGGACACAAGGAAACCATTGATAGTCAGAAACGAACTCTAATCAACACAACAACAGTAATATAGCTGATCTACGCTAGAGGCAACCACTTTTAAGGTTGTAACTCGTTACAAACCCTTCGAAGAATACTTCGCCGAAAAACTACCATAAAAGTGCACCCGACATCTGAGAATGACAAGAGAATGTACGAATATCATGTTTCTCATAGCTCATGATATTATATCAGGTCGACCTAACATTACTTCGATATCAATTAGTGTGAATTTCGATACGTAAGCGTGACGTTTAAGCAGCCAGTGAGCACGCATTGGCCTACTTTACTAAGATTTGAGAATCAAGGCCACGAAGTGCTCACTTGTGTAGCTTCACCACGGAATCCAATGTAATGCACGCGTGTCGCACCAGCCCCAAAGTTCCGTGGAAAGTGCAGAGTGATACTGGCAACCCCCTGAAACTTCGCATACCTAACATCAATTATAAAACAGATTAGAAGGTGCTCTATTACCACATACTCATATTGCGACATATGAGATTTTGGAGACATACGACATGGAAGAGCAAAAGTATAAACCCAGTCCGTCTGGACAACCAACATAGCCAAGCAAGGAGTTGGTATACGCTATAAAATGCAGTAATCAATTATTACACGTAGGAATTTGAAGATTATAGTTTTAAACGTTGCAAGGATAAACATCTCCCGTCGAAACAATGAAACTGAGAAGTAAATAAGAAAAATAGCTTACTTGGTTGGATACTCAAGCTCGCCCCTGATGTTTTCAGCCAGCTCCCACTCTTGAATTGGTGTCAAATCATTTGCTTGTGAAAAATCAATATCTTCCCTATTCAGAAACCTGCAATTCCACTGAAAATTTCAGAGGGGAAATATCTCAGACATTAGAAGATTTACTTGAAACCACGACATGGCTTGATATAACAAGATAGATGTAACAGAGAATGCAAGCATTAAATATACAGTTATAAAACTGCAAATGGTTTAATTATGCACAACTACCCCCACGCCAGACAAAAAAGAAAACTCACGCTCGCATTTTTGCAGGGCTGGAGCCCTCAACGCCCCCGATGATACAAATGCTCTTGATTTTCACGTCCGTAGTAAATCTGAGAAGTGCAAAATAAAAAAAACTGAAAAACTGAAAAACTCAAAATGTGAAAATCACAACATTTCATTGCAAAATCAATTCTAAAACTCATAGCACCAGGACAGGAAGCTTTCATCTTACGGTATGAAAACGATAAGCTCAGCGTCATCATCGTTGCTTGCCAACACGCTTGTTAAATCCAAGCGCTGTTCCCAAGGTTTGAATACGCTTTTCGCACTCCCCTCGATAGCTTCGTTCAAAGCCGTTACCTGATTCATTACAGAAATACACCATTGGATTCAACCAAAATTGAATGCTACACTGAGTGCTACAAAAATTATTGTCAGGGTTTCACTCTCCACAATGTAGACATGTCACTGACATTCTCCACTCAAAATCACGTTCATAATACGACTACATGTATATAGTTCATGATAACATCACCTCATACGTGCCAAATAGGTGTGAACAGCATATATAATGTTCTCAACACCAACTAACTACTACCACACTTCAAATGATCCAGCTACCCAGAAAACCCCCTCCAGTTCCGATGATCAACTAGGTTTGTAAAAACCATTAGTAATTCTTACCCCTGAAATATCGATGTTTTTGTACAGAGACCAATCTCCCGCACACTCATGTTCTTCGCAGTCGTGCTGGTGAAGGCAGGATGCCATTGTGAAAGGAAAAACGTTGATGTATATAGAAGAGTAGCCTCGACCACCTGGAAAGAACCACGCGAGCTGTTAATAACGTTCATCACCTAAAAAATTCCGTGCAGCAAAAACCTTATGGAAATCATGCCACAAAGTTGAATGGAGACTTCTGATGCTCAGAATTAAGTCAAATGCTTGCATCCGCTTGTTAGAACGAAAGCTGTCTGTAATACTGCTATATGAGATCCATGTTCACGATAAAAGTAATAAATGCCCATACCAAAACCTCACTAAAAGAGCGTCATCTTAGTAAACTCAGGACTCACGGACTGTTACCACACATGAAAGTAACACATGAGCCGCTCATTACAAAACTCCATCTGCGGTGATTATCAACAAATCATTTCCACTCAACATATAAACTTAACAGCATACATCAATTAGTTGATGTGTTAGTAATCAAGTGACAACACTTGAATGCCGTTTGAAAGTAACCTTACTATCTTTTTAGTGTTTTCGTCAAATTTATTCTTTAATCACACACTTCAAAGGCACTAA
Organism: Ulota crispa; assembly: GCA_963920765.1. NCBI lineage: Eukaryota > Viridiplantae > Streptophyta > Bryopsida > Orthotrichales > Orthotrichaceae > Ulota > Ulota crispa. The sequence goes on from OY987244.1 coordinate 30,467,231, forward strand.
AACCATGTGACGACAGTGCTCGTACATCAATCAATTGAAACAGCACTAAGATAGCCTAAGCGGGACTGCAGTAAAGTTAAGCAACATAACAGAAGGAAAAGACAATATCCTGTTAAAATTGAGAACGCACTTGCATTAATTTCACATAAATCACATATTATGCCTCATACACATATTCATTACTTCAAACCACCTTCATAATCCAAAAATAGTCAGAAGCTAAACGAGGTTTAACTAAAACGTCAGCTGGCAAATGACAACCGACAGCTCCATTAACTCTCGTAAAAACAGTCAAGCATACAACACCAAAACTCTCTCACAGAGAGATAAAGATTAAGCTTCTCACACAAAAGACGTTCGACGCTATGACTTCAAAAGCCATATTTCAGTACTCACGAAAATATAGTGTCGATGCTTACCAGAAAGGAAAATATATTCAACGATGCGGCAAACACACAAATGTTTCGATCGGTAGCCAGTCAGCGAAACCTCGGAATGCTAAGAACAATGCAATGGAGAGCCTCTACGTAGAAGAATGAAAAAGGAATGGAAATGACGAGCAGATTTGACAACTGACAGCTCCATTAAATCTCATAGAAACAGTCAAGCATACGACACCAAAACTCTCTTCCATAGAAGTAAAGATGAAGCTCCTCACAGAGGAAAGGACCGCAACTCAAACATATTATGCCTCATACACACATTCACTACTTCAAATCACCTTCAAAGTCCAAAAATCGCCAGAAGCTAAACAAAGTTTAACTAAAACGTCAGCTGGCAAATGACAATCGACAGCTCCATTAACTCTCATAAAAATAGTAGTTAACAACACCAAAACTCTCTCACAGAGACATAAAGATTAAGCTTCTCAAAGAGGCAGCGACCGCAACTCAAACATATTATGCCGTAACTCAAACAGAAGACGTTCGACGCGGTGTTCAGATTGATTTCAAAAGCAACATTCACGCACATAAAGTGTTGATGCTTACCAGAAAGGAAAAATACTCAACGATGCAGCAAATACACGAATGTCTCGATCGGTAGCTCGTAAAACCAAGACAGAGAAACCTCGGAATGCTGAGAACAATGTAATAAAGAGTATCTACGTGGAAGAATGAAAATGGAATGGAAATGACGAGCAGATTTGTGGCTGCATCAATTGCGATTCAAAATGCAAGTATTGCTTGGAAAAGGAGAGTAAATGAATTGAAACCCTAAACTGGCGCTCATTAAACCTTAACCATTTAGTTGGCCTATCGCTCTCAGTCTTTGCTTGTCCTGTACCTCGTGTCGGGGATCTCCCGCGTGTTTAGTAGAGCCACGTGTTAACTTGTTTGAGCGCCACCGCCACGAAATTTGTGCGCAGTACACGGCACGCATGGCGTGGCAATTGTTGCGGCGTGTTGCGGATAGAATTTGTCTTCACTGACTTGTCATACGATCGTATCTGGCCGAGAGTCTAGACAGTTGAGTAGATTTTTGTTGATTTTAGGTTGGATAGTCCTGATTTTTCTGAAGCATCTAGATATTTGATTGATAAAGTGGGATGGCTCAAAAAGTGTGACCTGACTCACCTGAGTACCTGACATACCTGGATATTGATATAGATATGTTTCTTGGATGGGCTTGGATGAGGGGAGGCAGGGTTTAATTTTGGTTTTCTGCGGGCTAGAGCGACCCGCACCCCAGAATGCAGGCAGGTAGGGAAATTTTATCTAAAATTGGAACAAATGAATAATCTACAGATGTTCATCTAAAGAACTGCTAATATAAGCTATTTTCATCCAAAGTATGGCAAATTGGATTTTGCTCCAGGAAGAATTTGACAATTACATCCAACTTCTCACATAAAAATCTTAGTGTATTGATAACCACTTAAGATACGAGGTAAGATTTAGGCAAAAATTGCTAACTTATTAACCTCTAAAATGCTTTCATGTTTAGAGGCCCAAAACTACTTCAAAATACTAGTCCTCAAAGCAAGGTCAAAATCTTCATTGAAACTTAATTTTTAACAAATCCAACTGTAGGATCCTTTGGTTGACTTTCACAAGTACATTGTTCCAAAATTTTAGAATGAATATCCCTGCCAATTGCAAGATCAATGTGCTTAAATTTCAAAATGTAGGCTTTTCTAGTCCTTCCAGAAGGTGAAGTTTTGATTTTCAAACTTTTTAGAGAAAAACACATATGTTGTATTTCTTGTGCAATTTTGGCAATATGTTGGAAAATGGGTTGAAAGCATATATAAACAAATTTAACCAAAAAAATGGATTCATTTTTACAAAAATTGTAAAGTGAAAGGTATTGATGAATGAAAGATATAACTAATATGCTAATAAGTTTTGGAAGAATTTGAAAATTGTTAATCCCAATGATGAGAATGCTCTAACAAACAATTAATAACTTTCATTTTCATTTTAATGTGAAAATTTGCAAGATTGAGAGTAAAATATAACTCTACATGTTTTTTCTACCCTCTTCCTACCTTCATTGCCCGCAAAATAAAACTCCTTTTAACTCTTACCTCATTATTTGGAATTGAGTGGTTCAATTTTTTTTTGAGTAGGTATCAATCTATAAAGTTATAAAAAAATAAAAAATAAAAAATAGAATATATTTTTTGTTGCCCAATTTGACATTGAAATTGAAAAAACCTTCTAACTTTTGCATTACTTATTGGAATGACATAAAATAAAGCCTCTCATGTATATTATAATGAGTAGCATCCATCCTAAAAATTTCATGAAAAATTTCCAAATTATGAAATCAATAGAGCCTGCCCGAGTTCTCATAAAGCCCAAAGTGGGTTCTTTGGTCCTTTAGGGGTTAAACGCTAAGGGAGGTTCACAACTTCACACTTTGTGCTTACACCACGTCCCATCTCTGCAAGGCATAAATTTGACAATGATTTTGGAGTCATTTGGATATTTTGTGTGTTGTGACACTTTAGTTTTCATTTAACCCCTAAACCCTGGTTTTTTTTGGATTTTTTGACCAATGACTAAGTGGCATTTTTTGAAAATGATTTGTAGCTTGCAGGCTCCATCTCTATTTTAGGTTAGAGTTGAAGGTGGCCCCTATGCGTGGACTTTTGAAACATCATGTAGGCAAAAAGTATTCATTGGGTTTTTCTTGAAAATATCCAAATAACCATTGGCATTACTTAAATTTTGCATGGAATTGAACTAGGTATAACCTCAAATAATTCTAAAATGATGTTATCAATTTTCAATTTGATAAGGATTTCATGAAAGCCTAGGCTACAATGCAATTTTCATAATTGCAATTTGGTGATTTTTGAAAAAAAAACCCCTCTTTTTTCTATAGGCCTGAAGCTCACTTTTTAGACTCCAAGGCCATTGGGGCCTTTAATTGCCCAAAAAAAAACTTTGCTTCCTCTTTTCTTTCCAAGAAAATTCATTGAGTATTCATTGAGATGTCTAGCATATCCTAATGATAGATTAGCACCACAATACATGACATAAATTACAAAAACAACAAGCCTTGTGCATATGTGCACAAATTGTTTAGTTGTGATAAGAGCCTCAACCCTCAACCCTCAACTCAGAGGCTAGGAGGGTTCAAATCCTATAAGTTTACGTGGAGTTAAAATGGTAAACATGTTATTCTTCCCCTTGCAAGGAGTAGTTAGGGTGGGTAGTTTGGGTTTTCACATACCAAGTTTGATGGTTTTTTTGACAACCTTTTTTTCAGAAACAACACCACTTTTGAAAATAGGGGCCTAGTATTGCCAAACAAATTCAATGGAAGGAAGACTTGATCCTAAACCAACACAAATTCACAAAGAGAGGATCTTGGTATTCCAAACAAATTCAAGGGAGGAAAGATTAAACCCTAACTTGCAACAAATTCCCAAGGAAAAAGGGCTTGGTATTGCCAAACAAATTCAATGGAAGAAATATTGAATTGTAGAGTTTGACAAATTCCTAGAGAGGGGCTTGATGTTGGGAAAGCTTAATTGTGAGCAAGAATCCATGAGCCATGAGCCATGAGCCATGAGCCTAGATTTTTTTGTCAAAATGTCAAATTTACTTATAAATATGTACACAAGGCCTTATAATTTTGCATTATAAACTCACATCTGTTAGAAAACTTGTTATTTTACAAAAAGAAATCATTAGTTTTGAGCTCAAAATTGATTTTTGCTCACAAAATCTTGGCTCATCACTTACGGACTAGCCGTTTTACGCGCACATAATAGCGTTGTTTGCTTGATGTTTTCATTTAGCAAGGAAAATATGCAGACTCAGAGATCTTGCACCACCAATGTTACCCATTAACACTCCAATTTTGGTGGAATGATTCCAACTTAATTAGAATCCAAATATTTTTTCTTTTGAGTAGGGTTCAAATCCTCATGCCATGCTTACAAACAAAGCTATGGAGAGTAGCATTGGCAACAAAGATGGAGATGTCACAATGAATGGTGGAGACCGCATGATGCTTGAACACCCCCAACACTCTCACAATCCCTACCATTGTGGTGGTGGCCATCACGGGTAGTCGCCCCTTCACAATATTTCCGGGCAGGTTGGCACTGCCTGCCACTCGGTCTCCAGCCTCCACCACCAACACCATGTCTAGATTATGGCTCTCCTTGGCCTTGATATTGCCTGCCCAACCCCCAAAATTTTAGAACACAAATTATTAGCATATTTCAGGTTTAAAAAAATAATAATCTTGAGCTACTTTCATTGAAGGAGCTGTTTGCAAATTAGTGTAGAATTGCCACATATGAAGAAAGGTGGTCAACTTTGGTTAGAATGATTGGCTAGGTTTCCATGTGACAACAAGGTCATTTGATCTCACTATAGTTGAGTGTACTATAATGGTAAGCACTTCACTAATGCTCATGTTTGAACTCACAATCCCAGCATTGGTGTGTCAAAACCAAAGCCACTAAGCCATGGCCAAAAATATTTTTTGTTTGTAACACAAAACTGTCACAATAAATTGAATGTGCTACAAGGTGTTAATATGAATTTTCAATACACTTATCAAAAGTATTGTTTACTAGGAGCCGGTTAACATTACGTCCCACAACCCATCTTTGTAGATTCCACCAGAATGTGAGCTTGGGACTTTGTTGAGATATAAAGGGCAAAAAGGAACACTACACAAATTTGAAATATTTAACCCAAAAATTTGGTGAGATGTATGCTCAAGGCTACATCAATCAAAATGCTTGATCCCACTCTTGAACATAATTATAGTCCCACCTTCTTGATATCAAAATTTTCAAATGTGTTGTCATGTAAGCATTGTTTTTTGTAGTAAATTGAGACATGGAGCTTGGAACAGTTTGAATTGCCAAGTCCCAACTTTTAGCTCTTTGCTAATTAGTTTCTTAAATTTCATGAGTCCAAAAAAAACATTTCATGTAATTAGAGAATAGATATCAAAAGCTAAGTTTTATATGATTTTGCTAGTCTTGAAGAAAACAAAGGACTTGTGTTGTAGGTTGAGAGAAGCAAATGCCATATAAAAGTGTAGATGAGGGTGTTTGAAGAAGAATGAAGAATTCCTTCATGAAGGGTTGAGTTCTAGTATTGATATTTAATCTCAGAACTGCTTGACTCATTTGGTCAAAAGCACTTCAAAACAACCATTTTTTATTGTGATGAACAAAAAGATGAAAACATTGTCAAGTTTTTAGAATATTCAAGAATAGGGTAATATCCTCTAATTAGCATTTGTGAGAGCTAAAATATTTTTGCATGAAATTAAATTTGTTCATGTATGAGAACGAAAACTTGGCACATTAGCTTTAACAACTTTGTCATAAAATTAAACAAAACAACAAACCCAAACAAGCTTGTCAGTACAAACAATCTAAAATTTTTGATATCACAAAGATAGTGAAAAATCAAGTTTAGAATGAACTTCAACTTTGTTTTATCTATTTTTTTGTTGCTAAATGACAACTTCCCTTCTTCACAAAGTAAAACTTTCACGGCCTCTGCTTCACAAATCACAATAGGACATGTACAAAGACCAATCTATCCACCAAATCCCAAAAAATAAAATGCAAAAGAAACTATCAAATAAACCCAATCTCATCTTCAAAAAAAAAGTATGAATCAAAAGTCTCAATTCCCAAATTAAATTACTCAAAACGCCTACAATAATTTTCCTCACTCTAAAATCCAAGAAACAAATCATGCTATTATAAGTACAAAAAAAGGCTCAACAAGTTCATATAAAAGTGAACATAACTAAAAAGAAACAAGGAAAAGAAAAAACTAGTGATAATAGGAAAAAAAGTTTTAGGATCCAATACTATTGCGTTTCATACACATCCCAAAAAAATGTCACCCAACTTTTTTTCAAAATTCTTAAGTCACTAAAACTTGGCTACATATGATTGGAAACTCATTTTGAAGTAGTGTTGTCTTTAGGAACTAGTGTAGTTGAGACAATTGTAACTTTGTTTGCCTCTAATTTCTTAAAGTTAAGAGAGCAACAACTATATAACAAGAGGAATCAACTCTAGAATATTTGGTCAACAGCCTACCACAATGAATCAATTTCTGAGTATATTTTGCCAACAATCACATATAGTAAGGAATCAACCCTTGAATACTTTGCCAACAACAAGTACCATGGAGAATCAACTATAAAATATTCTGTCAAAAACCATATATAACATGAGGAACCAACTCTCAAATGCTTTGCCAATTATCATTAATGAAATACCATGACAAATATCTTGACTTTCTCAATAATGTTACAACAATGAGTTGCATCTACGATGCTATGCCATAACATGACTTGCTTATCAATGTTATGGCAAAGCCTTTCCTACATTAGTTAGATGACACATTTATCTAGTTTTGGAGTGTTCATGCAATTATAAATTTTCTATATCATTGAACATTGGAGGTTTCTCAATACTTTGCATAAGCTTTCTCCAAAGCTCTACGTGTCTTTTGGTTTGGACATATCTCCTAGTGTATTGCAAGTAGGCCATCTTTTTCTAGCAAATTGTTGTGAGACTAGCGACAAACTGACAAATTTGCACCACTCCATGCCAGTCCCTCCATTTATTATCCAATGCACTATCAATAGTTGTAATATAGCAAACACAAAAGAATGCCTTAATTGCAAGTATCTCCCACAAGGACCTCCCAATGTTTTGGAAACAAAAGCAATCACTAGGTTATGGCCAAACATGAGTTGCTAAACCGTTTAACATGCATACTCTTGAATATACAAATGGCAACAATTTTGGCTTTTTTTGGTGGACAACATCCAACGCAATGCCAAGCAAATTCTACATCATTATTTACAATTCCAACCGCACCAATGGATATATTGTTTTCGCTACCTTTTGGGCATCAACTTCTGAGACTAACCTACTATTCACTTTCACAAAAAAAAAATGATTTACCAAGCACGCTTCATGCGGTTGAGCTTTTGCATGCACATGTACAACAACCCAAATGTAGTGTATGAACCAATAAAGGGTTAACAATATCATTGGCAAAACAAGAGCATTTCTCCATTGTAAAACAAGAAAGCTTGCAATTGAAATACAATGGTGCTTGGATAACGTCAACACTTTGGGCTAGAAAAAAATGTTAACCGTATCCAAACATTGAAGCATTCCATTTGCATTACTTCCCCTAGTTTCGGTGGCTGCAACTCCAAAGGTGCTTTCCCACCCGTGTTTCTAGTTCACTAACCAAAGGCCTTTCTAGTTGATGAGTAAAAATGGGCATTGACTTGATCGTACGCAAGCACTTGACCTTAACCAAGCTCATAATACACATTTCAGACAAAAAGGGAGTGGAATTGTGATCCTATCCAATTGTTTCTATTACAAAGGTTGATGTTAACCAAGCACCACTGTACAAGTAGTTCAACTAGGTGGTAAGACCAACAACAACTGGGTCTCTATCTACAAAGCATTCAAGCGCTTAATTTGATTTGTCACAATGTACAAAAAGATGCGCCTTTGTTGAGGATTTTCCATTGATACGAAAATCTAAAAATGTACTTTCTTTTAGATACCACGCCTTCTTGCACTACCGCGGAGAATTATAACAAACTTAGAAATGGAGGCAACAAAGAGAGAGGTTGTTTTCAAGGACATATGGTTCAACTGGGTGGTCAGACCAACAACAAATGGGTCTCTTATCTACAAGCATTCAAGCGCTTCAATTGATTTATCACTATGTACAAAAAGAAGCGCCCTTGTTGAGGACTTTTCCATTGACACAAAAAAATCTCAAAATGTACTCGTTTTAAATACCACACCGTCTTGCACTACCACACAGAATCACAAAAAACTAAATCACAAAAATCTCTCTCAGAAATGTAGGCTAACAAGGAGGGGAGGGGGAGGTGAGAGAAGAGCACTAGCCTGCAGGAAGGCGAGCGTGGCCAACGGGATCACCGTAGTAGAACAAGCGCGTGAGGCAGTCGTAGTAGCGGAGCTGCTCCCGGTTGGGGTTGAGCACCGTCATCCCCAGCAACAGCGACATGCTGAGGGAGTCGGCCTGGATGCTGAACGTCTCCAGATGAATACTGTGCATCTGCACCTCCGGATCCCGGGCCCTGAACAGCGTCAGCCCCAGCGTCACCAGCACCAGCGTCACCAGCACCACCCCCGCCATCACCACTACGCACACCTTCTTCCTCCGCCTCCCCTCCCCCCGCTCCGTCATCTCAGGCCTCCTCTCCTTTCTCTCATTCATCCCACAGCTCTCCTCTCCTCTCCTCTCCTCTCCTCTCCTCCTAAACTGCAAGCTTCCTTTGCTGCAACTAAACTCTCTCTTGCAGCAAAACAAAAGAGCAGCAAAGCAAAAGAGCAGCAAAACAGAAGAGCAGCAAAACAACAGAGCAGAAAAATAAAGAGAGAGGCACAAAATCCTCCTTCTTCTCTGAAACCAGCATACTTGAGAGTCGAAAGCCAGACTACATACCTTGTTGGAGAAGAGGACTCAAGTAACTACCCTCAATGGAGCTACTAACAAAGTTGTATGGTTCTTTGAAAGAAAGAGTCCAACTTGGACAATCATTTTGAAAGATAGTTATCATAGCTAAAACATGGACTATCTAAAGTCAGTAAGTAACAGTTTAAAAACGATTTTGGTTTGCAAAAATCTGCGAGGTATGGCCATATCAGAGAACAGACAAAACTTTGGAGAGTTTCTGTTTGTGGGGGAGAAGTTAGGTATGAGGTTTCTAAGTAGGGTTTGTTTTTGATGATCATGTTGAAAGCATAGGTGAGGAGGTAAAGAAAGAAAATAGAATAGTCCTGGAGTTGTACAGTACAGTACAATTTGCGAGTTCCTTGTGAATCTGTCCGTTATCTGGAGGTTTCATGTGACAGCGACGGGTATAATTTCTACGTCATGAATGAATGTGTACTGCTGTTGTATCTCATCATCTTCCTGCATTTAATAAGATTCTAGTACCTTGGGGTAAATATCACTTGGAAAGAACGCAATAGGGAGGGGGAGAAAGTGGAAATTCCGGAGTCTCTATTTATGGTAAAAATTTTGATACATGGAATTGCTTTTGTAGAAAATCACCAGTCTACTCTTTTTTTGGATATTCTCGAGCTCCAAAGATGGTGGATCCAACTCTGACGTTCGTACTTCCCAGTTCAATCTGGAAACAGACAAAGCACCAGCAGTGAAGGTAAATAGGGTTCGTATGAGTTTGAAGAACTGGACTTAACCTTCAAGAATGTCGATGGGTCTTGTAGTAATGGTCCTTCTAAGACAAGTAGATTTCTAAAAGTTTACCATTATTACAAAAACACTAGCACAACAGCAAAGTACATCTCAATCATTTTTGTACAAGAGTACTTTTGTATAAGAGTTGAACTAACAAAATCTATCCTGTATATCAAACGCAATGAATCTTTAAGATCCTCTGTTCATTGTTTGCATAGTGGATGTTGATTCTATTAGAGGAAATCAAGGCACGGGATGACTTACAGCAAGTTCGAAGTCACCGGACATGCCCATGGACAGTTCACATTCCTCCACTGGAATGTCAAGCTCCTTGCACACTTTCTCCCGGCAACTTGTTAAGGTCTGCAGCACGCGATAAAAAAAAAAACAGTTTTAAGACAACCTCTTTTCTTCAAAATGATGTCCAAAAACTTACAAAATAGTTTAACATGCCACCTTTAACCAAATATGGACTATCTAAAATCCATGTATAATAGTCTAGAATTTACTTTGGTTTGTAAAATACTGGGAGATCCTTGCAAAACATGGAAAAATATGTCTAAATAAAAAGATACGCAAAACTTGGGATAAAACATATGTAAAATATTGAGAAATCTCCAATGTTTGGGGACATACAAAGTCCAAAGTTATATGAATAGTCCATGTTTTAGTAAAGTGCAGCATTGATTTCCAATTGTTGATGATCTTGTTAATCTTCAAGTTTTGGGATGTACACACAATCTAGTTACCTGGAAATTTTCAGGAGTGGATGTGTAATCAAGCATGCCAATGGTCATGAATCCCGAAAATCGTAGATTTGGGCACTCCAGCTTGACGTGTTTTGCCAAGTCCAAACACTCCGACGGCTCCACTCCTGATTTAGCTGCCAGTACAGAAATGCTGACTCAAAATGGGAAGAAAAGAGACAGACCTAGCTTTATTGGACATATACGAAAAAATTACGTGAACAGTTATAAAATGAAATATTGTGATAAACATTTCATTGTCTTTGTTTTTAATTCTCAAACAAATGGATGAGTAAAAAAAATGAAATGTAATTACAAGCCTCCCCGCTGGTGTTCACTTGCACAAGGACTTTCAATGGCTGTCTTCCAAGCCCGCTCACTGCTCGATCCAAATGGTTTGCAACCTGGAAAATGTAGCCACTAATTAGCTTAACCCCTAAATGCCCAATCGACCATTTTCTGGTCGCTGCCCTATTTTGCAGGCTGTCGAAATGAAAAAAACATTTTTTGAAAAAAATAAAAATAGTTTCATATAGGAATGCAAGCCTACTTTCCAACCCAGTTTGAATTATGTCAATCCAAATTAAATTCCATCAAGGAGAATTTTTCAAAGATAAACATTTCAATATTTGCTAGTGTTACAAAATTTACTATTTTGGGAAACTAATGATGTTCTCTCCAACAAAAATACTGTATTTTTGAACTTTCAAATACAATGTCTATTTTTAACCAATCATACCAAATTTCAAACTTTGTGAATAAAATTTGTAATTTGATGAATATTAAATGGTAAATGCTTCTAAATTCATTAAATAAGAGTACAAAACCTTTTTTGAATGTTTGACCGTATGGATAATTACTGAACATCATAATAATTCTTGTTTTCTCTTTTGAAACAAACTTCATTGAAGTTACAGAAGTATCATTTTAGAACGCATTTATGTTTGGCCCTTACCCCTTGGGCGTTTAGGGGTTAAGTGGTCGTATGAGAATACTTTAGTGAAAACTTGTTACCAGCAATCACTGAAGTTCAGCTCTCGTTGAGGTTACTGTTAGAAAAATAAAAGCTTCAGAAAAGCAGGGGATGACCAATTAAATGCCTACATATATTTGAGTAAAGGATAGTGGCCTGATCTCATCTTCTGTATTAACTAACTCATATTACCAACAGCAGCCCATCCAAATTGCTGGGAAAACCGACCTTTAGTGTACTGTTCTGGTTTAAATGCAACTTTGCAACTACTGGGAAAAAAATGGCCAGGTTTTACAGAAATAACATAATCTTAGTATAAATGTAGGGCAATATTCGGTGCATACTCGTGAAAAACCGGTTGACAATGGGAAAACTCGGGTACTATCAGATGAAGCTCAAAAATCTCCTCCCCACACTGGGCCCATCTATTCATACAGTTGGACTAATTGCCTACTGGAGTAAGCATGATTTGGCTGACTGTGTATGACCCGTGGACAGTCAGCTTTGAACAAAATGGGGTGGTTAATTGATTACAACCACTCACTCTGTAATTACACAGGAACTTCTCACACGGAGACAAAAATTTGATCTCAACAGACTTGGCTTTTGTACAAATAAAATTTGACCTGCTTTTGTACCCAATGAATTCTCTGCAAATAGGATGCATCTCTCAAAAATCATAGTTCTCTACATACGACTTTAAGCTTTAAAGTGAAGTATCTCTACCTTAAATATAATGCCATATCCTCTAAGCAAGGCAATATGCTAAAGAACTAGCCAAATTGAAGCAAATGACGTATTTAACTACTTGTAGGCTTTCTATGTCCCTAAATATATTGCAGATCTCCCCATAATTTGCATGTATCTTCCAATGTTTCCAAATCAAAGAAATTTCTAGATAATTACTTATGGAATTTAGATAGTCCATAAGTAGCTAAATATGGCATGTAAGAGATATCACACCTTCTGACTGTCGACGCCTTCCACCATGTAGAGATTGGGGACGCCGGCTGAAGGTCAGGAACAGACACGTCAGCTAAACTAGTGAAATTCAGCAACCTGAATCAGGCCATTGTTTCTTTGGGAAGAGCTTAAACACAATCAGAGCTCCTAAACAGCACATCCTACTGCAAAACAGACACTTCGACAAATTCTGCTAGACTGGTGACATTCACTTTCTAATATTGAGGAACTAGAAAATATGCACGAAGTGGCATTCAAACCACCATGTATGTAACTCTGACACTAGTAGAAAAGCAACCCCAAGAGTTATATTTACAAAATACCTCTTTAGAATTTTTAGAAAAAATACTAGTGTGTTTTTAATAGTATGAGTAGAATGAAGAGAAGGATGCTTACTGACAAGGGCCTTCGCTTTGTTACTTTGGAGATGACCAATAAAGTGCCATTTGATGTCCTCCGGCATCTGCTCAAATTCACAAAAAAAACCAGCTAACCACAACTTCAAACAATTGAAAACAACTTTCGGCTGCACGTGCGCCTGCTTCCCATAAAATACAAATCCAAGCATTACACAGTATGATTTGGAGGACATCAGATTCCCATTAGATTGACAAAGCTATTAATATTGAGATGCCAGGAATTGGAATCATGGAATCACTATATTGAGCTAATGTTGAGCCAATGTTAGTGACTGTAGTGTTAGAGTCACTGACATTGATCTAACATTACATTGACAAATACTAAGCTAACGTTGAACCAACATTATTTATTATAAATAAACATGATATTGATATCGATCTAAAGTCCTATTCAATAAACATTACCTAGTCTCATTGGGCTGAGTTAGCAGCTCAGTTTTTGACCGGTTTGATTGTTATATGATCATTACCATTGGTAGCTAGCCAGCGACAACAATTGAGACACGTGGTGATTTATCATGCCAATTATCAATTCGTCTCACAAAGAAGAATAATTTGACCATTCATAATTTGGTTGACCACGTAGTCAAAAATTAATGTTGTTGGCCGTCACGGCAATAACAGATGTTAAAGGCTTGTCAATCAACCCATACAGCATAGAACAATCTTATGATACAGACTCTACAAGTCAGGATAATCGAGGACTCAGTACTAAGATTGATAGAAACGTTCTGAGAGGACACCCATAATCGTCAAAGACCTAAATTAGCCTTCTCATATATTTTAAGCATTGAGTACATTAGGTGCATTAAGAGAATGTACACCACCTACACATCTACTCGACTGTCATATTTTAGGTCAATTTACAAATTAACCCAAAGAGTGTCACCATCCAATAACTTATACAGATAACAAACAAACAGTTATAAAACAACATCATGTTCACTACAATGAATAGGTTCCGTTCATTTAGCTCTTATACAGAAGCAATTGACTGTACTTTTGCAGTAGTGTTACAGGATAAACTTTGAACCCTTATAACTACTGCATACTGCATCCAAATGACACATTCTTTGGTCTCAAAATAAGGCATTGAAATCCTCATTTCATTTGATAACAAGAATATCAAACATTCCATCAGTCTAATGACAGGAAAAACTGCAAAAAATGGTGATTATGGGTGCTCCTGCCCAACATCACAAATTAGGGTTATAAAAAAGAAGAGTAAAGGTGCAACGTACCTGAGGAGCTTTGTCGAGAAGCTCCTGCACGTAATTCTCCCCAAAATGACGATGCCCGGCTTCGTAGACATCTTGAACCATGGCCACCGGTTTCGTTTTGCTTACAGCGACCACTCGCACCTGCAGCGAGGAAATCAAAACAGTATTACAAATGGCTACCAATCCAATATTTAAACCTCTGTAACCTTTGTACTCTAGTGTGTAGATAAGATAATACACTCTTTAATGCGTTGGAATCCTCTTTCACTTGCAAACAAAAAAACATGTGAAAATCAATCACAAAAATCTAAACCACCTACAAATTCGTTCAAACAGTCCATTTTATGTCAATTAGGACAAATTTTCATGGTGGCCTCAAAACAGGAAAATGCAGAAACAACAGACAATGCAAACTTGTTTGTTGTCATGCATTTTTCCACTTCCAAACCAGCATAAAAGTTCACCCTTAGTTTAATGGAATATAATTAGGTTTTCTTCCTACCAAAATTTTCTCTATTTGTTATGAAATTTGTGTCACCGAAATTGGTCAATGCACAGATACAAGTGAGCAAGCAAATAGGGTTACATACGCAGGGTTTCTACCAAGCAAATTAGGGTTTTATAAACGAGGTTTCTACCAATGCAATTTCTTTACTCGTTTATTTAAAGGCATCTACCTTTCGCAAGACGAATTCTTTCATGCGTTCGAATTCTTTTCATTTGCTAATCTTCTTATACATTACACTTGGATTTGAGAAGTGTCTGTCGGTCAAACAGAATGCTTCCAAACTAACAAATCTCACAGCGCTTATGAGGTGATGCTTTCTTACAAATGTTACCAAACAACCTGCAAAAAAAAAGATCTAAATTTTATGTTTCTGTCACAAACTCAGCGACTTGGGGGAAGTAGTTACTTATTGCTCTGTAAGCGGACTTTTGAGGATGCATTAGCAACCAAATTTCAATGTACCCAAAATGTATCCATAGGACACGAGGTATACTAGTATAAGAACATAAAAAGGTTTAACCCCTAAAAGTGAGCGTGCCGCTGCGACCAATAGAATAGGAGGTATTTTTCATGTATTTGGAATAGATTCACACCTTTACTACATTTGAGATCAACAAAGAAGTTGGAAAATAGATCAAAGTGGTTCTAGAGAGCTACTTGAGATCCCAATTTAAAACTTCTCATTCGTAGCAAATACCAATTATAAGGCAGCGTATATTATATGCCCTATGATCATTTAAGGGTTAAGAAAAAGATAATTTATAATCAGCACTCTGCCTTATAAAGAAGAGAAAATGGTCACGAGAGAGATGCAAAGAATTTCGTCATGTTTTTTTGTTGCTGTAATTGCTACCAAATTCAACAGAGAAGGTGATTTTTTCGACCTGAGAGAAGGGGCGATTGGCGCGGTCACTAGCTTGCTGCGCACGCTGCATCACATTCCGTAATGCCTGCACTGCGGCGCTCTCCGCCGCTCTCGCCATCAGCGCAATCGCCACAGAACTTCACTCTTCACCTGCAATTCAAATCCCCATAAAATCCCTTCTCAGTATGTCCCAATTCCTAGAACCCCTTCCAAACCCTAATCCTGCCTCTTTAAGAAAACTTTTGATGGGTCATCCCAAACTCAGTTGTGATGAATAAAAGACACCCTGATGAATTTTAATTTCTCTCATAATACAATTTACCCACCTTATCAGTCATGTGTTTAAGCAATCTTCAAATTGTAAATTTGAAAAAAAAATGTCTCTTGCGTAGCTTTTGCATTTTATGCTTGTAAGTTAACCTCCCCCAAGTTGCACCATTGATATCTTCTCTAACAACACATTTAAGGGTTGTGCAATAATTACATGTTTTTGAAGATTCAGTACCATATTGTGTACATGCCTTATTGAACAACTTTCTCATATAAAGTTGTGAACATGCATGATAATGTTTCAAGTAGTTCGTTTGGCATGTTGGCAGGGGAAATCTCAGAAACAGAGGAAATCGAGATAAAGGTTTATCGGTCAGAGATACTTACTGGAGAGATTTTTGTTGTGGAGCATTGACTGATTCTTCGCAGGTGAAGTGAATTTGAGGAGTAGGGAACGGAATTGTAAGAGTAGAATTGTGGTTGTGAGGATTTTGTTGCGTTTGTTGTGAGAATTGGATTCGCTGCTGTGGCAGAGCATTCTCGGATTTCTGCGGTTGATGACAGTCGTGCTTTCGTTTCACCAGTTGTGGATCAACCATCCATACACGGGCGATGAATGATAAATTTGGTTCTGTTCATCCAAGTGGTTATCATCTAAGGTTGGTGGAGTGACTGCATCCCTCTGTAAGGACATCTCCACCGGTGGCTCGGGCTTGCTCAAAGTGGATGAAAAGTATACAGGCCCTCTCCAAATCCTCTCAAATTCTCTTATCAGTTAGCAAGCCTAGCAAGTCACTCTTCAAGCCACTATTCATGCACTATTCATCTTAAGTTTAGTGGGTTTTATCCATACTTCCTTAGATAAGTGGTCAACTGCTTCTTTATAGGGTGTGTTGGAGTGTAAGGCCACCTTTTCAAAAAGCATGGGTGGAGATTGAGAGCCTTCAAGCCTTGCCAAACTAGATGGAAAACTTTGAGCGAGTCTTTACTGGTGGAGATGCTCTTATGGCACTACATCCGGAGCAGCACTATTATTTTCATTTTTTGTTTTTAGCTTTACCTGCCAAAAGACGTGGGTTGATGGTAGGATTTTTTGCAACCTACCTTGATTTTTAGTAGTAGGCAAGCTGCAATTCTTTCTTGTTTAGTTTAGTATTTGTAAACAAGTTTTTTCTTGCTTAAGAATTTTTAGCTACATGCATGGCAACTGATTAGGTTATAAAGGGCAACTTTGAAGTTTAATTCATATATTCTTCAATTATGTACATTGGTGATGTCTAACATCAATCTTCCATAGTTGTTTTTGGTTTTAGGGATAATGCTAAACTTGAACATTTGCAAAATGTACACTAACAATTTTATCAAGAAGTCACTAAAAGACTATTTAGTGCATTTGTATAAGCGCCAAACCTTGTCATGACACAATAACTACAAGTAGTCGTTTGAGGGAGGGCAAGTGAATAAAAAGCACATTTACACTTTGCATTTTAGCTAAGTGGGGGGTAATCAAATATGATTGATGGCTACTCAAGTTGTCTTAATTTGAGGTCCCATCAGCAACAGAGGAGCACATCAAATTGCACCTCACCTCAAAAGCAGCTTTTGCATTTTGAATTTTGACTACTTTTAAAATTTTCCTCTTTGTTTTTACAATAGAGTTTTAGCACAACCAAATTTGAGATAAAAAATTTGCTAAATTTAGCCAGATTTATTACCGCTGATTTGGAGGACCAAAGGTGGCTTTTTTTTATACATTTTCATTTATATATCCTAGAGTACACAAGTTATTTGAGTTACTTGCACCAATAAAGCTTAGTTACACTATGGTAGAATGCTCTAAAATTGTCAAAGACTATAAGGGCTGGTTGGATTTTTCAAGGTTTTCCTGAGACAAGAAATTTTTTGTTTAATTTTTAAACAAATAAAAGTAGATGTCAAATATAACACAATTTTTTCCACGTTTTTTGAAGCATTATTGAATTGTTGAGGATTTTTCAAATTTATTTGTAGTAGGCACTTATTTGTGACAATCTCTCAAAACTAGTCCCATTGCAACTTGTACATAAATAGGTGAAACTAAAGAGTTTGGTTGGCTCTTATAAAAGAATACAACATTTTTTTGTCCACTCAATGGCTAAAGAGGATCCATTTAAGGACCAGTGCACATCCATTCCTAAACTAATTATAGGGACGCTATAGGTAAGAGGGTAGCAATTCAAGCATACTACTTTAATAGAACAAAATTTGTGAGGCACACTAGTAAAGTAGTTTATAATAATTTAAATCAATTCAATTTGTTGGGGGTTGAAATATCTAAATACTATTTGAAATAGTGTGACGTAAGTCTTAATAGTCTTTAGGAGCCTTTGCTAAATTGTAGCTTAGTAGAGAGTGTGTGAAATGATGTCACAGTATCAAAACTTTGTCATTAAGTTGTTGCTTGAGAAACTACAAAAGGTTATGACCAAAACCTTATTTAGAAAAGAATAGTAAGAGGCATGCCCTATTTTCATACTAGTTATACAAAATTCACCCAAGTTAGTGTGAAGAGATCTTGCACTATACAAAATCTTGAACTGATTGAAAAACGATTGTGTAGTTAAAATTCTGCTGTTCCTCTTAGTATGTAGAAAGTCTAAATTTATACAAAATAATATCACCTATTTGAAACAACCACTAGCTATTACTTGTGCGTGGGTCCAAAAAAGTTCACACTTTGAATTGACCCACCTTATTGTCACTACAATAAAGGCTTTACAATAAGTTATTGAGTCGTTTTATTCTTTCGGTCAGATGATATGCAACTACCCGATCAATTCAAGTGGACAATTTTGAGAAGGGGATTGATATGTCTACCACACCCTTTCAGCTATTCTACCACATTTGAAGGTAAATTTTAGATTTCTATAATCAAAAAGTTGAATTTGAGAATTTGGAATTCAGATTTGAATTCAGAAACTGTGATTATGTTTAGAATCATAAAGAGGTTCTAATTGAACAACACGCAATGAGAAAACTTGTCTTTTTTTATACATAAAAGTAAAATTAATATTTTTCCTCCGAGCTAAGTTTTTTCATTGGGTGTTCTTCAATTACAACTTTTTTTTTTATGGTTCAAGACAAAATCAAGGTCTTTGAGTCCAAATCTGAATTCCAAATTCTCAAATTCAGCTTTTTGATGATAGAAATCTAAAATTTACCCTAGGGCGTGGTAGAACAGCTGAAAGGGTGAGGTGGACATATCAATACCTT